>CAKLNU010001070.1:0-600000 GCA_922788865.1 Poeciliopsis turneri | reverse complement strand
ATCCCAGAGGTTGTTTAGTGTTATTATAGTTTCATTCTCAGGGCCAGTACTCAAAGATATGTTATTGGTATCATAATGGAAGTGAAAAAGTATTATTGTGTTAAAGTATTAGAGATAAAATTTAGAGCAGAATGTTTAAAAAAACTGGATAAATATGTCGGAGCCCTGGCTTGAAAAACAAAAAAAAATAAGTTATCAAAGTTATATCACACTTACTTAAGACACTAACATATGAGATTGATGTATTATTTATGTAGGTGAATTTATACTGTTAACCTAACCTGCGCTTCTTCCGCCTGAGGTATAAAGTGTCCTAAACCTGTAACACCATGTCTGCAGGCTAGAGTCCCTCCCTCCAACGACTTCAAAGTGGGCATGAAGCTCGAGGCTCACGACCCTCGCAATTCCACCTCGGTTTGTATCGCCACGGTGATGGGCTTAACCGGGGTTCGTCTCCGTCTCCGCCTGGACGGCAGCGACAACAGCAACGACTTCTGGAGGCTGGTGGACTCGTCCGACATCCAGCCTATCGGCACCTGCGAAAAGAACGGAGACATGCTGCAGCCGCCGCTGGGTAAGCCCATACCACGACGCATCACTGAACCTAAGACACGAGCTTCCTCCTCGTGTCTTAGGTTCTTCTTCTCTCCCGAAGGATTTCGAATGAATGCCTCCTCCTGGCCCATGTTCCTGTTGAGAACCCTGAACGGAGCAGAGATGGCACCAGTAACAGCCTTCAAAAAGGTTTGCACCGACTCCTTAAAAGCTCTAAAACTACAGCGGCACGCCAATGTTTTGAACTCTTAATTTTGTTTCTTAGGAGCCTCTGAGACCTCCTCAAAACGGCTTCAAGCCAGGAATGAAGCTGGAGGCGGTGGACAAGAAGAACCCGTACCTCATCTGCCCCGCCACCATCGGAGAAGTGAGAGGCGATGAGGTGTTTATCATGTTCGACGGCTGGAGGGGGGCCTTTGATTACTGGTGCAAGTACGACTCCAGGGACATCTTCCCCGTGGGTTGGTGCTCCCTCACCAAGCACAGCCTCCAGCCACCAGGCAACAGTGGTGAGTTTTGGACTCTAGGTGGCAGCAGATATTTGCGTCAGATGGTGGTGGGAAGAAGTTGTTGTTTGCAAACAGTGTTTGATTCAGTCGAGTTGCATTGCAGCAACGTAAACGTTCCTTTACAGTCTTTTAAATGTCTGGTAAAATGTGGGAAAATGATTCATTTTCCTATTTCATTCTGCTTTTTAAGTTGTTTATGTTTTATTAAATCTGCTTTTGCAGCTTTGTTTTTTGACACATCAACTCTGATTTCTAACCGTTTTCACATCAGTGTTTGTCTTTTTGACTCTTTCAAAAAGAACAAAAAGCAGCTTCTTTGGGACTTTTTGAGCATCAAATCAAGTTGAACTGGTCCTGTCGTTAGACCGTGCAAACTGCCTACACAAAAACTGGAATACCTTTTCATTTAAAAAAAATAATAAATGTATGGAAACGTTTGGTTTGTGTTAAAACCTTCGTTGAACTTTACTTGTTCCACAAGGTTCTTCATTTGGGTCAGAGTTGTTTATGGTGAAGAACCAAACGTCACAAATTGTCCTTCTAAGAATTTGCCTTTATCTTATTAATATTTGCTAAGCAAATGAAGATTTCTGAAAGTTACCAACAATGTCACCATTGACCTACTGAAAAAGAATGAGTCTGGAATAAATTATCTGTAGAAACTGAGAATGCTGTTTACATTGAACAATTTAACAGTCCCACCCATGTAACATCAAAATGTATCGATTTATGTTGATAGACGGTTGAAAAAAATAGCAGAGCTTCATTTTTTTTTTTATGTTTCTTGTCTGGAGAGAGAATAGGCAAACAAGATGGTTGCTTTTACTGTGTCAGATTTGCTCTACAAAAGAGGTGATATGATATATTTTCATACACCATCTGTTTGCTCTGGATAAGTATTTATTTATTTATTTTTTTATTCATTTATTTATTTATTTTTGTCTCTGCCTGAAGGTTTAAATAAGTTTGCCAAAGTTTGAAGGTCCAGATTTTCTTTTGGATCTCTTGGAAAGTTTGTGGATAAAATGCAGGAAGGCGTATCGTAAGCACTGAGCTCAGAGAATTGATGTGCAGAGACGATGCGCCGCTTGCTGTCGCTGTGTTAGTGTCTGGGTGGGATGGAGCAGGAGGAGAATTTATGTGGTTCACATTTCACCTGTTTACTTTAAAGCAGGTCTGTCCTGTGTCTATTACGCCGCGTCTCAGACAGCAGAAGACTCTCCGACAAAATACATCAAGATTTGCGATCCTCACTGACAGGTTTTAGATTTCTGTTACGACGTTCTGCTCAGAAAAAAAGCCACAACGAAAGAAAAGTTCTTGTCACTCACTCCCAGAAGTGTTTGGGGTAAACAATAGCAAAATGAATTGTTGGTTTTGTTTCCAGATAATTTCTTATTGTAACTATCTTTAAGTTTTCAGAGTTTCACAACAGTACAATTCCAAACTATGTCTGAAATGGGTTCAAAATCGAACAAACTAAATATGAACTTATAGGAATTTGTAGGTTCATCAAATGAAAATTTAGGCCTAATATTGAAAAAGAAACTGAAAAAAGTACATGTATTTTTTTTCTACAATATTTAGTAAATATGTCTTCACTTTTGTTTTATAGTTGATAATTGAAAGTTTTTGTTTTTTTTCTTCTGTGACCAAAACAGAGAAATAAATTGAAATGTGACAAAAGTGTCGGCCCTCTTTCCTCACGTTCGTCTCTCTCCGCTGTGCTTTCAGTCACTCTTCCGAAGAACCTGCAGATTCTGCCGTCGTCGCCCTCCAAACCCAGCAGGCGCTCCACGCAGTTGCCCTACAGATACCCCACTCTGCCCGCTCTGCCCGTTAGGAAGGGGGTGAGAGGCCGTAGGCCCAAGAGCGAGACGCTCGCCCTGCTGAAAGCCGTGGCGGAGGCCGCAGCTTCCCACAACGGAGCCGTCCCTGACGACACGCCGCTGGTGCCCCGGGTTCACAAGAAAAGAGGACCCAAATCAGGAAGTAAGGTGAGAAAAACCACAATCACATCACCTCATCTGTGACATCACCATCCATGTGTCGATCCTTAGGCTTAAATTCATTGATCAGTGATTCTTGCTTCCGACTCTCGTTCATTAATTTTGCCAATCCACATGAGGATATAGATGTATTCTGTGCAAAAAAACAACTTTCAAGCGAGGTCACAACGTGTGATACGGCTGTAGAGATCACACATGCAATGTGAGAAGAACAAGAGACTACAGAATTTTCATCCTCTATTGTAATAACATCAGGATCCCCCAATCATCTCCTATAGTTATACTTATTTCGGTCTTAAATTTCATTCAAAGTGGCATTAAAAAGTCTTAAATGTGTATTTCTGAGATTTATAAATACCCTGTTCTGCAGTTCCAACAATTTATTTGAATTCTAAATTATTTCTGCTGTTTTTGCAGCGAAAGTCCAAGCTTCTGCAGAGCGCGACACAGCTGCCAAGCATCCAGGTTCCACAAGAAAACCCTCCCTGCCTCAACTCGGTGGTTTCAACAGGTACGGCTGCACCGTCTTTTGCTTCCCAGCGCCGCCGCTGGACGTTCAGCTTCGACTTAAAGACTCCGCTCAGCCGGTCCCGATCCGTTCAATGCGCCTCTTTGTGGTCCTGTCCCGCCCTCAGTGTGCGTGTACGTGAATAAGCACGGGAACTGTGGCCCCCACTTGGACAGGAAGCAGATGCAGCGCCTTCCGGACCACTTTGGGCCGGGGCCAGTGAACGCCGTGCTCCAACAAGTGGTCCAGTCATGTATAGACTGCGCCTACCAGCCAAAAGTCCTCCTCAGCGCTCTGCAGAGCGACTCGGGGGGAGGCGAAGCTGTCAAAGGTAAAAAAAAAAAAAAATATCAACACAAATAAGGTTTTTTGTCATGGGGAGGGGAAGACAGGGAGCATATTTAATGACTTTAACGTAAAAATGTCTTCAAAGTGAGAACAGACGGCGGTGTCCGTGTGATCAAACTACCGTCCGCCTCCAGTGCTTCCTTCGTGTTACGCTTCCTAGAGAGCATGTGTCGTCACCTTCAGTGTGACAACCTGTTCAGCAGCCAGCCGTTCAGCCATTACGCCGCCTACGACAGGAACAAGTCCGGTAAGTTATACGGCCGAGCTGTATGCGGCGGTCTTGCACTGTCCATAAAATGATTTTTTCCGAAATGTTTTGGCTTCCAGTGAAAGAAGAGGCGCTTGATGTTCCCTCTCTGGCCCGGGGCGGTAAACGCAGCCTCTCAGGGGTCTCTCCTCCGTACGCCGCTCCTCTCTCCCCCAAACTTTTACGAGCCGAGGCTCACCCATCTGAAGGTAGCGCTCCTATTTCAATTTATTTATTTTTTTTACTTTATTAATAAACCTAGAGGAAATCCAGGAAATACTGCAAACTGCTAGGATTTAGCATTTTCTGTTTGCTTCTGGCACAATAACGCTTCAATGCCAGAAGTTTAACGATATACTTAATCAGTATCGGTATTAGCAATATTAAAAAAAAACAAGCCGATTCTGAAAATAGCTAACTTTGGAGTTTTTTACTGAGTTAAAACTTCTACACCGAAGACTGTTGTTATTACCGTGAGGTGGTAGAGTTTTATGTTGTCACAACATCAAATTATGCTGGACGATAAATTGTCCCACTAATTATTGCGATAGTCAATAGTGTTATCATTTCAAGATCATTTTCAAGTAATACATTAGTAACGGCGTAATCAAGCTTGTCCTCTCAAAGATCAGTGAACTTTAATTTTGTACAGAATGCTCCACATTCTGACTGGATGTCCAATGAAACATGACAACCAAAACAAAACATAAAAAGGAAATCAAAACCACACACAACCCAAACGATCAATAAAATCCGTGGAAACAAAGTTGCTCTTCAAAAATATGAATCATCAGGGTGGAAATTCTGGAGCTCATTTTAATTTATGATGAGAGGAACTGCTTACTGCGACCAGCTGATCATAGACCAGGACAGATCAAGCGAAAAATCTGCTGCTTTCTTCTGCAGTAACATTTCGCCAGACATCTCTTTTTCTCCCCACACAACCTATGCGACGCAAACAGCTCTGGTATTTACTCTGTCTGTAATTTACCTAAATATAGATTCCCTCATAAATACGTGTGTCATACCTCGTTTAAGTGTCTGCAAAGTGTCAGTGCAGAGAGCCGCTGTTTTTGCTCAGTAGCTCTATTTCGGGAGCAGCTCTGCCTCTGCGTGTCGCTTCGGGATTAGAAGCACGTGCGGACTGTGAAACCAAACACCGTTAAAAGGCCGACGGTTTTAAAGAAAAAAAAAAAACCTCTTTATGTTCCCCCCCCCTTTCAGCAGAGACTCTGCCGCACGAAGAGAACGGCCACATCAAGGAGCAGCGATACATGGACTCGGCTTCCAACTCCATGACCCCCCGACCCCAAACGGCACGGAGCTCCTCCGAGTACCACCCTCAGGCCAGCAGCCTCTACCATCACAGCGGCGGCGCCGCGATGCGCCGCCACTCGTCGAACTCGGCGGAGCTCAGCTCGACACAGCCTCTCAGACGAGTCGAAGGTACGCCACGAGTCCCGTCGCTGCTTTACGCGTAGACACGTCACGATAAGCAGTAAATCAACATTAATGATTCGAGTGAAGGCAAACATTTTCATTCGCATGCTTGTTTGTTTTTGTCGCGTCTCTCTCTCTTTCTATTTTTCGTCATCTACTTGATGAGTAAAAGCTCCACTCCGGTGCATCAAGTTGCTCCTCCCCTCCTCGTCTCGTTTCCTTAGTAACGGGCTCAACACGCAGGAAGCGACAAACCGTGGGGGGGGGGGAATCTAACACACAGAGAAAGAGCTTCCTCAGAACGAGTCTTTGGACAGAGCGATGATGGTGTATTTTGTTTAATCAACAAAGTACAAAAAGGCCAAAATGGTGGACAGCAGCTGTGTTTCCATTAGCCACGAAATTGTGCAAATTGAAATTATGAAAATAAATTCGCCAAATGGAAACATGACAATTTAAAAAAAAAGTAATGTTAGTTGATAAGACAACTGTGATTTTTTTAGCCATGTACACAGATGTATTTAATAAAACTGCAATGGAAACACTTTTTTTCATGTCATCAGTCATGTGATCAACAGCCAGATGTTGCTACAGGCAGAGACAATGAAGAAGATGACAGGAAGTGTCGGGTGGATGATTTTGTGTTTGTTTTTTCGGACAGTGTGCAGCTGGCTCCACCAGAGCTCTCACAGCGTCACAGTTCATAAAACTGGGCATCATTCATAGGTGTTGAATTCATAACTCTTCTGTAAAATCTCAGGTTTCCCCAAAACGCTGCATACGTACCGTCACTGCCATGACTTTTACTGAGCAAGCCTACTTACTTATGCAAGACTTTAATTTCATTGTTGTTGATGTTGTTCCACAAGAACGCTACATGTACTCTGTGTGCGTGTGTGTGCGTATGGGTGTGTGTTCTTCGGCAGCAGCTAGCTCCACCACCGGTTCCGAATCGATGGATCGAGAGAATGTGCAGCTGCCCAGTAAAAACCCTTCCTCCTGGTCCATTGAGGAGGTGATGCAGTTCGTCCGGGACGCCGACCCCACGGCGCTGGCGCCTCACGCAGAACTATTCAGGAAACACGTAAGTTAGCAGAAAGAAACTCCGGGAGCCAGCGCGACGGTTCGTCTTCGCCGGTAACAAGTCTCCCTTTTCGTTTCCGCAGGAGATCGACGGGAAGGCTTTGATGCTCCTACGGAGCGACATGATCATGAAGTACATGGGTCTGAAACTGGGGCCGGCGCTGAAGCTCTGCCATCACATAGAGCGGCTGAAACAAGGCAAACTGTAAAGAGAGGAGCCTGGTCTATCAGACCTGTGAGCAATAAGCCCAGAAAGAGCCAGGCGGTTCTGGATCCTGACTCATGGGGCCACGCAGGGTTTACATGTTACACTAGACTCCTTCTGGAGGAGAGGGGGCACTTTTCCATGTTACGACTTCAACGCGACTTCCAGAGCAGAGGGGGGGGGGAGAAGAATTCAAAAATAGTGTGCCGTGCATCGCTGACGCATTACCTCACCCCCCCCCCCCCTCATCGGCGAATAAAAAGCTGTTCAAGTCTAATAAACAAACCCTGACTTCTAAGAAATCCCAAAGCAAGAATGATCCCTGTAGTGTTTACACTGCGTCACACACGTGCACACAAGGACGACTTTTTTCACCTGTTTTTGTTCTTTTTTTAAAGGAGCTGAAATGTTTTGATCCTGATTTTTGGATCCCCAAAGATGGAGAATGTTTTTTTATTATTATTATTATTATTATTATTATTATTATTATTATTATCACTGTCGACTTTCTTCCTAATGAGAAAGGATTCGAATACTGAGAAAAACAAAACGCAAACATGAAACGTTCTTCATACTCCAGAAGAGAATTTCTTTGCTCTTTTCTGTACTGTTTCGTTAGTTATTGTCATTCCCTACTTATCTGCCTGAAAGTATATCACCTGCCTGAAGGATGCTGCGCTGTGCAGGCAGACATTTTCACAGTCTGTCAGTGTCATTGCCAGGAATAACATTATCTTATTTTTATTTTTATTTTTAACTGCGCTGGATGGCTTTGGAATCATTACCTATATTATTGTGTCTTAGCGGGTTTGAAGTTGCCTCATTGGTAAAGATGCTCCGATCAGAATCCACTGGCCAATGTGTCTCTATTATGTATAATATACCAAACCGTTCTACAGTCCCTGTTTATAAGCTATTTATGTGAGAGGCGACGTCACACCGTGTGCGTGAGAGAGCAGTTGCTGTACAACAGGAAGTTTAACTTTAAAATGTCCTTAGTGCTTGTGTTACCTCGGTCAGCATGAGCTGAAACAATGGTACATTCGTATCTAAGATCTGAGGTTTCCAAAATGCCAACTTCTACAAATCCAAATGATTCCGTCGCAGAACAGTCAAAGGCTGAAACGGATAATGTTGCTTTCACATGAGAAGTGGCCGATGTCGCTGCAAGGCGGTTTTGTATCAGATAAGAACTGATAAAAATGAAAAAGTCATCGGTTGTTGACGAAAGCGTCATCATTCACCATCACATCCCACATACTCGAGTAAATTGATAAAATTTATAAAGGGAAGTCGGTTGTGTTTGTTAGCAGTTTTTGATTTAGAAAAACACAAACGTCATTTCAAAATTGCAGATATAAAATGCCAATTAAATGTCTACATAAGGTATAGAATACCTCCCTAGGTATTATATATATAAATGTAAATAATCAAACTTCTGTCCTTCTTTATGCATTTTTGATTTTTTTCTTTGAATTATTTTTGCTTAACGTTGGGACAAAATTAATTTTGACAGTGTGTAGGTGATTAAAATACTTTAATGACATATTTACATGACAAACAGAAACGACACAAAAACAACGGAAGAACAGAACAAATGTGTGCTTCATTTTCTATATAGACAAACTGCAAGAAATTATAATTTGAGAGCAAATCTTTTTGGTCAGAATTGAGAAACTCCGATTTAAAAATCAAATTTCGAGAGGGAATCTGAAACTAAAGTATCGATGCGATACTGATATTGACTTAGTATCAATATTTAGTATCGATCCGCTCCCCTCTACCACATACGCGACGTTGTGTTTCACGCCTATGAGAATGTAGCTTTGATTTGTTTCCTGAAAGTCTTGCTCTCTCTCGCTCCACCGCAGCCCGACGCTGCATGTAGACTCATGTAGATGATGCCGTTTCGCTTTCAATGAGTCTTGAACTTCTGTGCTTCCTTTGACTTGATTTCAAGCGCCTCACCGCTAACCACTTTCTCTTCTTCACTCAACACCGGTCTGCACACTGAAGAGTGTCGTTTTCCACAACAACGGCGCGTTCACAGAGAAAAGATCAGCGTGTTGATTCCGGTCACCAAGATTTCTCGGAGCATCTCTACCTTTTTCATGTTCTTCAGTCTCGAACCCTTTTAAGTCACAAGCTTTGGTTTTATCTGTTTCAATAAGCGGAATGTTTTAAGGATGCAGATTTGAGACATTTCTAAGGGCTTCTTATGTTAAGTATTGCTCTTTGTGTGTGTGTGAGTGTGTGTGTGTTTTTAATCAGTCATGATTCATGTAAGCTTGTTGGTCTGCCTGAAACCTCAGTGTTTTTACTATTGACCACAACAATCACTGTTAGCTATGTATACAGATCTGAACAGTTTTATGGGTTTAACCATAAATATCAGCAACAGAATGTACATTTTGTAGAAACGTAATATTTTAAGGAAATCATATGCATAAGATAGAAATGTGAAGCTAAAAAAAGGGGGACGGGATGAGTATTTAACAGTGGTTTCCAGTCTTTTTTTATATATATATATATATAAATACTTAACGCAGTGCTTTTAGTTCACTTTCTTCCAGTTCTAGATCCTGCCTTGCTTTACCTATGACATTTCTCAGGTTAATGTGGTCTTTGTTAGTAGAAACTTTTGTAGCATAATGTTTATAATACACCTATTAAATTTTTTTGTTGTTTTTCTCCTGTTACCCATTCCCCCCACTTTAAAACTTGTGCCATATTATATTCAACACAGGACGGAAGTGCTGTCGATTTTCCCTCTCCCATCTTCTCTAAAATACTTGAAAAAAAAAAATCTGTTTTGCAAAACATCACTTTATGTGTTTACAATGTGTAATTTTTTTTCCTTTTCTATAAAGAAATTACAACCATGAAGCGACATGTGCTTTTAATAGCTGAAGGGGATTGTTTTGACTAATGAGGGATATTCAGAAAGGGGAAAACTTTGATTTACTGAGTCTCAGTGTGGATGTCTTTGATTTGGGTTTATAAATCATTCTTTATGATGGGTGGAATTATGATTTTGTTTTATTTTTTTTAAGCAAGAATACGACACAAGGTTAAATTTTCATTGATCAGCTTTTTGATTCCCATTTCCTTAAGCCTGCTAGGACTTAAGGAATTGGGAATCAATACCAGAGTTTGGTATCGCTAACCAAACTCTGAGATGAGTTTGGTTAGCTATACCGTAAGTAAATGGCGGCTTTGGACCAAAATGGCCGACTTCCTATGAGGTTTGGACCATGGTTTCAAGAGACTGTTTTTGTAGGTCTTAAGAAATTACATATGTGTACCGAATTTCATAATCCTCAGTAATAGCATGACTTGGGGCTTTTACTGCTATATATATATATATATATATATATATATATATATATATATATATATATATATATATATATATATATATATATATATATATATATATATATGACTTAAAAGAAATTTAACTGTAGTTTAATGTCTTCATATTCAAATTGGACCTATGTCTCTTTAAAAACTCCTACTCTTTTCTGAAACTCCGCCTTCAGGAAATCGTCACAACATGGCTCCGCTGTTTACCTCTTATCAATGTTTATAGCAGCGTTTCTCTGAGAAGTAGCTCATTTAATGAGCTCTGCAGATGCTCAGTTCCACCAGGTGTTTGCTAATAGCTGCTGGCTAGTCTGAAGGAGCAGAGTGGGAGAGTGGTGGAGTGCTGCTCCTTGAGATGGGAGCTCTTGAAAATGACAGCTCAGAGGAGGAGCTTCATCTGTGAAGGCGGGGCGAGGACCACCCAGGGGTTTTGCACAGCTGAGTGGTTGCCACGGGAGACTAAAGAAGCGGCATTATGTGAAATCGACGTTTTTGAGCTTTACATCATGTTATAACGATATGCCTTCATCAACAATATACCTGGAGCGTTACTTTGATTCATGCTTGAGAAATCCTTTCATCGCTCAGCTTGATGCTCTTACTAAATTAGAAATGTCTGACGTCAGCTGTTATAACCATGACAACCGTGAGGCCATTGTGGTGCAAAACAATTATAGCTGCACACTTTGCTTTGATGGAAGCCGTTGCTAAGAGACGATGCCTTTGAGTACATCTATCTCCCTTCTATCTCCATTTTCAACTAAAGCATTAATGGCCAAATCTTTTGCCACAAAAGTGGGAGTTTTTTTTTTTTTTTTTTGCAATGTTTTCTACCTGCTTAACGAGAAATGTCCTAGTCCCTTGCAGTGAGTCATCATGTTCCATGTTAAGAACATTTTGTAGAGAATCTTCTAAAAGAGAGTTTGCATCTGCACCATCTAATGTGCTGCGAAAGCCAAAAATAAGCTGAATTTCAACGAGTCGCATCTGCTCTCTTGATTATTCTTGCTGTTATTTCAAGTGTTTACGTTTTCTCTGGGTCTTTTTTTTTTTCTCTCCCTCTCCGTCTGGCCTGACGTTCTGTTTAGCTCTGACACATTCCTGGACGAAGGTAACAGCTGAGATTCTTCTAAACACTTTTCCTCTCCTGCTATGAACTCTTTACTTTTCATTAACATGAGAAAATATTCTGACATAACCTCCTGTATTTATTGTTAATGTGTCTGCTGATTCTGCTACATATAACTTTCTTTTTTATATATATATTTTTTTGTTCTAACATAAATTTCGGTCTGGGAAAGCGTGGCATGTTGGCAGGTGAAGTGAGGAGAAATCCCAAAGAAAGAATCAAGTCGACACACTGATCTGGGCTTGAAAAATTTAGTTTGCTCTCATATAAAAAAAAAAAAACAAAAGCTCACACACGAACGACACATAGCAAATAATTAAATACACATTTCCACATTTGATTCTTCACCCTTATTATTATTATTTTGTTTAAACTGCAGCCATGAGGAGACTGACATAAAAATGCTGCTGATAATCCCTCACTTCTGGGGTTTTGAAAAACAAAACAAAACAAAAAAACAACACACACACACGCACATTTGCATAAATAAAAAGGTGCACAAATCATAAATTAGAGGCAGATCCAGATTATTTCTCTTCTGGCGTCAGATATTCTGGGATTGCTGAGGAACGGAGACATAAATATAGAGAAACGGAAAAAAGGAAAAAAAAACAAAAAACGTGGAGCTTCAAGGTATTTTCCATCTCAGCTCATCCAGACAGTCTGCATATGGCTGCTGTTAGTTCTTGGCCTGCTGCTCGTCCGTTTCACACAACCCCTTGAACTCATAAACGACCAGGGTGACGTTTCGGCGAAGCGGCCGGGAGTTTTTCCAACTAAAAATCCATCACAAAGTGCACTCAAATCAACGACAAGCTCCACATTCACAACTCTGGTCCTTACCACCGAGAGAAACAACAACACAAAAAGAAAAGAAAGAAAGAACAAAAAAGCAACTTTTACACAACATGTTGGGTAAAAGAAAGCAGGATGTTGTCAGATCAATACTAATAACGGACGAGTCACATACAAAACAAACACGTACAGTTTTTTTTTTTTCTTTCTTTCTTTCTTTCTCCACTAATGTAACGGAAACCCTTTCTGTGCTGTGGAGGTTAAATAAATGTTAATAAGTTAACAAACAGTAAGGTGTTGCAGGCTTTTACATGTACGCTGTGAGGCATTTTATCAGCTTTGGCTACAGTATCTGCAACATATTCAAACTCCTTGAAATGTTCCACCTTTCATTGAGTTAAAACTGCCATCTTCCATTTGCTTTTAGTGGGGTTTTATTAGATAAACCAACACAAATAAATGCAAAATAGTGAAATGGAAGTAAGATTTACATGGTGATTATCTTTTCTTTTATCAAATGTACTGTGTTCCGATCACTCTGAACATACATTCCCCACCATAAAACACGGTGGTGGCGGCATCTTGATGTGGTGATGGGACTGGGAATCTGGTCAAAGGTTAATAGGGAGACAAATTAAGATTATTAATAGAGGCCAAAACTGGGGACAAAAAGGGCTTAAAGGTTTTTAAACAAGTTGTGACTTAAGATATCTGCATGCCGCACTTTTCAGATTTTCCAATTGTACAATTTATCATCACCTTCTTAAAATAAGGGCCTAAGTTTGTTTTTTGTCAAAAGTGATTCTTTTTATTTTTTCAAAATTATTTTGTTGCCAAAATCTCCTGGCAAAAAATGGCCATTGTTCTAGGAAATATGTTCGACAACAAAAGCAGCTCTTATTCCCACCCCGTTTATTTTTCCTACGTTCCGATCAACTCGCGGATTAAAAGTGAAAACCATTCCAAGAGCCTTTGCTTTTCAGGAAAACAAGGAGCCATTTTGCTTTGCGACTGTCAGCTGTTGGCCATCAATCGTCCGATGAATTGATGGCTGCGGTCTTTGCTAAGTCGTCGTTAGCCTCTCGTGTTAATCACCCCGACCAATCAGGAAGGAGCGCTTCGCTCCAGTGAGCTTCGATGTCAGTGGGAATTTCCAGTGACATGTTTGAACAGTCTTGGTCAGCCCAGTAGACGCTTTTTTTCCACCTTCTTCTTCAGGTTTTCAGTGCATTTCCGTGAAAAACCTGCATGTGGAGCGGAAAGCTTTGGACGGAGGAATGGGAGCCGGGTCTGAAAGGGATTGTTTGGGTTTATATGTGACGTGTTACAAAATCAACGTCTCCCGTTCACTGAGACACACACAATGAGTGAGTGAAGCTGCCGTACACAACACATTTCAGTATAATAACGCAACGTATTCTCACACATTACCAAAGGAAAAACACAGCAGTTCAGAGAAATGTAATATCTCACATAGAGCTTTGCTTTCTGAGCCAAAGCTGCTCTCTGATTGGACAGATGAATGTTTGATTCTCAGTGCAGAATGCCCCTCATGTGAGTGTCATATTATACTATCGGGAGAGACAGTGGAGCCATGCAGCCATTAATCTCCCCTCTCCTCCCTCCGGGGAGCACTCTCACTTCCTAGGCAGCAGCGCAGCAAGTCTCTGCTTCTTAATTGGGAGGAAGTGGATCTCCTGGGAGCTGACCTTCTTTAGCTTGATGGCTCTGTTTTTAGTGACCTTTTTATGGGGGTTGTTGGGGTCTTGCTCCCCGTGAGACGATGACGGCATGGCGTAGAGTTGCTGCAGGGAGGCCCCCTGGCTGCCATCCCGTTTGATGGAGAAGTTCTTGGTGGAGACCCCTGAAAGGCCTTTGATTTTCCCGCACAAGATGGCAGGAATGGCGTCCTTCACGGAGACGATGACCTTGGCCGTCTGCGACGTGCTGACTATCTCCAGGTTCCCGGCTCCGCCAAGAGACGCCTCTTGGCTCAGAGAGCTGGATCCAGCGACGCCAGTGTCGACCAGCCACTTGTGTTGCCGGCTGAACTCCAGCGAGGTCAAGCTGCCCAGGAGTTTGGAATCTAAACCCGGCGAGCATTCAACGCCCAGAGACAACGCGGCATTGGTGGCGCATTGGCCAGACTCTAAAGCTTCTTTCCTCTCTGACTGGACACACTTTTTTCTGACACCGGGCACAGACAGATCAAGCACGTTGTCCTGGTTAGGACTGGGATATTCCTGTTTTGGTTCAATCGGGCACGTCCTGACGGAGAGGTCCAGGGCCTGTCCTTCCTCTAGAGGCGGTGAGGACAGGGACGTGTTCTGTGGCTGGGGATGAGGCGAGCACTTCTTTGACGATAAAGAGGGAGAGGTAGTATCTCTTGGTGACGTCTGAGTGCTTTTATTCACAGTGCAAACTGGTTTTGGCATGCTCCCTTTCGAGTCCTCACTTTGAGCAATGGGGATCGGAATGGGGAGAGGGACGGGCAGAGGCACTGGGAGGGGAATGATCACGGGATAGGGGACTAAGAGAGTGGCAGGTGGAACCAGTGGAGCCAAAGGGGATGTGTAAGGAGGTGTGAGAGGAGGAAGGGGGAAAAAGGCAGAGCCTGGGGACTGACAGGCAGAAGATCCTGTCTGGAGAGGGAATAGATCCTGCAGGATGGCTGCAAATGCTGGATTTTGCAGGAGGGACAGCAGGTTGGCTTCCTGTGTCTGTCCAGCTGCCTTCGGATCGATAGCCGGAGGCAAACTGAACGAAAGAGGATTCTGACACAGGACATTGTTCTGGAGAGGCAGCTGAGCACAGGAGGCAGTTTGAGGGATGATGGTGGGATTCATGTGCTGGATGACCTGCTGGTCCAGGACCAATGGGAGTGACACCGGGCTTTGCCCTGCTATCAAAAACGGTGCCGCCCCTATTTGTCCAAGCTGAGTCGCGGCCGCTCCGGCCATCTGGAGGTGGATGGGCAGCATCAGCGGACTCTCTCCCAGACACACCGGGTGGAGGACAGTGGTGGCCACTTTCAAGGCCACTCCTCCAGGAGTCTCGGTGGCGGGACCGACCACCGATGGCGAAGGATCCTCTACATGGTTAGAGAGCCCTCCTTTAGTCACGCTGCCGTCACAAGAGTCACTGGCGAGAGCGTTTGCTCCGTCTTCCACTTTACCAAGGACTTCCCCTCTTCCCTCCTCAGCATCATTCTGCACAGTGTTCGAACGCACATCGTCGTTGCCTTCCATGATGGTCTGAAAAAGTGAAAGATATCATGAAGTTAGTTCTTCCTGCTACTACCGAAACACAAAAACCTGAATGTTTGATGATCATGAGCAGAGCTTCGGTCAGAGGTTCATTGTGGAAACTCACTCAGTATACAGTTTTTTGTGTATTGTCTCTAATCCACACGGGAGCAAAATCATACATACATAAATGTTCAAATACATACATTTACTCTCAGTAATAATTTGGATAACAAAATGCCTGTCTTCCACACGGTTTTGTAGGCAGTTTTGTTGTCGATGATTGGCATAATTTTCTTTTAGGAAATCCCGTTAAATTTAAATGGACTTGTTTCCTGGCAAAGACTTACTCTAACTTTAAGCTAGCAAAGCTCAAAGTTTTATTCCAATACCCAGTGGTTTGGTGTGTGTTTCGGGTCATTGTCGTGTTGGAACACAAGTTCTTACAGGTGTCAAACTTTCAAACACCTATCTGTTCAGATGAAAATTTAGAGGCCCCTCACTCTCCCATACATTGTTTGGCAATGCACCAGGGAAACGGACAATGCTAAACTTGCTTCACTGTGACCATTATACTGGTGATTTTCATTTAGTGGTAGACTTCCCCCTTGGTGGCTCCTGGTTGAACTTTGTAACTTTTCACTTTTGTGTCCCAAGGAGAGAACAATACCAAAACACAACTTAAAACTGGTTTTAGAACAGACAAAGCAGACAAGTATTAAGCTATACTGTAATGGCCCCTATTGTGGATTGTGCCGAGTCTATGGCAGGAAATCACCCAATTTACATGAACTTGACCAACATCGAGAAAGAGTGGTCAGACATCCACCAAGAATTATGCCAGGACATTGCTGACTGCTACAAAAAGTGACCCAGTTTCAACATTTATCCAAACATTAGCACACAGTAGAGATAAGAGTTCCACAATTGACTCAAAATCCTGACAAATCAAACGTTTTTAATGGAATTGAAAGTGGGTGTGGTCAAACTGCTCTACAGCGCCCCTTAAACTGAGATAGGTTGAACAGTACTTTATAGAGATCAATTTGGTATGCAAGTAGATCTGCGCGCCCCTCAAATCAAGAAAAAAAGTTTCTTAATATTTTGTCCTAAAATATACAGCGGCAGCCATTTTGGGTCAAAGGGCAATATTTGGTCATTTATCCTCTTACTCCCCTCAAACGGTAACAAACTCCTCCAAGGGATTTTTACCTTGGAGGAGTCCTTACTCACCTTCAGTGAGTAAGGAGTCCAGGGATGAGATTAAAAGTTATCAAAATGTTGAGTTTTTCTCTTTAGAAATATTTAATTTAGAACATTTTAAAGATCCCTTTATTGCGATAAAAAACACTTCTTGCTCTTATAGATTGTCCTGTTTTCTTTACATAATTTAATTGCATTTTTTAAAGTATTTCAAATATTGTCTAAAATAAGTGGTTAAATAAAAAAAATCTGTTAAATGTGCCGAAGATTTTTTTTTTTTTTACCTGATAATAGATACATTTCCAGAATAATCTATGACTAAAATAATCATTAGTTGCAGCTCTACTGCAACTACACGTTTGAGGGTGTGAAAACTTCCAAAAGGCTTTTACTGGGTTGTGTTAAAGCATGCTCAGGGATGTTTCCACGCATGAATGCAAGACAAGATGACCGAGCCACCATCTGCTTCCAGAGTAATTCATCAGAGCCTTATTACAATGTCTCATCTATGCTACAGAACAATATAAAACCAGCCTAAGGGAAACATGCCTACTCCTCTCTGCTCACTGAGGCAACACGACACTACATGAAAGCTGCACGGAGGAAGAGAAGGGTCACGGTTTTATTAGAAAATTGAAACTGTGTGGGTGTATTTAACGCAGTTATTCACTATAAAGGTACTGCCTATGTTGGTATGTGTCACAAACACCAAACTTTTCCCATCCCCTTTTATTCCCCCCAGAGCTGAACATCATCCAGCTTGCCCCCATCTGTATGAATAATTGACTCTGCTGATATTGGAGTGATCATCTCTCCAAGCACCCAAGGGACGTTTTATTATTACAGGGGGGACGGACGGGGGATAGTCGGCGCAGGCAGGACGTGTTGTGCAGCAGTGTCATGTAGTGAGACAAAGCACACAGTGTAGGATAAGAGTGTTACAACACAGCAGGAACTGAGATATCGGCTCCTGCTTCCGATAAGAGTATTGATTGGAAATGGGTCAGGTTTTCCTTTGTGATCTTTTCTTGGTAAATGTTTTAACTCTGGTGGACAGATTTCTAGCTGATATGAAAGTACCAGAGGTGCTGGTAGAACTTCATCTTAAACAAAGTCTTTTGTTCATGTTTAGTCGGTGTACTACAAATACAGTGGTTTCCTCTTTTTAATCTTTTGTCTGGTTTCTTGATCACTTTAATGATGATCTGGTCTAAAATATACAGTCAAATAGAGCAAAAGGTATGCAAGTAATTTATTTTGTATTTTTATTTATCATAAGCACAAAGCCCCCTGATTTCTGCCGTTGGACGAAACCAATGAATCGTCTTGAGTTACATTAACCGAACAAGAAGATAAACAAGTTTCAAAAGCAGCTTATAAAGAAAAATATATAGCTTTACACATCCATCATTGAGAAATCTAAACATTCATGGCGTATAAGAGTATAAAAAAAAAAAAAAATTTTAACAATGTCCTGCATGTTCAAAGCTTTTCTTTTCAACGCTGTCAAGACAAAACTTGTACTTGAGGATTTAAAAAAAAATGTATGAATGATGAGCCAGCTTGTCATGGCAGGACACATGCAACTAACAGACTTATGTGCCACACTCTCTGCTTTGTCCTCATAATGTCCTCACTCATTGTGCAAGTCATGGGATCTCAGCCAGGGCCAAAAGGACAGACTGTTGACTCAAGGAACCAACATTTGCTGAATAAAATCCATAGGCAAGACCCTTTTATCGTTCATTCATCACTTTCATTTTACCCTTTTCATCAAAGGCACAAAACACACACACGCACGCAGAGAAAAACTGGATCTAATTCAGGAATATGAAACGGAAACACTTCCTCCCTCCATTATTTTAGATGCCCTGGCCTCGTATGCATTCCAGAAAATTTCAGGCAACATATTTCCTGCTCGATAAGACGGTCATGAGGCCTTTGACACGATAAAGCCCAAGAAAGAAGCCTTTCTCCAGAATGAAGACAGAGAGGAAATAAACATAACCCTCTTTTTGAAACATGTTCAGGCTCAGATAAGTCAGCCATGAGAGAATTTAAAAGCCGTGTTAGCATTAGTCCAGATTACATGACCTGATGCTAAAAAGTAATCGCCATCCGAGTGACACGTTATCAGCCGAGCCCCCCTCCCCTCCTCAGGTCTGTTCACAGGTCACTGCTTTGCCTCTAGTTCGCTTGAATCATGTGAGAACAATGTCAAACTCAAAGTAGGAAGTCTAACCAGCTTGCTCAAGCGATCCAAAGTACACAGAGAGGCTGTGCTCATCGGTTCCCCCCCTATCACATTATCCACCTCGCTGCCTTCTCTTTGTGTCAATGTTGTCTCAGATAGGGAGGATCAAAGATGTGACATGAGCATTATTTACAGCACCTTGGAAAGTACTAAAAACCTTTCACATTTTGTCATGTTTCAACCACCAACTTTATTTATACTTTACGTATGCCTGAAAAGAATTAATCAAATTAATCGTGAACTGATTTAGCAATTAATCAATGGTTAACTAGAGTACACATCCTGAAAGAAAACCATCAGAACAAGTAATTAAGCAAAATCTGTACAAATAAATATTTTACATTTCAGGTAAAACCCCCCCCCCCAAACGTCTTTGTCTGTAAATATATTCCTCCTCGAGTGACATGATTTTAGCTTCACTTGGTTCCAGTTCTTCAAACGAAATTTCTATCAATAATCTTTTGCTGTCCAATTACTAATTGATGAATCAAAAAATAACAATAATAACCAACAGAACAGCCCTACACTGTACTGATGCTAAGTCAAGAAGAAAGGACTGAGCTTTTCACATGCGGCATCTACAAATAAGATGCATTTTCTTTTTGTTTGTAGACGCATTATTTGTTACAAATGATCAGATTCACCAAAGGAATGCTATGTGATTGCATTATAGGCAATAAAATGTGTATGTCCTTATCTAAAATTAATTGAATAATTTATTTATATGTATTTTTAATATTGTGCAAAATAGGCTCAAGTGAAAAAAAGACCACAGAATGTGCCTATTTTTTTATTTTTTATTATCCAAAAACCTATTATTAGAAACCTAATACAGGGCAAAGGTAAAGCTCCTGGAGTGATGCTGCTGCTAACATGTTCGGTGGTGTGTAACTTTACACCTGACCTGTGCAGTTTGTTTCCTAACATATCCTACTTGTTAAAAAAAAACTTTTACCAAACCTCTGAGATCTTCACACAAATGATGAGATTGGATTTTAATAATTAAACATAATTATATATATGTTTGTGTCTAATATTTATGATTTTCCTTCAACCTTACAGTAGGATGTACCACGTAAAATCCCAATGAAATACACTCAAGTTTGTGCTAGTAATAAGCAAATAATCACACAATAAAATGACCTCATCGATTCCCATTCTGATGATTAACAACGTTTGAAAAACAATGCAGTTTACAGAGTCCTCATAATCTGTCTTATTTATGGTTTCTGTTGTGTGTGGTTTTAATTTCCCTTTTAATTATCGTTTGTGATTGTTTCATCTATTTATTTGGGGTATTCAAAATGTGTTTGTTCTGTCTTTGAGAGGGCAAACTTGCATGAGTATGCCAATATCAATACTTGAAAATGATCACAAAACAACAATATAATCGTTCATTGCGGTAATTTCTGGAACAATTCATCATCCAGTATAATTTGTTACTGTGCAAGGCCTCGTTTTACATGTTGTATTTCCTGTCCTGCTTGTCAGAGCAAGCATGCATGTCCTTGTCGCTAAGAAAAGATCAAACTGGCCCATGTGCGCCGTCTCCGAGCTCAACCTAACTTTATTTCCCCGAAAAGCTCCAAGACGAGTTCCTAATCTTCCCTAAATCCGATGTGCTGTTGGAACAAGTCTTCCCCCCGTCGCCGCACGATAGCAGGGTTTGCAGGTCGGGTTGTTTGAAACGGTCCCGAGTGTGATGCGGCTTCAATTAAAAACGTGAGCTAATGGCGCAAGCACGCAACGCCAGACGAACCTGGAGTCAAAAACGTTTTGAGTGATTGCAGAGTGTTCCTTTCGCGCGGAGTAAATCAGCGGCACATTTTGTTCGTAAACCTCACACGTCATCCGCAGGCGGTCTGTGTTCCTACGCCAGAGGCAGCTAAATGAGTAAATAGGCCAGAAGAGACCAAACAGAGAGCCAAATGAGATCCCTCCCATGTCCCCTTTACTGTAATCATTTCCACATTTTCTCTTTTTCTTCCCTTTTTTTCTCTCCTTTCTCCTCGCCTCATTGATGAAATGTACGCCATTGGCAAGTCAAGAGCAGGAAGAAAACAACAACCCGGCCTCCGCCCCGCTTCCCCCTCTCCCACTAATTTCAGCTTCGGCTGCATTAGGGCTCACGCTGCAGTCTGAGAGCTTTGCAGATGCCGCTTCTTCTCTGACAGACCTCTCTCCGGCTTTGTGCTTGAGTTGAGCCAGAGGAAACAAAAGCAGCGGAGATGGCCGGAGGACGGCAGACGCTGTAAAGGTCACCTCCATCAATGGCCCCTCCGCTCCACTAGCCAATTATCCCTCATTAGAGAGACACGAGGACTCCCATCTCCTTTCACATCAGCCCAGATTATGTTTTATTCATTTCTCCCGGGGTTGATTCTCTAAATGCCACGGCGACTTCAGTTCTATGATAATCACTTAACACCTCCGTTTAAAACAATTTAAATAACCATCATCTCTTCATTCAGGCCGACGACTGCACACATTTTTTTTTTTAAAGGATAATACTTTATGTATGAAGCAGTCCCTCCAGGAAGGGGCGATCAAATTTGTTAACGTTGATTCAGGTATTTTGCACGGACTTCCAATTTTCGCCACGTTTCCGCAAATCTGACCAATCACCTTAAAGTGTTCGGTATTTCCATATTTTCTGACCAATCCACTTGGCCTCCCTTCTAATTTAACTTCCTGTTCTGCTACGTATCTTGAAAGCCAAACCTGCGAGATGAAACGCTAACGTTTGCCTCTGTTTTTTTTTTTTTTTTTTTTTTTTTGAGAAAAACATTTTGAAATGTTTGTATGATATTATTTTAATACTGTATATACAGTTGGTGTTAACTTGAATGACCATTATAGAATTCTTCTTTTGCATTTTGACAATTAGTCAGATTGTGATTTTATTTGTATTAGGGTGCTTTAGGCCATTGCGCTGCTGGAAGGTGAACCAAACAGGTTCACTTTCTCTGCCAAGGTTTCCCCACATCATGACACTGCCACCATTATGCTGTAAGGTCAGATGTCTGGAGTACAAGTGTGGGGAATCTAGCTCCAGTCCTTATCTTTATCCTCTTTCCATTCCTGGTATCAGTGTAAATAGGACAGAACCTATTCTGTCCGTAGTGCACAACGTCACTAAGACACACTGAAATTAGTGGCTGTGTCATGACAAAGTCAACAAAGAAGGTGCCTGGATGTGCTGTTTTCTTTCCAGCCATGTGACAGTAATTTATCAGAACACGAACACAGCAAACCCCAAGGCTGGCTTGTTGCGACAGACCCCGACTCATTTCCTCTCCCTCTGAGCGACGAAAGCTCCAATTTCCCTGAGAAACAGACAACCCTGAGCCCGGTTCCCTGGTGCGTCTCAACCCAGTTCCCTGGTGTGTCTGAACCCGGTCCCTGGTCCGCCTGAACCAGGTTCCTGGTGCGTCTGAACCTGATTCCCTGGTGCGTCTGAACCCGGTACCCTGCTGCGTCTGGTCCGTAAGCCGACGGCTGGTCTTGAAAAGCAGGGCAGACTGAGCGCCGTGTCTGCGCACATCTCCGCTCGTCGCTGTGAGGCTCCGCTGACTTTAAGCGTTATATCAAAGACAAGGTTGTCTCCGTCCCGAATAATAATAGCCGCGTTATTGAGTGAAGCCCTCCCTCCTCCCCCTCTCAGCCGTCAAACACTGTACGCCTTATTTCAAGCTAGCTGTCCGCACCGTCTGAAACAGCGAAATGAACGGAGCCGTGTTAGCGCTTCAAAGCTACACAATACGGCATTAGCCTGGTAACTATTGTTCAGTAGAAAATGCTAATGTCAGTTCCTATTACAGCCTGCCAGAGACACCAAACCAGCAAAGCCATAGCTTTCATCTTATCCCCCCCTCTCGTGTCATTCTGCCTCCAAATGACAGTTTTGCTCCAACCGTCGGCGGAAACTCACCCGCTAAACAGAGGAGAACATGAGAGCCTTCCGCCTCGGACCGCTTCACTCCAATTAACCAAGAAATTAGAGCCGCGACACTCCAAAAAATAAATAGATATCGTCGCTATTTATCTCTTCATTGCGGCTCCGTCGTAGCGACTCCAGACTGAAGCTGCGCGCGCAGCATCGTCAGCGGCTCCCCCCTCCCTCTTCCCCTCTGCACTCCACAAAGAGAGGAGAATAATGAAGGAAGGGCCTAAAGGACAACAATAAATAACAATAATAATAATAATAACTAATGGCACAATCCTGTAACTCTTTCCTCACTTCAATATTTTGCTGCTGTTCTTTCAAGCATACTTTTCCTTCACCATTTGTGGAGGAATCCCCCCCTGATGATAAATGGCGTTAATTTCAACACTTGTGCATTTTTCATTTAAATGGACAGTAAATATACCGTCTGCCTTTAAAGCATAAGTAACAAACCAAATACGGGCCTCCTCCAATTAAACCGGGGGTTTCAACAGAAGACGTTTTCCTACAAGCAAAAAAATAAAACAACAGAAAAAAAAGAGAGAAAAACTAAACACAAAAACTATTGTAACACAAACAAACAAACAAAAATAAACAACAGTCACCAATAAACTCCCTGAAAAATCTGCCAGTAAACTAAAGTGCGTTGAGCAGTTTATTTTTACTGAAAAGAAAATCTGACTTTAATCTTAGAATTCAATTTAAAAAAAAAATTATTTCCAGTTTGTCAGAATTCTGACTTTTTTTTCCAGAAAATGTCAGAATTCTAGCTGATTCCGTCATTTCCGTTTCTTTCCTTCAATGCCAAACAATGAAGGAAGTCACCAGCTGACTTGTGAAAAGTCAGCTGGTATAAATATGGTCTACTTTGCCAGTCACCAACTTTCAGGATACTCAGTGTTTTACCTCTAAGGGTTGTCACCCTTGGGGTCTCAATAATGTAAACTTAAATAGTTTTGCGTTATAATGAGGAAACCAAACATAAAACCTGGTCATTGGGAAACTATAGAAACTGAGCTCCACCTACAGTGTGACCACCTGCCCAACACCCTGCTTCTGCCAACAGTCCTGACCAGTCCAGGTCCGTGAGACTCCTCAAGGTGTTCTGTGTACAGACACTATCTGTTTGTCAACAACATCCACTGATGGTTGAGCTGAAATATTAGGAAACGGGAGCCCGAGACAACACCTTTGTCTTGTTGTCGCGCTTCCTTTGAATCTTCTTTACTTTGTGGAAGGACGCATCATCCAACTGAAAGAGGCCACAGCCATCTGGACCTACCACTTTCACTTTGACTGGTCTGTGCCAAACACACAACCCTGAGAAACACTGTGTATTCTGGGACTTTCTATCAGGAAGTGGAAGTTCACAGGAAAACTCTACAGCTGCTGGAGCTCATCTGTTGGTTGGACCGGCCTTCACTCCCCCGTTCACCTCAACGGTTAATCCTCAGCTGCCCAGGGCTTTGCCGCCGGTTCACCATTTCTTCTTTTCGAGATGTTGACCACTGCAGACCAGGGACGCGACAGACGAGCTCCGGTTTTGGAGATGCATTGATCCAGTCATTCATTGCGTTTTCACTCTGGCCCCTTTCCTACCTGCTTCCCCATTTTGTGTTGCGTTTCAACACATCAGCTTAGAGGAAACAAACGCTCCCTTGCTGCCACGTCCCACCCAATAAAGGGATAATCATTTTATTCTCTTGACTGGTCATAATACCTGATTGGTGCGTGATAAGTCATTGTCTACTTCACATTATTCAGAGGTTAATAACCATGTATTCCCAATAGTAAGCATCAATACATCCCGCACATATTTTGTTGTCATCAGGACATGACAAGAAAATATGTGCGGCAGTCTGTGTTGTGACTCAGCTATATATAAACCCACTGTGTACTAATGAAAACAAGCTGCAGGGAAACCATGGCGGATTAGTTAGAGCCATTTGAAACGCATTAAGCTAACAGCATGTTTGCTCGAAGTTCAGAAAGGCCTCAGCTCGGTTGTGACTCCTTCATTTCTCTGCCCTCCGTGTTGTTTGGCAGCTGATGACGCGAGTCTGGTGATGATCGGCCCGAGTGAGCGAGATCCCCTGGGTTTCCATATCGGTTCCAGCCAGCCCCGGGCCCTGCCTCGGGGGCCCCTGGGCCTCTCACTGTTCCACAGGGACGCTGTCTAATACACTATAATGAGCTGCGCGGTATACCCGGGTGGCACGTCAGTGACTTTGGTGTGGCTACATCCCCCAAATCGTTTTATGGAGTCAGCATCACTCAGCTGAAGACACACGTCTCAGGTATGCACTGAATGTGTTGTTCACATTCTAAGCTGTTTTAAGGTTTTCTTTGACCAAAAGCGGGGGGGAGGGGCTGGGGAGACGCTTCAGGCCGAGAAGATTTGATTGAACACACACACACACACAGTTCGTTTCATTTATTGAGGAGAGAAAGCTATCCAAAACAATCTGGCCCAAGGAGTAAAAATAATCACTCCTTCAACTTGAAACGTGGCCGCGCCGCACGTGGCAACTGCAGCTCCCATCAGTCGTTTTCCAATTACTGGAAATGAGTCTTTACTTTCGCCGAGCCTAAATGAATTGTTTCAGGTCACGCAAGATCACCTCGAGAAGATTTGAATCTAGACTAGATCAGTCCAAAACTGCAATTTTGTCCTTTTCTTGGGGACTTAAGGTTTGGACATTCTGGATCTTCCAACTGCGTATCACAAATGCGCCTGAGCTGAAACTCACATACTGAACATCACTGGACATTCTCGCACTTTTGCCCAGTTTGTTTTTTTTCTTCTTCTCCTCTTAGAATCACAAGCCCAGATTCTCACAAGTTAAATTGAAGAGGTTGGTATGCACTTGAAATGCATTTGGTAGGCCAACCACTCCTCATATTTTCTCCATATGTGGATAATGACTCTCGTTTGGCTTCGTTGGAGTTCCAAAGCCTTAATGGCTTTGTGGCTCTTTCTCGACCGATTGAGCTCGTTTCTCATCTGTTCTTGAATTTCTTTAGATCTGGTCACAATGTGATGGTGCCTGTAGAGATCTTTCAGTCCACTCCAGAGACGAGCGTGTACGTACGTCCGGAGACGTCTTCATTCTTCAGGGTCTGGTAGCAATCAAGCCTGTGTGTGAAAAGAAGAAATTGAGCCAGAAATGTGGTTAATTGCTGTTTTGTTCCTGATTTAGTGAGGAGGGGGAATTGCTTTTTCACATTATCGGTTTGGATAGATTGTTTTCCCTCGAGAAAATCAACGTGGAAGACATTACATTTACTCCTATTATCTCTGCCTGATATCATCATTTGTATGACGAGCTGAGATCATTAAGGCGTTTTCATTTTCTAGGGTGGGAAACTTTTTCATGACACGATAAATTCGGTGCAGTGACCTGCAGGCCGTCTCAGCCACATACTGGAGAATCTCCAGTCTGACTCCAAGAGTCAGGACTCAACCGCTGACCTTCCCTCATGTTTTCTCAAAGTGGAATTTCATGGACAACTTAATGAGAAGCGAACAACTATTAGTGCTGCAGAAAAAGTGGTGTATGCTTTTTTTGGTGCACAAGGCCTTGAATGCAAATCTTTAAACTACAAATGAGGGAAAAAAAATGTCATTTGCATATTTTTTTTTGATGGAGTGATGAAGTTTTTTGGGGGGTTTTAGCCTTTTTGATTAATAACTTTACAAAGAAGAATAAAATGAAAACAACAACAAAACTATTATTTGCATTGTGTAACAATGAATGTTTTGTCCCTCACAGAAATTATCCTTAAGAATTCAAATGAAGTTCACCATTGTTCTACTTTGCTTGTTGATCAAACTGAAAGATGAATAGAAAAGTCAGTCTGGAGTCAGCGATTGCTCAGCTTTACGTTACAGATTTGTCCTCAGCGAGTGACCAAGCAGGTGATCAGCATGAGGAGGGGCTGCCAGGCAGTTTTTTTTCTGGTTGACCTTTGATAACCCTGTATGTCTTATTTCCTCAAATTTCAATAATTCAACGTAACCAAGAAAGCCAATCAAGAGTCGGACGCAGAATGAGCAGATTAGCGTTGAAGGAGCCAATCTGGCCTCAGAATTGCTGCCAAATTTGCTTTGCCACAACATAGAAGAAAATCTATCCACGATGACGTATGAAAATTTGAATTCCTATCAATTCATCTCCAAACATCTCTTTACATCTGCATGTAGGGAATGACCGGCGAACCCCTTCTCTCCCCTCGCCTTGGCGATCAAACACACGAAAACTATCAAAACGCACACAGGCTGTCGTTATTACACTGGATTACCACCAACACATCTGGTGAGCCAGACGGTTAGATTGGGGCACCAACCACAGCAGCATGTCTCCAGAAGGAAGCTCCAAATGTTCAAATACGTCCCTCATCTGAGCAAAAGCAAGATTATATTAATGATGGTTTGTCATGAGAGCAGATAACCTTCAGTTCCTCCACCACTACAGCCTGTTCCCGCCCCCCTCCTCTCAATCTTAGCTGACATGCAAGGACCCAGTGAACAAGGCTTTTTTTTTTTTTTTTGTCCATCCCAAGGCCTCCTTGACATCAGCCAGAACAACAATGGGAATTTTCTGTCCCAGCTGCGCAGCAGGAACACGGAAAAAACGTGTGCAGAAAGAAAACGCGGGTCTTCCGCGGAGAGGAACATGTTTCAACGTTTAAAAAAGAAAAAGGAAAAAGGCAACGGAGACCTAAAAGAAAACCTGATCAATATGCATTGAATCGCAGCTGGAAAACAATGCTGAGAGGTTTCATCTGGAGTGCGCCCTCTAGCGTTCTGCTGGGGTGAAGAGCGATTCAGTTTCATCCTTCCTGGGACCCAAAGATTTACATTTCCTCCAAAGTTATTAATATCAGTCGGCTTTGTTTTGGTGGAGCAAACAAAACCGCAGAGAGGGCAAAATGTGACCGTTTTAAAAACTGGAAATTCCTGGTGTGTCCTCTTTAAACGCGTCGTCGAAGCACCTGTTGATTAACAATATGTTGTTTTAAAAAAAAAAAAACATTGTATTTTTGTAAAACACGCACACTGTAGCTTTAGGCACAGGATGTCAGCAAAATAACAGGAGGAAGGGATGAAATGGCAAGATGTCGGTAATTGTCAGTGACAGGGTGAGCTGACCTCCCGCGGCCGGGAACTGACCACACACACTCGAGGCTGTGTTTCGAAAGCAGTCACATTTATTTGTCTGTTCATACACGTTTCGCTAAGCAGCTCGTTGTGCTTCGGCAGTAGATAAAGATTTTCTATGGGATGTCCACGATGCTTACTAAAAAATAAATACAAGACAAAGTGTTCCACAACTCAAAAATATACAAAGGTCTGAAATCAATGTAAACTCTGAAAACATTATTATTATTATTATTATTTTTTACATTAGAGACAATTAGATAGCCTTTGTGATCGTTCTGAACAGTTCGTGTATTTACAGTTTTGTACACAAAGAAGAAAGAAAGGAAAAAAGAAAGAAAAAAGAAACCCCACATACAGTACTGTTTGTATAGGTTCATTTCATGTCCAATTTTTTATTTTTATTTTTTATTTTTTTTTTGTTAATGCATCTAGTGCCATAAGCTGTGACTCTATTTTGTTTAGTACTGTTTTTGTGATTTCAAGAACATTTCGGTCAAGTAACAAGAGAAAAGCACAGTCCAGAGCTCCAAACAGGTCCTGTGGCATTTTGGCAGAAGCATCTGCACAACTCCAGTCTCACATCACGACAAAATTATTCAGGAAGAGTTATCTCTACAGCTGAGTGGAAGGGTCGATAAATATCTCCAAGTACGGCACGCAAGCGAGGGACAAAAGAAACCTCACAAACATCTCTTTGTCAGTGCAAAAAAGGGGGCGGGGCGGTCAGGAGGAATGAAAGTTGAGAGGCTAATCTCACTGAGTTCCCTGTGGCTGCGGCCGGCGTACGGAGTGTCATTAAGGCCATAAATCTACCCTCGCTGACACAGATTCTGTCAGCTTTGCATACTGGTTGGGCATAGCTTATAGCGCTTTGAAATAGCTCTTTGAATCATCTATTGCTCATATCATAACGTATCAAAATGCGATAATGACATAATCAGAAAACAGAAAAACTAAAAGTCAGTCTTTCAAAATGGAAGTAGGTATCCGAATACGTTTTTAAAAATTTTCAGCAGTTCATTGTTAAAATGTCACTTTTAGTTTGTTAAAAGAAGAAGAAGAAGGGAAAAAAAAAAAAAGTAAACAGGGGCCATCCGTCTGATGAGTTGTTAACCACACAGAAGATATTTTATGGCCGTATGGCGTCATCAAGGAACATTTGTCACACGACAGCAGCAAATGCCCCAGAATCCAACAGATCCTTGTCATTCTTGATGACCCGGCCCCACATTTTACATCCTGTGGTTAGAAACCTGAAAAATCCTCCTCCCCCCAGGGGGGGGGGAACGTTTCGTCACGTATTGTTTCCTGTCGAGTACAGTAAGGCATATTCCATCCTACTGAGCACTTTCCCATCGCCTCTTTCGACTACTCAAAAACATGCCGCATCTTCAGCCACAAACGAACTACTGCTCTTTAAACACACGACCTTCTCGTTGTATCTTTCCACGCCGCGCTTCCACCGCCTCTGGCTTTTTGAGCACTTTTTCGTGTCCCCGTGATAACACCTGCGTCTTTCCCGTCTCCAGAGACCGTTGGCTTGGTTTAGACCGTTCCGCCGTTCGTCACTGGTAACTCGCTACGATGACTCTGAAAAATTGTAACAAGTAGCTGCCTTACGTCATATATGTCCTTGTTCGGAGTTAAAGTATTCTAACTGCTGTTGCTGACAACACGAATGGAAAGACGGAGGGATAATTCCTCTGGAGCTAATTGTGACGTGCCGATTGGCGGGAAAGTTAAAGAGGCTTGAGGAAATGTACGAGCTTTGTGTCTGTTCTTGCATAGGTATTCACAGAATACATACATAAAAGGTAAAAATCTGCATCTATAGGATACAAAATGAAGGTCAACTATTATGTTTTTTTTTTTTTTTTCTTTTCTTTTTAATTCTGACAACAGAACAGATGAGACGAAGCGCGTGTGCTGTCCCGAGACGAGGCTTAACCTGTCTTCAAACGATCAAGCGAAAATATCTCTGCGCAACTAGAGACGATCGATAATCAAACGTAAGCCCTGACCCGTCCCGCTGACAACCACTCTTCGGTGTGGAAGTTGTCGCTGTCAGAAAGGCTCAACATTAGCTGTTCAAACACATTGTTAGGGAGATCAGGTGAATCGCTGAGATGTGGGGAGTTATTTAATGTTGAGACGTGTCTGCAGAGAGCAAGAAGGCTAAACGGGATCCAGGTTGCTCTGGTTTTCACTCTTGAGTTTTTCCACCTCTGCCAGTCATAGAGCAAACTTTGAAATGCTGGCAGCTTTTCGCTAGTTGTGCTAACTTTATTGAAAAACAGCCGTTTGGTAGAAAAATCGCAGTAGAAAGACAGTCTGTGTTGGCACGGTTTACAAAGACTGGAAACCACTTCGATCTGAACATTAAGAGTTAAATTGGGCAGAATGAATATTTGGGTTTCGGATGTTTCTGTTTTTTTTGTTTTTTTTTGTTTTTTTTATAAAGGCATTTTGTAATAACAGGGATTTATTTTAAAAATAGTTTGTAAAAAGTGGTACATTTTGTGGACTGAAATACAAAAAGAAAAATATTTTAAAATTCATCCAAAAAATTTGCGAGGAATCTGATTGACTTTTTATTTATTTTTTGTTGTTGTCAACAATTAAAATGATTTAATCTGCTCCCCTGCCTTCTGCGTGTTTGATATATTATATTTCATGGTGGTCCATCAGTCGTCTTTGTAAACGTATAGATTTATCTCCGCTGTGCTCCGTGTCCTACGTGGAGCGGTCATCGTGAGGGCTTCCGTCCGAGTTCTCCGTCTCGCCCTCGGAGATGGCCTGCATGGGCGTGGAGTACAGCCTGCTGCGCACGCTGTAGCGGCTGCTGCTGGCGGGCGGCGGGACCCTCGAGCGGCCCTGCCTGGACGCGGCAGACGCGAGGAAGGGTCTCGGGGAGAAGCTCTCGGCGTTGGCTTTGGGGTACGGACTGGACAGCTGCTCTTGGTCCAATAGGAGTTGCTGCAGTGGGGTGGGGGCCTCCTCCGGCTGTCTGGGTGACTCGGTCAGAAGGTCTCCCGGCGACTTCGGCGTGACGGGGCTTTTCAGGATCTCAGCAGCCGACATGCGGTAGCTGGAGTCCGAGCGGCTCCCCTTTTTCAGCAGAAGCTGCTTGAACTCCTCGTTGGAGGTGCTGGACTTCTTCGCGTTCCTGTAGATGGACCCCGAGACTCTGTGTGGGGCGGGCGGGGTCACAGCGGGGGAGGAGGAGGGGGACGCCGCAGGGACCGGGGAGGTGACGGTGCTGCTGGGCGGCGGGCTGTTGCCCGATGAGGCGCTGAGGCGGGGCCTTGCAGCCAGCTCGGTGGAGTCCTTCCTCCCCAACACTTTCCTTTTGGATCTACGGACGAAATGAATTGACATGAAATCAGAGATCTATAGACATGTTATTGTTTACATCTGGAAATTTACTGCTGGAGGGGAAAAAAAGACTGTTCTTTCATATGACGTCTACAGTCAGTCAGTTTTGTTAACAAAATGAAACCTGGAGGTATAGATGCTATCGATTGCTATGTCGCCTATGTTACGCGCAGACGTGTTGCCATAGCAACTGACAACAACACCACAATACGTTTCAGGGTTCAACACAAAAAAAAACAACAACACGCAAACATTTCCCACACGACGAACAGAACATTCAGTTTGTTCCAGTTTGATGTTGACAGGCTTTATGTTTATTTAGAGATTATTAATAATTAGCTACTTTTTGTTTTTCCTGAACTGAAACCGACCAAACTCTGCGCCATAATCTACATGTTCAGGTGGTCAAAGTCAAGCTAGCATAGTTGACGTACTCGCTTTTTTCTTTCAATTGAAACTGTTTGCTGACCTTGTCATCTACTTGTCACAGAGTTGACAAATCAAGAGAATATGCTGCGCCCAAAACCACACCCCACCCTCCTTTACCCTCCACCTCTTTTACCTCTCCATCCCATCACCTCTCCCCCTTTTCCGTCCTTCCATCTCACAACCATGCTTTGCTCCTTCTTGCTGCCGTTGCCATCTATGCGCGCTCGGGAAAATAAGCGGAACAAATTTCCCCAAAGAGCAGACCCCCACGCCGAGTCTTCATCTCCCATCCCTGGATGACCCGGCCAAACTCATTCATCCCAACATCCCGTCTTCTTCACCCCTTCCAACATTAAATCTTTAAACCTTTGTGGTCCTTGCTAGTGAATTAGCAGCAAAGCACCCTATTTTTCCTTTTTCTTTCATCATATATCACGCATATATCTAAGATCTAGTGCATCATGCTGACAACTAAAACTACTGACAGCGATCGTCAGAGAGCAGGTTTTTTAATGCTCTCCAGCAGAGGGAGCTGACGCTTCGGCACATGACCTCACTGGTTTTATATGGACTCAGCGGAACATAGCGGTGATGAAAGCTGGCCAAAAAAACATGATGGAGCGAGGATCGAACCGTCGCCACGGACAACTATGAGACACTTTGTGTGAACAGGGACTGAGAGGCCGTCTGTCCAAAAGCTCACCTGTGAATCATGGCGAACAGATCCTCAGTGGTGCGGGACTTGGTGGGTGACAGAAACACGCTGTCATCCTCTTTTCTTGACTCCTCGAGCTGCGACGACGCAGAGTTGTCGCTTTCTGTGTAGTCTGTAAAAAAAAAAAATTAAAATAGAAAAAACCTTTAATACTACGATTAGCAGATTGTAACAAGTTCATAATATGCAAAAATACAAATATTTTTTTGTAATTTCTTTATTGCTATTGAGGTCAAATTGAATATGTACAATATTAACAGGTTCTGTTTAGACATAAAGAGTTTATGTAATAGTTTAAGTGTAAATAATTAAGTAAAAGAATAGCTTGGCAGAGTAAAGAAACCTGGGAAATTAATGTACTTTGTTTTTTTTTTTTTTACAAAACTAAAAAAATGACAAATTTGGATTTCAACATATAGCATCTGTGTTACATGGGTTTTTTCTTTACTATTCCTATGCTTTTATTTTTATTAAAATGATCCATGTGTCAATCTGGAATAGATAATAGTTGATAGTGAAGAACCTGCCTTTGCTGAAGCAATCGTCTGCCTCCTCTGTGGATTCCTCTTTCCTGTCCGGTGAGGCACTTTCGGCTGAAACCCCTGATGAGTCGTTCTCCCCTTCGCTGCTGATGGAGCTCTCCTGGGACGTCTCCAGAGGACTGTCAGCTGCAGGCACTTTGTCCACACCGTTGGACCTCTTGGGTGAGCTGTGGAAAACCGGAGGGCAAGGACACGTTTCCGCCTCGGCCAGTTCGGTCTGCTGCTGACCCGAAGAGTCTACGTGTGAGACAGACTCTCCGGAGCAGACGGCTGTCACCGGCGACCCTGAGCGCTGCTCTGCTTCGTGAACAGTCAACGTCTTGGGGACGTTTGAACCCTCCAAACACGGTTCTGACCGCAGTCCGGCAGCTGTTGTGCTCCCCGATAATACCTCTGTGCCTTTGCTTTTCGCCATTGAAAGATCTTCATTTGAGGCCTGGATCGAGTCGTTCGATGAAACATGATGGTTATGAGAATTGTGCAGCGAGGGACTCTTGAGAGCGAGCGATCGACTGCTGGTTGAGTTCTCAGACAGACACTGGAGTCTCGAGGACGCTTTGTTCTCATGCAGGTCTTCAGGCTGCTTGCTGATGGACCGAAGCTGCACTTTTTGAAGAACTGACGGTGTTATAGACAGAGTGTGGGCAGTGAAGGACTCCAAGTTCGGAGATGTGACAGCTTTGGCAGTTGGTACATCTTTTTGCTTGATCTGGAGAAGGTTTGGTAACGGCTTCCCGTAAGCCGAGTCTTTATTCCTTGGACTGTGAAGGGCACTTAAGTCGAGGTGAGAAGGAGGAATCATCGGCAGCTCCAGATCTTTCTTCGAGGTCACTACGTCTCTGGATGAGCGTGCCTGCAGAGATAGAGAGGAAAGAGACGACTTCCTCTCTGGGACTTTGGGCTTCCTCTTCCCAGCGGCTGGGGACAGAGGCCCAGGGAAGAAGGTGGAGGGAAACGAGGAGGTGGGGGTTTCAGACTGACTGGAGTAGCCGCTCGATGGGCTGGCCAGTCCGGCCAGCTTCTCCGGAGACGTCAACTTGAACTCGCTCTCCACTGATGGAAGTGATGGGGTGGTGGCTCTGGAGCCAGACTGGGAAGTCTGGGACTCGGAGCTCTCCTGTGACTTGATGCATTCGATCACAGTCGTACCCGTGGCTGTGCTGGAGTTTGATAGCGATCGGTAAGGATCACTGGACTTCAAATCGTTTAGAAGCCAGAGATCTGCATAGTCTGACTGCACAATGCCGTTGTCCTTAAAGGAATGTGAGTCTTTGGAGCTTAAAACGCCTAAATCCGTCAGATCCGACGCGCCTTCCATCGTCCAGACCTCGAGGGGCTCTCGCCCCAGTGAGGAGTTCTCCAGGAGTCCTTGCGATCCAGACAGAGCCAGCTGCATTCTCCGCTCTTTAGAGGACAGAGACGCTGGATGTCTGTAGATACCGGTATTCTTTGGTTCTCTCTTTTCAGGGATGTGTCCCTCACTGCATATCTTCCTCAAGGAGGAACTCCTCTTTGGTGGGGAGGGCTTGGCCTTTGACTTTCTCAAGGAGAGGCAGCGTCTCCCCATTGTCAGCTGGCCGCTCACGTCCGACAAACCGCAATCGGAACCAGGGGTTGCATAGTTGTAGGTGAAGCTTTTGCTGCCTTTTAAACCGCAGTCAAAGTGCATGGAGGTGTAGTACCCTTCGGTGTCCACAGAGTAGTAAGAGACGGTGTCTGCTTTCTCGGATGGCGGCTTGTCAGAGAAGCTGCTCTCGCAGGTGGCCATGCTGGTGAAGCTGGGGCAGCCCAGGCTGCTCTCGGCCTCCCTGCCCGGTTCAGGGCTGAACCCCTGAGCGGAAGACGGCTGTGTGTTGGGGAAATCCCACTCCCCCTCCATGGGCGTACTCACTCCCGCCTCCTCTAATATATCCATAGCTGCTGAGGAGAAGGAGCCGGCTCGCTGGCTTCTGAGGCCCTGGTAGTTTATCCAGCAGGAAGCTGGTCTGGTCTTCGGCGGTGTGAGTGGCGGCGTTGAGGGACAACTCAGAGTCGCAGTGCGAGGAGCCGGTGAGTGGAGGGGACGCTGCGGGGGGGATGGTTTCTGAGGTCTGGGAGGGGCAGGTGGAGCTGCTGCCACTCCAGTTCCCGCTGGAAGACTGGTGGTCATCCTTATGGTCCATTTGGCTGCCCAGCACCCCCGCGGCCGAGACGGAGTGAACGGGGCTGCTGAAGGTGTCCGAACTGGACGAGATCTCGCAGCTGCCCATGTCGACTTTCCTGGGCAGCTGAGCGCCGGTCCGCTCCATCCAGCTGCGCTCCGGACTCTCCGACAGCTGCACGAATTTCAGGCCCCCCAGCTGCCGCTCCGACACTGCACGGTCGTCGGCGCTCTCCTCTTCCTCCTTCAGGATCCTCTCTCTGCGCCCGGGAAGGAAACCCTCGGAGTCGAAGGGTGCCAGCTCCTCCTCTTCGTCGCTGTCGTTGCGCTCGTCGTCTATCAGGATCATCATCATCCTGCTGCTGTCTCTGGGCAGACTTCGCGACCGCAAACGGGCCTCCGCTGAACTGGAGAACATGGGGTCAGCGCTGTCGGGCAGGCAGGAGATGTTGCCTGCCGAGTGGGAGAGCAGGAGCGACACGCCCTGACCTCTCTGGACCCGGAGCCTCCTCCGACACGGCGCTCCTGACGTCAAAAAGTCTTCGGTCTGGCAACCTGAGTCTCTGGTGGTCAGATGGCTGGCCAGCTCCTCAGTGGAAGGAGTTATATCGGCAGTGGTGTGAACAATGACCATCCGCTCCCTGGAACCAGGAGAGTCATCAGAGTCTGGAGGAGGAAGGAGGATTGAAAGAGTTTCAGCTACAGATTCTTAAATCCAGACTTTATTTTCTAAATCTTTTAACAGTGTAAAAACGAAGAAAACGCAAAATCTTACAGAGTATTTTTTGTCTACTTTCTAGTGCAACTATCTCACTACATCTAAAATGAGCAAACAGTAACTTACAAGTAACGTTTCAGCAAAATCTAGTTTATTTTAAGTTAATAGTGTCTTTAATATCGATAAAAAAAAAAGTACCAGTTCCACTTATAACAAAATACCGGTACTTAAATTTACATGTAAATTAGTTTTTGTCGCCAAGATATTTGCTCTACAAACTAAACAAAAAAAATGAACGATTTTGTGTTTTTGCAGTGAACTGTGGTGTTAAAGTATGAACTTCAAAAAAATAAATCTGTCAGTCAAAGGATACAGCACTGTGTCTTCAAGATAATTAATAAAAAATATTTTTATGTTATGGAGATGAATCTGTTAATTTGTCTTGCTAAACCCACAAACTTTGATACATTTTACAAGGATTTTGTGTGATAAACCAAGACATAGTAGTTGATATTAGAGAAGTGAGAGAAAATGGACACATACCTTTCACTTTTATTTTTTTTCTTAGCAAAATCTGAAAAGGGTGGCATTCATTCAGCCCCTGTTAGTCAATAATTTAGATAAATAGACAGCTGTTTCTTTTCACTGAATTGTCATTATCCACTGAATTTTTACTGTGTTGTCCCATAACTAGGACTGAACTGAACTGAATCAGACTTCAGACGGTCAAAGCTGATAAAGACGAGAAGCAACCTGAATTAAAATGGCAGCATCCAAAGAGGTTCAAGCATTTGTACAATTATGTAAAAATCAGAAAAGATTCCTAAAAAAAAACACGCTTCATCTCTCGCGTCGCAATTATGCACAACTTTCTATTGGGCCGTCACAGAAATATCCACATAAAACCCATTTTGTAAAACAAGAAGAAGTTCAAAGGGTATAATCACTAAAATAAAATAAAATTAAAATAAAAATAAAAGACCCCCCCAACCTGACATGGGGTTAAAAAACAGACACATACCAAAATCCTGCTGCACCTGTCTGGGGAAACCGGCGACCGTCCTCCGCCTCCTCAGCTTCCGTCTCCTCTGAAGCAAAGACTGCGAGTGAACGAGCGAGCAGCGCACACTAGCATCTCTGTCAAAGCCGAGCCCTGCAGCGGAGACGGGACATGTGAGGAATCTTTGTTTGGTCCCAAATGCAGAGAATCCTCTTCTTTTTTCTTTCTTTTTTTTTTTTTTTTTTTAACTCTCACGCCGTCACATAAAACGGCAAAAGTTGAAATAAATACATCGAATGACTGAAATAAATACGGCGGCGTGCAAAAATAGCAGAGGCGGCCTGAGATCTGAGAGAGCATAAAAAGCCGCAGTGTCTGCTTGGAGTTTTCGGTTGCTGAGCTGTAATTTTTTCTGACGACTGCGACAGAAATTGTAAACAAGCATTTAAAAGGAGAAATCTCACTGTAAACTCTGAATACCTCTGCTGAAGTTTACCAACTAATCTCCCTGCTGCCCCTCTGTCACCTTACGACCATCATGTGACAACAAGTCGGGGCTTTCAGCACCATGGCGATTGCAGGAATCTGCTTACAAATGTGCATCCCCCCCACCCCCTTCAACTGTCTTTGACTCGGCCCATGTTGGCACACAGCTCCCGTTTTTAAGTCAGCGAGAGGGAGAGTAAATAACATCAAGCAGATCTTTTTATCCGCTTCAACAAAACTAGTTGCCATTCATGTCACAGCACCTGGCCTCTCAGCAATGCAAAGCGTCACTGAGGACCAGAGTTCACCCGGCACAAAGCATGACTCGGACTTTAATAGTCGCAGTCTGCAAGCGTAATTCGCGCAAGCCAGGATCTTTTTGGAGGATGAGGAGTTTTACGCTATTGAAACAAAAATGAGTCAAAATGTGAAATATGCAGAACCTGCTTGTAAACGCGCTTCTTCCTCTCAACTCTCAGGTCAAAGCCAAAAAAAGGGCGAATCACAATGAGATGCATAGTGATTCAGCTTTACGTTCCAGCTTTAGCAAAGCGTGTGATGGCTGTTTTAGTGTTTGGAAACATTCAACAATAACTCATTGGAGACTTAAAAATCAATTCAGAAACGGTTTTCCCTTTACCATTTGTGCGCTCACCGAGCGCGGCTAACTTTTTGATTTTAAACGTAAAAAAATAAAATCTCAATATCCAGCTTTGCTACAACTACAACTTTTTTTTTTTTTATAATGTTACTATCAAACTTTTTAATTTTATTTGGCTAGTAAGAAGCTATATGGGGATTTCAAAGTGGATCAATTAACCAGCTGGTAGTGCGGTCGTTTTCTACCAGGAATTACAAAAAAGAATTTAGGTTTCTATTTTTTCCCCACAGAAAAAGAGATTTTATACATTTGTCGAATAGTCTTTTTAATCATAAACAAACACCACAATCATTTTAATGGTTCATTTATCAAAATGGCCCAAAACCGTTGCTACTTTAAATACGTCTGCAAGCTAATAGTAGCATGAGGCCTTCTACTGTTCTGGTTTTTATGTCAAACGTCTGCGACTCAGCGAGTTTCGCCACAATTCTTTAAGTAATTTTTGTTGCCACAACAAATTTGCTCTCATTTAATGTTTTAAAAAGAATAATACTCTTGACTTCATTCAATGTGGCTAATCAGCCAGCATGTCCACATTCTCCTGGAAAATGCCATTTTTCTACGATTAGAGGAGTTTAAAGATAAAAACAAAACAAGAAAAAAAAAAATTTGCGTTCCAGAGTTTCTTTAAAAGATGCAAAGGCAGCTTCCAGTGCTCCGTCCACAGACCTGAACAAAGAGATGACAACTGAGACATTTTGGCGATTTCAATTTACCGGTCACATTAATAGGAATGACGCATGAGGCGATGACTTGGGAATTGCATTTCATTCTCTCCTCTGGGGTGGGCAGCGGCAGAGCTCTAGACCAGTTAGTCTGCTTGTCCAGGGTGGAGGGGATGTTAGGGATGGGAAACTTAGACCGGTGACCTAGAGCCACCCCATCAGTGTCGGGGTCAGTAGGCGCAGCCTGCAACAGATGGATATTTTGCATGGTTAGACTGTTACGGTGGGATTACATGGAAAATGGGTCGGCAGGGTTAAAGAAGAAGAAGGGGAAAAAAAAACAAAAACTCAGCTTCAGAGAGGGTAAAGTGTGGAAAGAGAATATTTTCTGACATTTTAATGAGATGCATAATCTCCAGACTAACAGATTCTGCACTGCGTAGCTATCACCTACTTGCATATTTAAAGCAATTTCAACATTTTGAAAGAAACCTCAGATTTTCCTGATTAGATCTTCTGATCCGTTGTTCTGCACTGCATAAAGACAAAATCTTACCAAGCATTTTGGTCAAGTTTCTAGTGCAAATTCCCCAGGACAATTGAAATAAGACAAAACTAAGCAAGATATAGTGGCTTGTTTTGAGTCAGTCGTTTCTTAATATATATATTTCACGTATAACATGTGAAAAACGCGTTATGAGTGGAATAATCTGCCAATGCAACATAAACTTATTTTTTTTTAATCAATATTAAGAAATTAGTGCCTTAAAACAAGCTCCTACATCTTGCTGAAAAGTTACTTTTAAGTTAGTTTTGTCTTTTTTCCAAGTTTCCTAACATATTTGCACTAGAAACTGGACCCAAAACGACTCGGTAAGATTAGGTTTTTTTTGCAGTGCGCTGTTTTAACATGTCGGTCAGGATCAGGGGCTTGGAAAACGTGATCCTGAGGTGGCGTTTGCCGAGAAAAGTTTGAGAACCACGAAGCCGTGAGTGCGGACCCTGCCTCTGAGAACACGTCAGTAAAACACACCCACCCTTCCAGTAGCTGAGTTTCACAAAGAATCCGTTGAGTAATGAACAGCGTGCTTCATAGCAAGTGAGAGCAGGAAGCGAGAGAAGCATTCAAAGAAACACAAACACACTTTCATGCAAAAAAAAAAAAAAAAAAGAGAAAAGTAAAAGAGAAAGAGTTCCAGCTTGCAGGAAACGCAGACCAAGAAAAAGCTTTACAAACACGTCACAGTCCCTATTCTGCGAGATGTGTTCTGAGGTCGACACGCAGCCTGCAGTCGCACTGTGAGAATGAGCACAGTGCTCATTCTCACAGTGTGAGAATGAGCACACTGCGGCGGCAGGCGAGCCTCTGGGAAAAAACGCGCCAGGATCAAATTCCTCTGAGCTGCAGCAAACCTCAGAGACGCGCTGGAAACCGACTCTTGACGTCTCGCAAGCTGAGGATTCCTCTGCCTTCCCTTGAGTTTCCAACATGTGAAACTGGGAGTGACTCTCAGGCCGAACTGGTTCCCACCTCTGACACCCAAAGTCTTCCCACCCCCACGACCTCCCCTTCCCCATTTAAAGCCGCCTCTCCAGCCTTTGTGCTCCCGGTTCCCAGCAGACCAACGGGGCCGACAAAAGAAACCGGTTTCCTTGGAAACTTCTCGCAGTGAGTCGAAGAAGAAAACAAAATCAAAGGGGGGACCATTTACAGCTGATTTGTTCTGAAGAGGCTCTGAGAGGAAGGATGAAGGAGGAGGAGGGTGAAGAGGAGCAGCGACGGTTCGTGTTTGTCTTTGTCCGCGCACATCAGGCCTTTTTGGCCAAACAAACAAGCTCAAAGGTTGTCGGCTGGTGCAGAGAGGAGGATCATGGGTAATCACAGACACAAGCTCCCAAAACGTCAACCCTTTCATTAACGTGGAGTGAATATGGCACACACACACACACACCCTTTCATTAACGTGGAGTGACTCACACACACACACACACACACACACACACACACATTCCTCACATACTTCAAACTGAAACTTCACAGAAAAAACGTCAAACTGATACCCTCCGTCTTTTTTTTTTACTTCACCACCTCAAGAGGGCGAAGAAACCGAGATGTTAATGCATCTAAAGCAGATGAAAATCATGCAAATCAGATGAAAGGACAGGTGGAAGGCAAACGGGACGGGTCGGGCGATAGGACCAGAACAAGTACCTTTCTGCTCCAGGGAGAGAGGCTGCAACATTCGGTGGGGGAGGAGGAGCGGGTGGAGTCGAACTGAACGACAGGGTGGAGAGACGATGACAAAACGGAAACACACAGGACACAAGCAAACGACAACAAAAATTTGAAATAATGACACAAGTGGCGGTGAGGGCGCGGAGGAGCGTGATGCGGGTCCGAACATACATACAAAACGACTCCGCTGCCGCCTTTACCTGAGCCTCGGCTAAATGAGTGGATGCATCTCTAACATGTCTCTCTGGCTGCTTGGATGGAGGGGGAGAGCAAAAAAAAAAAAAAAAAAAAGGCGCCGTCACTTTAAAAGGAGAATTATGGCTAAACTTCATTATATTACAAAGAACTAAACAAAATCTTCCATGTGCCGGTGGAAAGTCTTAGCACATCCGGATCATTAAACTGAGATTGATCAGCTGGTTTTTGTGAAAAACGCTTCACAGCAGTGACTTTTTTTAATTTTTAAGAAAGCATTTCAAATCTGAAAAGTGCGGTCCATGCAGGTCCAATGAGGTCTCTAAATCTTTGGAAAACTGCTCAAGTTCAATGACTGTGGACGCGTGTGGGCTTTGACAGGGCCATTCATAAAAACAAACAATAAAAACAAACAAACCATAAAAACAGTTTCATCGTCTGTGAGAGATTGCTGTTTTTCTGGAAGATGACCCGCTGACACTCTCAATTTCAAATCTTATCTCTATTGTTATTGTTATTTTTTATTTTGAGTTTGTCCTGTTGTTAGTTTTGTCCCATCGACTCTCAAAGGCTTTCTAATTCCCTGCTGAGGGAAAGGAAGTAAAAAAATCCCAAAACTGTAATGCTGCCACCACCAGGTCCCACAGTGGGAGTGTTGTTCCGTATTGTCAAATATTCTGCCGCTGTTTTGGAAGCCTCTCTCCAACCTGTTTTTTCTGATTTGTATTTGTAATAATTTTTCGAAAACCATCGTTCCCCAATTATGAGCTACCAAACTCGACAAGACTAGGAAGACATCTGGAGGTATGAACATATTTGTAAAGAAAAGCCATTGCGTCGCTTTAAATGTTAGATGTTTGTGCAACTTTCCGGTTACGGCTCCACAGATCAGAGGGTGCAACAAGCTGACTGGACGGACTTCCGCAGCCTATCACATTGATAAATCGATTGTTGTTCCTGGAGACTAGAGATAACGGTGATAATCGCCTCACCGTTGTTAGACTTTTTTCCCCGACCGTCTTGCGTCGGCTCGATGAGAGGGGAGGGGTACATGGGCATGGGGGGCAGGGCTGAGATGGTCACTCTGCGCTCCCTCCTCTGGTGATCTGAAAACACACACACTTTAATCACAACATGCAAAAAAACATGATTATGAGAGAAAGCAGAAGACAGAGGAACTTGTGATTACAGGTTTTGTGAGCATCATTGACGCGGGAAGCTTTTCGATTGAACTTTTGATCCAAGTCTTTGTGAGGGTGCATTTACATGCATTTTCCACCAGGGGGCAAAATAACACCAGAATCCTGCTTGAAAGCAGGTTGACTTGAAACAACCTGACTGTTTACCAAGGCGTTGCTTCAAATGCAAGACAAAAATAAACACAAGACAAAAAAATGTTACTTCTTTTTTTGTTATTAATTGTAATTTGAAAGTGCAGAAACTGTGACATGGAGTGAAAACTAAATGTGTAGATACGTGTAATGTGGGATATATTTGGCTTCTTCCAGCTCCTTTTCGAATCAGATATTAAAGTTTTGCTGTATATGTTTGATTATTATGTCTTTTTATTGTTGTTTTGTTTTTATTCATTTGTTTTTGTCTTTGACATTTTCCATATTTGAAATTAATAGATTTTATTTCGTTTTAAGAATGAGTTGGAATAAGGCAACGTTCAGCGAATCAAAGCAAAGAGAGAACATATTGAAACTAAAAACACGAAAGAAATTAAAGTTGAAAATGTGAAAAAAAGGTAACTTTATTTATTCACTTGCTTGTGCCACTTGTTTTATTTATTCACTGAGCACCAGTGAATAAATAACGTTAAGTTATAAATCTGAAATTGAACAATGGCGTACAATCATCCTGAGCCAGGGAGAGCAGCAGAAGTATGGGTCAGGTGCAGCAGCTCACCTTGGTTCAGTGACCACAGGCTGTGGTTGGCCTGCCTGTGCAGCTCTTCCACACATGCTGGCCGAGTGGAGGGGTGCAGAACATTCCTCTGGAGGCGCCACAGTGCTCTGAAGTGTGCCGTCAGCTTACTCTCCACGTCCAGGTCAGACACCGCTGTCGGAGAAACGAACACAGCGTTTATTCTTTGGCATAAGATATAGAAAGCAATGAGGGGAAAAAAACACAAACAAACAAAATTGAAATTCCCCGAGTTGGAGGAGAGACGCTGACTCAACGTCACAGCTTCTGACCAGGGCCGGATTCACAAGAATCTGGGCCCCTGGGCCACAGCCAGTCTTGGTGCCCTATTCCCTAAGTAAAATGTAATTTACCAATGATAACTACCATCATTAGCCAGTCATACAGATCAGCAGGTATGAACTAATGCATGGTATGCTTAAGACGACTTCTAGTTAATTAGGGCTGAAACAACTAATCGGATAAATTGCAATTAATTGTGATTACTCAATTACTGAAAACTGTTGACTACTTTAGTAATTGATCAATTATTAACAAACTCAAAAAATGCCATTTCCTGAAAAAAAAAAAAAAACAACTCCAACATATTCAGACTAGTAATTAATCTAAAACTGTACAAAAAATATACATGTTGCATTTAAGGTGTATTGCATCTTAGACATTCAAATGTTTTTTATTTAAAAAAATAATTCTATTGTTTATTTGCATCTTTTAATGTATTTCTAATTTTGAATTAAAAATGGCTTTAAGTGGTTGAATGAAAAATCCGTAGCCTGTCATTTTCTATCAGACTAATCGATTAATCGTTAGAATAATTGATAGATTAATCGATGACTAAATCATCTTTAGTTGCAGCCCTTTAACCAATAATACTTTATGCTGTTTATTTACACAGAGACGATGTTCCTGGACAGGTTGATGGAATCAGGAATTATTTAACAGATCATAAATTGGTAAAAGTAATTAATTACATAAATTTCTGATAATCCATTATTCTCATCTCACTAATATCAAGTAATCCAGTGAAACTACAAACCAACAGGCAATTTACAAAACAACTTCTTTGCCTTCATCAGTGACAACAACTCCATGTTGTTCCAGAAAAAAAATCCACTACAGTTTCAATTAGTTTGATATTTTGTAAAAACATAAAAATCCTAAAATAATACAACTCACATGATTTGAGCTTATGAGTTTTACATAACGTACAATGTTTTCAAAACCCCCATTCATTAAAAAAGTGAAATACAGTAAAAATCTTTGAGCCGCCCTTCAAATATTGGAGCCCTGGGCTACCGCCCTTGCCCAGCTTCTGACAAAAGAGATGCCACATTCTTTGGCGCACGAACACAAAGATGATTGTTTTGGTTTTCCAGGAGATTAAATAACATCTGATGTAACTCAGGTCCAGAGTAAACATGGTCTGTTTACTAAGGCAACGGTATCCATTGCCTGAGGCCAAACAATTGGTCTTAATGCAACCTGATAGCGAGACTGTCATCCTGCAAACATTGACCAGTCCCTGCACTGTGACCACTAACGCCACCGCCACCTCGAGTTACAGATCTCACGTTACTGCAGATCCAAGGAGGTGAAAGGCGGCACTTTGACAGGAGCTGTTTATGAAACACACAATGAGGCGACTCACTATAGAGGAGCGGAGACGTGATGAATGAGCAGAGCAATGAGCAGAATGTTAAAAGTACAAGAAATCGAGAGAAAACTTTCTATAACGATGACCCCATTAGGTCTGGGCGATGAATTGTTTTTATCGATTAATCAAAATTTTGGCCTTTGAAGATTTTGGATTTCCATAATTCAGAGCGATGTTAACACGTCCAAGGTCGGTCTTTTTTTTTTTTTTTTTTGACGAATGTTTTACAGCTTCTTATTATTTGGTCTTTGAATTCTGTGACGGAATAGTAGCACCGGGCTAAAACTTTTAACTACGTGAATATAGTCACAGAACTGCAGCCATATGACAACAGAGTAAAAGGAATACAAGAATAAAGTCGTAATATTACCAGTTTTATGAAAACTCCAGCATGAAAAATAACAAAAAATGTAATGTGAAATTATACTTTGATACAGACAATAGTTAATACTTGATAGAAACATTTACATTTTTTCATTTCATTTAAAAATGACTGTGACTGAATCGAACAAGGAACTAAAACTGAGCTGGTCACACCGGGCTTGATAACTCTGACCTTCTTCTCATTAAAACAACTTTTTTTCCTCATAATTTTGTGACATTTTCTTCTGGCAAAATTGCATTTATTTTTCCCTAATATTATGACTATATCCTCATAATTTAACAAACAATCTCATAGCCCGGCCCTCATACATGCCAAACAGACGATTGACATGAAAAACACCTTTTGAAAATATTTCAGGTAATTTTGTCTTTAGATAAGGAAGTAAGCCCAAAAAGAAAAGAGAAAAAAAAAAGCGAATCCATACTGTCCAACTCTGTCTGTCGTATCAAGATTTAGGTTTCTGCGCGATTTCATCACAGAAAGAAATCCACCCGCATCATTTCGCCTGCTTTCTTCAGCAGCAGGTCTCTGAGTCTTTTCCCACCTGGTGGATTTTCCCGGCCTCGCCTCTGACCTGCCGGCTCTGTGGCACCCCCGTGTCCGGTGAGGGCCGGCCCTGGTTCGACACGCTCCTGGTTTGCTCTGCAGCGCTGCCAGGAACTAAACTTTAGCCTCTTAGTCGAGAAAGACATTGCTCAGCAGCAGAGGTCAGGGCGACCCGCTGAACCTCAGCCTGTGGCCGTGGACCCGACTGCTACGTATGCTGAGTGATTTGCTAACAGCGCTGCTAAATCTCAGGCGGAGAAACAAAGGGAAATGAGTTTATCGGAGACAGGCTGACGGTTTCCATGAAACGGCCCCGGCTGACCTGAAAAGGCCTGTGTGTGTTGACCCTGCTGGGCCGAGAAGGCTCTGTGTTGTGTCTCCTGCTGAGCGCCAGCAGCAGAGCGTAAACAGTCCAGACGGAGCTCAATGAAAACGGCTGATTTACCACCACAGCTACCAGGATACTTAACTTTGGCAACTTATAAACATATCTAATCTAGAATTTACAATATATATGTTTAACTAGCATTTTATTACTTTAGATATCAATAAAACGTACATTTTGGAGGATCGTACCAGTTTGTGGTGACGTAAATTAGCACCAGCATGGCTTTGCGTTTCTTCTGTTCCGTTTTGTGCATTTTAATCTGAGCAACACGTAACATTCACTTGCAAAGGTTTTCATCCTCCTTAAGCATTTTATCATGTCACAACCTCAAACCTCAGTTTATTTTGGTGGGTTTTTCCCACAGACTTTCTTTGGAATGCAGGTCTGGCCTCTTCACATGCACTGACTGCATTTTTCTGGACGACTACTGATTAAAAAAAAAAAAAAAGCCTAACCGGCCGATCCCGATTTTGGACCGCCCCGATTTGTTTTGCCGGAAAACTCACTAAATACACTGACAAAGTCGCTAAGTTGGATTTTCAGACCTTTGTGGAGGAAGATGAGATCGGCTTCACGTGTGAGTGTCGGCCGTTTACCAATCACACAAAATGAAAGGGGCAGTTTATGTATTTTCCAACACAATCAAGAAACTATGTTACCGTTCAGTTGTTATTGTAAACATTGCTGTATGTGTCAAATATGACTTAAAAGACATTTGACTTCAGCATCAAGGTCAACAGCCGTAACATGACAAAGTGACATTATGACACTTCTGCCATGTAAAAACTATGAATGCAATGATGAATTTCATTAGATAAATATCACAACTTTATTGAAAACAATGAGTTAGTGCTTCCATCTGGCTCTAGTTTTGATTTTAATGAAAACACTGGGGAACACCCTGTTTCCCGTTTTGCTTTTCATATCATGTGTCACACGAGTGGAGCAACACAAACCCCAACAAACGGCAGTGATATTTCAAAAGTGACACACAGATGACTGCGTAACGACGTTCAGATGAGAGCTGCAGAGAGATACGGAGTCAGAGGTGGTGTGTGTGTGTGTGTGTGTGTGTGTGTGTGTGTGTGTGTGTGTGTGTGTGTGTGTGTGTGTGTGTGTGGGAGGGGGGGGGAAGTGAGCCATCCTTTCTCCACCCTGCTGAGAAATGAACTGTTGGCCCTGCAGTGACACCCTCCACCTCTCCAACACACAAACAACCTATTCAACAACAGGTTGCTTAGTGTCTCTGCAGGTTTGTCCTTTTCTAAAATCTACTGATGCTTTAGCGAGACGCGATGATGGGACATATTTACAAGCACGAAGTCATTTCCTGTGGTTTGATTGAGAGTCATAATGGACCCTCATTCTGGATCATAACCAGAATCATCTAAATCAGAAGATTCAAACTCATTTTCAGCATTTTGGGTCGTATCACGATCACAAATGTTTTCAAAGGGCATTATTATTATTATTATAATGACAATGAAAAAAACGAAACAAGCTTTTCACTCATGCAAATTCCTGTACATTAATCGTCAGACAAACATCAGCAGGTTTAAAGCTTCTCATGTGACATGACTTTATGTTGGTCCCAAAAAGATGAACTACAAGTTCAAACTGTTCTTATAGTAGAGTTTTGTATGCATTAATAAGAAAGTAACAATTTTTTAAACTTTGTTACAAAACATAAGGTACCACGTAAAACAGGCATTTTTACATAAAACACAAGAAAAATCTTTTGTTTCAGGTTTTCAAGTATTTCAGCTTTTTACACCTTACTAAAAATGTAACAATATTAACACACTTCATATGAGTTTTATATACGGTATAATGTAAAACATGTTCATTACAAAAACATTTAAAATCTTTGCTGCCCCTAAACTCATGGCGCTCTGGGCTACAGCCCCGGTGAGTCATTTCTAAAATCCGGCACAGACTCCGAAGTAAGTGAAGCTCCACAAAAGACTGGAGGGACGGACTGACGCAACTTTGGTTGTGTGAAAAATGTCCTTGAAGTGATGGAAAAATTCACATGTAAGCACAAAGCTGTTACCTTGACCGCTGAATTTACCTGTCCCTCTGGACTCTAGACGGCCGCACACAAAGAAAAAGCTACGGTGGGTGGAGTTTGACCCAGGTGATCTAAATAAAAAGAGCAAAGATTGAAACGGTGAGCCGATGCTTCGCCGTCAACCTTTCAGGAGTTTTAATCCCTTTACTTTCACAGGAATGCTTGCCAGGACAGACGCCCATATGGGGAAGCCTTTAAAGGTAATTTACAGCTCAGCTGTTGTCCCACATGAGGCCAAAGACAACAGATCGGGCTCCTGTCAGCTCACTGACCCCCTTCCCTGGCGCTTTCACTCACTCTGACTGCTCTCCCTTTTCAGGATGATGAGGTTGGCGGGGGAAGCTTCCTTTTGCCAGTTCTTTCACATTTTCTTCCTGAAATCACAGCATTATCGACTTCCATTTTTGTCCTCACGATCTTCTGGAAGCAGGATTATTCCCCTCCCCTGATAACCTGACTGCTGTCAGCCCTGCAGCTCCAGACTGAATCTGTCCTGTAATTTAGCCGGTACTGGCCCAGACAGGAGCCGGCTCAACCCAACTGGTTCTTCACCTACACTTACACTCGCACACACCTACAATTTGCCAGCAGCCTGGGCGAAGGTGTCCGCAGACTCCTGACGCACAGATCAGATAGAAGCGCCACGAGAACAGGCTGACGGTCTCCCTGTGTCGCGCTGCGAAAGCATAAAACCAATATCTCAGCGCTTTTGAAATGAGACAAAACCGACTTACAATTAACTTTTTAGTCAAACGCAGGAGCCTGTTTGAAGTCAATAATTCTTTAATATTGATTGAAACAAATACTAGTTCAAACGGCAGATGATTCAAATGATAAAACTCGTTTTTAATGTTATCAGTGCCAATGGAAATAACTCTTTTTATCACTATTAATGAATAATTGACTTAAAATTACTGACTTCAAACAAGACCCTATTTCTTGCTGAAAAGTTGCTTGCAGGTTAGTTTAGTCTTATTTCAAGATATTTCCACCAGGATCTACACCGAAAATACCTGGTAAAATTTTGTACTTTTGGAGAGTTGGAAGTGAAAAAAAAAAAAAAAAAAAATCATCCTTCCTTTTCCAGAAATGTCGCCCTCGGCTCTGTAGCTGCATTACCCTTCCACCTCTCTGAAACATCTGCTCACACACACATGCAAACACACACACACACACACACACACCTCCCCCCACATCGCTTTCACCACCCAGATGGTCCGGTCGGGGCCTGAATCGGGTGAACGCTAATCTGAACACGGTGTGCTGCTGAAGGAGAGGAGGAGTGTTAATCCAAGCCGCTGACCGCCTAACCCGCAACCAGGAGGCTGAGGAGGCGGCGCAGGACGCAGGCATCCTTCAACCGAGTGACGAGATTTAATCTGCATGCACACGGAACAAGTACAACCCGGTTCTGTGCCTAACATGCGAGTAAACTGAACATTATTAGGAAAAAAAACTGATTCCTACAGAATGACGGCAGCTCAAAGATCCATGAAATGAACGTTGACCGCTCACCTGAACGCCGACATAAAACAACAAGTCCAGAAAGACAGCGGACAGACGCTGATCGGAATAAAAAGCCGCGGTCTGATGTCACTGAGTGATCTGACCCGTCCTGGTGAGAGTGAGCTGCTGGAGAACGTCCTCTCTGACGTCTGATCAGGAAAAGACAAAGACCAGAGTCCCCATGCCAGTAAACACACAATAATACCCGTCTGCTCGCTAATCCGCTCTGAGCCGTCATGCGGCCAGCTGATCGCTGCTGCTGCTGCTGCTGCTGCTGCTGCTGCTGCTGCTGATGATGATAAGCGGCTGCAGCAGGTGGGCTGCATGACTGCTTATACTGTAGAAGGAGTCAGGCTTCTGGTGTAATCTGCTAACGGGAAATACTGAGTGGAGCGAATGCAGCGGCTTTGCTTGGGATGGAAGTCGGTGAAACGTTGAGACGTAGCCAGAGCTACTGTTTCACTGTTGCACATCTTTACCGGTGGCGTCTGCCGCTGCCAAGTGTGACTTTACTGCTCTTGTATCAGCTGAGCGGGGAAAATGATTTCAGATAATAAAACCCGGACAGGGCTGTAAAAGAGCAGGATAAAAAGCGGAGTGTAAAAGCCTGCCAACGTTTTGTTTCACCTGGCCTGATGTTGCCGCAGGATTCACAGGCCAGCTGTAATCAACTCACCAGCTGACTTCCTGAGGAGCTCAGAAAGCAGCCGGTCATTACGCATCTGAGAGGCAGACAGGGAAGGCCAGCCGCTTCCCTCCACAGCTGATTTTATTCAGTCTGGCCAATGGGAAAAGAAAAAAAAAGACGAGAGCCGTTCCTTCAAAAGGAGGGCGTGACATTACCACAGCGGGGGAAAAAAAAAAAAAAAAAAAAAGACGCGCAGGTGTGTCGAATTGTTCTCGCACAAAAGAAGGCCTGCTTGAGTTTCCTGACTCCGGGTCAGGACGGCCGCCGCTGGCAGCGCTGCAAGCCCACACACGAAAAGTCGTCTGGCGAGATCCCACCATCGCCCCGGGAGACGCTGCTTTCAACTCGGGTTTTTCTGGGCAAGCGCCGGGACCTCCAATTTGCCTGTCTGCCCGCGTGCCGGGAGGTAAAGGAGGAGGAGTGGAAGTGAGGAAATGTGTTTAAGGGGGGGGGTTCCCGTAAGATATCACAGTTTCCACTAAGAATGAGGAAAACTACCATGACCTCACCTTCAACAGAACGCTCTGCTGATGTCAAGCAGTGACTCGGATGTGAAGCTATAAATATTCAGTCTATCAACACAACCTTCCAACAAGCAGCTCACAGAGAGAGAGAGAGAGAGAGAGAGAGAGAGAGAGAGAGAGAGAGAGCTGAGCACATCAGGGTTGTCCACCATTACTAGCGACATGAAGCTCAAAGCTTCCAATCTGTGGAAAAGGTCAAAGGTCAAGGGGGGGTGGGCAGGGGGTACACCAACCGGCTGAGGCTCAATAACCAACAAATTTATCAAATAGACATAACATATGCAGATTTAAAGCAAATTTTTTTCCCCTCATGCATTAAATCACAGATTGATTTCCCAGCAGGGCCGGATCTAAAGGTTATCAGGTCCTCGGGCTGGAGCCAGTTTTGGTGCCCTTTCTACCAAAAAATGTATTTTATTCATGTAAAATACATTGATAAGTAGAGCAACACACTGGTGGGTAAAAATGATGAATGCATTGTTTGGTCAAAACGTCTGGGAAGAGCCAACATGTTGATCCAGAAAAGATGCATTTTAATTTTATAATCTTCAATTTCTATTGATTTAGTTATTGGTACTGTTTATATATATATATATATATATATATATATTACAACATTATTAAAACACCTCACTTAATATAATTCATTCAATAATTAGGAATGAATTACTGACATGGGTTGATGTCATATCAATAACTTGATTCATATCAATAAGTTATCGATGTATCATGACTTTTTTCAAGTTATTGATATAACTTGATATAAATGTCAACGATATAAAATATGCAACTGCAATACCTGCATGTTTTGCAATTTTTGTAAAATGTCCTTTTATCAAAAAAACCCCCAAATAAATAAAGTTTTGTGGCCCCCACAAACTTGCGGCCCTGGGCGACTGCCACTTTTGAGTCAGGCCCAAGACAGTAATCAGTAATTATCTTCTTCTCACCATTACTTTGCAAACCGTTTCTTTTTTGCCGTTTGTCTAAATTATTTTCCACAAACAGCATCCCATAGAACAACAAAATGTTTTATTTTGATGCATTTGTGCAAATCTTTAAAATAAAATGGCGGCTGTTTGAAAGTGTCCTGTGGTAGATATTCAGTGAGCGTTTTTTTAAGTTTGTATTTTCACGAAATTTAAAATTTTATGTTATCAATATTTAAAACACACACACACACACGCACACACACACACACACACACACACACACACACACACACCACACACACACACACACACACACAGAACCTGATTGGGTTCTGGGAGCCTAAAGAGAGGTCAGCGTCGCTCCCAGCTGTGGACGAATGGGCGCCGTGTGAACAGAGTCTGCTTTCTCAGCTGCTCCATATTACCGCTACGAAGTCTGACAGCAGCAGGCTGCGGTCGCTTTGAAATACTTTCCATTCTGAACCCTCTGGAGTGGGGCATACTGTGGAGTGGGCTTGCAGCCAGCGAGTGAATTTCTCTTTCTCCACGAGGAGGGAAGAGAGCGGCGGGCGTTCGACGCGTTCAAACGCATGACGTCCTCAGAAACATTTCCCTCGTAAAACCCGTGTAATGTTCACGGGCGCTTGCGGTGGAGATCTACCGTGCAGTAATGAACGGGGTGATGTTTTTGGAAGGGCTAAAAGATGTTTATGATTTAATGTGAATTGAAACAAAAGTTTGAAGACCAGCGATGAGGAGGAGAGAGAAGACGAAAGAGCATAAACCAAAACAAGATGCTGTGTTTTCCTAGCGATCTCCAGGCAAAAACTGCTGCCGAGTATTTACTCCAGATTAAAATCGGCTTCAAGCAGCTGGAGCGAGCTTCCTCCGGAGACCTTTCCCCAGAGATAGGGTGAGGAACTATGTCATCCATGGGAGAGAAGCTGTTCCTCCACATCGAGGAACTCGAGGGCCCAGCGTTGCTCTGCGGCTGACAAACCGACTTGTGGAAGTTGAGTTTCTTTCCCCGCATAAACGCGCCCACAAAGTCCAGAAGGAAACAGGAGGCACCTCTAAGCTTGTCTGTTTTTAAAGACATCGGTACAGCGACTGGTCGCCGTTGCATAAGCAGAAAAAAACAAAAAAAAAAGGTCACTGTAACAGCGGGGACGTCTACTGTTTGGGAGGGAAAGTACCGACACGCTGGATCACCGCTCTGTCGATTCTAACCTGGCCTTTACGTCTGAGGATGACCTCTGAATGACCTCCCAGCCTGTCGGAAATACAAACGCTCTGCAACGCCTCGTGTTTACCACTCTGTGACTCACTGCTGCGGCTGCTGACTGACAGAAAGAAAAGAAAAGGAGAGTAAAGAGGCAGCAAATTTTAAATTTCAGTGGTCCACATGCACACTCTGCAGGGCCGACCTTTTTACCTATTGACCTTTTGCACACCTCATTATGATGTCTGCGTGCAGACGGGGAGGTCAGCTCATGTCATTAAACACTCGAGTAAATCACCAGCTCATTGGAAAATCACTCACTCCCCTCATCCTGCTCTACATCATCACCGTATGAAAATAATGACCTTTGTCTGTTTTTTCTTTTTTTGTTTGTTTTGGGGGGTTTTTTTTTGCCAAAAGGGAATTGGGTAAAAACAATGGCCAAAAAATAATTTTAGGAATGCGACGACATGATGGAAACAAATCCGGTCTCGCTGTCGAGTGAGCAGACGTTGGATGTGAAAAATCTTGCCTCCGACAACATGAGGAACAGATTCGAGATCTTAATCCATCACTAATTGGCAACAAACAAAACAAAGCACAAAAAAAAATTCCCCCGGCCTTTAAATCAGCACGAGGCTCACTTTACAGCCCCGTCCTCCCGAAGTGCCGCGGCCTCTGCAAACACACCCTCTCGCATCACATCATTTAACGCCGTTTGAGGTCACAGCTGACTCCCATTGGGATGTAATGGCTCTCCCGCCGAGCTCGGCCCGCTTTCAGCCAGACCTTTGAAGTGCTCGCGCACGTTTATGCAAAAACCTCAACAGAGGAGGAGCAGGAAGGGGCGTGACGGGTGCTGGCCCGCGCTCAAAGGGGCTCTCAGGTACATCGATTAGCTTCACAGCGGCCTTTGGGGTTTTGTTTGCTCTGCGCTCCCGTCTGGCAGGAACTCAGAGAAAAGCGGGAATTCTTGAGAATGAATTGAAACAATAATAATAATAATTAAAAAAAAAAAAAAAAAAGTGCATTCCTGGATTTACTGGAAATAAAGGTGGTCGACCACAAGGCAGAGTATATCGGAAAAGCCCGAAGTCAGAACAAGAGAAACCTTTCTCCTGTGGCCGCACAGGATGTTGCGAGAGCGCGACGACTTCAGCCACAAAGCCAGAAACGACGAATAACAAACCGGATTAATCTGTCATCGAGCCGAGCCTCTGCCAAACCAACACGCTCCAGCTGAACCTTTTGAAGCCGCGGTTCTCCCACAGGGGCCTGGCTACCGGAGACGCTACACAATACCGACGCAGGTCCGCGAGTCTGACGTCATTCTGGTTTTCATCTGCACATTTAAAGGAATTCAAGCGTATTTTAAAAACACTCTTCTTAAAAGTAGAGCGGCAGGGATTATAGGACGCTGGGGCAGATATGCTGGGATCACTCGTCCCACGCAGGGAGAAGAGGAGCACACATACCCAACATGTTCAACTTAAAAAGAGCGAGTTATGAGTGAATGCAAAGAAATTTGATCCAACAATGAGTGTTGGATCACTGCGAAAACACTAAATCTTACCAAGCATTTTTGGTTCAGTTTCTGGTGCAAATATTTCAGTCCACTCTAAATAATACAAAGCTAACTTAAAATCAACTTTTCAGATAGATGTAGGGGCTTCCTTTAAGTCAATTATCCCCAATATTGATTAAAAAGTTCAACTGGTATATTATTTCACTTATAACGTGGGAAAAGTGTCTTGTTATGAGTGAAATAATCTACCGGTGGAATTAGTACCTTTTGAACATGGAACCGTTCCCAGAGATGTTTTCATTTCATTGGATGTTCGTGTTAACGTTTTCCTTCACTTCAACTCTTTCTGTATGCAAAGCAGCACTCGGCTTCAAGACGGTTTGCAAGAAAAACACGCTGAAGTGCAAAACATCATCATCATCATTCGTGAACAATGCTGACTGCCTATTAAAAACAATGAGATCATGTAATCTGCAGCAGTTCATTCATCAGCTTGTTGTCAAGAGCATAGAAAGGTCAAAGGTCAGAAGCTCCAGGGAGGTATAGAACGACTGTTTACAGCCACAGTAGGAGAAACACAGAGGGAAGAGAGACGTGTTTGTCTGTGTGTTCAGGTGTCTCTGTCCACAGTGGGACAGAGGGACGGCTAAAAGGAGCCCTCATACGTTCGACGGTTGCTAGGTGACCTGCCACCAGGTGGAGAGGAAGACGCAGACTGCTCTGAAAGCGTCTGGAGGGTTTAGTCTCAAGAGATTTTCCTCTGCCTCTACAAACACTGAGCTGCGTCGACCTGAGACTCTGGTTTCTCCAGTTCAGCGGCATCAGTCATCGCTCGCATGGCGCAGAAGAATCAGAACAGACGGCGAGGAAACCCAAACAGGAAGCGGAGCGCGCAGGCATCGGGGGGGGGACGCCGCGGTTTGGGAAGGAGAAAGACGAGGGACCGCAGTGGAAACCTCCCTTTAGCCGTTTGAGGTTTGACCCGATGTGGGTGTGTGTGTGTGTGGGAAAGTCATTAGGAAAGAGTGGCCCTGGTCTGGGGTTGAACCGTCCCGCTCAACTCTCTCCCTGACAGAGACTCGGCCGAGGCAGGAGGGAGAGCAAACTGGACGTCTGGCAGTTACCAGGGGGAGGGATGGAGCCGATCCAGCAGTGCTTTCACTGGAAACAATGGAGGGGATCAGAGCATACCAGCTCCCGACGCCACGCCCAGATGGCATGACAAGCTGTTCATAGGAAACTGGCGAGTCAAAAGTCTACGCTAAACCGTGCTTTTGGGTCTGTTACATAAAGGCTGACTGGGAGGTTTGAGTGGGAAGATCAGCCCTTGCCCAGCCCTCCGTTCCCAGACAGACTGGAAATAAACAAGACTCTTTCTATTGATAGCCTCTCTGAGTCAGCACACTGCTGCAAATACAAAAAAAATAAAAAAATAAAAAACACACATCTCTGCAGAAAATGACTGAGAGACGGTGACCTGGATGTGAATTAACTGTGGACAAACTCCACTTATCGCTTGACTGCATTTCCATTACAAACGTAAACCTTTGTCGGTGCTCTGCTAATACCGTATGACACTATGGATAAAAAAAAACACAATTAAAATCGCACGCGAGTAAGCTTTTTATTGTCATGCCATCGGCCGTTAAAAAAACAAAAACATCCTGCATTCATGTTTACAGCGTTCGGCCAGACAGAGGTTTTAAGCGGAGCGGCTAAAGCAAGCCAGGTGGATTAGCATCGCCTGGCAACAGCTGATGATGTCATCGAGGACGTCTGTCTGCGGACTATTGTCTCGGCTCCTCTGACCCCGATCGCCAGTAGCAGTCAGGAGACCGTCATGCAGCAAACATCTTCCGGCCTCTTCAGTCAGAGGCCTTTTCAAATGAGTGGGAAGACTGACTGCTGCTGAAGTTACTTCCTGTTTACGGTGGAGCCATCCGCAATTAATCTTTAGGCATCACATGCTTTTTACATTTTTATTTGGAATTTTTTTTTTTTTTTTTTAAAGAGCATCATTTTGAGTCCATTTCTCAGTTTACGCAATACTTAAAATTCCTTTTACAAACAATTAAGTTTTGTGGTTGAAAAGTGACAAAACATGAAAATGTTGTAAGGGGAGTAAAGCCTTTTGTAGTGCAATTAGACGTAACCTCCAGTGAAGGAGAGAACTCGCTCTTTCACAGTTCATGCCTCAGCTGTGGAGAGGAAACTCCAGAGGACCCCTGCAGTGAACCGTGAGTCCCCTGCACATTATGCATGTGTGTGTGTGTGTGTGTGTGTGTGTGTGTGTGAGATCAGCGGCGGGAAATTACCAAGCTAATGTTTAAATGAAAAACAGATTGGCTCCAGTTGTACTTTTAAGTTCTATTGGTACTTACCTATTGATCATAAGCAGGAAGCACCAGAGGGTGGAGGGGAAGGAGAAGGATGAAAAAAAAAGAGAGAGAAAGAGAGAGAGAAAGAAAACACAATTAGTTGATTGCAGGCAGGATATCGGCTTAAACATCTCATTTTAACCGAACACAGTTTTTCTACCTGCGCAGGCTCAACCTCAGGAGAGCGCGCGAGAGGCGGCGTCGTGTTTCATGACATTAAACCGCAGCTCTGCTTTCTGCTCCCTGATAAAAAATCTTATCTTCCAGGCCGGAGAGAGGAACCAAAACCCCGACGCCTCCCTCCCATCTCGAAAAGCCCCTCTCCCGCTCCCCAGGGAGTTTGACGGAACTTCACGGACGCCAGACTCGGGGCCCCGCTCGCGCGCCGACCGCCTCGCTCTGAATGCGTTCGTCCCCTGAGGGGAGCTCGCCGAGACAAAGAGAGAAACGGTCCAGAGAGGAGAAAGTAGGCCTGACTCTTGAATAGCCCCCGCTGGCCCCGGAGGGATTTTTTCTTTTCTTATTTATTTTCCCTAAGAGCTTTGTGAACGGCAAACTAAAGGAATGGCTGCCAATAGGCACTGAAATCACAGCAGTCATTGGGTTATTATGCTGCGAGGGACAGGCGCCATCCAGCTCAAAGAGCAAAATATGCTTTCGGGGCCATAAAGCTGGAGCTAAAGAGCAGCTTTGCCCTACGGAGAGAAACTGCTTTATCCTTTTCTTTATAAACTCCTCCATGCTGCTCAGGTCTTTTCTGTCTGGTTTACTTCTGACGCTCCGACTTGAGAAAATCTGCCCGCCGTACCGGACTTCAGCAGCAGCAGCACTTTGGTAATGACGGGTCCCGTCCTCCTGTCAAGATGTACAATTAGCGTGCAAGGTGAAGAGTCACGGCACCCAGCGACACTCTGCAGGACGTGCGGCGACGGTTTTACACCGGGAGACGTCTTCGGCACAGACGAAGACGCAGCCAGACGTCTGGAGGCGCCGATGGGAGCCCACAGGTCTGCAGGATGCTGTTTTATTGGGAGATGGATGCATCTGGATTTGTTGGCTGATTTCCAGTCGTCATGTTTTCACAAGCTCTGACCTGCCAAAGCCACACTGAGCTGCTTCAGTAGAAGCGTAGGACGTAAGAACAGCCTTCAAAGATGTTCCCTGGAAATCTGACATTCTTCACTCAGTGACAGCATCAGCTTTGGACAACGCTGTGTCTGCTGTTGAAATGATAAAGTCTTGCTCTCTCTCCCTCTCTTGCAGTATTGACGATGAGTTTGATTCTGCGGCGTATTCTGATTGCAGACTGCTACTCGCGTTTCCTTTACGTTCTCTAAAAAGCACACAACCAGAGCCAGTTTTAGACCAGCACAGGTTGATTCGGGGGGAGGGAAAAAACCCCCCACAAAAAACGTGTCTTCATCCACTCTTTCTCGTTTCTACTGGAGTCCGTCCACTAGTCGTTTTTTCACAGAGGAAGCCCGACGAGGCAGAGAACCGGAGATCAGGCCTGAAGTTTTACACTTCAGCTTTAGTGCCACACGTCGCTTTGCAGAGTCAGCACATAGAGGTCGGGGGTCATAGACCATTACATTTTCCAGCAACGGCAACAGACATCCGAACTGAAGCTGTGAAGCGGAGCGTACGCCATTAAGATAACAACTGGCCCCCCAGTGAGGCGGGACCGTTATCACCGATCCTGGATTCTCTCAGGCTGAACAGCGGAAACACTTCCTTACGTTTCCTGTCATTTCACGCCGGGTCTCAGCTTGACCGGGAACACGAGCAAAACAAAACGAGAGAAAAAAAAAAGAAAAAAGAAAGAAAACAAAAAACATTGAAAGAAATCACGTTGGAGCCAAGAGCTGGGTCGTAATCATAACAAGCAAGTTGGGCTCTTTTCCCCCCCTAATGCACCTGTGGGAGCTGCAGCCAACTAATAAAAACATGCAAGCCCTTAAATCTACTCTGCACCACTTCCCAAAGGTCTCAGCCCAGGAGAGCAAATCAGGGCTGAAAAATATAACATCTGTTTGCGGCGCGCTGCCGGCCGCCTCGCTCCGGAGAGATTCCCGTGGAAGCATAGAGTCCAACTTCCCGGCCGAAGCCAGAGGAGGATCTGCTGCTCCAGCTGAACAAACAGCTGAACTGGAGAGTGGCGCAGGGAGGGAGGGGTGTGACTGTCAGACAGCCAGGAGCGGCCGCGTCGAGGATCGTGTGTGTGTGTGTGTGTGTGGGTGTGTGTGTGTGTGCGGAGGATGGCTGTTTACAGAGGTGAGCCTCACCCTGACCTTCTGCATGTCACCATACCAGCAGCAGCGCAGATGATACACCAACAGGAGCGAAGAGAAACATGAAAACTGCAGACGGAGTGAAAAGTATTCACGTTTTCATGTCACAGGTTGCAAACACAAACTACCATGAACTTTGATGGATCAAAACACATTAGGGAATAGTTGTGAAATTGGAAATGGTATTTAGTCTTTATGGGGTTTTTTTGTTTTGTTTTGTTTTGTTTTTGTTTTATTAGACAAGAAGCCAGAGGTTATGGGATTCACAAAACTGTGGAGAATACAGGACATGGAATTGGAGTGAACTGGTGAAGAAGCTATATTTGTGTGCTATAAAAACATCACACAAAGCAAAAATACAACGCTAAAAATTCATAGTGATTCTGGGCAATAATCGCTGCCGACTTTGACCGTCGCTAAGCGCATCCAGAATGACAAAGAAACAACCCACAGAAGCTTCATCAGGACAATAAGTCAGGCGATTACAACATAATACGACAGACGCCATCAGAACAAGCAAAATAAAACTACAGTGAGGTTATGAACAGCTCTCGCTGACTGACGTGCGGCGTGCGTGTGAAGGATGCGCTCGTCCAGCTTCGAGGCAAAGAGGTCACTTCTCACGTGTATCAAATGGAGGCTCCGGATCTATAAATGCAACACAGTTGACTCTCATTAAAATTTGTAATCACATCAGAGTGGAAGCTGGAGTAGCTAAGCAGGCGGGCATGGTGACAAGGCCGCTGATTCAGCGGCTTTGGTTGCACCGACGCCTCAGACAGGTGTCAGAAAGAGAGAGAGAGGGAGAGAGAGAGAGAGATGCTGCTGCCACGCCGGATTGTTATTCTGGGAAGCCAACCCTTCTGAAACACTGGCTATTAATGCCGCTCGTTCCCCTCCACGATATCAAAAGTCAGCCGGGAGGCAGAAACGCAGCTCCTCCCGAAGCAGTAAAACCCAATCGGAGCGATTTAAAGTGAAAGCGTATAGGATTTCCCGGTGGCGGTTATTCCCAGGAGTGTAGAGTTTCACTCGTTGTTTTGTCTTTTGGAGCCTTTTGCTTTCAGCTCCAGGAAGCCGAGCCTCCGCCTCATCACACGCACGCACGACAGAAAAGCTTCCTCGGACTCTCCCGATCGCCTGATGAAATCAGACACCGAGTTGCCGACCGTCGTGATCAGTCCAGTCAGAGCCACAAGAGGTCTAAACCAGTTAATTTCCGCGTGGAAAAGTGCTCATCCCTGCAACCTTCACAGAGTTGTCACAGCCAGAAACGTTCACTGGGGCTTCGTGTGAGAAAAGATGTGGCATAGTAACTCTGTGACTCAGATTCATTGAAAAACAGAAAAAGTTCAACATTATTTGTTAGAATGTGCAATGACAAAGACACATGAAAATCTTATCACTTATCAAGATAAATTATAAACAATAGTAATACATGCCGACCTCTAACCGGTGACCTTTGAAGGTTTGATTTTGATTTTGGCAGGAGTCGAGACGAAGCAGGCAGAGATTTTTATGTGCAAGAAAGAAAAAACAAAACAAAAAAAAAATCAAAAGAAGTGAAAACCACATTTCATTTTTATTTATCCTCACAATTATGCAGTATTTTGTAGGCACTGTAAATGTTAGGCAATTAAGTTTAAGTGGAACCATTCCTGGAAACAAAACAGCTGTTGTTGAGCTGCTGGAAGAAAAATGACGACACATAAACGATCACAGTGTTGACTTTATTTGGTTGTTGTTTTATAACTTTCTCAGCTTCCTCATTTGCTTCCATCAACACCCAAGAAAAAAAAAAACAAACAAAAAAAACCACCTGGTCGTTTTGGTAGCTGAGCTCTCTGCTCCGTCCAGCAGCCAATCAGCCGGTTTGCCTCCCCGTTTGATTGTTTCTCTGCACCGAGGCCACAATGGGTCCAACGCAGCGTTCTGAAAGACGTGCAGAACGCTCCGTCGAGCCGAGCGAAAGCCGCACAAAACCCTTTTCTCTTAAAAATCACGCGCCATCATTTGAACCGACGGTGAGAGCCGACGAATTAGACAAGACGAACAAAAGAGATGTTTAATGATGAATTACTCAGCAGCTGCAGTTTAAACAGATGAACTACAAGAAAGGGGTTTGAAAGTTAATGGACGTGGTTCTTAATAAGTGAACAAATAACCACGGAGACTCGACTGGGCAGCAGGGTTTTCAATAGACCAGAGACGGAAAGTGTGTTTCCTTGTGTGTGTTCAGCATGCACGAGCGTCCACATGTCTGATGCGGTGCAGCGTGGAGGCCGCCCCCACGGGAACGGGCTTTAAAGTCAAGAACCTTCCTGAGCAGAAGAACCAGCGGGGCGGACAGGAGCGCAAGGCAGCGCACATCAAAGCCGGCTCTCATGGCTCCTGTTTATGTTTCATTTTTCTCCCCCCCCCCTTTATCTGACGATCAGTTTGCTTCCCTCGCTCGCTCTCTCTCTCAATAATCAGAGGATTTTTTGACCTTATATAGATATCGCAGCAGCCCCACTCTCCAATAGGCATGCCTTCGCAGGATCCAGGGGGTTTGGAGGATGCTCCCAGGAGTGTTGCCTGTCTATTCCCATAAGGGCGGATTTAGGAGAGAAGTGGGCATACGGGGCTAATAAAGGGAGGAGGAGGGGGCATCTTCAAAAGGCCGAGCGGAGAGAGGAATTTCTTCATTACGCTCCCATAACTTCATAAGCTCTGCTCTGTATTACGCTCCAAGAAAGCCTGCTGGATGGATTTTTTTGTGGTTGGTTAGCGGTGGCTTTGTGGGGCATTCACACATTAACCCAAGTGTGTGAACCACAACTTGGAAAAAAAAACAAAAAAAAAACAACTGTACATCTCTCTCTCTTTCTGTTGACGAACACACGCTGCGTCATAATGAATCCCTTAAGCTTGGGGTTTAGTGCCGACCGGCGGCCTGCGGATCCGTCAGCCACACATTTCTGCGCCGATGGAGACGTGTCACAATACGGAGGGCGTTCCCGGTTTCCTAAGCGGCGAAGATGTGGGAGACGGAACGGAAAGCTTTAAAAACAACAACAGATCTTAAAAATGATTGAGGAGGACGAGTGACACTTCATTTCAAAGGGTCTTTTGCAACTCAAGCCGATGGCGGATCGGGGAGCTTCGACTCGCCATTGCGTACCTCGACATCTCTGCAGGTTTCAGCGAGTCCGACTGAAATATTTTAAAGATATTTTTAATGCTACCTTAAAGGAAATTTAAGACAGAAAAAAATATAAGGGACGGTTGTATCAGAAATAGCAAACCTTTTACATTTCTGGGGTCTCTTTGTGACTCTTGACAGCAGGTTTGTGGTTCTCACGCTGCATGTGTAAGAACAACTTGCGATTTTGAATTTAAGACATTTAAGGCCTTGATTTTTGAAAACGTTTCAGGAAACAAAACTCACAACAGAATCCATTCATCCTGTTTGTAAGCACGTTCCCCAAAAACGTTTCCCCGCTGTCTACCTGCGCACGGACGTGACCGGTCTTTACCGGCTCAACATCATTACATATGAAATGTTTTCATATCCAACAGAGGAACATGCAAACCCACATAGGAAAGAAGTTGTTTACAGTCTGCATGACATTTTCCTCAGTGAAGCACACGCAGCGTCATGGCCGGTGATCTTTTCTCTTCGGATAAAAGGAACGGGGAGAGTTTGTGTTTGGGGGGGGGGAGAGTGGCCGAGGAAAGAGCAGGGGCAAAACTTCATGCCCTGGCCCGCTATGATGCAACCCAATTTGTTCTCATCTGAATGTAATCTGCGTCGACATGAACTGAACGCGGACCGCCGCGTGTTTCTGGCTCGTCGAGCCGAAAGTCTACCGGGCCTCTTGAAGGTACGTTTTACCTCTTGAGCAACCAGAGCATGTCTCCTTCTACAGATGTTTTTTGTTCTTTTGTCTAAAACATCTAAATCCATCCATTGTTTTCCTTCAACTTCACACTGGTCTGTTGGTCAGAAACATCCATTTGGGAGTCTGGCCTTTGCAAAAGTCCCACAGAGTGGAAAAACTCAAAAAGAGACGAATGCTTTGGCAGGGCGCTGTTCCGATCCCTGCACATTAACAACGCGTGTTTTATCATCTGGGTGCAACTCTGTTCACACGCTGGAGAATATGAAAAATGTCTTCAGCCAAATCTCATGAAGGCAGAAGAAATGCAACAGTGGGATGACCTTTCACCTTTATGTTTGACTCAACACGTTTCTGTAATCAATAGCAGCTTGCATTCCATCTGAGTGGTATAACAGTGTGTCTATTATCGGCAATAAAAGCATTATAGGGGGAAAAACATGGAAACTCACACCCGCTGGAGACTTTTGACAACTTTCCCCCATCACACACACACACACACACACACACACGCGCACACACGCACACACACACACACACACACACACCAGATGAGAAGCAGGCCGCTCAGATCGCACACTGCAGTGATGTTTGGTTCAGATCATAACACGGGGCAGAATTCGATCCCTTTAACGTAAACTCAGATCGTTGCCAGAGCAACCGGAGCTTTGCCTTTTGAAGTGCTGCAGCACAATCTCCTCCTATTTGGAAAATGGCTCCATGATTACTTAAGCGCCGTGAGGTCACAGACTAAATGCGTTCAGGATATTTTAACCAATTAGGGGATATTTTCAACATGCTCCTGTCCTTCAGTCTCCTTCGTCTGCTCTCGACTTTCAAAAACCACCAACAATTGCTGCTGCTTTTCTTCAGCAATTTGCTGAAGAAAAGCAGTAAAAAGAAAAACAAGAGACGCTAAAGAGACACTTTAAGATAAGACGTATGAGTTTTTAAAAGAGCCTCACAAATGCATCCAGACCCAGTTTGATATAATTCAAATTGTTTCACATCACAGCCACCAAAACTACAACTTTTTAAATTCAGATTTGATGGGAATGCCGACTTAAGTTGGTGAAGCGAGCTCATTCCATATTCGAACCCAGTGTTTGAACCGACAGAGAAACGGACATTTGGAAGAATAAGTGCTCTGAAAATCAAAAAAATCCATGCGTTACAGAAAACAAAGACTTAAGCATCGTGAAACATGGTGGTGGCAGCATGATGCATGGGGGTATTTTTCTGGAGCAGGAACGTGAAGGTTGATGAGAAGCTGATGAGAAGCTGGATGGAGACAAATAAAGGGGAGGCAAACTGGTTGGAAGCTTCAGACTTGAGTGGAGATTCATCGTCCAGCAGGACGACGGCGCTGAACATAAAGCCAGAGGTCCAAAGTACTTAAAATACAGCGACGTTTCTGGTTCTAATGGGACGAAAATATAAAAAACTAAGAAAGGTGCACTTTTGCAAAGCACTGGACTTTTGTTTCTTGAACGTTAGGCAGCACACACCTCCACGGTTTCTCATCCAAATTCAAATAAACCACTGAAAAGGCGATCAGGGAAACTTAATACGGTATAATCAACATGTGCTCCCATTGGCCAGAAGTGCGTGGTCTGGCAGCCAATAGTGCTGCTCTGCATTGTTCCTGTGTATGTGTGTGTGTGTGTTCGTCCATGTGCGGTGGAGTCAGTGTGTGTGAGTGTGTGTGAGGGAGCAGAGCGGACAGAACGTCGGGGCCGACCTCAATACCGAAGGCAGCCAAGCAAGAGGATTTCATTGTCTTCTCCTCTCCTCCTCGCTGCTCCTACCCATTTACAGACATAATCTGTTAAATAAACAGCCCTGTGTGACACACACACACACACACACACACACACACACACACACACACACACATCACGTGAGCACTTTCACTACTCAGCCCAAATCACATCCCATTTAAAAAACCCCACAGTAAATCAGCACATTTTTCTCATTTTATCTGACTGAGGCAGACTATAATTTTTTTTTTCTGTCTCAGTCTGCAGGAAATCGTGGTTCTCCAGAGGCAGCTTTAGTGTCCGTAATATTCCAGAGCGTGTGTAGCTTCAGGATGACGGGCCGTCTCCCCACAGGCTCAAGTAGTGGGGCAGTAAAAACACAAAAGGGCAGAGTTAGCTCGCTCTTGCCTGGTGACGCCCGCTCTGGAGATCTGTGGCGGCTCCGTTCCGAGCCGGACACGAATCCCAGCCGGAGTTTCCCGCTCTCTCCTGAAACCGCCTGACTTCCAGGGAGCAACCTTACAGTCTAAACTAAACTCTTATGTTAGCAGCAAGAGGCAACCTGTGCACAATTACGCCCACTTTAATTTCATAATGAATGTTTTTTTGGAAGGATAGATGCAATTACCACTGACCTTCAGCTCTGATGTGATTGCTAACGTCTGTTCAGGCTTTAAACACTGGAGCCTCAACTCAGCGAGAAGCTTCAAAGTCACACATCTGAGGTTATCTGTGGCGTGCCGCTCAAATGTGAAGTGCAAATGTAATTGTGTCATACAATGTATTCAACTTATCAATACAAATATTGCTACTGATGCATGGGGTTTCTGCCGAGCATACCAAAACGTGCCAGATTTGCAGATAACGTCTAGAGTCAGGTGGAAAGTAAGAAATTCTTTTGTTCTTTGTCAAAAACCAAACAATGCCAGCTAGCACTTTAAACAAATGAAAGTTTCAGAGTTTCACTTGGTGCATTACAAGCCTGGCGGGTCACCAGGCTTTACTTGTTCCCCCACCAGGCTGATAATTGCAAGACGTCAACATAGGCAACGTTGTAACTGTCACAGTTACATGATTAGCGTGTTAGCACTGTGTTAACACTGTGCTAACCTGCGTTAGCACTGTTTGCATTAGCAGCAACAGTAACAGCAGTCTGTGTGTGTTTGAAGCCCTCTTACACCACAGCGCCCCATAGTGGCCTGGCATGACAACTACAGCTGACTCGGCGGCGGCGCCGTCTAACCGTGGAACGTTTCCTCAATCAACATCCGAAAATACCGGCAGTTTCCCGTCAGCGGTCTTGTGTAAACGTAGCTTCACTTTGGTTGCCAGATAAATTTTTTTTTTATTTTTTAGTTCAGCTCTTCAAATAACTCTTCTTTCAGTCGGTAAAGTCTCTGCTGGAGTGCGGGAGTCCCAGAGTAAAGAATGATTTAAAACAGAAAAGCTCCACCAAGTCCAAGAGTAAAGATTCATTTACATGTAACAGAAGGCAAAACGTGCATATTTATAACACTGGGTCTCAGTTTGTGTGTGCGTGTGTGTGTGTGTGTGTGTGTGTGTGTGTGTGAGGGAGGGGGTGAAGGGTAACAGGGTTGGGTTCTCTTTTCTCCACATGTTATTAAGACCCCAGAGTCAGCAGCTGCCATTCAGCTATGCATAGCCTCCAGTCTCTCCTTTTAGGATGAGTTTTTGTTTTATCTCATAAAGGGATAAAATGGTTTGTTAGTGAGGTTTCATCTTCAAATCGCCCCTCTCTCATCCCCTAAGCCATTTCTCTTGGCTTTACTAATTCCAGCCGTAAATTAAACTGTAATTCCTCGACTTCCGAGAGTCAAACCCTTGTCAGGGGTTCATTAATCCTGCTCAACCCCCTTTCATCGCTCCCCCCGATGCCTCGGATCCTCGCGCCGAGCCCCAGAACAACCAGTAGGTGCTCGATAACCGGCAAACTCGCGCGTCTCTCCTGGACTCGTCACCGCTGGCCGTCTTGTGTGGTCAGGAGGGCTGCAGCTGGAATGCGAGCGCGCAGAAAAGCCAACAATGCTTTTAGGGAGCACCGAAAAGCCTGCGCACGAGCCACTTTCGTTGTTCCACGAGTGCAGGCTGAGCTCCCCTTGAAGAGGAGAACGCTGTAAAACAAGTGATTTAATAATTGGCACATGTTTTACAGATCAAAGGGAGGCAGAGAAGAAAAGAAATAAGGCTGACTGCATGCAGGGAAAGAAATGAAGGCAAAAACTGCAGGTTGCTTTTTTTTTTTTTCCTCCTGCTTTCCTCACTAAGCACAAGAGACAATCTGAGTGTGGGAATGATCCTGGGAAGTGACTGTGATTAGTTTGGCTCCAGTGGGCGTGACATATCAGAGCAGGGTGAACCTGAACCCAAACCCCGCCGCCTGCCGGAACAAGACGTAGAGAGAGGAAGGAGGAAGGGAGAGAGAAACAGAGAGAGAGAGAGAGCGAACAAGCTCGGTAATTTGCTTCTCTGCAGCCTGACAGTGATTTCTAAGATGGTAATCACATCAACTTTGTAGCCGAGGCAGAGTGACATCACGGCGAGCTTATCCCGCCCTGGCAGGCCACAGTGGAAATCCAGCGGCGGAGCAGAAGCCTGTGGGTCCACAGAACCTCTAATCACGCAGCAGAGGGCTGGGAGACGCAGAGCAACGCTCTAAGGAAGCTCAAGAGGCTCAGATTCGAACATCACTCCCGATACCCGTCCCTGCCATTAAAAGCTACATTTGAAACGGCGGGGTTAGGGCTTCAGAAAGCCTTTGGTGTTTTGGCGAACATGCGCGGTCTGAGCAGTCTGCACACATCGTGCGCCAGACGAAATATTTTTGGGTTTAGAAAGAGAGGAACTTGTGTGATTTATATTAAGTAGTAAGTGCAACTTCCTGCCGTTGACTGATGGGTTTTCTTCCCTGCAACGTCAAAACACAAAATGTTACCAAGCAGTTTTGGTCTAGTTTTTACTAGACACTTGGAAAACAAAGACAACTAACTTATGTGCAAGATATATGCACTTATTTCACTTATAACAAGACATTCTTCCAATGTTTTAAGTGAAAAAGAAAATCAGCCGGTGGAACTAGTACTTTTTGAACATCAATATTCAATAATTATGGACCTAAAAGAAGCTTCTATATCTCCTGTCTTACAAGACATTTGACCTAGAAACTGCAAAAACAATAATTGGTAGGATTTTTTTGTTTTTGTTGTCGTTTTTGCAGGGTTTCAGCTGAGTCATTTTGGGTTTTCATGCAGAAACGACTAATTGAAAGTGAAGCCTAATAAAAAAAGATTACTACCCCAGACTGGAACGGGCCAGCTTCTGACTCTGCAAATACTTTGAACAAAAACACGCAATTAACGGCCAGTTTGAGTCGGCGACATCAATCACCCACGCACCAGATGTCACTTGCACGCCGGCGTGGGCGGGGCTTGAGATCTGGATCGAATGCTAATCAGAAGAAATGAGGTTTCCCCCACACGCTTTGTCCCTGAATGGGTCGGCAGCAAACTCTACGGGGGTAGAAGTGTGCCACCCTCGTTTTCCCCAAAAAAAAAAAAAAAAAAAAAAGGCAAAAAAAGAAAAACCCAGCAGATTAGGGACGAGGAGTGTCCCAGATAAAAAAAAAAGGATCTGTGTTGGTTATTTGCATAAATACAAACAACAAAACAGGAAACAATTTGACTGCAGTGCTGCGATGTCACGTAAATAAGTTATCTTGAATATTCTATGCTATACGACTGCATTGTGTTTTATGAAATTTTCATCTGACAGACCTAAAAAAACAACAACAAAAAAATTGGGTACTTTGGTTTAAAAAAAAAAAAAAAAAAAAAGAGAAAGTAACGTTTTTCAATGAGTTTTAGAAACAGAAACTAACTGAGCCGGACATTTGTATTCATCCCCCTTTTTTCTGACATCCTTCAATAAGATGCAGTACGACCCGTTACATTTAAAAACCTTCAGTCAGGAAAATCAACTGGGACGCATCCCAAAGGATATTTTTCAGGGTTTCCCCCAGTGTATCATAAGCCTGGCGGGCCACCAGGCTAAGCATTGCTTATTTAGTTGGGTTTTTTTATGCCTGCCTTTTCTAAGATTTTATAATTTGTGCGCCGCCATATTGGAATCTTAAAGTGCACTATGGCAAATCACACTGCTTTATGTGCCTGTGTTATCTGAATGTTTTCAGATTTTCTTTTTCTTATCGTCACTTTTATTGTAATCACAATGGCACCTCAAAATATTGAGATGAAACTTTAAGTCCACATCGCCTGAACTACAACAATGTGACTTAAATCAACACATGTCCACATGTTAGAATGGCCTAGTCAAAGTCCAAACCTAAAACCAGCAGTGAATTTATTTGTGTTGAGACTGATAGCTGTTCAGTCTTAACACCGACTCAGCTGCCATGATGTTCAGTTTCCGTTCAAAACGGCACAACAGATAAAAATGCTGAATGAACTTGAGACAGTGAATGTTTCTAATCTCATCTTTAAATCTGATTTGAAAAGGAAGATGGACAAAATGTCGTCCATCTCCGTGAATAAATACAAAAATCCTCGTGTAGAACTGGTGCTTTCTGCTGGAACAGTACAAACGGACTTGCAGAATCTGGCTCCAACGCAATCATACGCTCAAATATGAGGCAACTTTCAAACAGAGTGATGCACGGCGGGGAGACCGGGGAGCTCGTATACACGCTCCCCAGTGGAATCCCACTCAAATGACATGAAAGCGACAGGCGGATCATTGTGATGTTTACCTTGGTTAAACCCTGCCACAATCCCGGATCTAATCTACACACGCCTGTGTGTGGTGTGTGTTTGTATGGCGAACCTCAAGTGCATTTAAGATCACAGGGTAATCATGGTGTAACTGGGGCCCCCCCTATTGGTCCTCCACAGTTTGTTTGTGGAAGGAAATGAAGTCTCAGTGGATCGGGGTTTCCTAGTCTTGTCACTCTCCGTGGCGTGAAGGCAGCTTATCTGTGGTGCGATGTCTGACGAGGAGCATGAGCAGAGTGACTGAATCACACCTCCAGTTTCCTCCGTCGCCTCCCGGACAGCTGTGAGTCCGCAGAAAGCAAAAATCCAAATGGGCGGGTTGTGCCTTTGCTCAGAGGGAGGGAATCCTCCGTCACCCCTGTTCCCACTCACCCTGCAGAGTTTGAAAATCTAAAGGCTGTTTTTTTATTTTTTTATTTTTTAGAATGATGGCAAGGGCTGATGAACCATATGGCATTACATTTTAGGCATACAAGAACCACTTTGCAGAGGTAGAACAAAGGACAGAATCTCAATAAGCAAAATCCCAATATAAAGCATTAGGGATATAAAGCAATCATTGGAATTCTTAAAGGGGCAGTATGATGTAAAATCAAATGTTTTTTCGCCTTACATCGTGTTATCATGTTTTTCTCTCATCAAAAGCATACCTGGATTGTTGCTTTGATTCTTTCATGCGTGATATTTAGGAATCCTTGGCAACCATTCAGCTGTGCAAAACGCCTGGGTGGACCTGGCACAAGTTACCAAGCTTCCGCCTCACAGAGCAGCCCTTCCAACCCCCTTTAGACTAGCCAGCAACAATTAGCAAACACCTGCTGGAACTGCACATCTGCTGAGCTCATTAAAAGAGCTACTGCTCAGTGCAATGCTGGTAAAAACATTGCCAAAGGGTTAATAGCCATGCTGTGATGACTTCCTGTAGGCGGAGTTTCAGAAATAGCCGGAGCTTCTTAAAGAGACATATTCCCATTTTCAAAGCGCAAAACTACAAAGTTAAATTTCTTTGAAGTCACATATGACATATATAGCATTTTTATAAGGTAACATAATTACCGTATTTTGCGCACCAGCCATAAAATGCATAATAAAGAAGAAAAATACATATATGAGTCGCACCAGAGTATAAGTCGCATTTTTTGAGGGAAATTTATTTGATAAAATCCAACACCAAGAACAGACATGTCATTTTGAAAGGCAATAAAAATAGAATGGAGGCAACAACAGGCTGAATAATTGTACGGTATGCGAACGTTAAATGACAAACAACAAACTGAGAACGTGCCTGGTATGTTAACGTAACATATTAAGAGCTATTCAGATAACTATAGCATAAATAACATGCTAACAAGTTTACCGAACCATCCGTGTCACTAAATCACTAAACGCAACGAAACCTTCGACCTCGATGTCGCTTTTAAACAACTTTGTTAACTCCGAAGGTAAAATAACACAGGCCTAGAGCGCCCCCTTGTGGTTCAGTGTGAAAATAACATGTGATATGATATAACGATGTTTTCATTTCCACACATAAGTCGCTCTGGAGTATAAATTGCACCCCTGACCAAACTATGAAAAAAACTGCGACTTATAGTCCGGGAAATATGGTACTTGATTTTGCTATAATGTGCCACTACTTGCCAGGGAAATACATAAGACTGCCCCTTAAAAGCTTACAACATGCAGATACTTGATCCATACTCACATCTTAAAAACGACATGTGAGCTCTCACTGTCTGACGAGGAAACTGACCTTTTGAAACCTTGTCATAAACTTTCCGATTGCTCCCGAGAGCGTCTGAAAAGGCCCTTTGTCTCAGCGATCGGGGCCCATCCCACAAACATCCTCCTTATTTGACCATTTGGGCAACACGATATTGCAGCACCAACAACCCGCTCACTCATTAAAGCCACGAAACACCCAGAGTGAGGCAACAGTAACACCATGTGTAAATCACTTTTGTTTGTGCTTTTTAATGGCTACCAATTTACAAGTGTTAGTCAACAAATGGAACCGGCTGAATAAATCACGCTACAAAACACTTCAGTGTGTACTTGGAGATTTTTATTAAACAGCTACGGCAAATGCGATCGAGCAGTGAGCTCATTACTGCTGAGAATCTGGAAGTGAAAACAGAAAATTATCTTCACATGAGCAAGGCGGACGAGATTTGACTTTGAGCAATTACTGAGGAGAAATATTGGCTTCGTGGTGAAAATGAGAAACTGACAGAGAAAGCGAAACTGGAGGATTTTCAGCTCAATCGCCTCCGGTTAGCTGGTTGGAAATGTACAGATCAGACCGTTTTCTGATCCGGGAACTCATAAAATGTGAGATCTAAGTGTAAGAAGCTACTTTACAGGAATCTGCCTTTTGTAAGTAATTTTTAGACACGTCTGCGGTTCCATGAGGCTGCAGGAGAGCGAGAGAAAGCAGATCAGGAAGGCTCACAACAAAGACACTTTGCTTTGTACTCGTCAGCTTCCGACCTCCACCTCACGTAGAAACTCTGGGAGCCTTTTGGAATCAGCATTCATAGAATGTACACTGGGAGATTGATATACTGGTATTACTAGCCAAGCTAATCACGTCAACCGCTAATATAAGATCTAGCATCTAATATATCAACGCAGAGACAGTTTTGTTTGCACCTGTGGACCCTCGCCTTTTCATGGGTCAGGATTCACAAATCCATTTCTTTACTGATTTTGCTACGGAATGTAACTTTATGTTCTTTGCAAAATATTTGCAAAAAAAAATAAAAAATTTGTGCGGACATTCTCAAGAATTTGCTGGTTTTCGCTTTTCATCTGCGCTTGCACATGAAAACTATAAAACTATAAAAAAGGTTTTACACATTTCTAAGAAGTGAGGTTGTTGTCATGGAAACCATACCGGGTCAACTATGGCTTCCATGCCTGATGTAGGTTTGAAAAAGTAGGTTTGAAAAGACCCGTGCGACTTTTTCAAACCTACAAAAGTTGCACAGGAAGTAAAAGTACAAAAAAAAAAAAAGGAAAATAAACATGCTGAGACTCTAATATTTGTCCAAATCACACCACAGATCATTTTCATTTTTGTTTGGCAACAATGAAACCTGCGCTCCTTCAAATGTAAGCATTAAATCTTTCCGAAACGCGTCAAACTGGCTCTGGTTTCCTGGGCGAGACAGATCTTGTCGGAGCGGAAGGTGATTTTTTATTTTTTTTTTTCAAAGGTAAACATTCATGATGTGTCGCACAGGCACCAAACAAGCTTGAGGCCGATGTGCGAGAGTGGTACACACAGCAGCGAAGGCGTTCAGGTTCAGACAATAAACACCCGCTTTCCCGTGAAACAGCGCAACAGACAGGAAGAAAACAGATTGCCCGCCTGACACCCCGTCTCAACGCACTCAAACAGACAGATGGCGTCGTCGACGCCGCTCCTCATTCCTCCATCAGTATGCGTCTCTGCTTCGGCTTCTCCCTCCGCTGTCGCCTCTCGTTCCTCAAGCTGCTGAGGGATGAAGACACCTGGTTGAAATCAAACTGTATTGAAATGCCACAAAGTGTGTATATTTTCACAGAGGGGGAAGCCGCAGCGGGATGACCCGGGGTCAATTCCATCAGCGCCCCGCAACAAAGGCCTGCGTTGAACGTACACACTTCACAGATGGAGAGCGAGGGGCGCAGCTGCCCCAGCGCCTTTCAAAGAAGAACCTCGCCGTAGTTCTTCCCTTATTGGCATGACCGGGCGCGTATTACATCACCGAGAAGGCATGCGCTCCTGCATGCTGCTGTTACGATTGCAGAAATGCCACTTACAGGAGAGAGGGGTGGGCGGGGGGGGGGGCATTGTATCCCCAGGCTGTGACATAATGGGAGCACTGAACGCCTGGTGCTTGAACGGCAGACTCAGCTCCTTCATTTACGTCTGTAAAGGTGATGTCTTCACAGGCTGAAGTCAGGTCAGAGTGGTTCCGACTGCACAGGAGATCTGAGTCAGGGGTTGATGTGGTGCCACATCACAGGATCGGAGGGCAATAGACGTCGCAGTCCAGTATCTTGAAAATATTGGTCTAGACTAGACCTGTCACAATAATTAATTTTGCTGGACTATAAATTGTCACAGAAGTTATTGCGATAAACGATAATGTTGCTGTTCTGAGGCTATTTTCAAGTGGTATATTGATAATGGCATTATAGTGCATTCTCAAAGATCAATTAAACTTTCAATTGTAATGAACATTTGACACCGGAACTGGAAGACATCTTGCATATCCAAAATAAACGGAAGCAATAAAATAAAATGAGCTATGGAGTCAAAAAATGAGCTGGTTGAGACCAAAGCACCAGACCGAAGACTTTTGTCATCCAGTTTTTTGGCAGAAAGAAGATAAAAATGGTAAGATATGCTATTGGAAATGATTGCGCTCATTTTAATTGATCATGCGATTAATTTATTGCTTATGGCGCCAGGCCTCGTCTCGACCGCATTCCACAGTGAAAACTTATCAGCTGTCGCAGTTTACATCCGGCTCTGTGGACATAATCAAAGATAAGCGACAACTGCAATCAGTGACTCTTGCAGTGGTGCAGTAAAGTGTCGCAACAATGCAGATGAAAGCAAACAGCCCGACGGTCTGGATTCAAAATTCTCCTGACAGATTCCTTGGAATCGCTTATCCCCTCCCACGTTTGTGCACATAAATTAAGAGGCGTTCTGCGGATCAGGGGAGGTTTACACAGAGAGGTAAATCACTCCGGGATAACCTTCGTCTTGAAGCCTTCCCAACATCTCGGATTTCTTAAGGATTCTCCAGGCAGAGGTCACGAAAGCTGAGGGAGGAGGGGGACAAGTCAAGTGATTGTTGTGCAAGAAGTGAGAATTGGACACAGTGCCAACGTACACACTGATCTGGCCCTCAGCGATGATACTACAAGACAGATGAAGAGACAGACATTCACATGTTGTTTTTCCCCAGCAGAGATAAATAATCTTAAACAGTATGAAGTCAGCGCATCGGCGATGCTAAATGAGATGAATGAGAGAACCTGCCTCAGCCTGTTGAAGCCGACGCTCGGCGGCTAATAAACACCTTCCAAACATACTGTGGATCCACCGGTCTTTCAACCAGGAGCTCTCATCTGATTACAAGGTCGAGTCCAGTTTGTATGGACAGGAGATTCTGACCCTGATCCTTGAGATTTACTGTCCTGTCAACCCTGCTTTGGCACACCTGAACCACATGGATCATTAGCGGGCCTTTGCCAAACTTGATGGCACGTTTCAATTATATGATTCGGCTGGTTTGGTGCAGAGAGCCATCTGAAACCTGTGAAACACTAGATCTAGAGGACTAGGGCTGGACACACCTGGGCTGGTAATCCAGTTAGAGGTGCACTGATTGCAGTTTTCTGGCCGATCTACAAAAACACTCTGTTGGACCGCCATCGCGCCTCTACCATCAGGCTGAGCAGGTGTTTTGGGGGAAACCCTGGCGATTTCGGTGGCCTGACATTTCCTCGTACGTTTGTACCAAGATGGGCTTAACGGCGAGATGATAAAAGCAAGAGTTGATATGGTTTTATAGACTTACTGCTACTACTGTAAACGTCTTAACACGTTTCTCCCGGTCCTGTCTGGTGTGACCCTTGGGTTTCGTGAGGCCGTTATTTCACTAATATCCTCTAATAAACCTCCGAGGCCTGTAAAGAAAAGCTGGAAAAAAGGTCAAACAAAAAAAAAGTACACCAAGGAGATTTCCCCCCAAAACTAATGACTACCAAACAAGATTGAGTTACTGGACTTCGGCTGCATCAATAAAAGTCCTTAAAAGTCGGCGCGCTCTTAAAAGATACATGAGATTCCTTTCTTCTGTTGCCAGTATCTTCTATATCTGCTCTTTTTTGCCTGATAACCAGGGCACAACGTCTCAGTCTGGCCGCGCCGCAGGATCAGAACGCAGATCGGCCTCTGGCTCATGACCAACATCAACAAAAATCAAGAAACACTAAATCGGGCGTGGCGAAGAGCAGGAAAGAGTAGAAGCAAAGGTTGATGCACGGCTGAAAACGAAGAGGTAAAAACAGGCAAAGCATTTTTTTTTTTTTCTTTTGGACCTCCACTTTTCCTGCTCAGGCTTCTGTGAATGATTACCATTCTCTTGAAAGCCACCATAAAAGATCAAAACAAAAGAAGGCAACATGAGAAACAACCGATTGAGTTTTCTCAGAGTTGGACGTTGGTTGCTCTCTGTGACTTTGTGCCTTCGTATTCCCTTGATGTTAATAAGGGAAAAAAAACCCCAAAACAAAACAAAGATCACGGCAGCGGGCCCCTCCCCGTGTCCCGCAGTCCTCAGACCGCGTTTAAACCAAGAGATCAGACATCTGTAATCTCTCATTGTCCCGTCGCCGGGTTTGAGGACAGGGCCATATCTATAGTGGCCCACTTTAACAAGCCGGGGGGCCATCTGCGGAGTCACAGATGGCCCCCCGCGCCGGGCCGCGTCTTACAGGTTCCCACATTCAGGCGGAGGGTTAACCTGATGGGAGCTGGTGAGCTGAAAGAGAAAACCACACACTGAGTGAGGGCGAATTAAAAAACCAAAACAGAACACTGTTGTTGCTTTAGCTAAGACGTTGTAATCTGCCCGGGTATGCAGCTGGGTATTTATTGTGATTGTAAGCTTTGAAAAACACTCTAGCAATTTTTTTTTTTTTTTCTCACAGCATATCTCCTTATTCACCCCCAGCTCGCTGTCTGCATGGATCTCCTGAGAGCTGCCGCATATGCTCCCGATTACAAAGTGTTATTCCATCAGAACCGACCTGTCTTTGATCCACCTCGTCCGCTTTACTCTGACAATGAGCAACTCCCCAAACCTGACAGTCACATTTATTTAGGGAGGCAGTATTGTGTATTTTCCAGGCAGATAGTGTAATTTTGTAGCACAATCAAGTTTCCGTGTTATCTTCGGTTGTTATGAAAATGCTACTATAGCAAATATAACTTAAAAAAAATTTGATTTCATCACTTAACATCTTGAAATTGGGCCTCTGTCTCTTTAAGAAGCTCCTGCTTTTTCTGAAACTCCGCCTTCAGGAAGTCATCACAATCTGGGTCCTTTATTAGCCATGTTAAACAATGTTTTTACCAGTGTTTCACTGAGACGTAGTTCATATAATGAGCTCAGCAGATGCACAGTTCCACCAGATGTTTGCTAATTGCTCCTGGCTAGTCTGAAGGAGCTGACTCGAGGAGTCGTCGGGGAAGGCTTCTATTAGAAACTGTCCTCGGATTTTGTTCAACCAGGTGTTTTGCACAGTTGAATGGTTGCCACGGGAGATTAAAGGATTTCTCAAACATACATAAAAGAATCAAAATAAATACCATCATTTTTTAATGATGGTGTATCATTATAATATTATGTAAAGTCAATTTTATTAAGACAAATCTCTAAGGTGAAAAACACCATATCAAATTCCACCAATTCATAGTAAAAAAAAACAAAAAACAAAAGCAGCTGCTTGGTTTTTAAAGAATCATTCAAAATATAATTTTACAAAAATTAAACAGAATTCATTCAACCATATTGTAATGCAATATACTTAAACACCTTCTGAAATCGATTCCTGATCTTTTAGATCGATTCAGAATGATCAGGACCAGGAATTACGGCCATTTTTCTACACCTCTTCAGCCCACCCTGCCCAAGCCAACAAAAGCTGGCTCTTCATGGGCCAAACGACACAACAGCTTTACGATGGGAACCGAGCGGAAAAGACTTGAACGAGGCGTTTCTGCCAGGGACCGGTGCCACGGTGGCGTTCAGCCTCAGAGGGAAGGAGCAGCAGGGGCCGTAAAACAGACACGGGGGCCAGCCACGCTTTGAGGACGCATGCAGTGAAAGAATTCAAACCAATAGTCGTGAATGTGTCCCTCCCCGAGTGGCTGTAGCTGGGAAATTACTCCCCTCACACAAAGTGCTGCCAAGGTAACATTAAAGTGAATGGAGAGGCCTCCCATTGATGAATGAGCGCCGCCACAGAGAACTCTGCTAGTAATGAGCTGCTGGGTGATGAAGGTACCAGACTTCGGCCCAGCAGGAGGGCTGTAATACTGGGGCTGGTGTTAAGGTGGAGGAGAGAGACTCCCAGCTCTAATGGACAGGTGCCCATTAGACCCCCCCTCACCCCCCCCCGACTCCCTCTGAAATGGCAAAGGGGCCCCTAAAAGCGACTCAGCAGCCAGCCAGCTGGTGTGCAGGCCAGACCTTTACCTTAAGGCAGCCAGTCATTCAGAACCCGCTTTTCATTTCATCTACCTTTATAGTCTGCATCAAGCGTGTTTCTGTTTACTTTCTCTTCAGGGATCACCTGCTTCTGGAACGTGGCAGGTGGGAACTCATCAGGACGGAAATCCCTGCGTGTCCTCCCCGTTCTCGGGAGCTGCGGATGCAGACGCGACTGCGCGCAAAGCAGATCGCGTGCCGCGGTTTTTTTGGGGAAGGCCGAGTTGCATTTGAGCACGTTTGACGCAACATGTAAATACCAGAGTCACCCGGGCTGCTTTGAAAGGACGTCTAGTCAAATCTGTAGAGCGCAGAGAGGAAGAACGACCTTGCAAAGAGAAAACAAAACAAACAAACAAAACAACAGATAAACTTGGGATTATGTACCTAATTTAGATAAAAAACAACTTTATTCAGTGGTGTAAGCTATAGTAACAAACACCCACTAAGTATCCAAACGTGTGTGAAAAAAAAAACAACAGAGATATTTGCTGAAAGGCTGATTTTCAGGCCTGAGCAGTGACTGGTCGGTTGGAAATAATCCAGGCTTTTCTCTGATCAGTGAACGCACCACACCTAAGAACCAAGAGGCGTTGAGCCGAGTGGTGCCAAAGGAAAAGAGGCAAACAGTGAAACAAAAACCTGTACTTCCACAGACAACAGGAAGTATTACATTAACTAAGCTTTCATCCTTTCGTCAAGGAACCTTTTGGATTTGGAAAACACAGAATTAAAGGTCTGCATTTTCAATGTGGCAACCAGGCTCACCAAATAAAAAAAATAATAGCTGCTAAAATAAAATGCTAAAGGGATTTTAAAAGGTCACCTCTGTAATTATTTTAGCTTTGTTTTTAAGAAGTACTTTTACAGCACCTGCTCTCACTCGCACACGGTGTGACATCACCTCTGCTTCCAATATAAATAATGAAGACGCAACACGATAGCCAGAAAGATTGTTTACATTGTTTATGCAAGCGGTTCTTAAAGACGCATCAGAATCAGCTAAAGTCAATATCGGCTGGTCAATGCTTTTCAAAAACTGGAGAAGGAAGACCAGCAGCACATTGATGTGTGTGTCCTTAAAGGAAATGTACTAAAAAATATTATTATTAATAAAATTATTAATCCCCCTCGCATATGTAGGTTTTTAGAACCAAAGAGGGTTGAATTGATCAATATTTGTCTTCTGAATGGTGTTAATATTAGGATTTCGGAGCGGCTATGCCAGAGTGCAAACTCAAAGAATCAGTTTAGAGAATCGGTGGAGGGAGCGAAAGATTAGGGCGATGGCAAGGAGACCTTCCAACCTCAAAGAGAGTTCACCACCGACGGTAAGTCATCAAAACACCAGCGATAAACGTGCAAAGGTTGACTGATCTTTTGCCAATAAATATTTCTCAACTGACTACAGAGAACTTTATTATTTTTTAATAAAAATAAAATAAGTTTTCCTTTAAGACGGATGTCTTTCTGTATCAAAAACAATTTTCCCGGTTGAGTGAAAACATTTCTATATCTAAATCTTCCAGTGTCTTTGAATAACAGAGTGCTTAATCCAAGAGCTGTGGGCCATTCTTCTGTGAAAAAAGAAAAAAAAAAAAAATATCACAGCGAACGAAACGACTCTACACATCTGGTTAGATTTTAGCAGGATTCCTAAACGAACAGGGTGTGGCTCCGATGAGAGACACCTTCCATGGCCGGCGGCCAGCGCATGGGGACTTTCTCGGCCAGTAAGGACCCAGGCGCACCTTCTGGGTGCTTTCCTCCTCACCCGGCCCGACAAGCTGCCATCTCCAGAGCAGCCAGAGAGCAATAACACTCCGTTCAGACTCCACGAAGTCCTTGATCCAAAGCAGGGTAACCCGTCCGTGAGTCCTGCGACGCGACCGCAGACACCGGCCCTCGCTTTTCCCATGAATGGCTCGCCATAAAAAGTTATTTAAGGCAATTATTTGTCATGGGGTCTGGCAGCGGAGACAGCCGAAACTCTGGAGACCGAGAGGGAAAAGATCGCGATTCACTCGCTCGCGACCAAAGAGGGCTTAGCACTGCGTAAATGTATTGTAAAGTTAACGTTTGGGACAAATTACGCTCATCAGACTTTACGATTGCTTTTCGAAGGAAGAGTTGAAATCCTGATAAAGGGTGATGTGATCCAGCATCAGACAAAGCCAGACATGAAGTCTAAACTTCGCAGCGACTTGTTCTACGATAAATGGATCCTGGTGTAGAGAGGGGTTGCCAACACAGACTGGGCAACGCATCACAAGGACCATTCAGCAGCTTTTGATGGATGATATAAATCTGGGTTTGACCAAAAATATCGTCTTACTTTTTTCCTCTACTCCTCTTCCCAGGCATTAATGGCGCTCATGAAGTGGGTGTTACTCCTGACGACTGACGGACTTTGCTATCCCCTGGCTTCTCGGCTGTACAATAAACGTATTTGCAGTCTCTGGTGGCGGATTACGCAGCAGTTTGCCAACCGGGACGGTTCCGGAGAGCCAAAAACGCCGTGGTATGTCAGAGTCTGAACAGATGGGGTGCGGGCCTTTAACTGTTTCTGCACTGTGCCTCGCAACAATGCAGCGCCTCATTCAGTCCAGTGTTTCCAGTGCTCGGATGTCAGTGGAAGTCCCCATCGGCTCCCCAGTGAGCAGTGAGTCTGTACGTTGGAAACGGGATCTTGAGAAACAACTTCTTGGAAACGAGGTGGTGGACTTCTTGTAAAGCCTCTCCCTCCCTCCCTCCCTCTGTCTCCCTTTCTCTGTCTGTGGAAGTTTGTGTCATGAGCTTAGTGAAAATGGTCAGACCGAAACTGAAAGCTTTATTGGGAAATCTAATGAATTCTTTATTTTGACTGCCGTGATGAGCCACGAGCCAGGAGAACAGAAAAGCTTGGGTTCTGGATTTAGAAAGGCGCCCGGCAGGTGTGTGATTCAGGTACGCGTTAGCCTGGGGAAACCGGATCAAATATTAATCAACGCATCTTCACGCCGCAGAGCGTGAAAGCACCGCTTTTCAGGGTCGCTAAATGTTTCAAGCCGAGCGCTGTACGAGGAGCATAATGGAGGGCAGGTCATCCATTTTTATATCCCAGCACTCTAGCCAGTGGGGCTGCTGGGAGCAGGACTGGCTGATTCCCAAAATAAGAAACTGGGAGAGAGAGAGAGAAAAGAGAGTGCGATAGAGACCGAGATGCTCAGAGAGCGAGAGCTTTGAGAGAGAGCAGAGTATAAAAAATGCCCGAGGGAGCCGAGGCACAGAAATTACTGGCAAGGATAAAAGATGAATGTAGATGGTGAGGAACAGATCCCTTAAAAAGGAAGGCAATGAAGGAGGAAGAAGCAAAGGTCAAACAGGGGTGAACTTGTTTGGGCTGTTAAGCACAATGAAGAGGACGAGGAGGCAAAAACAAAAATCTAAACTATTTGCTTATTCCAAAAGCAGATAAGTCCTCAACACTGAAGAGATGTTTCACATCCAAAGGTAGAATAATCTGGTTTTATAAGGCTCATTTCATGTTTAACTTTCACTTTCACTGATGATATCTTGAGAGCTAAATATTCTCAGCTGAGGTGATGAAAGGACTTTTACTAGGCCTGAAACATGTGCCATGTCATAACCCCGCATGACGGTTAGCACAAGCAGCGGTTAGCTCCGCTGCTTGTGCCGGCGACGACACTCTGCTGAACGTCTGAGAAGCGGAAACATAAAACCCGAGGCAGACAAAAGACAAAATCTGAAATATTTTGAGAGAGTAAACGTGACAACAGTCAGCATCCAGGTCACCGACGCTCACTGACAAACGCTCCATGTCGTCAGTGAATGTAGGTTGGGACCAGTCAGCGCCAACCTACATAAACCACCGGAGCGAAAAGCACAAATCAGTGTGACAAGAGAAGGCCCACAGGATGCTACCAGAACCGCGGGAAGCAGAAAACGGCGCGAAAAAAGAAAAATAACTTGGCCTTAAATGAGAGAAGTTCCAGATTTTTTTTTTTCCCAGAAGGGGAATTTGAACTCGACTGGAGATTCCTACTAACTGAGGCTCTTGGTTTATTGTTGTTGTTCTGGCTAATGCAACAGCACATGCAGAGGAGCAGCAGAAGGAAAAGGCAAGGCAGCAGTAAAACATTTCAGTGACAGTTGTGGCCAACATGGCTACCACTGCTGTCTCCACCCCATGCTTCAGCATTTCCCTCTTAAATGGCTCCTTGGTGAGGAAAAAAAGAAAGAAAAAAAAACAAAAAAACTCACATTGCAAAAACTCCCAGGCTCTGCTTCCACATTGTGGGGAGAACATGTCCCACTGAACTGATCTTTTTCATGAGACTTTGTACATTAATGTAATGAATAAATAATGCAAACTTCGCCGCGAGCCAGTGTGTTAACGTGGCGTCAGCGTGACGTTTACTCCGAGTTTTTTTTCTGAGTTGGAACGTTTCTCGTGAGCCTGTTGTCATGGGGAGTCCAAATCTAGACGAACCTGTTGCTCCAGTCGGATGATCGGGATTAAGATGGGAACAGGCGGTTTTAGATCCAAGTGCCAGAGGAGGAGAAAAAACAACAAAAAAAAACAAACAAAAAAAACAAACTCAACCCTAAACCTGTGAAGTTATGCTCACATACCCTGATATCCAACAGGTGCTTCCCATTTTTTTGCAGCCCTGGCACGATGGCAAGATGATGGATGATGGATCAACTTTGAAAGACTCAACCTGGCTGGTGTGTGCGGCTGTACGCGGCGGCGTGGCGGAGAGGAGAGGAGAGGGGGGGAGAGGAGGGGGATGGCTCGCATTCCTCCACAGATCCCAGTCTAAACACCTGCATGGCAGAGACCACAGACCCACATGTGCTTCCTTCCTGGGATTTAGCTTCAGTATCAGTTTCTGTTCTCTGTCTGCTCGGTGGAGTGTCTTTCAAAAGGGTTTGAACTCGCATGATGGTGGTGCGAACGCAAAACGTTCTACGGTTCACTGCTCCGGTTTGAGTTTCTGTTGGAAAGAGTAAAGCCTTTTAAACAGAGCAGGGAGTGGGGGGGAGGGGAGGGGGGATTTTCTTACCATAAAGCTTTTATTTTTAAAAGCTGTGACTCGTCACCTAATATGAGATCCTGTATCTCTTGCTTCCTACTAATCTCCTCCTGTTCCAGTCAGGAACAGGAGAGATCATAAGAGCCTTCCTTCGTTTCTTTTTTTAATCTTCCCTTCCTGATCCAGAGACGCGTATTCACTCGCAGTTCTATTACATAACCTTTAAATATGCCTCTGTGACGGTGCCGTTAGTCGAGGGGGGATATCGAATGACCTCAAGTATAGAGGCTGAGGGGGGAAAGGAAGCTGGCGCTAGCAGAGCGAAATGCTTCTGTCTTGCGGCGGAGAAACAAAGAGCAGCCGATGGTTTTTATGGTTTCTTAGGTCCACCTCGGCTGTCCGTGTTTCTCCAGGTTGCCACGGGAAGGAATGCGGCGAGAGGCAGTGAAACACAAACTCCCTGAAGTTAAGATCTGGAGAGCAAATAAATCTGATCTTTGGCAAAGCAAGAGTCGTTTCTGCATCAGCATTAGGAACAGCGGCTCCAGATGGGGCTTGGACTGAAGGCTGAGCCGATGGCGAGCGGCCAGAAACGGGAAAAAAAGGGGATTTTATTTCACGTGGCTTAATACTATAGGTGTTCAACCGATACAGCCTCATCACACTCGATACGATACCGATACTGCAGCTCGGAACATCGGTTGATAACAATATTGGGGATGGATAAAAGATGAATGCAGATGTCGATGTTGGCATCTTTCCTGCCAAGATGCCAACATACTTGGTAAGAAAGGAAACGGTGTGACAGGAGATTTAAGACAAAAAAAGAAAGACTTCAAAAAAGTAGCCACAAAGCTTTTCATGGCTCACTTCTTCTCCAGTCAGGGGTAGCAACCTGAACCAAAGGCTTTGTTTACTTTACTGAGTTGACGGTGGCAGTTCAGTCAGACCAGACCCTGCTCTGCGTCTTGCAGGTTTGCTGACCTGTGGCCAACCGATATCATGTCAAAATCCACTCTAATTGGCCGAGCAGGTCTTTAAAAGGCCAGTGATGAGGGAAAAAAATGGGAACGGCCGAGTTAGAGCTTTTGTGTTTCGGTGGTGTGTGTATAGATGGGGGTGGGGGGCGGAGGAGGTCAACAGGCTTTTAAGGTCAGTGGGTAAAAGACTTAGCCCCCCCGCCCCCCCAGATAACCTTTTACTTTAGTGCGGACTTTAATTATACCCCTGGTGTTTCAGTCCCACACTCAGAACTACATAAACAACGAGTGATGGGGAAATGTTTCCAATGAGGGTAAAGTTTACCTCATTGGAAACCTCAGGGCAGTGAGGTACCAGCAACCTTGACAAAATAAAAATAAATCTCCCATTTCCAACAACAAACTAAGACTCGTCATCCTCTGATGCAATCTGACGTTACAAAAGCAGAAACTCTTCTCACACCGGCGCAGAGGTGCCCAAATGTTAGCACATTCACCTGAAAATATACAGGCGGTGAGCCAAAGGATTAGGCCTGCCTCAGGAACACTTGTTCTGGTCAGTGGTCTCACCGCAAGATCTACGGTAATAAGTCACACATTTCTCTCAAGCGAGGCAGTGAAATGCCTCACCCTCCATTTGAATGGAATGACTCCTTTAATAAACGAACCCCGGCCTCTGGTTTCTACCCCCTCCCACCCTCTAATGACACAAGCACTGAGGGCCAATTAAGGGGAAAAGGTCCCAGAAGTGAAGAAGCAGCAGTGTGGTTTCCTGGCCACTGGCTTTCTGACCTGAAAGAGCGGTTCAGCAGAAACCGCCTGGACTTGCCGCCCAGGGGATCCAGCCGGAGGTACGGAGACCCTGGTTGGTAGGAAACCTTCAATCCTGCACGGTACATCAACGGTACTTTTAACATTTCATCGGTGCGTGTGCTTTAGTTCAAAACGAAATGCCAAAAGGAAGCAGAAAGGAGTGACATCAGCTGTACGACAGATGAAAGGAAAGAAGTTGCAGCATCGATGCTGGCTGAGGTTTTCTCACTGCGTGCCTGTGAACAGGAGGATGGAGAGGGAGGGCGCAGGAATGACTGAGCAAAGACTTTGAAATCTGCACTGTAATTAGCAAGGCTAGTATATCAATAGCTGGTTGCCCAGACCTGCAGAAGTATGCAAATGGTTCTGTTAATGAAAGAGAAGAGAGAACTAGAGGCTGCAGACCCAAGTTACCTTTATCTTCTTCTTGGTGTGAGTTATTAGAAGTCTTTGTGTCTGTTGAACTTCATAATTAAGTCTGCACAGACGCTTTTGCAGTCTCTGAGCCGTGAAGGATTTTCGCTGCGAGGATGGGTTCACTGCTGGTTTGTTTTTAAAAATCCGAGCAGTTTCTCTGTCCCCATTGAGGCCGGGGGCATGCTTTACCCCAAATTTAGAAATCGGCTACCACCAACGTAGACCTGTGACGGAAACGGCGTCGTTTTGTTCACAGAGAGGCATCCGACACCAGGCCCGGGTCAAACTATTACGAGTCAAACTATTTTGTCCGTGCGTAGTGTCGTACGATTGGTCAGAAGTTTGTTGCCGTGTTTTATGTGAAAATGGACTCAAACATCAGCGCTGATAGTCTGCTTACACTGTGCGGTTTTTGTATCAGCAGGAGATGCTCGTCTGACACTGTGAGGACATGTGGACGAGACTGTTGGGCTTTGGATGAAGTCTGGTGGAGCTTTTTAAAGAACAGTATTATATGACGTTGGAGCGGGTTTATTGCGAGTGATTTGTATCGTGCCACACACGGCATTTCGCATGAAGCTAAACATAAAGTTTTGGTCTCATCTGAAGAGTTTTCAACATATTTTTGTGTGTTTGTTTCATGACTGGTGGGGAAGCACAAATGGATCTACTTCAACAACAAAGACAGACGTGCAGACCGTTTGATATTTACTCACCGACATGTGACGCCGTGAAATGCGAATTTCACTTCCCTCACCGACAACATACATTAACCGCAGCTCTACGGATGACTCCAGCATTGACCGACACCGACCTCGGATAAAATGCGCATCGACTCGTCGATGAGGCCTCACTTAGCACATCAAAGTCCCAGTAATGGACAGACTGGGTCAATCAAATTCAGAAGGCAGAGTCAGCAAGCGAGCGTGCTTTCCTGTGGAGCGGAGAGCGAGCAGAGCTGCCGCCGTCCACGCGGGGGGAAACTCTGGGTTCCAGGGCGCCGAGGCTCACAGGGCCGCTAACGATGGGGTGGAGAGCAACCGCAGCGCATTATCTAACGAGGTTCAGTCATTTTTCATGAGCTGGTCTGGTGGATGGAAAACAGTGCGAAGGGATGCCCTGAAATACGGAGTGAGAAACTTCCTGCTCCCGGCCCCACATGTGTGAATCATTGATTCTACGTGTTGAAAACTACTGACTGACATTAATGGGCAATTACAGGCGTTGCCAAGTGACTTCAGGACAACGTTCTCATTCGTTCAGTTCATTTTTTTTTATATACATTTCTTCAAGAAGACCTAGTTTTCTTAAGAGGAGGCATGTTTTTGGTGCCATGTTCTTAATGTGTGATCATCAATTTTCTGAAAAAATTACACAGTAGGGACAAATATACTCATCCTCCAAAGATAAAAGCAGCTCTATGTCATCCTGACTTTTACAGTTTCATGAATTGTTTATGTTTCACCGCAGATTTGTCTTATCACAAGATTAGACTCTGCTTTTCCTTTTATTTATTTATTTATTTTTTCTTTGCTTGATGGCTGTGCAGAATCTGACAGCGCCAGAGGGATGAAGAATTCTTATTGCTCTCCTGTTTGCTGTCGAGTTTAACTCAGTTTGAGCTGCGTAACTACTGTTTTCCTGGGGCACAGTCTGCCATGAGGAATGCGCTCAAAGTGCCAGCCATGTGCTTGCGCGACCAGAGAAGCCAGAAGGCCGCCAGCATTAGGGCTACTCCTCCAAACTGAGCCGGGGTAACCCGAAACCCGGCCAGAAACTCCACGGTGGGACAGCCTGCCCGGAGAGATCTGACGGTAGTCCAGGGAAGATGTTGACGGGGTGTCATGGGAGAGCTGTCCAAACCTACGGCGGTGGGAAGTGGGGGAGGGAGATATTTGCCAGGCGCCGGGTTTGGTTCTGGTTCGGTGTGTGTGTGAGGGGAAAAAGAGAGAGTTGTTTTTGGAGAGCTGAAAGTGCACCTCTTATCTTTGTTCTCAGCTTTTGCCACATCACAACAACGAACTTTCATGTATGTGGAGAATTTTATGGATTTTGTGGAATAAACTCGCAGCAAGTACAGTGGAGAAAATAAACCCCATTGTCTTCATCAGTCACCTCATTAGTAAACCGAGTCAACCTGCGAGTCATTTATTCAAATCAAAACGGTCTGTGAAGGACTCAGGCAGAGGTATGTTAGAGAAAGAAATGGAAACTGTGGGAGTTTTCGAATTGGGACCAAAATTGCAACATTTAGAACATTTTCAGCCGGTGCTGTTCGCTTTCTTGTTGATCTGTGTCCGACCTGTTCCCTCCTTGCCTGTGGGGGCGCTGCACCGAGTTCCAGAAGAAGACACTGAGAGCAACCTCCTTCTTCAGAAAATGGAAACAGAACTGGAGTAGCGTCAGATTTTTTGGTCCTCATCAGAGTTGAGTTGCGCATTCACATCTCTCCAAACAAAATGGACTTTCTAGACAAGCAGACTAGAGTTTGATTAAAGCAAAACGTACCGAGAACACCTGGTATGACACAACTCCAACCCCATGAAGACCGTTTACGTGCCGGTTCAGGAGAAAGTTGTCCTGAGCCACAGTGAAGGGTTTGGATCAAAGAATTGTCATGTTTAGAATGGCCCAGTCAAAGTCCAGACCTAAATCCAACTGAGAATCCATGGCAAGACTTACATAATAACCCTCACAAATGTTTGCTCCCCAATCTGTCTCAGCTTGAGCATTTTATCAAAGAAACAGGCAAAACCTTTACACTCTAGCAGAGCTGGTACAGATGCTCTGCAGAAGGACTGGAGCTTCAGCAGAAAGTGTTTTGTTCACTTCTGACTCAACGAGACGGGGCTTTTGCTTTTACTGTGAAAAGGTGTTGTGTATCCGATGGAAGCGGTGAGGCAGACGTGACGATCCACATAAATCAAAATCTTGGAAGACAAAAAAAAAAAGAAAAGAAAAAAAAAGATGTCTGTCTATGCAGATTTTACCACATGGCCTTTGGCTATATTTAACGTCACCGCAAATGCTGTTTATCTGATGCACTCCCAGAATAACTCCATGTTACCTGCAGGTTGTTTATGACAACGAGCAGCTCCAAGGCTTTAACAGCAGGTTTAACATCTGCCCGCTCCTTCAGCGTGATAAACAACCCCTCAGCGGTGCGTTCCTCTACATTTCACCTTGTGGACGTCCCACCCCACCCCACCCCACTGCACCCCACCCCACCGCACAGAGCCTCGGACTGCTCCATTTACACCGATTGTCATTCAGATGAGACCGGGGTTCTCTTGTAAAAGACCGCGCCTGACACCGTTACAGTGAAAAGAGCAATTAAAAGCAAAAGGGGGGTTAACAAGAAACGAAGGAAGAAAAACAGAAACACGGCACGCGAGACGCCATCGCACCCAGAAATCCATTCAGAAATTCAAGGCTTAACTTTTCCACACCCGGACGTTGCATGACGCTTGTGCACGCTCTTCCGAGGAATACTTCTGCAGGTTTCCTCACAGGGAAAGTACTCGCAAACAACAACTGACAGCTCTGAAATCAGACATAAACAGTCTGCAAGACCGGACAGAAACGCCAGCGGCCTGCGTATCACAGCACAACTATGCATGCAAGCAAAACAAACCAGCAACTCGCTGTTGAAATAAAGAATTTCTGCAGACTGCGTATTGCGGTGTGTTTAAATTGGCTTTAAAAGGGGTCAGGCTTTTCTTTTTTTTTCTTTTTTTCAAAAGGGAGGGTGGAGGGTGGGGGGTTGCAGTAGAAAGCTATCCATGCCACACATAAATACCTCAAGGCAAAATTACCCATTTAGAGACCACAGGAAGCAGGGGTCTGGGGGAACGTGCAAGGACTTGCTGAACCTAAAGTGAAGTGGGTTAAAATCCGCTGGGATGTGTCCAAAGCTGTGGACACCGTGCTCACGCGTGCACACACACACACACACACACACACACACACACACACACACACACACACCTTTATAAATATCCAACCGCCTTCCCCTGGTATCAGGGTGATGAGTTCCTGCCAAATCGGCCAATCGAACTTCACCGTATGAAACGGGAAGAATCCCACAACACCACAGTTTGACTTTGGGCAGCCGGCCTGAGATATATGCAAACTAAGCTGCTGTTTAGCATCCTTAGCAGAGGAGCCCGGAGAACGCTCAACTTCTCACACAGGAAACTGTCAACGCTGCAGAATGAGCCTCAAAACTTTACGAACAGAAAGTGTCAATTGCTGTTCTGCCAAACAAACTGGCATTTATGGGCCGACTTGCGTTCGCTCGACCTGGGAAATCTATGCGAGCCTCCGAGCACCTAGAGGAGGAGAGCTGACCTTTTGACCTTTACATTTCAACCCACTGTTCTTGATGTCGATGGGAAATCACGCTCCTCTCGAGGCCCTGACGGAGCAGCGCGCGAGCGACGCGCGTCATTTGGCAGCGATGGCCGCTTGACACGCGCTCGTTACAGAGTCACGGTGACGGAGCTACGGAGGACGGCGAGTGGAAGAGAAACGGCGGAGTAATGGCTGGTTTTAAAGAGCTGCTGACACGAGGTGAACGCGGCGTCATTCGCCCCGAGCAGCGAGCCGAGCGAGAAGCAAAGACTGCCGCGACACACACACAAAAAAAAACAACACAACTTACTTTAGAAACGTAAACAACGCGTTTCCGATTAAAGAACAGCAACACGGCGAGCTGAATCTCTGTACAGTGAGCTGTACCTGTTAGGTAAAGTTCTGTAAGTTTTTTCAAAAAAGTTGTTTAAAGAAAAAAAAAAAAAAAAAAAGACAAAAATGTGTCCTCGTGCGCCCGAGGGGAAGAGGAGCTAAGACGCGCGCGCCGTGTGGAGCGGCTGAGTACTCACGCACTGCCTCCTGTCGTGGGTCCAGCTCGGAGCAGCACTGCTGGAGTTGGGCTATCTTCCCCTGGAGCCCCCTGACCCGCTGGCTGGTGGACGCCAGGTCGCTCTCCAGCTCCTGGAAAACGGAGCAGGCGTGTCTGGCCAGGTCCGACAGCTGGCGCAGGGTCCGGGACAGAGCCACGTTACTGATGGAGACCAGATCATCGAACAGCAGACCCTCCTCCTCCTGCTGCGGCTGCGGCGGCTGCTGCTCCACCACCTCGCCAGGGCTCCGATACCGGCACAGAGACTGGGGCTTCACGGCTCTTTTGGCAAATGGCATGTTGTTGTGGAGAGGAGTAGAGGGGGGCGGGGGTGGTGGTTTAGAAATCCAGCAAAAAGTCACCCAAGTGGGCGCAGAAAGCTGCTGTGGCCCCTCGCTCCCCCTGGTCCAGCCGTGCGGAGCTCAGCTGCGGCTGATGCCCCCCATCCCTTTGGCTCGTCAGGGAGAGGACTGCTGCGCTCCTCGCTGCTGCGCCGGGTCATCTGCTGCCCTGACGCCGCTGCGTTCTTCACTCCTCCAAACTGGAGGTGGTTGTTTTTTTAAAAAAAAAAAAAAAAAAGAACGGCGGCGGGTAAAACCTGGAGTGGATTTCCAAGGGGAGCCGGAGTCTAAAGTGTGGACGTGTAATACAGAGAGATGGCAAAGACGCTGTGATATTAACTACGTCCAGAAGTTAAATAACTACACAACCTATTTGTATTACAGGTTTATTAAATGTATTTACTTAATTGCTGCTCCTTCAGGGTTTAGCATAAACCATCTGGGGAAAAAAGGGTTGAAACCCCTAAAAGCAACAGGAAAAATGCCTTAAGTAAAATGATTGTTTATTGCAACAGTAGCATCTCAAACTGAAACACGCGATAAATCTGACCTTCATTTGGAAATCGTTTATTCACAGAGTTGAACAAGATATTTCATTCAAACTGAGTAATGAGGGGAAAAAATATTACTGTGAAAACTTGAGCAAGTAAAAAAAAAAAAAATGTTAGGGAACAGATCTGGCCCAAGGCATGTGCGAGTTAAGCGGCTGCTTAGTACCTCCACACCACCAGGGGGCCTCCCTCCAAAAGCACCAAGCGTAATGGGGAGAAAAAACTATATTTAGAATTATAATAATACGGTTCTCTCCAGCTTCCTCCCACAGTCCAAAAACACGACTATCAGGTTAGCTGGTCTCTCTCTAAACTCTCGCTAGGTGTGTGTGTGTGTTTTTTCTCTAAACTCTCGCTAGGTGTGTGTGTGGTTGTTTGTCCTGTCTGTCTCCTTGTTGCCCAGTGACAGACTGGCGACCTGTCCAGGGTGACCCCACCTCTCGCCCAGAACATTAGCTGCAGACGGGCACCAGCTCTCCTCATGACCCCACTAGGGACAAAGGTGTTAGAAAATGGATGGATGAATAATACAAACCAACTGCGGGAAACTACTAATATATGTTTTTTAGCATTTTCACACAAATAACGGAATAATATCTTCCTGCTTTTGGCTGCTGCCACTGCTGGGGAAATATTTGTAACATATCAAACTTGTTCCTTTGCTTATTGTAAATTTACTCTTTTGAGTTTCAAATAATTCAAATAATTCAAAAAAAATATTATGGCACACCTAAACACCACTCTGCATTTCAAAATCCAAATTATTATTATTTTTTTTAGATTGCGACAACAGTAATGTTAACAACAGCCACAACACTGGTATGATGCAGCTAATTACAAGTGATGCTAGGGCTAATTATCGTAGCTGTGCCGCACATATAATTAGCTTAGAAATGATAAAGGATCTGGAGTTGATATGTGGGGGAGGGTCTCAAATGAGAATTTGCTGTGGAAGATGTGAGATCTTTACAAAATGAAAGAAAATGTTGCAATTTACGTAACTTTTCAGCAAGATTTAGGAGCTTGTTTAGAGTCAATAATTCCTTAATATTGATTAAAAAGCACTGGTTCCATTGACAGATCATTTCACTAAAAACATGGGAGAAATGTCTTATAATTAGTGAAATAATCTGCCAGTAGAATAAGTACTTAAAAAAAATTTACATGAAGGAATTGTTGACTCAAAACAAGCTCCTATAATCAGTATGATATGATCAAACCCCTCCTTCTGAAACACAAAGGGCAACAACATGGAAATAAATATTAATAATTAAAATTGGCCTGGTTTTAATTATGAGGTCGATACCAACTTGTTAAAAAAAGCAACCAACACTGGACGATACTGATTGTTAAAGCTGATATATCATGCATCCCTAATTTCAAAACAAAAAATTTAAAAATAGATTAAAAGATGAAAGTAATTACAGTAATGATTGTTCAAAAACAGCCAGAGGAAGGAGGCGGGTCTTAGGGATGTCAATCATCTTTGTGTACGTGAGCTACTGGCAGAAAAACAACTTACTGTTGGAGATGCTAACTAGCCTTAGCATTTGTGGCAGGGTATGTTGTTGTCTCTACTGGACTACAGAATGGTAGTCTGTAGACTAGAGAGCGAGTTTGAGGGGGTGTAAGCAAGAGAGTGATTGTCAGCAGTAAGACCCTCCTCCTGGCTCTGATCGGTTGTATTTCTGCAGTCTGTACTGGGAGAAGGCAAAGGAGATCAGTTTTTTTTTTTTCTCAAAGATTATCTGTCACACCATAACGATGATTTTTCCCAAATATGTAAAAATCATTTTTTAAAACAAAGGTTAAATACACTTTCAAGGAGAATTTAGTTACTCATCCCAATTCCCACAAATGTGGGCAGTTAAAAGACTTTAAATACCTATGCTAAGTTTTTCCTCCTTCCCTGCATTTTTTGCCGCGGGCTCATAGGCCTCTGTTGCCTTCACCTCCTGGGTGTGGAGGCCTGACATCCTGGACTGGGCCGCATTCACTTTTGCTGAATGAGTGTTTAGCTAAATCCCACCAGCTGACGGAGCCAGAATGGAAAGAGGTGGCGGTCCGTGGCCCAGCTAATGTCCACAGCAGAAGTGCAACCTTTGCAAAGCCCGGCTTGGGGACAAAGGAGGGACGAGAGACGTGGCGTATGTCGTCATCTTAGAGTAATGTTGCGGCAACAAAAGAGCAAACTTGAACACATAGAAGCTGGTAATCTACATTGTGAGAAGAGTTGGCTTCAGCGTTGATGCTCGGACAGACACAGCGTCAAGTCGCCGCAGCGTTTTCCACTTCTTCGAGCTGCTTCTACACATTTTAATGGCATTTCTGTCACTGTGGATTTGTGTTCGAGAGCCTGAAGTCTCACCGTCTCCAGCTTGATTCTTCATTAACGGTAATAACCCAGCAGCAGACTAAGTGGGAGTCAGCTGGGGCTGCAATTATATTAAGCAGGCGTATACTTAGAGTCCACACACAACTGGCATGTAGTGGTTTCCCCGTGCCGTGCAGCTGTCATGTGGCAATGCAAAGCGAACACTTTTAAGTGGTATTTATAGTTGAGCGAGAAATGCCCCCAGCTAAGCTGCGTCTTTGCATGAATACTTGCAGCTCTCCCGTGACACATAAGAAACAAAACCTAAGAGTATGGGAGGAGACCATGAAGGTGAATGCAGCAGGTAAATACTGGTTGTAGTGCAGAGGAACAGCAAGCTGTCAGGCTCGCTCCAGCACCACACTGTCAAAAAAAAACAAACACAAAAAGTAAAACAAAGCATCCACCCCCTACTGCTTCCTGTCGTGTTCTTCGTCGTTTCCGCCAGGAGTGACATCTGGTGGTTGATCACATGACCACTCCGAAGGTAGTTCAATTTGCACGATTTTATGGTTAACGGAATCGCAGGTTCTGTGACTTTAATTATGTGAACGGTGTAAATTTTAACATTGTAGTAAACTGAAAAAGAAAAGTGAATATAATTTGACATTTGTCAAGGTTTTGCTAACAATTAAGCTAGGTCCAGTGAGTACACAATGATGGCTTTAGTCAAATAAATTAAGTGAATTTAACACGTTTTTGACAATTTATAGTAAGCAGTTGATATAAATAAAGTAAGAGCCTTTTTAGGTAAAAATGCTTTTAAAATTTGCTTAATTTGAAGTAATGTGACAGGATTTATCGTACTTTTTTAATTGATCATAAATTTGAAAAGTACATGCAAATTAAAACATTCCTAAAAATACAAACTGCTGGTCTTTTAAGTAAGAAATTTTTAGGTTGGTCCAAACAACTGCTGACGAGACTCCAGAAGAAAATGAGCTCATTTTAGCTAACGTGGGCAGAATGATGCTGCATGATGTTGATTAAAGTCTCTTGACAAATAAGTACATTTGAATTTGAACATTGGGAGTTTTTTTTTTTTAATATAAAAATTGTTGGAGCTCAGAGCTGCTTGTGCTTACAAATACTAACAGAAGAAAACTCATGAGATTTCTGTCAGAATAATCATTTTCAGCATCCGACTGGAAACTCTTGCAGGTTCGACCAACGTCTGCGACGATGGGAGTAACGAGTCAGGGGGAAAAAAAAAAAAGACAAGCATTAAAAATAGACATCTTTATTTACTTTTCTGATTTGCATCTTGTCAGTGCATGACTTCAGGTTATTTCCACAGACCAGTTGACAACATCTTAGCACACATGCAGTAACAGACATGCCGGCGTGGAGCTCATCAACTCCCCCCACCGTCCTGCGAGCTTTAGCTGCGGGCTCCAACGCATCGGGCGCGTAATGGAACATTGTCAGGAGGAGTGATGGTTAAAACTGGCCTCAAAGATCAAAGATTACAAGAATAGATTTAAAAAAGACAATGGTTTAAATCAAAAACAGCAACTTTTCAAGTGAATTGTGCAGAGCTGATGAAAATCAGTTAACATTCTTCAGTGTGTCATTCTGCATTTTAGTCTCACATGCTCAAGGTTTGTTTTTTTGTTGTATTTTTTTGCCTACATCTTTTTCCGCTGTATTTACATTTTTAAGACAGAAAATGGAATCTGTAGCACCTTTATCTGCTTTATATTGTGTGTGCCGGTACTAATGCGACGCCCTGTAAAATTTAAAAACACAAGTTGTCGTGATCGCCACAGGAAAAGGATGTGCTGCAAACGTTCACATGTAGAAACTAACAGGATATCAGAAAGGAAAGAATAAGTTAGAATATTTTACATGTGCTGACATACAGTGATTAAAAAGCACAATGTTCTTTTTTCTTCACATCGATAAATCCAATAGAGGCTCCTGATTAAACAAGGATTCCCCGTTTGTCAAGTCAACAATTCGATTTTTGCTTCTAAAATGTCTGAGCCCTTTGAGATTTACATGGCCTTTATAAGAAAAACACAAACTTCAGCTTCAAAACGTTGCTCTCATTAACTGAATCCGAGCCGATGCGTTTTGACGCAGACGCCGGCTCCGGGCCCCCCCCCCCCGGCCCCGCGCCCGTCACGTCGAGGCCAGGGGCCGCAGGAGCTCCAGCTGGGACTCCAAGGTGACTCTCTCCTGGTGAACCACCTGCAGCCAAACACAAGGAAGCACGAGCGCTGATCAAGTTCACACGGAATAAAAGCTCCACCTCGGGCACGTCTACCCGTTTGCTTTGTTTACCATGGTGACGACAGGAGGGAACTCAAAAGGCTGCTTTGTTTGCTCCCTCATTAACCCACAGGGTTGAACAAAACGGAAAAAGCGACGCTGAGCTAAAAGCTCGCTTTGATGCGATGACAAATCTAATGTGGCGGCGACTTTGACAATCTGGTCCCGTCACTTGTTCACCTCCAGCAGTAGCAATAGCTTCACATGTTTTTTTTTTTGTTTTTTTTTACTCAAGTGAAAGTAAAAAGTAGACATCCAGGAAATAACTCAAGACTAAATGAGTGTTTGGTAAAAAAAAAAAAAAAAAAGTAGTGATCACAACATGAATTAGTATTTAAAACTTACATCATCAGAAGGAGCAAGAATGTAAAGCCACTTGGAAATGTTGGTATTTTGAAGAACAAAACGAAAGTATTTGATGTGAATAACAACCACAAAATAAAAATCAAAGGAGGCGTTTTTCTTCCCACATCGATTTTTTTCAATGCAAAACTTCTGAAACATTAAAACATTAACAAACACTGAAGCCGGTTCGTCCTTCTGGTTTCCAGGACAAACATCTTCGTACACTTTAAATCAGACAAAACGGACTAACAAGTAACTCTTCAGCAAGTTGTTGCAGTGACCAGACCTTTGAAGGCATTTTTTTTTTTTTTTTTTTTACAAGGAATTGTAGTGAGCTGAATGAGATCAAACGTTGATATTTATTTGCAAAGAAAAAAAAAAAAGATTTTACTCCACTTTTGTGTCCATGGACTAACAGCTGTCGGTCCATGTAAAATCCCATAAACAATGTGGTTAAAGAGTGAGAACTTGTCTTTATTACATAAAAAAAACAAAACTCGGATACGTTCCGAGTTCAGACGCCAAGCGGATCATGGATTTGTCCTGCAGAAAGAGTCCAGGTTGGGTTTCCTTCATAACGTCACCACACCTGGAATAAATTATGAAGTGAAGGTGGAATATTTGTTGTGTGTCCAGCACCAGCCGACGCTCAGGGAACACCGAACCGATCTTTCTGAGTGAGTAGGTGTCTCATAACCGTTATTGGCTGTCGCTGTGCAGAATGACGTAACGTAACTACTTCCTTCTGCGAGAGTCGTAAAATGATCCCCACTACTGCACTGCAGAGACACCAACCGAGTATTTTTGGTCCAGTTTCTAGAGCAAATTTGTCAGCACACTGGAAATACGACAAAACTAAGTTACAAGAAGCTTTTCAGCAAGACATACGAGCTCGTTTGCAGTCAATAATTTGTTAATATTGATGAAAAAGAACTGCTTCCATTGGCAGATTATTTCACTGATTACACAACATTGTTCCCTTGTTATAAGTGAAACAATCGGCCAGTGGAACCAGCACTATGTCCATCAACACTGAGGAATTATTGACTCTAAACAAGCTCATCTATCCTGCTGAAAAGCTGCTTACAGATTATTTCAAGTGTACTAAGATAGTTGCTCTGGAAACTGGGCCAGACACAAAGCTTCCTCTCCACCCTGCAGCGAGATGCCCGATGGGCCCCGGCTCTATTTTGAAGAGGACAGTTGTGCCGGGGCCCGTTCGGTATTCCAACAAGGCCCGGCTCTATATAAAGACGCGTATGCCTTTCTCTGCAGAATTCCTCGAATGCTTTGGCGACGCAGCGGAATTAGAACGAGCGTAAATCATACCCGGGTGACCTTTTGAGCAAAACCGAGAACCTGATTACAAAAGAGCTTAAACTACCAGAGGAATCCAACTGGATGTCCAAAAAAATAAAGGGGGGATGAGGTGGGGCAGCGCCTGTTGCTCGGCCCTCTCCTCTTTTGTGTCGCCCAGCCTCCGTCGTTAAGAGCGGCGCAAGGTTTTGCCCTTGGATCGCTTACAGGGGAAAATGACAGGCATGCAGCATGTGTTGGCAGCGCGGCCGTGTGTGCCACAGGCAGATCCCCAACGCAAACAGCCAAGTCTTTGCCATTCGTTCTGCTGTGAGTGATGGGCGGAGGGGGCGGGGGTGGAGAGGTCGGGGTCCAGTGGGGTGGGAACGGGGGGGACTTTTCACCGATTTGGACCGACGGGGAGTGCTGGCTGCCGCCTGAAAACCAGGAGAATTCACACAAACAAACAGCGCCGGGGGCGAGAGGCTTAAAGCAGGGTGTAAGCCTCTCGCCCCGTTGCTGGATTGAACCGTCAAGATTCAAACGTCGCTGCCTTTAAGCTCCCGAGGGAATGGTTTCCCCATTCCGGGTCTCCCTCTGCGCCGGAGGAGGAGGTTTTGGAATGTCGTCAGGTTCACATAGATAAACGTACACTCCCCTTTAGCAAAGCTCTCTGTGGGGAACCGCTGATCCCAGGCCAGGTTGTTTGTCATGAAGGAGTCAGAGGCTTTTTTAAACTCAACTGGAAACGTTTTAGGTTAGCAACGCTGAATATCACAAAACAAAATACTGATTTTAATGATCGACAAACGACAAATGTTCCTACTGCAGACACGGCTTACGTAGGGAACAGAACCAGAGCGGGACGGAAGAGAAGGATGGAGGGGAGGAGGAAAGAAAGGAAGAAAGAGAATGAAGGAAGGAGGAAAAAAAAAAAAAGGGAAGGAAGAAATGAGTAAAAGAAAAACAAAGAAAGACTGAAAGGAAGGAAGAAAGAAGGAAACAAGACAGGGGTGGCAGAAAGGTTGGACGAAAGAAAGATATTAAGAGAAGAAAAAATTGACACAAGGAACTAAAGGGAGGAAGGAAGGAAGGCACCAAAACAGAGGAAGGAGGAACAAGAAAAGGAAGAATGGAAGGACTTTAGGGGCAGAGGAAGTGTATGTTTAATAATGTTCAAATATGTTTTCTACTTCATGCCGTGATGTTCAATTTTATTCTTATTTTTTTATCGACTTGAAGTACATGAAGAAAGAAAATAGGATGAAGAAAAAAAAACGCCTGTTCATTCTTGAATGTCCTTTTCGTTGTTCTCCGGAGCGCGTGGTAACCGAGGCGACCGCAGGCTCTCACCTTCAGCTGCTGCTGGAGCTCGCTGTTGAGACGCCGCAGCACGGCGTTGGTCTCCCGGTTCTTACGGATCGCCATCTGGATTTCTCTCTTCTGCCGGGACAGCAGCCTGACGGAGGGATTAGCCAGATTTATTAGCCTTTACGCTCCGCTCTCCAGGTACAAAAGTATCTAAAAAGTCACTTTAATCGGTTCGGAAATGGAACGAATTGTTCCAAACGCTGCGCAGTAAAAGCGCCGCATCTGTCTGCAAGCAGTCAGCGTTGCTATCGATGGTCGTTGTCTACTTTACAACGTGGAGACGGGGACACACATGCTGAAGTCGTTATGTCTTGTTTTAATCAGATAAAGTCTCCGTTCAGGGTGGATTTCATGGATTCTCCCACATTAGACAACCAAGAGCGGACTTATCCAAATTCCTTAAAACATTGTTCCAGCACACAAAATCCCCATTAGTCAATGAAATACCTGAAGGTTATTAAAGCCAATTATCTGCAGTCAAACTGACTGGTAACCATGGTAACAAGATGTAAATAAGTAAATAAATAAATGCTTTTAGCTTTCACCGCAGTAGTTTAATCCCAAAAGGAAGACTTTAGAAATTTTCTGTGGGATTTAGGTCCAACAATCCAAACCCTTCGAAGAACTACAGAAGGAAACGACACAAAAACGTCTGAAGAAGACGTGTGCAACTTCCTTCTTCACGAAACGCAAACCAAAATAGAGCGGCGTCAGGTTTTAGCAGTTGTCTCCGGTGTTTTGGCAAAAGACGGCGAGACATTTCTCCCGCCAACACTAGACTCTAGAGTTTGGTTTTGGCTGTATTTACCCAGAATGCACTGCACCACAGTTCACCTCCTGCTTTTGGAGCGGTCTTTAACAGAACAAGAACATAGGTTTTTAGGTGGGCCCGAATAACTTGGGACTTTCTAGAATAGCAAACTAAAGTGGATTAAACGAGGCCGGTGTGAATTCACGCTAAAGAAAGTTAGCATTTCTGATTGTGGGCTAGAAAAGCCTCCCATAAACATGGGCTCAAATTGCCACATTTCCAGTTTGTTTAAATTATGCAACTATCACTCTTAATGTGACACACATCTGCCTCATTTATGTAGCATGTTCTCTCGTCTTTCCCATGGTTGAGAGTAGCTAACCGGAATGGGCATGTATTTTAAATCAGACTTTCTTCCAACAGGAATTAGTTGGACTTTACTGTTTGGTTGCCAGTAAGTGAAGAACTGGTCATTCTGCTGAATTCATTCTGCGTGTGGGACGTATTCACATTTTATTACAGTGAGGTAAATTCACTACAATAAAAAGCTTAAAATCACTAATATAAGGTCGTTTAAACTTCTTCTGCGGTTTTTCAATATTTTTTATTTATTTCTGAAAATCACATTGTTTTTATCAGCGAGTGAAATTTAACGCGGGAAAAAAAATAAAAAATGGACACGTTTTTGGCTCAATTCGTGTTTTGAGCACTAGATGGCAGCGCAACAAGATCTCCATGTTAACAGGCTGACAAATGGAGGTTTATTTAAATCCGTCACTAATTTTTGGCTGGTTTTGGCAGGCGGTAGCAACGGCATGGCAGGAGGCGGAGCTCCTTATCACTGCACAGGTTGAGTCAGTGATTCTCAACCTTTGCAGTTGAGAATAGATCGATCGATTGATCGATCTACCTATCTATCTGTTTGGTTTCTTTTTGTAATTTTTTGTGAAAAGGAACAAATTTAGTTCATTATGATTGATTTGTAAACACAATCATAAGGGTAAAACATCCAAGGGGGTGAATAATGTTTATAGGCACTGTAATGTGAATAGAGTATTAGTTAAAAAATCCCACAAAGGTATAATTTTCCTTCCACTTCACTATGAGCCAGTCGCATTAAATCCCAACTCGCACTGAATCTGTGGTTGAAACGTGACAAAACGTGGAAAGATCCGAGGATCGTGAACCGTTGTGGACGGCAACAGTTTCGCCACCGCTTCTCAAACTTCAAACTTCTGCCTGATTAAATGAATCGAAAATCCGTCACTAACTTTTGGCTGGTTTTGGCAGGCGGTAGGAACGGCATGGCAGGAGGCGGAGCTCCGGCCTCCAGGTTTTGGCTCTCCGGGTGGTACTTCCTCCGAATCGGCTTTTGCGGCACCTGACCGTGAGGCGTGCCGGAGACGTCCTGAAAAAAATGGAAATAAACAAATATATCAGCTCCTCCCAGCTGAAACGCAACACGTAAAATACACAAACCGGTGCGGTCTCATTTTTTGTTGTGGTTGTTTTTTTTTTGCACATCCAACCTGTTGGGAAGCGCTTCCCAGGTCTTCAGAACTCAGTCCAAACCTGGAGGCCGGACCCGGCTCTTCCAGCTTCACGCCGCTCTCCTCCTGTGACCCTCCCCCCAAAAAGACAGAGAGGAGAAAGCAAAATGATGGAGGGACTCTTCCTGGAGGACGGGAGTGTTGACGTCGTGACAGGGTGAGACAACACGAGAGCGCGGCTATAAAAGAGCCAGGATGAAATGCATCTGGTCCGACTGGCGGTAAATCAGCACCTTCCCTGCAGGATGGGGGTGTGGGGGGTGAACGACCGGGGAGGTGATGTACTGCTCTCCAGGAGCTTTGGGGAAGGGGGTGCTTGAGGGGAAGGCAGCCATGATGGATTAACTTACTTTTACTACACCTATTCGCTGCATTTCAGCCATTCTTCTCTAGTTTGATTTATCGCCACCTGTTTTCAGTTAGCAGAGGTTAACAGTGCAGAAGTGCAAAGAAGGGCCTCACGCGTCCTACTTCTTCATTTCTTCTCTTTGCGAGGGTGAGTTCATGTAAAGCGCGGCCGTCACGCTCAGTTTTCTGTGTGCGGAAAGTGTTGATGGACATGCTAAAGCGAAAATAAAAAAATCATTTAAAAAAAGCTTCATTTTTTTCCCCACATTTGTTAAAACTGTCACCACGTCGTGACGTCACAATACGACACAACCTGTGAAAAGTTTGAGTTCCTCTGCCTCCTCCCTGAGCTGCTATCGACGTCTGAAAAACTGCACCTCCCGGTCAAAAAACAGAGGAGTGTTTCAGCACTGTCAATCACCCCTGTGTACGCACCAAACAACATACCGCTGCAGAAAAAAACGATTGTCCGCCGCCATCAGTGGCCATGGCGCTGACTGGACTGAGCATTCAGAATGAGCAGCCACACGGAGGGTGATTGACAGCGCTAAGACCCGCCTCCTGGCTTTGATTGGTTGTTTCTACGTAGGACTGGGAGAAGGCAGAGGAGGGTGATTTTTTTTCCCCCGTCCGTCTCATGACATACTGTTTCAACAAAAATGTAAAAAAAATTTATTCCTCCAGGAATTTGTGATTTTTTATTATTTTTTGTAGGCTAAATGATAAATTTTGTGGCGCTACTTTAGAAATATGTGGAGGGAATTTTGTGATATGTGTGACGATAAATGTGGTGTTTTTTTTTGTTGCTCTCCACATCGATCTCAGATCATAAATTGACTTCAAGGAAGGCTGAGGCAGCAGCGGTAAAAGATGCTGCCACCTACTGGTTGAAGTTAGCATCACTTTTTTCCAATGTTTTAGGCAATTTTTGTCCCAGAAAATGAACAATAAGCTCACAATTATGCATCAGTTTGAAAAAAATGCGAGGATCTTTGATTCTTAGTGAATTTCCGCAAAAAACATTAAAGATTTTCACACAGTTGTTATCTGTGTTTCTTCCAGAAAGTCTAGAGGACTATGTGAAGGGCTCCAGAGGGCCGCATTTGGCCCCCGGGCCACAAGTTTGAAATTGTAACCTAAAGGTTAAATTCTGCTGCCTTCGTTTTAGTCCTGGCTGAAATTCTCAAAAGGTTTTTTATGTTTAAATAAAAAAAAAAAATTTAAAAAAAAAATTAAAAAAAAGCAGACTCTGCTCCTAAATGCACCCAAGAAACCTCAAGGAACGTCAAGCAGAGAATGTAGCCGGCTCTCAAAGTGGCTCCATGTGAAACACGACCGCAGCCTGGAAACATTTGAATGCACCGGAGTGGTTGGTGCAGCTGCAGCAGGAGCTCCATCAGCCCCAGGGGCAAGCATGTGTGGTCGCCTCAGCTGTAGGCCACAGCCGCTGGCTGCGCCGTCACCGTCACTTTCTGAGAGGACTCGCTTTTTCAAAAGCAGCCGAGGTCAGCAGGACTAATGAGGTGCAAAAACCCAAGAGAGAGCTCCTCCGAACTGAAGAGGAGCAACAAGCCCCCAAAAAACTCTGCTTCACACAACGCCTCGCTGAAGCATTCATGCTCCCACATAAATGAATTTTGAAGGAGGAAAGAAGTTTACCGGTAGAAATTCTGAAAAGTGTGACAAAGATCTGCTCAGAAACTCCTAAATAAAAATCTATCTTAGATACGATGGAATATTTGGGCCACAAAGAGAAGAAAACTAAACTAAAATGACAGAAAAAAGGTCGTAATATTACCAGAAGGAACCAGTACGATAATGAAGTCAAAATAGTACAAGAATAAAATGTTATCCTTGTTTCATTTCATCCTTATTCTTGTACTTTGATGATGTTTTCATTCTTTTGGCGTAGCTTTAATACCTCTGTCTTAAGAAGTCGCACCGCAAAACTCACAAAAACCTACAAACTATTTCTAGTTTGGTTTCTAGTGAAAAAGTGTCAGTACACTTGAAATGAAAAGACTAACTTACAAGTAACATTTCAGCAAGATATGAGAGATTGTTTTAAGTCAGTATTAATTAAAAAAAAACACAAAAAAAACAGTAGCAGTTCCATTGGCAGATTATTTCACTTCTAACATAAAATATGTCTTGTCAGTAGTGAAATAATCTGCTAGTGAAACTAGCAGTTTGCTGAAAAGTTACTTGTAAGTTAGTTTTGTCCTATTTTAAGTGCACTGAGAATTTGTCACTAGAAGAGACTCGACCAGAAACAGTTTGTAAGAGTTGGTTTTATTCCAGTGCACTGAGACTTTATGGAAGTGCAGTTTGCCCCAATTCCTGTAGAGGGAGCTGTCGATCTGTGGAATGCGCTCTGGGTACACGAGGATCAACTTTGACCTTTTTGGCCTGCGTCCAAAATGAAGTGTGTGAGGACAGGGGGGCTCAGACGTGTGGTGTTAAACCAACAATGATGTTTTTTCCTTTAGTTCAGTGACTGGACTGAATGAGAAGCCTAACCCATGAAACCAGAGATGGAACAGAAATGTCTGGATTCGGGGTCTGACTTCAGTCCCAGTGCATTTACAAAGGCGTCAGACACTTGAATTGAATGAACGGGACGTTGTGACAGACGATTCAGGTGTGTTGGAGCAGACGTGCATCGAAAGGTTAGCTGTCAGATCAAGGCGTACTTATGTTTTAGAGCGGCCCAAAGTCCAGGCCGAAATTTAAACGACAGTATGGACCCAAGAGGGTTGCGCACTGCACTCGGAGGATGCTGTTTAATGGAAAATGTTAAAAACCTGGAATCAATTTCCTCCCACTTTGGAATAACGCACTACTTTGTGCCAGTCTGTCACATGAAATCCCGTCGAAACACTTTGAGGCTCCGAGTGAAAAGATGAAGAAGTATGGAAATCACTGCAAGGCACCGCGAGGTTTCGTCTCGTTCATCCTCTGCAGTGTGTGCAAAGTTGACAATCACAGCGTCTGCACAGTGGGACAGAAAACGTAAATAAAGACGACGAGAATAAAGAGATTTCATCCAGACTGTTAATCCTTAAAGTGACCATAATGGGGTTCAAGCTAAGAAAATTAAAAATAAAACTAAGAGAAAAAAGTCAAAAAACGACTGCTAGAATGAGGTTGTAATTTTAAAACATTAATGCTGTAATGTTATGAAAATAAAGTCAAAATAATATAAAAATAAAGTCAATAACAAGTGTGATAATATTGCGAGAATAAAATTAGAATTATGCCTTTAATTCTCACAATATAATGACTTTATTATCATATATTTATGAGCTTATTCTTGTCATTTGTTTCCTTTTTATTTTTTAGCTCTAACAGCTCCAAACCTGTTGGTCACTTTTAGAGATCAGCAACCTGGATGCTGATCCAGGTTGCTGGATCAGCAACCTGGAGCTTTAGAAAATATGGACTGGACTCTTTGAATGAAGGATTCTTGACAAGGCTGTAAACTCATCAGCACCTCTCTGATGTACCGTTTCCCACACAGAGGATCCGGGGCCCCGGGGGCCGGTTCGGGTCACAGTTTATCTCAGCGAGCGTTAAAAGACACACACAAACCTGCGGGATAATCCGTTTGGCTTCATAGAAGCCAAACGTCAGATGTACGGCGGAGGAGCGAAGCCGTCTCCACGGGAACTACAGAAAGTCGGGATTTAAATAAGACACATGACGGATCATAGTGGGACAAACCCGGAGAATGATGGAAAACACGAGCGAGCGGATGGGATAAACAGATGAGGCCGCGCTCGCCGTTTGACCCCGGGGAAAAATTTATCTGGAGTTATTCGTTTCCTAAACACTGAAGAAATTTATGAAGCCCGTTACGATGATGTCAGGAGGCCCGAATCTCGGGTGAGTAACGGGTCACTCATTGGTTCAGTCAGATATGGAAGCTTGTTTATCACTTAATATTGATTTAAAAAGTACTAGTTCAACTGGTAGATTATTTTAGTTGTAACTAATTTTCCCATGTTATAAGTGAAATAACCTGCCATTCCAACTGGCATTTTTTCATCAATATGAAAGAATTATTAGCCTAAAACCAGCTCATATTTCTTGCTGAAAACTTGCCTATAATTAAGTTTTGTCTCATTTCAAGTGCTAAGATATCTGCACCAGAAATGCTTTGCGAGATTTAGTGTTTTCGCAGCGCAGGAACAGGATCCGGTTCTGTTTGCTGAATTTAAAAACAGAACCAAATCCGGCTTACGGAGAAACGAGGTCTGTTTAAAAACTCACCTCTTCTCTAAAGTGACTGAAGTCGGCGAAGTTCGGCTGCTGCACTTTACTCTGGGAGGCTTGCTCCGACACCTTGAGGAAATGAGGAACCTGAAAAGAGAAATGTAATGTTATGATTCCCCGCAGAAAACAAAAAAAACTAGGAAAAAAAAATCCCCACATCGGCACTGAGGAACTCACCTGTGAGCCCGAAGGTCTGGGAGGCAGAGCTGGAGGAGGCAGCAGCCATCCGCTTTTCAGCCCTAACAAAAAAATTAAAAATCCAAGAAGAGCTCAGCTCCACACTCAGGGTCTTTGTTCTCAGGACTAAAACAAAACATTCAGAACCTGACTTCCACCTATCGGAGCAGTAAAAATCACTGCTTCTGCTTTTGTCCCCTCAAAACGAGAACTGATGAGTGCGGCGCGGGGCCGCTTCGCCTTCCGCCTGCGGGAGGGGGAGCCGCTGTGGGCGGAGCCAGGCGAGGTTGTACCTGGAGCGCTCTGCTGGAAGAGCTTGTTGAGGTCCAGAGAGGAAGCCCTGGAGTGGGTCTTCTGAGGGCGGGGCGGAGGCGTGGGCGGCTCCTCCGCCTTCTTTATGGCGTCGTCAATGGAAGTGCTGGAGTACGACCTGCAGGCGGACAAACGCACAGCTGGACGACGAGCAAACCTACAAAATGGACTCAATAGTTTCACCAACAAGTGTTTGGATGGCCTCGGATTTAACTAAATTGTCATTTAAAGGGCCGGTAGTATGAATTTTTCCAAGCACACAGTCATTTTATGGCACAATCTAGTTACTATGTTACCTTCAGTTGCTGTTTATACACTGCCTGGCCAAAATAAAAGTCGCCAACTGGATTTAACTAAGCCAATAGGTTCAAGCCTCCTATTGGATAATTACTGCATAGGCGATTATCTTTCAGCTGTCAACAAGTTATTTAACCCCAGCTGATGCAATGAGTAACTCCTCATTTCTCAAACAACCATGGCAAAAGACACATCCTGTGGTCGTGGAAAAGATGTTAGTCTGTTCAAGGAGGGTCAAATCATTGGCATGCATCAAGCAGAGAAAACATCGAAGGAAATTGCAGAAACTACTGGAATTGGGTTAAGAACTGTCCAACGCATCATAAAAAAACTGGAAGGATGGTGGGGAACCATCGTCTTCCAGGAAGAAATGTGGTCGGAAAAAAATCCTGAATGATCGTGATCGGCGATTACTTAAACGTTTGGTCAAATCAAATTGAAGAAAAACAACAGCAGAACTCAGGAGTATGTTTAATTGTGAACCCAAAAGCATTTCCACAAGGGAACTCAAGGTGTTGGGATTGAACAGCTGTGTAGCCATAAGAAAACCTGTAATCAGTAAGGCTAACCAGAAAAAATGGCTTCAGTTTGCTAGGGAGCATAAAGATTGGACTCTGGAGGAATGGAAGAGGGTCATGTGGTCTGATGAGTCCAGATTTACCGTTTCAGAGTGACGGGCGCATCAGGGTAAGAAGAGAGGCAGGTGAAGTGATGCACCCATCATGCCTAGTGCCTGTGGAGGCAGTATTATGATCTGGGGTTGCTGCAGTTGGTCAGGTCTTGGTTCAGCAACATTGTGTTTTCCCAAAGAATGAGGTCAGCTGACTACCTGAATATACTGAATGACCAGGTTATTCCATCAATGGATTTTTTCTTCCCAAATGGATCGGGCATATTCCAAGATGGCAATGCCAGGATTCATCAGGCTAAAATTGTGAAAGAGTGGTTCAGGGAGCATGAGACATCTTTTTCACACATGGATTTGCCACCACAGAGTCCAGACATTAACCCCATTGAGAATCTTTGAGATGTGCTGGAGAAGGCTTTGAGCAGTGGTCAGACTCTCCCATCATCAATACAAGATCTTGGTGAAAAATTTATGCAACACTGGATGGAAATAAATCTTGTGACACTGCAGAAGCTTATTGAAACAATGCCACAGCGAATGTGGGCTGTAATCAAAGCTAAAGGCGGTCCAACAAAATATTAGAGAGTGTGACCATTTTTTGGTGGCAACTTTTTTTTTGGCCAGGCAGTGTATATATATTGGTGAAATATTACTTAAAACAAATTTGACTTTTCAATTTAACGCCTTGAAATTGGGGTTCTGTCTCTTTAAGTGGCTCCTGCTCTTAAAGAGACATTAAGCCTTAACTCCATTAAGCCTTTAACATCGCTCTTCAGAGCATTTGACTGAGAAATAGCTTGTATAATGAGACCTGCCCTTCCACCAGGTGTTTGCTAATTGCTGCTGCTGCTAGTCTAGAGGAACTGCGTGGAAGGCGACGTGTGGTGAGCTTTGGATTGTTGGCAACTGCAGACCTCTGCTTCAAGTTAACGGCTGTGGGCTCACCAGTCAAATCAAAGACTTTCAGTAATATTTAACTGTGAAAAGTGTGAAAAAGTTCAAGTGTGTTCATTTTAACACTGCAGCCGTTTTTCTAGTTTTCTCGTTACCTTTGTCTTGTTTTTGTTCTCATCTGCGGGTCTAAATCCTGATGTGGCTCTGAAGGAATGAAACAGAAACACAGCGGAGAGACTTTGAGTCAACGAGAAGCAGCGACTTCGCTTCAGCCGCCGGCCGCCAGCGCTCGGGCCAGGCAGCTCAGTCAAACCTGCGCATGATCAGCATTCACAACTATAACTAGAAGACGCATCGGCAAAATGCTTCCACTGGCAGATTAGCTTCATTTGCTGTAAGAAAATTTCTCCACATTATAAGTGAGATCATCTGCCAGTGGAACCAGCACTTTTTCATCAACATTAAGGAATTGTTGATTCCTTAATGTTTAAAACAAGCTGCTGTTTCTTGCTGAAAAGTTACTTGTAAGTTAGTTTAGTCTTATTTCAATTGATTTATATTCATACTAGAAACTGGACCAAAAACAGATTGTATTTTTCCTGTGTAAAAAAAAACAACAACAAAAAAAACAAAACAAAACTCAGTTTACAGAATATTACGTGACTAATATTTAACAGTGTTTAAAGAAAAATCATTATTACCCGGCTTCTCAGGAAACGCTCCCAGCTGTGGAGTGGGCTTCCCTCGAGACGACCCCAAACGCGTCGCGCTGCCGTCTGCAGGGACAGTGAGGCAAAATAAACCCGTCATCAGCATAAAATACCAATCAGTGTTTCACCAGTGTTTCTCACTCAATGCGTAAATCATTGAGTGAGCCAGTCGTTTTTAAGGCCGACTGATGAAATTACCCACACAGCTTCAATGGTTTGAAGGCCATTTTTAAAATAAACTCGCTTTTAAAATTCTTCCCACCGATTCACAAATCTGTCGCTCAGATCTGGCAAGACCTGACGGCCCAATCCCTGCGACTGGTACTCAGTCAATAAGAACCTATATCGCGACAGACATGTGATCAATACGTCTGATAGAATATTCGATAAATTCACTGAACTCTGATCCAGAACCGCACGGCATTCTGGGAGGATCGATCGAGTGAGCGATAAACGGTAATATTGTTTGAAGACCTTTTTACATTGATTTAATGGAAATTACGTAATAATACATGCGATTTCCTGCCAAAGATAGATACACTTCACTTTCAAAAGAACACTTAACACTGGGACTGATGCACAAAATAAATAAAACAACCAAAAACAAAAATAAAATAGATTCTTAGTCTCCATTAACAATAAATGTACTTGAATAAAAACTAAACAACATAAAGCCAAAGTGGAAATAAATACTGCATTCAACCAAAAGAGTGCAGATTATGAAGTCTGTATAGTATATTGCCTTTCAGTAATAATTAGATTTAAATAGAGAAAACATCCGACTGCCTGATGCAATAGTTCAAACTACAGGATTTTATACCCCGAACCTCAATCTTAGAACGTTCTTCGTTCTGAGATTGTCACTAGTGTTGTGTGTTATGGTAGATCGTTGTGCCGCTCCGATCTAAATCAAGGATTTATCCAGACTGGGAGCTTAACGCAACCTGTTGAATGTGACCGGTAGCCAATCAGAAAGCGCGGATTCCCCTCCTGCTTTCTGAGGGGAAACACGGAGGGAATCCCGAACAGCTGACACGGTGCAACCCGAAGTCCAGCAGACATCGGAAACAACATGAATGTTTATTCAGCAGTTCGTGCAAAGAAAATATCAATAACTAGGGGAGGAGTTGGAGCGAAATTTCTACCAGAAAACCCGGTAACTTTTCAGCTGTTCTTCGTTAACGTGACCTAAATAGTTATAATGATTTTCATTCAGTCAGACTGACACTAGCTACATACATTGCAGGTAAATTGTAGTAAGGAATTGATTAATGCCTGGTTTCAAAATTAGTGAACTGGACTCATTATTTTGTGTCCATTGTTGGACACAACACGGTTTCGATCGAGCCGTTATACCGAGGATTTCTGTCGGCTAATGTGTCTCTCAGGTTTTGATAATGGGCCGACAATCCGCGACATAAGATCGTGCAGCGCGCGCTGGGCATTACACTAAGGAAGTAAGGAAGGGAGAGTTAATGGAGAGCACCAGAGTTTAGCCTTTTTTCATTCAGTGTCATCAACAGTAAGAGAAAAAGGCAGGAAGAAACGATATAGCCGATAATTAAAATGAGGTCGATAGTTTTAATTTATCGTACGATTAATTGACTTATCGTTTATCGCGACAGGCCTAACAAACACTAAAAATACCAGTGTGCAGCTTTCAGTAAGTCGGACAAATTTATTCATTTTACAACAAACGAATTCTTATGTCTTCTCTGATACAGTGAATTATACACACTGACTGCAGTGAACAACCACATTGGTGGACAGGATCATCAGGGCTGACTTTCCCTCAAAACAAACAAACAAAAAAAACATGGAAGTCAATATGTCTGCAGACCCCACACATCCTGGACACAAACCATGTAGACATTTACAGAGCATTTTATTTCCCCAAATCCAGTCTCTGAATTAAAAAAATGAACATTTTAGACAATACTTACCTTTATTGAGGGATTCCTCTTGCAGATTTTGTTTCCTTGAGGCCAGGGTTGGGTTAAGCCTTGCTACGCTGTTTGGATCCTAAACAAAGAGCAGGACAGACACCATCATTGCCTGACAACACCGATACGTTCTCTTTATGTGCAGTGCATTTAAAGAACTAAAAGCTTTTTCTCCCTAGAGCCAACACTGAAACCCACTCAGAATCTCCTCTAATAAGCTTGCTAGTGCCCTCTACAGGACACATTAAAAAAAAATTAAAAATCAGCATCCTTAAAAAGTGTTTTACCTTTACCGCCGGACAGGACCTCGGTTCTGCATCCTCGAAGACAATCAGAGGCTCCGAACTCTGCAGGCAAAGTAAAACAGTGTAAAGAGCTCCGCGCAGGACGAGAGCCGGACGTCGCAGGGAACCGTCTCCACCTCGGGAGTGTCGGGGATCCGCTCCTCTTGGTGCTGGGCCGGCGCCGGCTGCAGGGTCGGGGGAAGGCTCTCCGGGAGCGGGTAGCCGTTCTTCCGGGCCACAATCAGGTGAAAGGCTATGCAGAACTCGGTAAAGGTCAGCGCTCCGTCCCGATCCACGTCGCTCAGCTCCCTTATTGAGAAAGGCGGAACGGAAAGACTTAAAAAAGACGAGAAAAATCGCCTTAAACTTACAGCCGTTGGTCTCTGCAAAAACGCGTTTCGCGTGTCATTTTATCACTCGATTTTGATTTGTTGTCACAATAAATTAGAATAAAAAAAAACTGTCTGTATTGTCGGAATTGGCAATTTAACAATTTTTTTCCCCCCGATGTTTGTTCAATGATGAAATGAGTAAATGCCAATACATTTAAAAATATGATTAAATGTCTTCATTTTAGTGACACAAATCACACTTTTTATGTGACTGGTGTCCTAAAAAAAAAGTGTATTCCAAATCAGAATGTCTCTCAAGAGCATTATTTATGTTTTTAAGGGATATAATTTGCTGCATCATGAAGTCACTGCGTAATCAAGAAGTGGCAAACGCTTTAGCCTTTTTTATCCAATATTAGAAAATACATTAACAGATAAAAATAAACAACTGAATTCTTTTATTTTAAATAAGAAAATAAACATGTTCTTGCTTAAAATGCAAGAACACAGAGTTTGTTGAGATGGGTGCAGTTAAAACTTTACCAGCTGAAAACTTCAGTCAAAATCCCGTTCACAAATGAAGGTGTTTTTATCCTAAATTAAAAATGTGTCGATTGTTTTGTACAGTTTGCTATGGCTCTGAATATGTTGGGGTTTTCTTTTCTGATTAATCGATTAATCGTCAGTTACCGATTAATCGATAATCATTTGGCGATTATTTCAATCAGGAATGCAGGAATGAGACAAAACGAGGAAAAATGTCTCGGGGCTGCAGACACTTTTGCCAGGCGCTGAAAACCGGTTTGAGGAGAACGAGGGCACTTCCTCTCCTGTCACTTTCAAAACCGGGTCTCCGTGTGCCTCAGAGGCCAAACTCAGCTGACGCGCGCGCACACACGCACACACACACACACACACACACACACACACACACACACACACACACACACACACACACACAACATGACCTCAAAGGCAGAGCAAGGACAGGCAGCACGCTGAGTCAGCGCTCACCAAATGTGGGAGAGCTCCGGGATAGGCAGTTTGGATTTAGTGAAGAAGTTCTTCGCTACGGCTCCTGAAAAACAAAAACAGAAAAAAAACAGAAAAAAAAAAGGAAATGACAATAGAGCCTCATAAAACTCTTTTTAGACATAAATGTTTGGTTTTAGTCCATACCTAAGATCAGAGCGCCCAGGTCGGGCTGGAGGGTTTTAAACTGGTTGGTGTAATAGTCCAGCTGTTCCGCTGTGATCCTCCAGGGGTCATCATCGGAGTAGCTCAGCGTGGCCGGCTGGTTGAGCCTCTCTGCAGAAGAAGCCTGAGCAGAGGCGTGAAACTGTGAAGTTAGCCGTAAAAAAAAAAGCACAAAAAAAAAAGCACAAAAAAAAAACAACAAAAAACCGGACTCAACCTGAGCCACGGCTGGATGTTCTGCAGCGGGTTTGTTCACATAGTGGCCGGGCGAGGAGTGCTGCTCCAGCTGCACGATCGACCGCGAGGAGAGTTTGCCGTCGTAGGCTGCAGGACAGGACAAAAAAAATAGAACAAAACACATGGAAACCTACTGTTCGCACACGTCCGATAAGGGAGAAACTTCAGAAGAATGGAAAGCCGTCTCACCGATCTGCGCGTCCACGCCGTTCCTCTGCTTCGAGTACGGGTAGCTGCGATACGTCAGAGGAGAGCGAGGCGGCGAGCCGCACGGCGACCGAGGTGGAGACCACGCCTCCTTCAGACAGAAGCAGCACAAAAGACTGAGTGAAGATTTCCCTCAATGGCACACTTTAGGATATTTCTCTAGTACTTTTATCGGCTGACGCTAGCCCGGCCAATAAAACATATCGTATCGGACCGATAGCCGATAATAACGACCGATTTTTATTTGGAGGGGGAGGGGCTTGACGATGTCATATCTGTGACTGTGATGGAAACGCAACAGAGGATTGTGGGCGTTTTGAAGTGAAGCGGAGAAAGCAGCGTCCGCGGTGTGTTTAGTTTTACACAAGGCCAAAAGTGTAGGGTTATGTAACATACCGTCACAGTCCTAACATAATGGCTCGTTTGCTTTTGCCGAAATTATCTTCTGGCAAAAAAAAAAATCTATAAATAAATAAAAAAGAATCACTGATCACTGCAAAAGTACAAAATCTCAAAACTCTTTTTAGTGTGACTTTCTTAGTAAATTTGAAATAAGACAAAACTAACTAGCAAGGCTTGTTTTAAGCCAATAATTTCTTAATATTGATGAAAAAGTTCTAGTTCCACCGGCGGATTATTTCATGTGTTATATTTTCCCTATGCGATAAGTGAAATAATCGAGAAGTTTTCCCAACAATATTGAGGAATTATTTGCTTAAAAAAACCTCTAAAATTTTGCTGAAAACACATGCAAAGATATTTACACTAGAAACTACGTGCAAGCAAACTTGGTCAACATTTTGTGTTTTTGCAGGGAGACCAACCGTCTGGATCGAAGCGATTTAAATAAACTCAACCAGAATGAAAAGCATGTCGTTTCTCCTTAATTTGACAGGAAATATGTAACCACATGTTAGTAGGCTTATGTATATTCACTGCATTGAGCCTATATGTATAATTTTGACCGTGTGTAGAACAGAAGAAGTCTTAACTTGCACAATAAAAAAAAAAAAAAGATTGTTTTAGATATTCATTCGTTTAGACATAAAGCAGCCATGATTTTCGAGTCAAATTTCGCTGATTGTAGAAATGTCTGCGTTTGGTAAAAATGGCCGTCACTGGCAGTACGTGTTTTACATTTGCTTACAGGCTTCTTGTCTGCGTTGGCCTCCAGGTGTCTGAAGGAGCTCCTGTCCGCAGCGTTCCAGGCCACAGAGCCAAGCGGCGCCCCCTGGGGGTCGGAGGCGGCGTATCGCGTCTCCGGCTCATTCTTCAGCCCAGCGAATCTGGGCAGAGGTAGATCTGCAGAGATGGCGTCAGCAGGGTTCGGACACATTTCCCCACAGTAACGTTCAGGCACTTCACAAGCATTTTCAAGACGGGTTTTCAAACTTTACCAGGCCAGCGCCAAAATTTGGAAACAAAAATAATACAAATGAACAAAAGAAGACAATTCACTATTACGTGACATTTGTTTGTTACAACTTCATTACCAAAGTGTGCATCTTAAATTTTCCAAACCTTGAAGCATTTCCAAGAATCCCAACCCTGTTATGCTACATGTTGACGTTCTGACATTTCACGCACATGCAGCTCATTCTCAAATAATTTCCAATCTGCAGTCATTTAATGAGGGGAAGGGCATCTTAGCCAACAGGTCTGCTGTGGGCCAAAGTGTATATGTGTGTGCGTGTGTGTGTGTTCACTTCCCCCTTATAATCCAGAAATCTCTGTGACGCTGCTGGGAAAACACACTCCTTCTGCGGTCGGGGTGCGACTGACTGCTCGCCATTTTCAAATGAGGGCAAACCCGCTTAGCGCTCGCCAAGCAACCTTCCCCCCCCTTCCCTTTTCATCCAGATTAGACCGAAATCCCGCCATGTTCAGATAATCTCCTGATCCCCTTTTGCTCCCGTAAGATGCCTTCTCTCTGGGAGCGACAACAACACTCACTGCCGGCTACGCTCTCCAGGCGGACGGGCAGACCGGACTGGGCGGCCGCCAGCAGCTTCAGGGCGATGTAGAACTGGGCTGTGCCGAAGTAACCCAGGTGCTTCGCGCCACACACCTCAGTCACCTGGGAAAGACAGAAATAATATATATATATATTCAAATGAAAAGCAAAATGGGGTTTTCAGCACAAATACTTGGCCAAACATACCGTGAAGAGTATGATTTTACAGTATACCGAATGTATGTTCGGACGTGGCTTGGGATGTGTCGTTTTAGAGTGGGATTAAATGAAGGGGTTTGTTAAAAACCACAGGCTGCGAAAGCAGAATAAAGGTAGAGCAAAAGGTGTGCGAGGGATAAGCAGCGCAGAGGGATCGGTTTATGCTGCACTCTCGTGACTGGAGGGACAATGGCCGCTTTGAGGGGAGCAAAGAAGATTAGGGTTTATGTAGGGCGGTCAAGGAAGACTGGAAAACTGATGATTGAATGTCTTCATAGTTTTCCTGTGAAAAGCGCATTAAATAAATGTTCTCTACAGAAAAGAGCGCCCTGAGTAAAACAAAAACAACATATGGTTTTTAAAGGGGAGGTGAAAAAAAAAAAGGGATTCAAACCCAATGAGAGGAAGTAATTATCTGGTAAAAAAAAAAAAAAAAACAAAACAACAAATAGCTGTTTCTGCCATCCAGAGGAAATGTAACCAGTCATAGAATATTTTCCCAGAAGTCTTAGCGTTTATTAGTATGTTTTTTTATTATCATTGTTATTACCATTATTATTGTGAAAATGTGAGATGAGCCTTTATGTTCATTTGGGTCAGCTGTGTCCCCCCACCCTTGGAACTCTCCCAAGTATGTCATTTTCCCAGTTGAACTATGAACTCTGACCTTTGATTAACAATCTAAATCATTAAAGTGTAAAAAAAAAAAAAGAAGCAAAAACCGGTGGACTCTGTTGGGAGCAAATGCGTCTATACGGCACTGCGTAAACAAAAACACATCTACGGATTTCTGGATTCAATTAATTTTTTTGTTTCTAGGCAGAATCCTCTCTGTCACAGTGGGGAGTGTGTGTTCTCATAAAGCATAATCCACAGCATCCTAAAGCAACCGTGAGCTTTTATTTTTTCCCCCCTTCTTCCGGGTTCCTCCTGTGGCACAGTTGACGACCAATAATGTGTGTTTTTGTGATTGCTGAAGACTTCCCAACAAATGTTTGAAGTAAGCCCAGTCAGTCTGAAAACTAAAGCCAACTTTTGTCACCAAAAACAAACAGAAAGGCATCTTCCAGGGCCTCCATTTTGTTGTGGCAACAACAAAAACAGATTAACTCTAGCTCCCTCGCTGCACAATTAAATTCATCATGAGAAAGGAATAACTTGGAAAGGGGCAAAATTCTTCCTGAAGCGAAAGCATTTTTACAGAATTCAAATGCTGCAAAATGTTTTCTTTTTTCACACTTTATTTTTGTGCAAAGTTGAACAAACAGACAGTTTGTGTTTCCTGTCTAATGAGATTAAAGGTCCGGTTGAGTACACGGCTGCCTTACGAGAGATTCATTTGACTTGACCTGCATTGTATTCATATGGCAGCTTTTAGGAGAACAGGACATCCAAAACAAGTCAGAAGCGGAACACACAGTGGAGGTCAAGTCTGCACCGTTTCTCTCTCTGTGTGTGTGTGTGTGAGAAGGGCAGATGAGGAGATTATTTGTGGAGCGACGGCGAAGGCCTTGACAAACCAGACTGACGAGTCCCTGATGTGTCCTGAGGAGATTAAATGTATTCACGGCACAACGCCAACGTTTCAGCTCACCTCTCCTTCCCCACTAAATGTCCCCCAGCATTTTATTTCCTAAACTTCCACCACTTTGTTTTGTCATCTGTAAGCCTTGTGTTTGAACAGCTAGCGCTAATTGTGGCTGATTCCAAGCTACGATACATAGGAAGGCTTTTGAGCAGCTCTTAGTTTTGCTGCCATGACATGAAAGAGTCGTCCCTACAAAATGGCGACTTTCTGTTTTAAAACAAAGATAAAAAATTAAAAAAAATTACACTTTATATTCCAAGCTAGCTTTAGCATCTTCTATTAGCCAAAGCAATAGATTTGTCATTTATTTGTAGCGCCTTTCAGCTGGTACATTATTATAAAAAAAACACCACATGGTGTAACAACGCATTAAGGTAAGTGCCGCTGTCTTACTCTGCTTCATAAAATATTGGCTTAAATGCTAATGTCTTGCATTAGCTCTGTCCGTTCTGATGAGGATTTGCGCTAGCTAGCCGCTCGGGTGGCTCCTGCCCCTGTTTGACGGCCAACCAATTGAAAAACAATTTACTGTAGTCTAGTGCCGTAAAATCAAATCCACCAACAGAAGAGCTAACGACGAAGCTAACAACTGCTCAACCGAGCTATTGTTAGCCCAACTGTGCTAACACCCAGCTAACAGTCAGAGGTCGTAAATCAAAAAAACAAACAAAAAAACAAAAAAAAAAACTTGCAGACAAATTATCTTTGAAGGTTTAAAGAACAAGAGAATGAAATGGCAGTAGGCTGGGATTAAATTTCAGGTGGGAAGTAGGAGGAACATATTAGCTAAAACTTCCTCAAAGTATCCACGTCGTCACATGTCAAGCCTCACTGAGTTTTTGGTGCAAGATACATGTTTAGAAAGCAGTTTTACATTCTTATTATAGACATAACCAAATACAGGCATAAAAAAAAAAAAAAAACTTGCAATTTTCAGCCATGAATTCAAACACAAGGAAATCATTAGATTTTTGAAGGAACATATTTGACTCGTGAGCCTCTGGGGAAACACTGCAAGCAGCAGGAGACATGCAGCATTGTCCTTTCCCTCCTCCAAAAACTCCAGAGGGAAGCCTTTTAAACTCCTTCATTCAGCTAAAGCCCTTAATTGTTTTTCCGACTAAGCTTTTCCACTGGCAGCCGCACAGAAGGCATAAAACAGCACATGTCGCGGGACTTTAGACAAACCTCCTGAACTTCGTGTCTTTCAATTTCACCAACGCGTCTCTTCTCAATACTAGTGCAGAATTTGAGAATGGAGCTGAAGATTAGGATGATGGCAAGGCCGTTGTTGTAATGCCAATAAATGGTTTTCCAATTTTTGTTTTTTTTGATGAGATGGATACAGCAAATATTTTGACACGGCGTTTTGTGTTCACATTTACATAAAAACTGATTTTTATTTATTTATTTACTTTTAATTAATAGTTTTTTATTATGCTTTTATAAAGTTTGGAGTGATGTCCTGTTAAAAAAGAAAGAAAGAAAAAAAAAAAGCATCTTGGTTTTTATGAAAAATAATCCTGGGATTAAATACATGGCACACAATTACTCTGAACCTTTAAGGAAGCAGTATTATGTGCTTTCCAGCCACTTGATATCATTTCATAGCACAATCAAATAACAACGTACAAAAATGCAGTATATGTCAAGTACCACGTAAAATAAATTTTACCAGTGTTTCACTGAGCAGTAGCGCCTATAACGAGCTCAGCAGTTGTGCAGTTCCAAAGTTTTTGCTAATTGCTGCTGGCTAGTCTGAAGGAGCTGAATAGGGGAGTCAGAGGAGGAATCTCTGAAGCTTGGAAACTGCAGCTCAGAGGAGGAGCTATGTCCTCGAAGGCGGAGCTAGGCCCACCCAGGCGTTTTGCACAGCTGAACGGTTGCAATCAAACATGCATGAAAGAATCAAGGCAACACTCCAGATCTGTTTTTGATGAGGGAAAAACCGTACAAAATGATGCAAAGCTCAAAGGAGTTGCTGCCATTTAAAAAAAAAAAAATAAATAAACGCTAAATGTTTTTCATGCATCTCCCCCACCCCCAATAAAGTACCATAGATAAGATAGTAGGGACCCCCTTACACTTATCTTACACTTACCAGCAGAGGTCAAGGTTGCATTTTGGAAACTGCTGGAACTGAATGACTACATAAGTCAAACACACCAAAAGGATCAAACCACCAGAACTAAACTCACACCTTGTTCAGTCGGACCAGTTTTGCAGCTGTTGATTTTGGAACAATGGTATTTTACATGCCTTGGAGCGCGTGCACACACACATACATACACTGGCCGTTACAAATGTTATCATGTTGCCCCGATAAAATGCTTTGGGAATCTTTTGTCTGGTTGGAGGTGAAAATAATGAAATGTTCTCAGCCAGCGGCAGCGTGACTCAAAGTCCGACTGCATGTCGGCTCGTTTCCCCGCGGCGGGAGGAAGTGTCATGCCTTTCTGCTCATCAGCTGTGAACACGAGTCGGAGAGAAAAGATCCATCCTCAGCAATCTGGGTCGGCGTAGGGCAGTCGTGAAATATTCACACAGGACCTGTCGGAAAGGGTTCTTTGTGTATGTCCTGACAGCAGTGCTAAATATTCATGTAAAGCTATAACCTGAGATCCAACCGGGCGTTTTACAGCCAGGAGGAAATAACCCGATGCGTGTGACACGATGAAAAAAGAAGAAGGCACCCAGTCCGAGAGTGATCCTGCAGGCATCCTGCAGCAGGGCCGAGCGGCAGCTCAGAGGGCTCTGTGTCAATCACCCCCACCCCACACACACACACACACCCGAGAGGTGGCGGCTTTCCAGGCCGGACAGGAAGGAAGCGAGCGCAGCTCTGTGCCAAACTTCCTGACACCCACACAGACACACAATGGGAGTGTCGGAGGTTTTGGGACAGAGTGTGGGCCTGAAACGGCAGCGACATGCTGCGTTGTGTTCATCGGGGCTCCGGAACATTTTTTTTCCATTTATTTTATTTTTGTTTCTGTGATGGCTCAGCAAAAGGATGATGTGTTTTGACCAAGGGATTTAAAACTTGTTTAATACAACATCAAAAAACAAATTGCGTAAACGACAAACAAGATGTGATCTTATTTTTTAAAAAGACTTTTTGTGATTCTTAGTGCATTGCAACAGTATTGACGTCTCTCGAACTTTTCCACACATCATGTGACAACCATAAACTTATGGTTTAAGGTTTTGTTTGTTTTTCTTTTGACAAATAAAATACATCAAATAAAAAGAAAAGCGTTGCATGCCCCCTTCATACGGTACCTCTAAATAAAATCCAGTGCAACAAACTCATTCAAAAAGAGCAATCCCAGAGGAAAACATGTTCACCTCCCAGCAGGACAAGGAATTAGATCAAGGCATAGTCATGTGTTAAAATGGCCCAGTTAAAGCCCAGACCAAAATCCAATTAGGAATTTGTCAAATAAATAGATCAGACGGAGAATCTGTCTCCATTTGATATTTGTGGACATCAACTGCATTTACAAAGAAACGGCGGACGACGTCAAGACACTCAAATTAACTGGCAGTTGTAAATGTGACTTTGAAAAGTACGCCACACTTCTCAGATATTTTATGCGCAACAAATTTCTAAAGTCATGTAATCAGTTTTCTTTCACTCCACTTTTATGAGCATCAATTGCGCTGGTCCGCCATGTGTGATAACGATGAAATACAACAAAGGAGTGTGTTAAGTCCCAAAACGCTTTGGGCCTTAACGCAAATATCAAAATCAAAAATGTGCAGCCTGATGTGACATCAGGCTGTGCAGCTCCCAGTAACAATATGGCTGTAATAGATTTCCATGGTCAATGTTCTCTGAGATGGTTCTTTCGACAGAAGCTTCACATACAGAGCTGTGAGAAACTGCAGGCAGTAGTGGAACCTCTTAAAGGGACAGAAGCCCTGATTCTTACAGTGGATACCAGCAGCAGCTCAGTCCAGACCTTCACACATGCACAATTACAGGTGGGTGTTACCGCCTTATCGTTTCATCGCGATATTTTGCGGTAACTTTGTGATAATGATGAAACTAAAACTGACGATAAATACTGATTATTACACTTTTATTTAGGTATGACTGTGGCTGGGTGTCACAGCAATTACAGCCCCACAAACGCAAACAATACTCTTAAAAATCACTCCCATTTGTCAAGTAAATTGGTTTTTTTAGGACAAAGAAGTCTGATCTGTATCACTACGCCCCATAACTGTATTATCCGATTTATAGGTATTTATTCATGCTGTCCTTAAACAAATAACGGAAAAAAATTTTTTTTTCTGAAACTATCAATTCCAGACAATACAGTTGGTTTGTTTTCTTAAACTAAAGTTAATTGGAATTTATCGACAAGGAGAAAACACACATTCTTATCGCGATAAGAAATGTATCTCGATAAATGGCAAAAGACAGAATCGCCTTCAAACATCGCAAATTAAAGCAGGAACATAAAGGCCTGAACATCTGACTGCGAGCTGAGAGGAGCAGCTGGCGGTGAAGACATTCATCCAGATGCCGGGCTGTGACAACAGACCGGGCTCCTCGATTGTTTCATCGCCCACAGAGCCGACACCGACACGAGCGCACAGCTTGTCGTCATGTTAACAGAGAGAGGTCCGGGCCCCTTCTCGCCTCGCCACATGTCATCACTCACCTTATGCAGGGATTCCGGAGGAAGCTGAGATGCCTTGAACAGCTCCGCCACTTTGCTGGACGACAGCTTTCCCGGCGCGTCAGTCTGGCACAGAGCGCGGAGACCCGAGTAGTACCTCTGCTCATGTTCGGTCAGGGAGATCAAACTGGCCCCGGACGCCGCAGCGGATTCCTGATCCATTCCCGGGGGTGACGCATGGAGGGACCCTCCGGGTGGGGGCTGAGGGGTGAGGGGCCGCTCAGTGTGCGGGCGAACGGATCAATACATCCTTCCTCCGAGTGCGCGGCTCCCGTTTTTGGCGAACGACGGATGGTACCAGCACAGACCAGGAGCGATTCCCCCGTGAAGACGCACCGCCGAGCTGCGGGCTTGTCCACTCCCACCGCCTATTGTGGCCGTTTGTAGCGATGCCGCTCTGCGCCTGAAGGGGGCGACAGAGCACAGGAAATAAACTGGCCGTTTTTATTTATTTATTTTTTTTCTCCGACAACATGAGGATTTTTTGTTGTTGTTCTGCTGCCATGGTCCACATTTTAAAGTGTATTAATTCATAATAGCACAGCGTTAGACATGGATTTTCCCTCTGAGATGCAAAAAAAAGAGAGAGAAAAAAAATACTCCTTTCATTACATTATTGCATATTTTTTTAAATATTGATAACAAAACAAAAATGGAGTTGCAATTAATCAAAAACCTGTAGTTTTTGTGATTACTTCCAACCTGACAATTCTGGCCCCTGTGGTAAAAAGTTTTGGATGAAACTCTGCAGCACTAAAACCGACAGCCAGAGACACAATGAATCATGTTAGATTAAAAGGCAAATTATGTCTTAGATTAGTCAAAAAACCCAAGTGTGTGGCAAGATTTTGAGAACTGATGTTCACTCTGCGTCAAAGCTGAGTTTCCTTCCACACGCCGAGACGGACTGTCATCCGAAAAATCCCCGGAACCGTTTGGATCTGGAACGTGACGAAACGCGAAACTCAAAATGATAAAGAGCACAGTAAAAAAACAACAACAAAAAAACCAAACAACTTTCACACTGCTTCATCATTATCATCATCATCATCCCTGAGTGTTTCCTGTTTTTCTCGTAAAACATTTCATAGGAGCAAAGGTCATTTATTGCAGGGTCACAGTTTGGTGGCTCACTGTGGGTTTGAGTTTTACGCTCAGGGTCCAGTCTACTGTCGGAGCCCAACCTTTCAGCTCGGTCTGTTTTTAATGGCCGAAAAGCAGAAATCATGATAAAGTAGTTGAAAAATTAACCAGCAAGCCATCAGGGTGAGATGGATAATTAACCCTGCATCCACCAACCTCTTGTTCCAACAGACTTTAATGAGTCACTGAGATTATTTTTTTTTTCTGCTGTCCAGCATTTTTTATTGCTTGTCTTCCTTTTTCTCTCCTCTTGTTTTGAACCTGCAGCTCACTGAGGCAGTGAGACCTGAGCTCTGAAACAGAGAAACACGAAGGAGACGAGAACCAGAACAGCACAGCTTGTCTCTGGCATGAGAGAGAAAGAAAAACACACACACAAAAAAAGAAGCAGAGTCTGATTCAAGACACTGAGCTGTGTGCAAACCAACGTTTCACTTGGATGGAGACGCGGCTTTTGTTTCATTAAGAGCAAGAAAGCAAATTCGGTTGAATGGACGTCGTTTTCAGCAAACGAGCTGAGTACCGAAACTTTAGGTAACTCTGGATTACACACACACGCACACACACTTCTGTCCAGTGTAAACTGAAGTAGACGTTTTCCACCCAATGGGTTGCTCTCTCTCTCTCTCTCTCTCTCTCTCTTCAGATTCTCTCTCCACGCAGGACAGAGCAGTGGCTGCCATTTCCCTCGCAGGTGTGTCCTGGCTTAACCATTAAACATCAGGTTCAATCCAGGAACATTTCCAGCTGAACGGCCAGAAAGACGCCCGGAACGCTTGGCGAAGTCTCACCTGCTTTGGGAAAAATGTTGGGAAGGATCGTCTTCTTCCTCTGCCTGCCGTCTGTCTTGGCCGCACAGCTTTGCAAGCCGAGTAAGTGATCAGCTCAGCTCTTCCTCTCAGTTAAAGAACGTCCGTTTGAGTTTGACGCTGAGCTGTCACACTCTGTGAAGTGAAGCCCTTTCTCAGGCTTTGTTACCCTGTTTCCTCTCCGGTTGGAGTGGAGTACAGCTTCTAATCTGCCTTTACTGGAACGTAGTCAGATTAGGGGCATAACTCAGATTCTTGCCTCATAATAAATAGTTACATTACTTGTCTACAGTGAAAGCAAAACCCTCATCAGGTCACAGCGCCAGAAGTTAGTAAAATATTGCGAATTCATCTAAAAGTCATTCTGAAGTTGAGCAGAATTTCAAACATCCTGTTAAAAATGTATTTTCTTCTTCTTTTTTTGTTAAATTTTCTTTTCATTTTCCTTTTGCTTCAGATGCTGCAGAGGGCTTCAAAGTTCGACTCAGCATCAAAACCGCTCTGGGAGATAAAGCTGTATGTATATATATTTTTTTTTGTTCAGCGCATCTTCTTAAAGAAAGGTCTTCCTCCACTCGTTATATAAAAATGTATATAAATATGGCGCTCTCTCTCGCAAAGTGACTTCAGTTTATAATCTGTTTGATCCTGAGATTAAAAAAACACCCAAAATTGAATCTTGAGAGGTTTGTGTCATTTGATCAGCAGAAGACACTGATCAAATGACTCATCGACGGACTCCTTTCTCGCAACCCTTTCAAAACCTGTTGAAGTTTGACATCTTTCAGACATCAATCCTCTCCAAATTCAACCCAAACAGACGTCGGGCCCCTTTGGATGAACCCCAGCGACCCTTCGAGCTGCATTTTGAGAGGAATTAGCGTCTTTAATCAACACTTTTTCATCTTATTAAAACACCGGCTTGCAAGATTTTCAGTTCCTGGAGCTGAAAAAAAAAAAAGCAACAGCATCTTCACACAGTTTGTTGCTTTAATTAATTGGAATAAGTGATCCTGTATGTTTTCTAACATTTCTAGCAACATTTGCTATTTAGGTACTGAAAAGCATGTTAAGATGCCACACTTTATGAGCTCTAACTTCAGGCTTAAATGGATCTGAGCAACAAAGTGTCCCTCAGGAAGTCAGATCTAAAAAGTCATCTTTACGAGTCGTGGCTCAAAGTCTCCCGGGGGAGTGTCTCCCAGTGGTTTTCCGCCGTCGGCCTCGAGAGACGTTTTACGGATTTGTCAAAACAAGCTCAATCCCGACGTCTTTACTCTCACTGTGACCGAGTCGTTTAGTTCCTTTTAGCTCAACCTCACCGTTTTCGTTGCTCAAAGTCTAACTAGGTTTTTTTTTTTTATCTGAATAACCGACCATGAAGCAGGACAACAGAGAGAGAGAAAAAAACAACTTTCAGTGATATTTGTGTCGCCTTGAGTATGGAGTTCCGCAGAGCTCTATTCTCGGTCCTATATTTTTAGTGCTTTATTTGCAACTCCTATACATCATGTTTCAAGATGATTCACTTATTGTTACGATGCTAGAATCACAGCATGTTTGGAATCATTTTTAAATGGACTGTTTTTGCTTCCCCCTCGGTTTTTATTTTATTCCAAATGTTTTCTGTAAATTACACTTCAATGCATTTTAGCAATGCATTGAAATCTGCCATAAATCATATGGCATGTGTGTTGTTATGCATCTTAATTGTAATTTTTTTTTTTTTTTTTTTTTATCTCTTTCATCAACCTTCTAGGGGACTATAGATGAAAATGAATCTAAATCTGAACCCAAATCAGCTTTTAGCTGCTTTTAAACCCCGGCGTGCTGCAAGAGTTTGCCGTCCTCGTTTCCTTTTTTTTTTTTCCAGTCAAACAAAAAACAAAAAAAAAACAGATGTTCTTATTTGCGCTGGCTCAGCCTCAAAGACTGAACTCCATTCACATTTTGCACACATTAAGCCAACAAGGTGAGATTTAGCTCCAGAGGTGATTTACTGTTTAAACCAAACATTAAAAGAAAAGGTTTGCTCGTGTTCAGATTGCTCATATGAAAAAAGGCCGCCGGGGGTCAGCGGGTCAAAATCTCGCCTCGGCAGGTGCATCCATCTGGAAAGACGCCATCTGCCCTGTTATCTGCACGCAGCTCAAAATCAAATATTAGAGCAAGGATCAGGCTGCGTCCCCTCGGCGGAGGCAGCCCGCGAGGTAGAGGGGCGTTTCTAGCGACTTCTGCCTTTTCGTTTTAGGGTCGCTCACTTTGTGAAATGATTTGAAAGAATAAATAAACGTCGGCGTGTGGTCGGGGTAATTTGCACACGTGTGCATAGACCATTAAGGCCGAGCGACATGAAGTCATAAACGTGACAGCGTGAAAGGAGCGCGTGCCATGGCCAATGAAGGCGCTCCAGCAGGAGAAAAATAAAAATAAAAATAAAAACCACGTCAGAGGAAGTGGAGAGAAACACCTTGGAGGAAGACAACTTCCTCCAAGGTGCCAAACTTTTTTTTTATTTTTTTTTTTTATTTTGAGAGAGAAACAGCTTTACCCGTTTGTTTAGCTGGCACCAAATTCAACATGAAGGTTACTTTAAAAAAAAAAAAAGACTAATCAAATATGTGCACCGTTTCTTGAATTAGCAACATTTTCTTTGGACCTTTCCAAAACAGAACTTGTGTGAAAACCTTTTTTGTTTTTCTCCAACTTTTGCGGCACGAAAATGCATGAGGCTCATCCAAAATGAAATACATGCGGTCATCATGTTTATGTGTCTGTAATGAAAAAAAACAGCTCTTTCTTTTTTTTCTTCTTTTGCCTGGTTTATGTTACAGTATGAGTGGAATAGAAATCAACGGTTCCTCTTCCAAGCAGCCATTGCTTTTGCCATGAGCCATCACTTGGACCTGGAATTTAAGTAAGGAAACACCCACTTTTCAGATAATGCGAGTCGTGGTATGTGAAGGTGACGTCGCGTTCGCTGTCTTGTGTCCAGCGTGTCAAACGTCCTCGTGTGTGATGAGACTCCCAGAGTGTCCTTTTGGTTTGTGGTCACGTTGCCTGGCGACCCCTCACGTCTGGTCGGCAAAGAGAGCGTGGAGTTGGCGGTCAGGTAATCGCAAAAAACCACACGATTTAGAGATGTAGTTGGTTGGTTTTAAAGAAACAGTCGCTAAGGAGCAACACCTGAACCCTTCAAGGGAAACACTGACACCTGAGGCAGTAGTTTACCTTTCCACTAACTGTCTTTCAGTTACTTTTTACTGAGATTACGGGAACATGTTTAGCCCTGGTCTAAGGATGAGGCAGTCTTTAAAAGGAAACTAGTTACCACATATGGTAATCCTTCTCAAAATACCTTGAGGGACATTTTTGTACGTCTTCTCCAGATCCACAAAAAAGACCTTAGCTTGAACAACCAAACCAGGATCCCCTCAGTAATTCATTGACAGCAAAGATCTGGTCTACTGTTCCATGACTGTAAGCTAGAACGCTCTTCTGGAGTGAAAAGTTTGTCTTAACCATTGTAGTTTGTCTTTTCCCAAGTCGTCAAACCACAGAGGCCATTGTGACATTGTGACTCCATCCATTGGTCAACAATATCCACTGACTTCCAAGAATATTTCAGAAATCCACAGAAATGAGCATCTTACTTAGAAGAGAGCCTGGAAATTTGAAGAACCCGAGGATTGTTTGGACAATATTTCTGCTCTGCTCAGCAGAGCATAGCGTTTGCCTTGGGAGACCTATGACCTTTTCAGTTCGCTACAACTATCCATGATGTCATCACTTTGTGCGGAAAAAGTATCCATTGGAAATCCTTCTGTTCTTTGTCCAATAGAGAGTCGAGGAGCCGCATCAACAACATCCTCCTGCTCAATGACGCGACTCTGGAGTTCGTCGGCGTCCTGCCCACCCTGGCAGCCCCCGTTGAACCCGCCACCCCTTCGTGGCTCATTGTGTTTGGGGTGGTGATTGGCATAATTGGTGCCGGCATCGTCTTTCTGCTCGTGTCCACGATGGTCCAAAAGAAACGGTACGTTGCCGAGTGTGGATGGATCGGTGCCGATCGTTGCGATTGAGTCCGATAACTTGAGCCTGATCCCGTTTGGTCTCCGCTCCAGCAAGGAGAACGAGGCGGGAGAGGAGGAGGAGGACGACGACGAAGAGGCGCAGATGAAGAGGACAGCTAGGAATGAAGGCATTTACAACACTTCGTTCTCAGAAGATGATCGAAACACACAAATGTAAAAAAAATACAAAATAAAATCTTGTGATGTAAGTCTTCCATGTAAACAGACGTGCTGTTTACATATCTGTAAAGTTATTTGTAAGTTAGTTATTTCAAGTTCATTAAGTTATTTGCATGAGACACGAGATATTTAGAGGCATTCAAGCGTCAAAGGGGTTGTGTACAAGAGTACACCACACTTTTCAGAATTTTATTTGGGGAAGAAAATAATGTTTGGCTGCTTTGTTCAAAACCATGTTGGAAAAAGTAATGTTTGAATAATGTGCAAAATCGTAATATATTACTACGGAGCTGATCTTTGTGCTTTTATTTTTGGTCTCGGATCCTAAAAGCATGTACTTTTATCTCTGCCAAACCCGGCACATGAAGGACTCTTTCATTTTCATGCCTGTTCTTCATTTAAAACATGTCGTCTTCTGTGTGATGTCTGACTTTAAATGAAAAATTTCTGTAATAAAAAATGTAGGGTCTGTTATTACCAAAAGTTCCCTATATACACAGCGAAAACAGTAAATCTTACGAAATATTTTTTTCATTTAGTTCCTTCTGCAACTATTTTAGTGCAATATTCTTACAAGCAACGTTTCAGCAAAATATAGCAGCTCGTTTTAAGGACTTATTGAATTAATATCGATAAAAATACATGCTCTGCTGGCAGCATGTTTTGACTTCTAAATATTAGAAGTAATAACCTGCCAGTGAAACTTTATCAATATTAAGAAACGACTGCCTCTAAACAGGCTTCTCTGTTTTACTGTAAAGTTATTTGTAAGTTAGTTATTTCAAGTGCATTAAGTTATTTGCATGAGACACGAGACATTTAGAGGCATTCAAGCGTCAAAGGGGTTGTGTACAAGAGTACACCACACTTTTCAGAATTTTATTTGGGGAAGAAAATAATTTAAAAAAACTGTCATTTTACTTCCACTTCCCAATTGTGCTCTACTTTTTGTTGCTCTGTCACATAAATTCACATGTACAAGACAAAGAAAGTGTTTATGGTTGTCAAATATTATTTAAAAGGTTCAGTTACTTAGTTCATATTTTCAAAGTGAAAAAGTTGAAGGAACATTAACACAAACCGCTACATCAGAGTCCAGGGAAGGACAGGAAAAAAACCTAACATATGTCTTCAACTACACTGCCCCCTTCTGGTGGTTTGTGATACAGCAGCATCAGCAGAGAGAAACCATTCCAACATTTAAAAACTGAACACAGCTCAGGTTTTAATACCACTACCATTACATGCTATTAGCATTTCACTTTGTTTTTGATTTATTGGTTATGTTTAACCAATAGCATAAACAATCATGCGAGGAGATGACCTATGGTCATGCTGCACCAGGAATATAAATAGATGTAAATCTATTTATACAGACAGAGAAATGTTTCTATCTTTTTCTTGGTGTATAAATATCTGTTTCAACTTTTTTTTAAATTTTTTTTTTTATTCAGGTGACCATGTTTCATGTTTTGTGACTTCAAAATCTGGGGACAGTTCAGGTGTTCTGGTTTTCATGTGGGGAAAAACGTGCAGCTCTTGGCACAAGGTGGAGACACCAGTAGATGGTCTCTGAAGCCACTTCCTGGACTCGCTCTCAGAAGAGGATCTGATGACGGCTGCGGTCATCCAGAAGTTTTGGATTTCTTGCCAACAATTTCACGGAGTTCAAATGAGCCGTCGCTCTTTAAGAGGACAAATTTGAAAAAATATCAGTTTTATGGAAACCAATGATGCCATTCTAGACTGTTTCTTTCCTGATGAAATTTTTCTTAATTTGTTGTAATTTTGGTTTGTTGTTCGTCCCAGTTCTGGAAGATCTGAAGCAGAGAAGCGTCTTTAGTGACAGCCGTGAGCGGACGTGTCTAGTGCGGTTTTCATGTGGGTGGGTCTGCTGCAATGTAAGGTTGGTGAAAGGAAAGATGGACTCCAAATACCATCAGACCTGTTTAACAGTCTCACTGGTGAACATCCAGCACCACCTACCCATTTATTTAATTAACATCTGGTTCATTTGTTGCCTGTCTGGCAGCTTTCAAAAATAATTTGTCAAAACAAAGCAAACAAACGAAAATGACAACAACAAAAAAAATCAGCCATGTGTTAATAGTATGTCACTTTTTATTGTAACAATTTCTGATGACATAAGCATTTTCATTTCTAATATTTACATGTAAATACAATTAAGCATCACAACAGTTTTTAACGATAGTCATTCTGTATTTGAAGTCAATAAAGTCCAAAGAGGTTTGTAATCCAAAGTCCATGTCTTTTTTTGGAACTGATCGTTTTGGGCTTTGGTGTTTTGACAGTGTTTGAACAGTAAACGAGGAACAGTCTGTCTAAAGGAGAATCCTGGCAGTCTGGTTTCTTCTCATCGTCCGGTGCTGCCCGTTTCGCTGAGCTGAACTTCAAAGATTTCCTCCCACATTTCCGATGTCGGCTTTTTCCACACTTGTGCACATAAAGGGCCTGAAACACAGAAGCATGAAGCTCCAGAGCATAAATGAAATCCGGGGTTGAAAGGTCATCCTTGAATCTAGAAAACATTTAGAACAAACCATCACTTTAATGATGCTACAAAGAGCATGTTATCAAATGAATGTGTTTTACAGTCACACAGAAACATTAATATCTTTAAACTTGTTTTTTGTTTAGCACAAATAATATTGCATTTTCTCCAGTTAGTCAAGCACTTGAATCAGGTTCTTCCTCCTTATCTGTCTGCTGGCTTCTGTCCATTCTTACCCTATAGTCACTTGTTTTAATTGCAACCAAATAGTAACTAAATTAACATAGTTGGCAAATATTGGTTTGTTATTGAAGGACCTACTTCACATGATCTGTCTCTTTATGCTGGGGGTTGTCCTGTTCCATCAGGAAGCATCTTCTCTGGATTTCCAGCAGGATTTCCTTCGTCTCCTCTGTCCTCTGTCTCCTCCATCCTCATCGGTCCAGTGTTGTTGTCTTGTCTCAGTGACGCTGGAGAATCAACACATCATCAGACACGTTCAGTCTAAATGACAGATGATTGAATCAGACTTTCTCGTCAAGTCATCGTGTCCTCACCTTTTCCACAATCTGTTACAACCAGTAGGACAGCAGGTGACATTTTAATGCCTCCTGCTTTAATTGTTGGTCAACTCAAGTCATGTGACATGAGTTGACGGAGAAATGAAAAAAGAGAAAAGACAACAGAGTTAAAGAGGAAAATATGCATGGACAGCAGGCAGAACCAGTTTCTAACTGAAATCCTTAGTTATGTTGTGTAGATATAAATGTTCTTACTTTTTTCGTCAACTGGGTTCTCTTATCTTCCTCCACCTGACTGGTGGTGTTGAAGGCGGAGGATTCAGGGCTCAGGAGATCCAACCTGGGATGATCAGAACGTCAGAGATCTGAGAAGTCTGGGATCAGAGACTAGTGTCTGTATTTTTCTTATGTCTATTCTCTTTTTGTGATCTTTCTGTGTTGCAACACATAAATACGGCCTATTTGTTTTATGAGATTAATAGTTCATCTTTACTCCACATACTCTCTGTTTCCTTCCCTCCGATCCTCTTCTCTAGTTTCCCTCTGGATAAAAGCTCTTAATTAAATCCCTCAATCATAAATTCTGTCTATTCTGTTCTCCTCTGACTTCAAATTTCTTATTGGCTTGTTGCTTTAATTTGGTCTCTAATGGAGGAACACTTTCTACTAATAGTGAATTTCTTTCTATGTTTATTAAGTAGAGCTGATGGTCCCCAATGCCAGCAGGAGGCAAGCAGTATTATGTGTGGAGGAATGCAAAAACTTACAAGCAGGAACCAGGAGGACAGGAACCACATGGACAACGACGAAAGAACCCAGCGAAGAGCAGCTAAAAGCTGAAATTAAAACTGGGAGAGTGGATTAATGGAGGAACGGACCAAGCCTTAACTAAATATTTATCTCTGTCTTTTTCTTTTATCCTGAGAGATTTTAATTTGTACTCCGCGGGGTTATTTTAATTCCTCTACATTTTAATGTGTCCACCATGACATCATATTAGTCCTGAACGATTTTAACTTCTCACTACCTGAAAGATTTCGTTTGTCTCAATCCTTAGAGATGAATTTGTCCTGAAAAGCGTCGTCTCTTCTCAGTCCTGAGAGATTTTAGTTTTGACTCTCAGCAGCATTACATACCTTTAAAACCATTATCACCCGAGTTTAAATGTTTTGCTCAATGAGATTTTAACATTTGGACTTGAAGGTCTTGGAATCCAGCCACCAAATGATTGATCAGTGGATCAACAGTTCATATCTGGGATCCAAAGGTCCTGCCCATTTCTCTCTTCCTCTTGACATCTTTGAACATTTGAATGAACTCCCGTTGTTACTGTCGCTGCTGTTGCTATTTCATACGTAAAATTGCGTCACTCCAAGTGGATTTTATCATGTCCAGACCAGAATGGTTAGAACTTTTAAACCGCTGTTTTAATCCGTTTATACCAGAGCTCTACCGATTAGATTGTGTCTCCATTTGTGTTTTTTTTTATGTCTTCAAAATTAGAACTGTCAGAAACACTGTTTAAATTTTAAAGAGTTTAATTTGCAGCAGTGTTGTCTCAATTTGATTGATTCCACTGTCCCGAACCGCGTTGTCTTAATCATTTTGAGGTTTGATTTTTACCCTGGAAGATTGTTTTAGATTTAGTATTAATCCTGTAGCGTTGTCTCATTCCTTTTAGCATTTATCTTTTACCCACCAGCCATGTCCGACTCCTTTCAGTGTTTTTTGTTCAGCAGTGTGGTCTTGTCATAAATTTAAATTAGCCTCCTCCAGCATTTAGTCATTCATTGATTAACAGCAAAAAAGTCAGCATTGCCTGTCCTGCTAGCATCCTTAATATCTAAAATAAAAAAACTAACAGCGGGATAAAGAAAAGCCTTGGCGCAAGGCGCCTAAGGCATCCTCGGTCTTGCTAGCATCCTTAACGTCTAAAATGAAAAAACTAGCAGCGGGATAAAGAAAAGCCCCGGCGCAAGACGCTATGTTAGGCATCCTCGGTCCTGCTAGAAAGCTATTGGCTTTAACAAAAACAACAGATAAATTAAGTCCTAATGGGACTTCTCAAGTAGGTCTTCAGTTTTTCAAGATCCCAATCTAATCAGTCACTTGACATGTTGTAGAAAGGTCTAAACCAATGGTTGTCTGAAACTCTCTCCTTTTCTAATTCCGTCTGGTCCAATCCCAAATGTTGACTGTATTGGTTCCTCTTGTTTGTCCTCTTCAGACTCCATCAGGATACAGTCGTCAGAGGATGAAAAACTTGAATCCTTGCCATGAGCTGATGGTGAGGGACCAAGGACAGAGAAAGACAGAATGGGATCGTCAAATGGCAATGTAGGTGAAAGACTGAAGACACAGGTTAGAAAAACTGGATCCTCAAAAATTGGATCCATGGTGAGGGATTTAAGACAGTGGACATCAGAAAAGGATCCTCATCCAATATGTATTGTGATGGACTAATGTCAGGGGATAACCAAACAGGATCCTCATGAGCCATTTCACAAGAGGGAATAAGGACAGGGGATGACAAAACGGGATCCTCTTCAGCAACACTAACATTGGTCCTCTTTCTGCAGGTCATAGATGTCACATGACTCGCTTCCTCTTCCAAACCTAGTCTTTGTGGGGGACTGATGGCAGGGAATAACAGAATGTGATGTTCAAATGGTATTGGTGAAGAACTGAAGACAGAGGGTGGCAAAATTGGATCCTCCAAAATTAAATCCAATGGTGAGGGACTTAAGACAGGGCACGACAGAAAAGGATCCTCATGTAAGGGACTGATGATAGGGGATGACCAAACAAGATCATCATACGCCAAGAGGATCTTGGCGCATGATGTCATTCCCGTTTTGACAGGGGATGACAAAACGGGTTGCTCTTCACCAACACTGTGCCTGGTCTTCTTGGCGGGGACCTCTTCTTCAGAATCCCTGCCATTTGTCCTGTTTCTGCCAGTCACAGATGTCACATGACCCGTGTCCTCTTCAAACCTACCTGGTAAGGTTGGGAGGTCCCAATATGTTCAGAGTCCAGTGGACACAAAATGGGCTCTTCCCACTTGTCACATCCATGTGTGGATTCAAGTGAAATCAAGGGAGAAATGCCATCTTGAGGCTTCAGAGCCATCCCAATGTCACATGTGAATGTCAGTTCTGGAGGAAGAACCTCAAGCAGCTGTAACACAGCACAAGAACGGTCCACGGTAAGACAGCAGCTGGTAGTACAGTCATTACCAACCTCGTCCTCACTGGAGCTGCTAGTACCGCTGCCCTGGAGTGCTAATACGGCTGCCACTGGACTGCTAGTACCGCTGCCACTGGAGCTGCTAGTACCGCTGCCACTGGAGCTGCTAGTACTATTATTACCAACCTCACCTTCACTGGAGCTGGTGGTACTACTCACTGAGATTGGAGGTGAAGTCCAGCATGACTCCTCTCTCTTGTCTTCAGAAACTGATGGGGAGTGAAATGTGAGTGAAATGTTGTCTGACATCAGTAGGAAAACACTTGACCACACCTTATCGAGACCCTTACCATTGTCTGGATGTCCCTCCAGCACTTGGGACCCATCTGCCGGAAGCACAACTTTATGAACTGTGAAGGAAAAAAGACGAAAACAACTATAGTTCAGTATCAAGACCTTCACAAAAAAATCAAAGAAATGTTTCGAGAGAACACTGAAGTACCAAAACTACATTAACCCAGGTTTGAGAATGTCTTTGTTTTTCTTTACTAGATTTAATTAACACTATTATTGCTATACTAGATGTGATAACACAATCAGAACATGAATTTAAAGAATAGAATAAATAAAGCTAATCTTTAGTAACAACAAAACAACATATTTTCACATAAAAACAAGAACACATTAAAACTTGATGATCAAAACGTGTCACCACTCACAGAAACAAACTTGTAACTTGACCTTTTGGTACCAATCAATCATTAAAAACAGCAAATCAAATTTCGACTTGTTGTTAGTTCATCTTTAATCCTAAACTCTTCAACATATATTGAAGAGCTGTAGGTTGTGTTGAGGACTTTTTAATAACTAAAAAGACCCGTTCAATCTTAGATTGTACCATTACTGTGAATAAAATAAAACACTTCAACAAGTTACTCAATTTGCCCTCCTGTAACAACCTATACTAAGAAATCTTTGACGCTGCTGAACAGGAAATGTTTTATATTTCTTAATAAGCAAAATAAGACACGCGATGCGTTCATTACTATTAAACTTAAATTGTTACTTATATAACTTTCATACTTTAAAAGTATTACAAATGTTTCAAAAATATGTTTCCATTAGCTTTTTAAAATGACTACAATGTTAATCTAAACACAGATCAGCATGTCACTGTCTTGAAACGATAACGAAACTAAGCAGTTAACACATAGGCTACTGTAGGGGGGATGTACAATTTTCAAATGTTTTTAAAAATAAAATGAAATATTTTGACATATTTTATTTAGTGTATCCATGGAAACTGATCGTTTATCACGGATTTTTTTTTTTTTTCGAAAAATACGTTTTTGTTTGTTGTTTTTAAATAAAATGCAATATGTAACCCATTTCATTTAGCGTATCCATGGAAACTGATCGCTTATCACACACTTTTCTAAAAATAACGCTCAAAAATACGCTGGTTTTCCAAGTATTTAGTTGACGTTAATTCAACTAATTTGACCATGATCGACTAAAAACGTATATTTCCTAAATCACTACACCACAGTTGAACATTCATGACATTTACAGCGAAATTCAGTTAAGGAAAAAGAAAAAGGCTCATTAGACACGAAGGATTTATGCTAGCAAAGTATGCTAATTGTTTTTTTTCTGTACAGCAGTCGGAATTTCTTTAAAAACACGCACAAACACAAAATAAACTAAACAAGTCACTAATATCTTAGCAATAACTTGCTGTCGCTTATTAAAAATAGTAGAAGAATGACATGAACCTTCCAGCTGGTCGCCGTGCTGGTGCTTGTCCTGACCAGGATCCATCTTTCAACCGCAGGCGACGTCGGCAAAGCGCTTCTTCGGCGAGTTTTGCAAAGCGGACTTTCTCAACAAGCTCAAGCCTTCCGGGGCTCTTAAGGCTCTTTTCAGGCGTCTCTCTCTAAAAGTCCAGTCGCAAAGGGGAAGAATTTAGACGGTCACAGCGATTTATAGCGTTGCCGACGCTAACGTCGTTTCCATGACTATCACCGACGAACGCACGCGCTGGTGAGTGAGAACTATGAACGTATGGAGTTGTCTCGTTTATCACGCCTTATGCTGTCACCTAGTGGCCAAACCAGTTTGAGTGCACAATGAAATCTTTAAAACTCACGTTATTGGTGCGATATTACAGTTCTGCTTTCTTAACTATGTCAGTTTCGGTTTCGTGTATTGATCACTAAGGGAAATTAAATGTTGTTGTAAGTCATTAATTCATATTCTTCAAAGAGTTATTGTGGATGGTGATGGCGTTTGTCATGAAAGATTTTTTGTAGCGGTCTGTATTACAGCAAATTAGAAGAAGCCTCTGACTGAAGGTACTCTGTTTTCCCTAGACAGTCTAAAGAAGAGGATGGTCAGGAATGTCGATGGGTCCACCACTGAGGTGGAGAAGGATAAGAGAACCCAGCCGACAAAAAAAAAAAAAAAAGTAAGAAAATATATTTTTACCCCAAAAAACAATTTTAAATATGGATGAATTTGTGGCCAAATGTCAAAACTGTTCTTTCTTCGTGAATATTGTCTTTCTTTATTTAACCCCGTTTTCTTTTCGCTGTATTTCATTTCTCCATTAACTCATGTCACGCGATTTGAGTTGACCAACACCTAAAGCAGATTACCATGTCGATCACCCATGGAGATACCAGCACCTCACAGGATCAACAACTGACACCGAAGGCAAGATTGAAGATGTCACTGACACCATTAAAGCTTCCCTGCTTGAGGTAAGATGGCATTATTGACAAAGCTTCAGAAGTTGTTGCAGTCAAGTGACTTGACTTCAGCTTAATTTAACACTGAAACCATTTGTATTTAGTGGTTATAAGTCGATTCTATTGTGCAGGATAAAATCAGATATTTACTGAAGGGTCCACCCCAAATGTTCACTTTGGTTTTAACACCTGTACCTGCATATCTTTGGAGAGACAGTTTTCTGGCTCTGCAACACCAGATAAGTCACCTGGAGGAATGAAGTGCTCCACCGGAGAGGTTTCATCAAAACTTGGCTCCGGTTCTGATTCTTCTTCCTGCAGATCTTCGGTTGACAGGATCTGTGGATGAACAAAGGCTCCCAGGGGATGGAGGGGGAGTTTTCTCTCTCACTTCAGGTGGCTGAATGCCAGAATCTCCTGTAGACTTTGTCTCTTCCTCCATCTGGCTGCCCAGTGTTGCCATCTTTTCAGTGGAAGACGTTTTCTGCTGTTGTGGCGTTGGGGCGACCTTCGCCGAATGTTTGCAGGAGAATTTTGTGAAGAATCCCTCGATCTTCCCTGGAAGATCTACGAGCTTTGAACTTTTGGCTCTGACCACCGAGAAGGTGGAAACCTTCTCGCGCAAACGGGCGATAAATCGGCGTGACGTCACACTGAGCGTGCGGACGATTCGCCCGTGAAACCGTTGAACCGATGAAGAAGTCCAGCAAATATCGAGATTTAGCTACAGAAAGATTCATGATCTAAAGAGATTATTTTAAAACAGGATCTAAACAGCGGAACCGTCCTGGTTCTCATGTATAAGAAATGAAAAAGGTGGAAAATGAGCAATGCTGTAACTGGAAGCCATTTTAAATATATAAAATAAACAAACAAAACAACAGTAACAATTAAAATGATTTAGTCTCTCTAAAAAAAAATAATAAAAAAAAGGGATAAATGAGACAAAAACATGAGTCTGAAGACTTTAGTTTTCAGAAGAAAAGAGAAAAAAAGAAAAAGAAAAAAGAGAAAAAAAAGAAAAATACATTGAGATTGCTTTAATTGATCACGCGACTAATTAATTTATTGCTTATGGCGACCAGCATGCTCAGAATGTGGTAACAGTTTGCTTTAAGACAGATAATCTGTGAAATAATCCAGCTCTTCTGCCTTATTCCGGCATCGACCATCTGTGTGTGCAAAGTTTTCATTCTGTAAATTTTGGTTGGGTTTGCAAAAAAACATCCTCAGAGGAAAAAAAATGGAAAGAACATTGTTTTATCAAATTGACAAATATTGCTCATGTTTAACAATTTGACTTTTCCTTTAGATAAAATATTTGTTTGTCAACATGCTGGTGATGACCCTCGACCTATGGGTAGTGTCAGTATGCTAGTTGCTACATGCTAGTGATAGCCCTCATGCTAACATGTCATTTGTTAGCATGAAACAAATGCTAACATTTGTAACTATGTAGCTATGTTTTGTAACTACCATGTAAGTCAACATGCAGCTGACAGTTGTTACGCTAACATTAGCATAATTTTCACATAAAACCTAAGTTTTACATGCTAAATGGAGCATGTCAGTGTTTGTCAACATGCTGGTGATGACCCTTGACCTACTGGTAGTGTCAGTATGCTAGTTGCTCTATACGCTAGTGATAGCCCTCATGCTAACATTAGCGTCTATCATTACAGGTGAGCTACTGCAATTGCTTGGTGACCTTATTTAGGAATTACTGGAAAAGTGAACAAAATAAAGTGACTGTGAAAATGAAACAGAATTACATTATTATTGTTCTTTTTTTCATATATTATAAAAAGATGCTGTCGGTTTAAATCACTCTGCATATGCATCAATGCGCCGCAGTTTCTCTGCCAATGTGAAGCATCACGTCCTCGAAGCTCCACCGTTTTATTCGAAAGAGGACTTCCCTCCGGGTCGCTCCGAGGACGGCGGTGACTAATTCTGCCTGGTTGTTCACCCAAATTAAATTCCGAATCAAGAACTGCGTGAGAGCCTGATTGGGAAGATGGCTGTAGGGGTGGGGAAGTAAAGTGGCATATAACTCAGAAAACCGTCTGCTAACTGCTGTGTGGACGCCAACAATCCGTCACTCCAAGAGCTCAATCTGCAGCTCTGAAAGGAATAATTTAAAAGAAATGTTCAAACTGAAGCAAAGGCGTAAAGAAGAGCAGCTGAAACTGGCTCCGGTTGGATTCAAAGGAGCGTCTAACCAAACATTCCCATTTTTCTAAATCTAAACTCTGCGTTTTTGAATCCAAATGATCGATGCCCCTTAAAAAACAAGTTTAAATGACAAAATTTAAAGTGAGGCTCAGCAACATTTGTATCAATAGAAGTTCCCTTACAACTGTGAGCTTGATGGGAGAGTCTATCTGCCAAATATGCCAAGTTTCCTTCCTTTTGAGGATTTATTTGCTTTTCTTCAAGCTCCCTGCAGGGTCACATTTCCTCTACAGATAAGCAAACTATAACTGATACCTTCTCAGAACCTCACTGCAGAAAATCCTTTAAGGGAAAGTTTCATATTTTTGAGTCCAACTCCAACTCCGTAGAAACCTTTCTAAAATTGCTTGTGCCTCCTGTGATGTCATCGTCCCAAAAAACATGGAACACTGAATCAGCAGGATTTTTTTTTTCTTTGTGGACTTTAAAAGCACAGAAGTAAAAAAAAAAAAAAAATCCTGCAGATTAAATCTGCACTTTATCAACTGTGATTTGAATGACTATATAATTGTGCGTAAAACTAACAATATGTCTGGTTGTTTCTTTAATGGAGTGAAGAATCGTTGCGTGAATGTTTTTGGCTTCAAAACATACATGGTTCATATCAAGGTCTCCCCTGCCCCCACCTATTTCTACAAACTTTAGTTCACAATGTGGTTGGAGCTCGGAGCAGCGATAATCATGTTGTTTAGAAAAGTGCCGAGTCGACGATATCACAGAACCCTCCTTCTTGGTGAAATGGAACGGATGGCACCAAAAGCAGCCAACTGAATAAATGCATTTATCCACTAAACCTCCCAACAGGTTTTATTTTCACCGCACGTTTTATCGTTGAACACATTTCTGACTGTCGCTGAAGGCTGCGCAAGGAATCACAACCACAACTGTTTTGTTAGAGCAAAATGAAGTTTTATGAGCTGAAGTGACAAAAATTCATACGCACTCGATTTTTTTTCTTTTTTTGTGGTTTGTTTTTCAATGAGAAAAAAAGCTGCCAGGCCTTCCTACCTCCATATTTTAGCCCAGTTCCTCAGGTTCTCCAGCGTAAGCGCCGAATGCCAGGAATATTTAGGTCAAATCCATCATGGCGTCCCTTCCTCCTGAAGGATTAACGAGGTATTCTACCTGTTGACCTGTAGGTGGCAGCGTTGTCCTGGCGACCTATGACTGAACCTACAGACTTGGTTTGATAACTAGGACTTTTCTCCCTTTTAAACATGAACAAGACATTTTTTTTTCTAAAACACATTTGGTGGTTCCGTTTTGTGGCATTTTACTCTCGACTGACAACCGCTGAGGCGATTTGTATAAAAGCAGCCCAGTTCGACATTAAATGGGTTTCCGTCGTGATATGGCTGGTCATTTCCATCCGCAGACCGCAGCATCATGACTAAAGATGCCCACGGCGTTCTGACAATGGCCATCTTCCTCGTCTCTGCATTCTCCTTTAAAAAAAAAACAACATAAAAACGTAAGGAAGCAAAAACATGGGGGGGAAGAAAAAAAGTGCCTTCAAAATGAGTCTGAAAGCCTTCCAATCCCATTAGACCGACAGATGATTAAGAGATGAATTCCCACAGCGGATGAAGAGCGGGAACAATTGCAGGGAGCCAAATTCATTTTTTATCATATTATTGAAAAATAATGTCATTATTTCTAATAACTTATTCCGGCACCTTCCTCAATAATGAATGCGTTTTTAAAAAATTGCTTTAAAAATGAGGCCCTGTCAAAGGCGTGAATAACATCTAAGTATTCTCGGAGCAAATGAAGTTTTTTTTTTTGTTCTTTCTGAGTCTTGGGGCCGTCACAAGAACAATGTCTCTGCGCTCTGTGTTGCATAAATCTCTTTACAAGAAGGTGAGGAAGCTTCCAGACACACAATACGGGGGGAATATAAATAATTCTTGTGTGGGTGAACATCATCTAGTGCAGGTTCTCCACGTTTCGCTTTGTTACCGACTTCTTGTGTCCGACAAAGATAGCCGGGGCCCAAAAACCTCTTTCTGGTCAACAACATCCACAGCTGAGCTTGATGTTTATCTACATATGGATGCTAATTACCTTTTTTTTTTTTACTCTTTAGCAAAAACACAGGAGTCACTGATAGACTCAGCCTACTGATTGTTGACGTTCAAAGTGAACAGGTTTTGTTTGGACAGTTAGTATTTTGAACGTAGTTAATGTATGACATCAGAGGGGACTTGCAGTGCCTTACGAAAGTATCCGTCCCTTAAACTTCTCTACATTTTTGTCACCTTCCAACCACAAGCTTCAGTGTGATTTGTTTTTTCAGCGCATACCCGTTTTGCATTTCTCTGCAAATAATGAAGTTCAGTGTCCGTCCGTGGTGAGTTAGTATCTCATAAATCTACCAGCTTTGCACGTCTAGAGACGTTTTCTCCTGTTGTTCTCTTCAAAATGGCTTAAACGCTGTGTCTTTATTCTTGGATTGACTTTGACTGAGCCATTATGGCAAAAAGAGCTAAACGATTTCACTGTGCCTACAGCTGTACATTTAGGGAGGGTGAACTTTTATTGCTTCAACTCTTTTGCAGCTTTCTGTATCTCCCTATGAACTCTGACCCCGACTGTCTGCACCAAGCTTAAAACACTGGGATGATGCGTTCAGGGTGATTTCCAGGGTCCCTTTCCTACAACATAAGCGTTTTAAGCCAAAGCGGATCATTTTATCAGATTGCATCTCATCCATCGTTAGCCGTTTTATTTGTTGTTTCGGATTTATTTATTTTAATATCGTACAATTAAATGACGGTTAGAAATGAAATGTTTCTTGATCTTTGAGCGTTATTATGCCATTACCACAATATTGCAAGGAAAAAGGTCTAACAACAATATTGCGATAAACAACAATATTGTTGTTTATCGCAATGACTTCTGGGAAAAATTGTTACTGTCTACCTAACAAGCAAAATCTCAGTGAAACACCGAAGTTTGTTGCTGATTGGGCTGGACGATACGTCTGAGAAACGTATCGCAAAGTCAGGGTTTCACATCAGCCGATATCAATAATTGTCAATGTGGATAATTATTGACAAGTTTCAAATATCTTGTTGCTAGGTAACCAAAGAGACGACGAGTCAGTTGACTCCAAGCTGCTGTGAGAAGTTGGTGGCTAAAACCTGTCCTCTGCTTTAAATCTCCCAGAATGCTGTGCTTCAGTGAATATTCTATATATTGAATATTCTATCAGATGTATTATCGATTGATATTGATCAGGTGTCTACCGTGATTTTGTTATGGATTTGTTATCCAGCCCTGCTGTAAGGTGAAAAGATTTAAGGAATATGAATCTTTTTGGTCATTTTAGTCATGTGGCGTCTCCAGTTTACATCGTAGTGGAGCCAAAAAACGTCACATACTGACTTAAATAATTATCCACTCTCTGATAGCACATATTCTCCAACAATTTTTGGAGTGCTTTATATTATATATATATATATAGAAAAAAAAAAAAAAAAAAATCATTATTTATATCTAACTTTTTAAGCCCTGTATACATTATTAATGTTTGGTGTGAAAAGTGACGGGTTCCCGTTTCTAAACCCGGTGAAAGTGAAAGCTACACACTGATCACAGATCTGCGCTACCAGGTTGCCTTGATTCTCGACGTCAGGGACAAAATAAAAGCTCATTTGTGTCAGAGGAATTTTTTTTTTTTTCCCCCTGCTTGTGTGTTTAAACTCCGTCATTATCAAAGATTTTCCTCTTCTCTCGTGCTCGTCTCTTACAGGGGATCTAGAAATCCCATCTCTGCAGCTGTTTCTCTGTGTTCTCGCCTTGTCTCTGAGTCTCTGTGGTCTCTGCCGCCTCGCTGCTCTGCGTCGTCGTCTTCTTCTTCTCCTTCTGCCTCTCGCGGATGATTTCCACCAGCCTCTGGAACTTCTGGTTGAGCTCGTCCAGGCCTCCCCCTGCTGCCCGCTCGCCCTCCTTGTCACCGTCGCTCTCCAGCGAGCTCAGCGACTCGGCCCTGGAATCGCGGCCCTCGAACTCGTAAGTCTGCAGTGAGTCGTAGGGCGGCTGCGACAGGTCCGAGGTGACCCGGTCCAAACGGATGTTGAGGAGTTCTTCCATCCGGAGCGGCTGAGGGTTCGGGGCTTCGGACGCTGGGGCTTTTCCGTTGCCGAGCGACCCCGCCGGTGCGGTTAAAGTCTGCAGGGGCACGTCTCTGGCCTTCAGCGTTGCCATGTTGAGCAGCTGAAACCCGCCGCCGGCGCCGGTCCCGTTGATGCACACCCCCATCCCGCCTGGGTTCAGCGAGCCCACTATGCTGTACGAGTCTGCCTTGACGTAGGCGGGGGAGTTCACACTGCTCATCTGGCTGCTGGTGGAGTAGTTCTGCTCCGACATGGAGGGGATGGAGGAGTCGGTGTCGATGTCGTCCGCTGTGGTGCTGGTGGCGCCGGTGCTGACCTGGGTCTGGGACGACCCCGGTCGGCCATCCTGCTGGTTCGACGAGAAGCTGGTGTGGCTCTGGCACGATGACTCGTAGGTCAGCTCTGCCGGGACGCTGGCGGCTGTCGACTCCGGGCCCGTCGGGTTTGGCTGGAGAAGGAAAGGCAGCGATGAGGCGAGTCAGAGGAAGCCAAAAATACGTCTACGCATCTCAATAAACTAACATGTCAATCGGCTGACTCAGTTCAGCAAGTTGAATACACAGGAAGTGAAGATAACGACTATTTTAGAAATCGATTATTCTATCGATTGTTTTGGCAATTAATTGTAAAAATGAAGAAAAAGTTATTCATCTTTTAGAGTCCAGCATAATTGATTATGCTGGACAATAAGCGATTATGTTCCAGGAACTATTCCAACCGACGACTCAAAGACTTTTACATAAGGGCAAGAAAATTATGGCCAAGAAAGAGCGCAGAACCACAGAACCCGGGTTGTCAGTAATGATCTGTGGCGCTCTGTGATCTGCTGCTTCCCTTTGCTGTCAAGCTTTCAGAGACTCTGATTTCATCTTCCAGCAGGATTTGGCACCAGCCAACACTTCCCAACAGCCGCTTTAATGGCGAGAACATTACCGGGGTTGATAAGCCAGCAATATAAGCTGACCTGAACCCCACAGAGGATATATGGAGCTATATGGAGCACCGTCAGGAACAGGGTGATAGAAACAAGACCCAGCGATGCAGCACTCCATGCAAAAGGACAGAGACAAAGTGACACGTTTGACGCACGCCACCAAGCCAGCTCATGTCCTGTTGTCATCAGACTCTGCTGACTTTGCAGTGTAACTTCTCCTGTTTCTAGATTTTCCTTAACATCTTCCATCTCCATTTTGTTGCTTTTATCAATATACCGTTGCACTTGATGACCGTCGAGAACTTTTGAATTCATTAAGACGCACATCTAATTCGATCCAACATCTTTTTGGCCGAGGTGTTTGTTTGTTTGTTTATTTCCCCTTCCCTTCACTTTTGGTAAATTTTTTTTCCCCACGCCTCGTGTGTGATTACGACTTCCCCGGTGCACCGACTTCATCATCCGGCATTTTCTGTTCGACAGAGACGAATGTGCGGCGACGACGTCGCCCGACTGATACACAGGCCCAATCATGCACATTTTTTAGAGCACTCGAGCTTGAGATGCGAAAGTTAAAATGAAAAATATGTACTGTAGCGACAAAAATTTACCATAATATGAAACAGCTAATTTCACAGACTCTGCATTTCTTATTAAGGGTATCATTTTTTTTTAAATTTATTATAACATACACACACATACACTACAGTATGCACAAACTATACTTTAAGTAATCAAGTTGGTGCAAAAGTCTCATCAGGTTATTTATTCTGTTTTTTGTTTTTATCTATGTGGATTTTATTTTGGATGCACTATAAATAGTTGAAGCCACACATAAGGATGATGATATTGAAGATCTTGTGATTTTTTTAATTAATTTTTTTATCCTTATTTTTTATATACTGCTGCCACAAGCCTCTTTTCTCCGTTCATCTGTCTGTGATTTCACAGCTGAGGCCACCTAATAAAACCTACTTTATTTTCTCACTTCCTCCAACGACAGCCTCGGTTTAACGGCTGGTGAAGTGCTTCTGCCCCGGCTGTTGTTTTTATTGCCACATCAAGCAATAAACAATGCTCCTATATGCAAATGATTGATTACGGCAGCGCCGACATGCAAATACGACTGAAAGACGGGCTCCCGCATTAACGCCAAGCTTCGCCACGCCTGGGCTCCATAAATTTTAATCAGTCCAAAGCCGTCTTTATGCAGCACTCATTACATTCATGGGAACTCCTGTTGAGGATGTAAAAGAAAGGCCTTAAAATAATTTTTGTCTTACCTTGTGATTTATTGCAAATGGGAGAGAAAAACGCATTCCTGGAATATTTATGTGAGCCCATACTTCGCCCACGCCTCTCTCGCCAACAGGACAGCTCTTCCACTTCCCCCTAAACTAGTTCCCGACGACGTGAGCCTTTATCCGAACCTTTGCTTCTCGAAATTGACCAGAGTTCAGACTCCAATCTTAAATGTTTTTTTTCTTCATCTCACCCCTCTGGTTTTCCAAATGATTTAGGACTGAAGGTGGCCATGAAAGAAAGTGGGCTTTGCCTCTGGTGAACCATTTCGGTATCGATTTAGGCCATAATCTTTCGGATCACTTTTCTGTTGACGGACCCGGTGAAAACCATTTTCATTTGGCTGACAGAGTCGACCATATTTTTATCTAAATAGTCCCAAAGAGTCTCTGATGTCATGCACTGCAACAAAACTCCCAGGGATTTTGAGAAGAAGAAGAAGAAGAAAAAAAAAAAAAAAACGAGGCCCACGACATCACAGGACTTAAAACTTAAAAAACTTCAATTTTTATTTATCAACTCAGATTTTTTTTTTTCTTTCTTGGGATCAGACATCTTCGCACGGAAAAATGATGACCAGCTCCATCAGTGACTCATTCACTGTTTACATTTAATCTGGTCAAATTTTATACTTCAATAACATCAAATTTGGACTGAATTAGTGATACACGATCAAATATTAATATTGGCTATTTTGGCTCTGATACAGATATCAGAGCCAATCTAGAAAAACATCCTAGATTGGGTGTTGGTGACAATGTGTCTGATCCATAAGGGCTCTGAACATTTATTTTACAGTGGCTGTTCTACTCTTAATTGCTCTGACTGAACAAATGTAATTTATTTTTACATGTTTGACCAAACTTGTGAAGCTATTGGTGTATTTAAGTGTATTGTACCGGTGCAGAGTTATCTAACACATTTCTAATTAAGTACATTTACGTCTGTGTTGTAAAAAAAAAAAAAAAAAAAGAATCGTTTTAAGTCAACTCAGAACTGTTGTTCTGCATCAGATCGGTATCAGCCGATACCAAATCTCAGATATCGGTATCGGGAGTGAGAAAAGTGGATCAATGCGCCCCCAGACTAAATGCTAAAGACCAAAACTCATACAAACAACAGCAGATATGCACCCCGCTGTATTTAAGTGGCCCTGATCTGGAGTTCTGATCTGGACCACATTTGGACCAAAAGGTCAGTCTCGGCCCAACTTTCATGCGACCAAATCGCAGGATCGCAATCCTTAGCAAACTATACATGTTTATATTTATGCTGGGTTTTTTTTTTTTTTGCCATGCCTCTCAAGCAACCAGCTGGCGTGTATATGGTGTAGAGTGGTTGTTATGGCAACTTGGCTTTGTACATTTTTACCACTCATCCTCCTTACTGTGTATATAAATATAGGTTTCTAGGTAGAAAACCATAGAAACTAATCAACCTAAAACGTAAAGCATAAAACAAACATCGTAAATTACATTTCATAAATTGACGTTTATGAAATTTCTCAAAATTTATTTTTCTACTCTACTGAACACATACACTTAAGATTTATATGTAGACATATATTCATTGCAGTAAAATACAATCGTTTGAAGCTGCAGTTATCTTTGCCAATAACAGGGGGCCAAATTATACACCTGACATAAAAGAAGTGCATTGATTTGATAATAAAGTATTGCATTTTAAACAGATGCAGCTCATGAGTTTTAAGGCAGGTTCTGTCTTATGAGTGTGTAATGTTGTAGCCGCATCAGGTTAACTTTTCATTCAGCATAAATCCAGATTAGTTTGTCTCAGAGGGGGGACAGATTTTTACCTTCGTAAACTAACTTGAGTGTCAGGAAGGTTGTTGCAGTTTATAGTTATTTACAGGGAAGCTGATTTTTATTTATGTGGGGAATGGCGGTGGGAGGCCGTGCGTCATCAGTAATCGATCTGAGTGAAAAACCCACAGAGAAAAACGTTTGAATAAAGGTCGTTAAAGCGGAGATGTTGGGCAAAATTGACTTTTTTCAACTTTTTGTCATGTTATAATGTCATTCCCTTATCAAAAACAAACTTGCTGTGTTATATTGATTCTTTCATGCATGTTTCAGAAATACTTTAATCTCCCGCGGAAACCATTCTGGATGGAACCTCGCGCCGCCTTCGAGGACAAAGCTCCTACTCTGAGCTTCAGTTTCAAAGCATCCGAACTTCTACTTCACACAGCTGCCCTCCGCTCGGCTCCTACAGACTAGCCAGAGGCAACTAGCAACAACCTGGTGGACTGGCATCTGCTGAGCTTGTTATAGGATCTACTTCTCAGAGCCACTCTCCTAAAAACATTGTTAAAGTTTCAGAAAGAGCAGGAGCTTCTTAAAGAGACAGAGGCCCAATTTCAAGGTGTTAAATTTTGAAGTCAAATTCCTCTTAAGTTATATTTATGCAGCAGTTTTATAGCTCAGCAGCTTCTCAGTGCATACTGTACTGAGCATCTATCTCAGTACACTTTGAAGCTTTTAGACAGAATCTCACTTCAAAAATCCTGAACTATCCCTTTAAACGTTTGACACTATAAGGTAAGCTGACTTTTATATGAATTTACTTTACTTGCTTTTCTTCTCTCACAGGCCTAATAATGTTGGAACTTGTTCAAAGACAAAAAACATAACAAAAAACACAAAACACAAACAGCAAGCTGTGAGTAACTGTTTTGCTTCGCAGCGTTTTCTGACCTTGGCCTGCTCCTCCTTCCCTTTGGCGCCAGCCGCATTCGCCCCGCCACTCTCGTTCCCGTCTGCGGCCGCGCTCTTTGCCAGCATATGCTCCACTTCGAAGCCGCCGAGGCTCATCTCGGGCGAGCGCAGCAGATTGTCAAAGGTTCTCCGGCCCGGGACGAGGAGACGATTGGCGCCGTGACCCGCCCCGACGCCCTGAGTCACCGGGCCCAGCTGGAGGCCCGCCTCCAGCGGCCCAAGCGGGTAGTCTCTGGGAGCGGGCAGCGTGTGGACGCCGTAGCAGAGGTGCCCGTAGAGCGGGGCCGAGCCGGGCCGCTGCTGGGGCCCCAGAGCCGGGCGCGGGTGACGGCTCCAGCTGTTCGTCCTGGCTCTGGGCGGATTCTGCTGGGTGTACCATCTGCGTGTCGAAGGAGAGAGAGAAATCACAGCCATCGAAAAACAAGCACGCACGCAAACGGCCGAGAGCCACAGCGCGCGAGTGACTCACATGTTCCCGCTGTTGTGCATGTGCTGGATCCTGTGCATGCTCTGCAGCGCCGCGATGTCAAAGGCGGCCGTGTCCGCTTCGCCTCCCCCCTCGTCGTCGTAGGATATGATGTTTTCCCTGACATCATCCTCCTCAAAGGGCGAGTGGGAGTCTCGCTTCTGATGGCGCAATGACAGCGAGAGAGCACACACCACTAAAGGGCAAAGAACAGACACATGCCCACATACTCCACTGATGTTCCAGAAGCAAGCCTGACACAACCGCTCAGCGTCTTTTCCAAATACAAGTCGCTCGAAAGAATAAAAAAAAAGGAAAAAAAAACATACTTGGGAGTTGGGTTTTTTTTTTCCCCTACCAGAAATGTCGCACGAAATCCTCTCCACCCCCAGAACTCACCCAGCAGAGTGGTGACACAGGCCAGCATGGCGAGCAGCGTGACCAAGCTGAAGATGAGCGACGGCGAGGCGGACGGCGCGGGCAGGCAGACCACATGCCTCTCCCACCGCGGGTCCCGCTGCCTGCCCCGGCTCTCCGTCTGCATGCCGCCTTGCAGACACGGGCAAATGGTGACTGTGACGGTGCCAGTGTTGGTCAGCCCCGAGGCCCCGTCACGCAGCACCACCGGCACGTCGAGGGCGAGCGGAGACGCAGAGAAGCCAGGGAGCGGCTCCAAGGCCGACTGCAGCACCAGGCTGGCTGTCACACCTGATGATGTGACAACACATCAAGCATGTCACTGCACAGCAAAGCACAGGGCGCTCTCTTGTCGCTAATCGACGGGTGTCGAATTTCTGCGTGAAATGTGAAATAGCGGCTGTAGGGGGAAGCGGGGGAGGTAACCTCCAGATTCTCTGATGGAGAGGTTGAGGGCGGAGCTGGACTCGGGAGGGATGCTGAAGTGGACCGGAGAGTCCTGTCCTCCCTGATCCCTGTCGACCGCTCGGAGGACCTGGACGACCTGAGGAGCAAAGAGCCGGAGGATCGTTTTAACAAGCGTTGTTTAACAGTCTGGCGGAGAATAATCTGTTGTTCATGTGCCGTGAAGTTGAACTGCTGCATGTCTTGTTACAAGTTACAAGCATTAAAGGGGACTTAGGATGCAAAATTAAACATTTGCACGGATTTGTACTTTCATTTGGGTTTCTACTGCTTCTGCAACAACCGAAGGACTTAAAAAAATACGTTTCATACAAATTTGGAATAGGCAGGCACTGCTGTCACCTCGCAACCCCAGGGGAGCCCAGCCCCATTACCTAGAGCAACAAGCTCCAGCATCTTTGGTCAGCTGCACTGAAAAAAGAAAATAGGTGAGCCAGCAGAAAAAAAAAAAAAATTTACCCAAGTAAATAAATTACGTTTATTAAGTTGCCATATTAAGCAAACGTAAATAAAGTTTGACAAACTTAATTTGATTACATGTGACAAATTTACAACATTTTTTTAAAGCTGAAGCTCCATTTTCTTTTTTCCAGTGTGAGTGTACTGCTTCATGCGCTGTGTACAATGGCTGCTGGAAAAGACCAGTGTTTCGTTGTTGGCTTATCGTTTAGAAACCACTTGCTCCAGTCAACTGTTTGTGCGGGAGGCTCCACTTCTGCTTTTCAAAGATGTATAATTGCGCATTTGTTTTGCAGCCATTTTTTCATGTGCGAGTGTAAACGTTGAGTGGAGGGGGCGTGGCCAGCAGCAGCTTATTTGGATTTAAAGTGACAGGAGGCCCTAAGAAAGATCATTGGGAAAGGAACAGGCAGAACTGAATCTCATTACCTACGATTGGTTTTCTGCAAAAAATGTAACAAACATGTTTTGCATAGCCCATACAAATTTGTAACCTGTGAAAGGAAGCACACTAGGTCACCTTTAATGTGATTTTATTCATCTCCAACTCAGCACTTTGCGGCACCAAATTCTGCAGCAGTTACAGGAGGAGAGTTTGTCTCATCCAGCTTCACGCCGACATTCTTCTTCTCACAGGAGAATGTTTCCATCACACCTTACTACTGCTGACTTGAGGAGCGGCCATATTGAAATGACAAGTCTTGCAAATCGTAACTGGGACTAGTCGGAGTTCCTCCCACTGTTCTGAGTGGGGAGTCTGACTTCCTTGAACATTCCAGTTGACTTCTTCAACTGGGAGGTCAAAATGTTTGAGTTTCAATGACTAATGGAACTTAGTCAAAGTTTGGACCCACGTCTGCTTGATTTCTATTTCACTCCACAAATATGCCGCTCCTGGTGTTGGTCAGCCACACTCAATAACAATAAAATCCAGCAAAGTGAGAAAATGAAACCCCCCCCCCAAAAAAAAACAAAGCAATGTGGACAAACTGCGAAATGATCCCATAATCACATTGTTTGATTGCTCACGCTTTTGACTTCCTTCGCAGTAAAAGCCGTTCCAGGAGCTGACAATCCCCCTTTTCTCATCCCCACAGAAAGCTTTTTCTTCAGCACTGCTGATGCAAACCCAACATTTCTGCCTCCGCTTTAAAGTATCTAATTGCATCAGCAGAGTCCAGCAGTGGCTGCATGTTGCACTCGAGTTAGTTCAGTTTCAGAAACTGCAGCGCCAGATAAACGTTTAGCTCTTCTTATTGCTATCATTTATAAAGCCAAGCGGGGAGTGAACGCTGCGGAGGCTTTAATTGTGTAGTTAGAGGGGCGAAAAAACCCAAAACATTAGGAAGTACAGTGGCTGCAGAGACTGAGTGGATAAAATGAGGAGCAGTGTTTTATCAGGCCGAGGCTGAACAAGAACAGACCTGACCCGGGGCGCTGGAGTCACATACTGATGTTGCGTACTGCCTGTCCAACTCCGGCGCATTGTCATTCTGGTCCAGTGTCTCTATGGCAACCACAGCCCTCGACACAAGATTTGGGTTGTCTGGAAGGGAGAGAAGAGGGGGGGGGGAAATGAACGCTAATGTTCAAGTTATTACAGAAAAATCCACCGTTTGCTCTCCAGCGGGTGAAATACGACTCGGTGTCGCCATGGCGCTCCAGGCGCCCCGCGGTAGCGCGGTCCATCATACCCCTCTGTGTGGCGATGACTGAGATATTGTGCCACTGCTCCTGCTCACGGTCCAACTCTACCACCGCGCTGATGAAGCCCTTGTCGGAGGCGATGCGGAACAAAGCCTGGGGGTCCGACTGCGGATCGATGGAGTATCTAGGATATGGGACGAGGAACAGTCAGGAATCACAGGCGTAAAGAAGCTAATGAGTGTGTGGGTGGTGTGTGTGTGTGTGTGTGTGTGTGTAAGCGACGGTGAGTCGGCCACCTGATGTTGCTGCTCTGTCCCGTGTCCGGGTCCACGGCGTGGACGCGGCCGACGGCGCAGACTGGGGGGCAGTTCTCAGACACGTCCAGGTGGTAGACGGCCTGGGAGAACCGCGGTGGCTCGTCGGCGTTGAGGATCATCACCCGGACCGTCGCCTGGTCCTTGAAGGGCCCTTTCCGTATGAACCGGGGGTCAACGACCGGGTTCGCCACTTCCACGGAAAAAGTATACGAATTACGCATTTCGTAATCCAGGAGCTGCAAAAAGAAAAGAGAGAGAGAGAGAGAAAAACGAAACAGTGAGTTATTTTTTGCTCTGGTTCTGATCCAGCTGAAGACTTCATCATTCATTTCCTCCATTCATTCTTTTCTTATGCGGCTCGGCTGATAATTAATGACGAGCCTCACCTTCTCCTTCAATCCTTCTTATATAATCTCACCGAATGTTGTCAAAAGCCCTAAAAAAAGTCAAAATCCTGCTCTTCTAACAGGACCTCACTTTTGATGAGCCTCCGACCAGCTGATGTCTGGTTCATGATTTCTCATTTGTCACTCCCTTCAGGACACCGGTGGGCTCACACTATCCGCAGAAGATATTCAAAGTGTTGCTGATGCAACGATTTGAAAAACTATTCAAACCCCTCCAACTTTATCCAGCTTCATCCTTTACAACCACAAATGTCTGTGCATCTTATTGGTGTGTGTGTGTGTGTGTGTGTGTGTGTGTGTGTGTGTGTGTGTGTGTGTGTGTGGGGGTGTGTGTGTGTGTGTGAACCGACACAAAGTGGTGGGTAAAGAAAATACTCCACGCTTTAAAAATATGTCCAAAGCTCCTCTGGGTCAATACTTTATTGAGCCATCCTTCACCGCCGTTACATTTGCGAGCTTTTTGGTGTGCGTCTCCATCAGCTTCGCACGTCTACAGACAGAAATTCAAGACATTTCTTCTTTGTGAATGAGTTCAGGCTTCAACCTCAGTTTTAAAGTCTTGTCACAAAGAATATAAGAATTTTTAAGACCTGTAGCACAACAGAAATACACACACACACACACACAAAATAGCAAATAAATGAATCATATGGGTTGGCAACAGAAAGGAGCCAGTGGTTAAGATGAACATCACCCAGCGAACTGCCGATAAATTTACACTTACCCATGATGCACGTAAAAAAACTTGCTACGCTGCAAAAGCACAAAACCTTGTTAAGCAATTTTGGCCTAGACTCCAGTGCACATACCTTAGTACACTTGAAATAAAGCAAAACTAACCAACACGTGACTTTTCAGCAATATGTAGAAGCTTGTTTTGACTAAATGATTCCTTGATGTTGATTTAAAAGTACTTGCTTCTCTGTCAGACTATTTCACTTATGACAAGACATTTTTCCCAAGTTACAAGTGAAATACTGAAAACCAGCTCTGACATCTTCCTGAAAAGTTACTTGTCAGATACTTTTGTCTTATTTCAAGTGTAACAAGATATTTGCACTAGAAACCAGGCAAAAGTATTTAGTGCTTTTGCAGTGTAGTTAGCTAGACAAAACTAGCTGGCTACCTAGAAAGCATTGTAAAGCAAGACCCTCTGTCATTTTTACAGTCGTTTCTACTAAACACGACATTTTGCATGCTGGCTCACAAATGGACTCATCTCCAGATGTCTGTAAGTGAAATTTGTCACGGCTACATTGCCACCGTTGTTTCATAAAAGAGCAGATTTGCAGAGTGGGTGACTAACAGTTTCCCTCCTGAGCTGTGTATCTCTGCAGCTCCTCCAGAGTCACTATGAGTCCTCTTGCTTGCTTGTCAGTTTAGGTGGACTGCCGTGTCTGGCATGCTGTTTTCATTTTCACACAAAACCTCACTAAGAACTTTTGCAGATGTCTTGAAATAAGACTAAGCGTCTCAGCAAGATGTAAAGATTTGTTTTAAGTGAATAATTTCTTAATTTTGGTGTCACTTGACTTAAGACATGGAAAAGTTTTTTTTTATTATAAGTCAAATAATTTGCCAGATGAACTAGTATTTTAAAAAAATCTATAATAAGGATTTTTTAAAACTTTTTAGCTTATCTTTCTAAAAAGCTGTTAAATTTGGGGGTTTTAATAAAGCGTGTGTGACACATTTCTACATTCCATGTATAGTCGTCTCCGTATTTATGCTCTAGTTTGTGTCGGTCGACAACATGATACCACAGTGAATCACCCAAAGCCGCTCACCTTGTTCAGCACGATGACGGCCTCTCTGGCTCTGCCGGTGACGTTGAAGATCTCCGCCTCCTCCGCGTCCATGATGGTGAACTCCAGCTGCGCGTTTTCTCCCAGGTCGGGGTCGGTGGCAGTGAGACGGCCCACCTCCACACCCGGCGCGGCCAGCTCCGACACAGAGAACGACCATGCACCTGCAGCAGAGGGGGGCGGGGGGCAGGGGGGCGGGAGGTGAGGGAGGAGGCCACAATGAATGGAGCAGTTTGAGAGCTGGCACTGAATGTTCATGAGGACGCTGTCTGGCTCCGTTTGGGCTCAAAACAAAGCTGGCATTACGCTGATGCATGCAGCTGCTCCCCCTGCGCAGATTTCATGATGAAGTTTGGAGCATTGTTCGCTCTCTATCACGGCTCTTGCAGTATATCACGGGTCTGCTTGTGTTGCAGGAGCGATCGGTCGGTGCGACGATCGCAGTAAATCATTCGGGGAAACAGTATTTCGTCTTGAGGCCATGCTAATATAGGTAAACTTGTTTCTGCGGGGGGAAAAAAATGAATTATACAGAGCTGCTGTGGTTGGGGAGGAGGGGAGTAAACATGTTTATAAGGCAGTAGTAAAAAATTTTAGAAAGTATTCACTTTAACCAAAATAATGAAACGACTGTGTGGATTAATAAAGTGTTTTTGGATCTTGCAGTAGATTTTTCAACATGCATGAAGCTTGAAGTCTCCAAATTAATATTTTTAATTTCTAACAGATGCTGTTGGTCAACTATAGACGTTGTTCCTGCAGAAAACAGAATAATGGACACGGAATTGCTTTAAAATGAAACCGATTGATCAGATTAACCGTGACTAATCGGCTATGAAATAATCGTCAGCTAGTTTAGTCGACGATTAAGCGTTCACTGAAACGTGCAGACTCAGACGAAGGCCAGCGGCTGAAAGACCAATATATTCGGAGCATTAATTAAGACAAAAGTGTACAAAACATTATGGCGACTTTTGCATTTAAGATTAAAAGAAAACTTCTGTGCAAATATATTCTGTCCAGATATAAAGTGTCAATTTTAGCTTCACCTGGTTCAGAAATCTGGATAAACAAATCTATTAATTGCCATTTGCTGTCCAGCTATTAATTAGCTAATCCAAAAAAAATTATCAGCAGATTATACTTATTGTATTGATGTAAAGCCAACGAGCTTTTCAGATATGTGAAGTACATTTTAGCTACAAATAATAAACCATTGCTGCATTTTAGGCTTAAAAATGTTTATTTTCTTATTTAAAAAAGGAATTATCATCTAAATATTTTAAATGTATTTCTTATATTGCACAAAAGAAGCTTAAGTGGTTAAATGAGACATCTGCAGAACGTGTACGATGTTTTTAATCATGAGGATCTTCGTTAGTTTAGATTAATCGACTACCAACAGACTCTTTAGCCGCAGCCCTGAAGCAGTGATAGATTTCAGGTTTGTGCTGAATGCCACCAGAATGACCTTGAGCAGTTTGATGGCCACGAGTCTGGACAATAAAACCCAGCTAAGCTGCCTCAACCCTGTTGATTGCTGTCCTAAGCGTTTTATGGCGTAGAAGACCTAATATATTCCTTTAATTTATAACAACTGCAGAGAGGTATTCAATAAAAAACAGAGTTAAAGTTTAGGAGAATAACAGCTTTGTGATAAAGGGGAGTGAGATGTCATTTATCGATAATAAAAAGAAAAACGCTCCTCCTGTGCTGCTCTGACCCTCCTCGTCTTTTCGCTGCGACATCATCAGATGTTGGTTTTTCACAGCTTCACAGGGCCGGTGCGCGGCATGGGTGAATAAAAAATAAATCAATCTGTTATTTGTGTCCAAAAGCCAAAAACTTGCATCCTTGATACGTTATGGTGCGCAGAGACGCATGAAACGAACTCTGCAGGTTACCAATCAATCAATCAAATTTTATTTGTATGCCACATTTCAGCAGCAAGGCATTTCAAAGTTGCTTTGCATCATAACAAACACAAAAACGCACAAAGTCACGCAACAGAATCAACCATCAAAACATAACAGTAAGTCAAGTCCCATCATTAAATTCGGAATTGATTACGTTTTGAATACAACTCTAAACACCTGGGTTTTTAGTCGAGATTTAAAGGCTTCAGGTGGGTGGAGGTTTAAAGCAGGAGCAGGAGGAGCGTTAGTTATAGAAGCAGCCAAGAGGCCCATTGTGACTCTGGAGGAGGTGCAGAGATCTCTGGCTCAGGTGAGATTACAGGTGTGCGACATGTCTGTTGATACGTTTCACAAATCTGGACTTTATGAAGGAGAGAGAAGAGGAAAGCCATTGTCGAAAGAAAGTACTAGGAAACTCATTTGCATCTAAACACAAGCCATGTTGGCAGGACGTAAAAAAAACATAAAAAAACCAAAAACGTTTTGGTTTTTTTATTGCCGTTTTTGTTTTGGGAAACAACGACCCTAAACATTGATGTACTGTGAGTTAGCTCACAGTACATCCTGCGCTGAAAACGGCCAAGTCAAAGTTCAGACATGTCCATTCCGGAGTCTTAAACAGATGTTCTCAGATAATCTCCATTCTCGCTTGAGCTCGTTTGCTGTTTTGGTGTGCAAAGTTAAAGTCGCCAAAATTCACCAAAAGCGTCTTCCAGCACAAAGCGGCTGAACAGATTACTGACACACGGGGCCAGAATTCCCATTTGTATAACAATGAACAAATTCTCTTCATAATTACGGTCTACTTTGTGTTAGGCCATCACTTACAATCCCAGTGAAACTCAGTGAAGTTGTAATGTGACGGATTTCAAGGGATTTAAATACTTTGCAGCGCTCTTTAAAAGCTGCGTTCTATAATTTATGCAGGTTTCTGGTTTCTCCCCAGTCCTACTCCATCTGAACTCTTGAATTACTTCAAACATTTCAGCCATGCCGTTTGACTATTATTGAAATGATTTCCGATCTCTTTCTCTTAAAAAGCCCGGAGCCGCTCTGGGATGTCCGTCCTCAAACGCTGAAAAAACTTCTAGCTTCAGACCAATTATCTTCAAACATTCAGCGTCGTTTCTTTGGTTCCGGTCAGGAAATGGAATCTGAGCAGCCTAATAATCACAGACATGAGGATGATGATGATCACTCTGTGTTAACATGGAGATGTATTTAAACTGAAGCTTAAAGTCTTAAGTGATAAACAGTTGTGTGTTTACTTTACATTTACGCGACTGACAGTATGTGGGTATAAAAACAAAAGGTTCAATTCTTCATGAACCCTTATAGTTAAAGCTCATTATCATCAATTGATGCTGACATTAAATTAACTTCATAAGGGAAGAGCATCAAACAATGACAGTTAAAACTGCTGAATGTCAAAACGTTACATTTTCAAATAAAGATTAACGTTTACCAAAGGAAAAAAGCATGCAAACTAAATTTGTTAAATACAAGCCCAGTATCGCCGATACCGATATCGATACTTTTTACTATTCTAGTTTGAGACATCATCCAACTTCTGGCCTACATGTATGATCATGGTTTTTCCTTTGAATTTCTTTTGCTGAAACCTAAAACAGAATTTAGACTAATTTTATAAGTGGATACAAAATACTTGAGTGACGTGCTTCTATGATAAAAAGACACAAAACAACTTTCTGTGGATTTTTTCCTAAAATGCAAAAAATATATAATTTGAGAGCAAAATCCTCTTTGAGGTAGAGTCGAGAGACTCCAATTCAAAGATAAAAACGAAATAAGATGAAAACATTTTTAAAGGGCAAACCGTTTTTTTTTTTTTTTCCCCCCCACTGCGCGTCAACCTAAATGTAGCTTTTATAGTATTTGGCACAAAACGCTGAAGCGTTCCTAACGGAACCGCAGCCTGTTCTGCTGCCAACGTTTCTCTGCGACAGCCAGCGACCGGCGGCGTTTACCTGGCATCTGGTAACGAGCGCCGCTTGTTTTGATGCGGCGCAGCAGCAAAGAAAAAAAGAAAAAAAAGAAAAAATCAAATCCTGAGGAAAGACTTCACCTTAATCAAATTGGTGCCTCCTCCTCATAAACATGCACATTGTAAAAAATAAATAAGTATATAAAAACACGCCCTTCGCTTTCAAAGAGCATGGCAAATGAGCCGTTCGCTAAAACTGTGGCGTTATTGTCAAAGTGAAAATAACGCCCTGCAGTGAAGGGGGTTTATATCGTCAGATATCAGTAAATAAATAACATGCTGGTGCTGTCGGGAGTTATAATATTGCTTTCATAAAATGCCTGTGTTGCAGCACAATATATCAACATAAGGAAAAAAGAGGGGGGGGAGGCGTGGGGGGCTTTAAACATTAAGATGAATGGCAGTGAGTAGAGACGGGGGCGGAAACGCACACAGGGAAGAGGTAGTATATAAAGAAATGCAGGGTTCTGCTGAGAGTGTTGGACACATTCTGCAGTGATTTTGCTGTCTATTGAAGCAGAAAGCACTGAACTATAAGATGAAATATTAATAGCGGGGAACCGGGAAAAAGCTTTGATGGGGAAAAGAAAAAGGGACATGATCTTTCACTCTTCTGCATCAAGACGCAGTCCGTGTAAACGTCGGGGACCAATATGGGACGCTTACGCGGAATGCCTTGCAAAATAAAATAGAAAAATAATAAAATGGCACTCGCACACAACCTTTCCCCGCATCCCGTCATGTCATAACCGCAGACGTCCCTGTGTATTATTGGGATTTGCTGCGATGAACAGAGACGAGGAGCAAATATTTGTGTTGACAGAAAAAAAAAAAAAGGCATTAGGACAACCAAAAAGTTGAGGCGGGAATGTCAAAGAGAAACTCGTGGAGCAGATTAGAGCAGCGGACGTGCTGATATTTAAAGATCAGAGTTCAATTCTTCATCAGGACGAGGGAAGAGGAGACGAGAACCAACCGGAACCGGCGCTCCTGATCAGGGATAAATAACAGAACTGGACAGATGACAGCCAGACTTAAGATAAATAGGAGACACAGCAAACATGTCAAACAAGACGCTCTGGTCAGATGAGAGAAAAAAAAAAAAAGTTGGCGATAAATATTATTGTATGGATATTATTCAAGGTAATTTTTATAGTCAAAGGAAACAAAAAATTAAAGGGGCAGTGTGATGTGTTTTCCAGCCAAATAGAACCATTTTATAGCACAATCAGGTAAAATTACCTTCAGTTGTTATGAAAATATTGTATGTATCAAATATGACTTAGAAGAAATTTGACTTTGTAATTTAGCAGGTCGAAATTGGGCTTCTGTCTAAAAACAGTCGTTTTTACGGTTGTAATTGTGCCACTTTAAGGGACCACAAAGAGTTAACGGAGAACTCTGGTCCACAAACAGCATAAAACTGAAGGAATAGTCTTGAAGCTGAGCTTCCAAACCAACAAATGAAGCGTCAGATTGTAAGAGATCAGAGTGAAGGATCCCTTTAACTGTTTTATTTGGAGGAACTCAAGGGAGAAAACCTGCAGCAAAACCCATGAAGCTGCGGGCCGGTTTCATTTTCCAGAAGAATAACAGCTCTAAAACACACAGCCAAAGCAACAGTGGAATGGCCTAGTCAAAGCCCAGATCTCAATCTGAAAGTGAATTTGCACCAAGACTTAAAAACTGCTGTGCACAGAGGCTCCACCATCCACTTTAACGGCGCTTCTCAGCGGGGCTGAAAACAAGTGAATGCCACACTTTTCAGCTCAAATTCAAAATGTTGAAAATGTGTTTTGCTTTTTTTTTTTCTTGCTGCCCGATCACATAAAACCACATTAAAGTACGTTTGCTTCCTCTGCAGCTCATGCCGTGTGAGAGCGAGTTTCCAAAACAACGACTCGGTAAGAAACGCTCAGCTCTCAACCCGAACCCAAACAAGGCGAAAACTATCCGAACTCTCTGTCACCGCGGGACGCTTTATCGTCTCGTGACCCTCGCTACGTCTACGATCGGAAGCCGCGGTGCGCTCACTGCGTCTGAAGTGGGGCGGGTTGTCGTTGACGTCGCTCAGCTTCACGGTGACGGTGGTGGTCCCCGTCAGCCCACCCAGATGTCCGCCCATGTCTTTGGCCTGGAGGACCACCAGATATTCGTCCTGCGTCTCCCTGTCCATGTCAGGTACGGCGGTCCGCAGGATGCCTGGTGGAGAGGGAAGCGGGGACAACAAAAAAAAAAAGCAGAAGAAGAAGAAGGAGAATCACAACAGCTCCAGATTTCACAGTGACACGCCGTCTCCTCGCGTTAGCGTCAAAGCGAGTCATACATTTTAAAACGAGGAGATTTCCAAACATGCGACTCCGGGCCGCTGCTCTTTCCCTAAACTGACCCAGAGAGAGAGAGAGAGAGAGAAATCGAGTTTTCTGCTGAACATATGGTGGGAACGGATAAAACGTAACCATATGAAGAGGATTAACTACGGAAAGTGTTCCAATCAGCTGGAGAAGCCGTCTATGAAACGCCGCTAATTGCTGCCGACGGTGAACAAACCTGTCTGGGGATCCACGGAGAACAGGTCCTGGCCCTGTAAAATCCCGTAGACCAGCCGGGCACTGTTCCCGTACGTCGGGTCGTCGGCGTCCGTGGCCGTGACCCGGGTTATGGAAGTGCCTGTGAAACGCAAAAGGCAACGCTCCCCATTAGAATCAGATTATGATTAGGTCCAAAATCTTTGGACGTAATGTTTAATGTTCAGTAGTTAAATCTGTCAGGCCAAACGGGATAATGCAATTCCTCCTGCCTCTCTGCTGCTCAAAAATGTTCTGAATGTCATCGTTGATCTCATGCTTGGAGCGCTGTGTTTAGGCCAAGTGTGGAAAAATAAAAAAAAAATATGTCAAGTGAAAATTTGATTCTACATAGTACTTTACGGTAATCTGAAGCCAATTTCTTTACATTTAGCCTCAGCAGAACCAGATTTTCTTGTTATTTACTGGTGGAGCGGTGATGATCAGCGGTTCCCTCTGGGCTTTCTGAACATTTTCTAAAGCTTTTCTTCAAACTTCAACAGCTTTCCTTCGCTCTCTTTGACCCCATCTTGTTGCTTTAAAGGCCACTTAACATTGAAGGGACACTGTGGCATAAAAAGGAAAAAAAAAAATAAATAAATAAATAAAAAAGCCTCAGGGGATTAGCTGGTGTTATTTTAAATGAGATCTTTGTTATTAACAGAAGAAACTACATTATTTCACTGCAAAAGAAAAACACAAAATCTTACAAAGTAATTTTGTCCTGGTTTTGCTCTTGAAATGACACAACACCAACATACAAGTAACTTTTCAGCAAATATTCGTTTGTTTTAAGTACATAATTCCTCAATATCTACTTGCATAAACAGTTTTTTTATTATTATTATTATTATTATTTATAACAAGACATTTTCCCATGTGTTGTTATAAGTGAAATAATCTGCTGGTGGAACTTTTAGTTGGCAACCAGGAAAACGATATGCAATAACCAGCTTCACATTCCTGAATACTACACACTACGGTGGTGTCATATAGATTTCCATTGGCAGATTTTATAAAATTTCTCATTAAAAGGTTCTCTGAAGAAAAAAAAGAGACTAATCCTGCTTTGGTTGATGACATCACACACTGGTCTCACGCTGTCAGACGCTGAACACTCTAAGACAGTTGAGCTTAAAATTGTTTTTTTTTTTTTGCTCCATGCAGAAAACTAACTATGACTCTGAATACATCACCGTGGTAACAAACTGTGAAGATGACCGGCGAGCTAGCACCGGCATCGTCATTTCATCCTTTCAGCGGTTGCCGTGGTGAATCACTGAATCAGTTCTGACACTTTTTACAAACTTGACCTGAGCTTTTCTCAGAGTTATCTGAACCATCAGCCGTTCTGGACCTGAGAGGTTGACCCGGACTGCCGCGCAGACTCGGAGTTTGTTTGAACCTCGCTTTTTCCCCAAACAACCTCGCCGATCAGATTCAGAATTACAGAAGTTGCATTTAGGTCGCCAGGGGTTCAGCTTTCCATATTTGAGACAGGGTTTGATTTCAAAGCTTCCCCCTTGGTGGTATTATAAGTCGGTCTGCCTGGGAATCGTTTTTTCTTTTTTTTAGCAGAGGTAGCAGGATGCAGCAATTCTGCAGGGAACATTTTTGGGGGCCTGAAAATCCCCCTGATGGAGCTCATCAGCCAGAGGAAATGGTTTTCAGAGCAACTTGGCATGAAATGATCGGCGAAGATCTCCCGTATCAAACCCAGCGATTCCACTCTGCGTCACTTCCCCTAACAAAAAGCTCTTCTGCGAGTTTTAGAGGGACCGGTTAAAGGACAATTTACAACGAAACAAGGAGAAAGATTAACCAGGACGTCCAGTTTCACACGTTCACCGACTCTGTGGAAAATCTTCCCCTGAAACTTGCATCTTCCTGCTCTATAGCGCGACAACGTGCTGCCGATGTCAGGGACACGGTCGAAGAAACAGCAGCCGAAATGTGAAGGCTTTGAGAAAACTCAGCAAGTAACAGCAGACCTGTAATTAAAATCGGCTTAAGAGACCAGAATAAAATGTCTTTGAAGTGAAAGTTGACATTCAAGTTTTGCACAGAAAAGTTTAAGTGCATAACTTCTTCTCCAGGCTATCAGAAAATCGACAACTGGTTTGATTTTGAGTCCACCGCTTCATCCTGGGAGCCACTGTTGGACAGGCTGTTAGATAATCTTATGCTCCTCACATGAAATGTGTGATGAATTCTAATGCAGAGTCCGTGATCAGATGCAGCACCCTGCAGACTAATTGGCACGTCTGATAAAAACTAAAAAAATTACTAAAAAAAAATAAATAAATCTTAAAAAGAATTCACCTTTTATTGCTGCACAGCAGCTGAGATTGAGGAAAATAAGAAAACTCTTTGGGGTGAAGCATTTGAGATCCAGAGAGTCGGAGCAGAAATCTAAATGTTTCCCACAACTGAAACTTCGACGAGCACGAGTGAATGTGCAGGAAAAGAAGATCCTTACATCATTGCAAGGTTTATCTCAGGTTTGTACTTGCTGCATAATAGCAAGCCAGCGTGGGTGAATTTTAGCATCTGGAGCAGCAGAAGCACATGTAATCTCTGCTGACCGAATCCTGACAACAAGGCGTCCTTAGGCTTTAGATCCCGTTTTAAAACAGATCAAATGTTATACCATATCATCAAGTCATTTTAATAATAAGACACTGACCCTTACAATGTGAGTCAGGGTCAGTGAGTATTGCAGCATTTGCCCGTCCCCCACCTGTTGCAGCAAACTGGCTAAAACGAAGCACCTACAACTTATTTGTTGTTTCCAAGCCTTTGTGTTTTAAAGAAAAACAATTAGGTCAGAACAGATGATCCCATGAATCACTTACAGCTACAGAATGATAGTTTTATTAGAATATATATATATATATATATTATATATATATATATATATTTGTTAAAACTCTCACTTTGGAGAATGGTAGAAGAGAAGCTTCTCTGCCTTCTTCCTGTTAGGCTCGACTACAGAAATACACAACTTGGGCAGAAACAACCAATCAGAGCCAGGTGGAGGGTCTCAGCGCTGTCAATCATGCTTATGTAGAGGAGCTGCTATCAATGCTGAAGCTAGTTAGCATAGCCATCAATGACAGCGGATGAGCAGTTTTCCTGTAACGGTGAGCCGTTTCTCCCCATTAGCAGATATAAGAGCGTGTATATGAGGGTGATTGACAGCGATAAGACTCTCCTCCTGCCTCTGATTGGTTGTTTTGGACTGGTGCATTTTTGCAGCTCGCCAAACTAGCTCATGGAGGAGAGATGGAGAAGATCGATTTCATAGATTAACTGTCTCATACTGTCAACACATGGGGACAGTTCATGTTTATTTTGGGTAACTGATCTCTACTTAGTTTACCGTTCACCACAGATCTCTAGCACTTCTGATTTGGGCAGAAGTGACTAAAAGTGATAGCGTATTTCAGTGTCAGTCTCAATCTTCTGCCAGGCTAAACTCTCCAGGACAACAACCGCCACTACCAGAGTCACTTTTCATCCCCTTCCGGCAGCGTACCTATGTTGGCCATCTCCGGCACCATGGCAACGTAGGGCTCGTCGGGAAAGATGGGCGGGTTGTCGTTGATGTCCTGCACCCGGATGATGAACTCGGAGGAGGGCTCCAGGGCCCGGCCTGTCTCCCTGTCAGTGGCCGTCGCCGTGAGCCGGTACTCGTCCTTCTCCTCGCGGTCCAGGGCCTTGGTGACGTGGATGTTGCCCGTGTTGCCGTCGATGACGAACACAGAGCCGACTCCTTCCCCCTCCAGCATGTACTTGGTGCGCCCGTCCCCTCTGTCCATGTCGGTGTGCAGCTGGAGAACGAAACACAGACAGACAACAATCCCCAGCAGCACCTTGGGGGGGGGGGCGACACCGAGCCACCGGCCGCTCCACGCAGGTATCACTCATCAACGCTCCTCGGCGGTCTGGCACGCGAAACGCCAGAATGTCGCGAAATGGGTGAGTCGTGTCGAGATGGAGGGTGAGGGTTTGGGGAGGATGTGAATCTGTGAACGTGAGAGGAAAATAGCACCAGGTGTGGAACATGCATATGGGACCAGGGGTGAGTGCTGATGCATGCAGCTAATTAACTCACTGGACCAAACACGCCACTGGCGCTATTGTCCAGAGGGGGGAAAAAAATAAATTTAAAAAAAATCAACGTTGATGCGGACAGTAGCCCTGCAAATGTCATATTACTTCTAATCACATCCTGCAAACCCAGCCACTATCCGTCTGTATAATCTTTCGGTCCTTTCCACCCATCTGCCTCTTCCCTGTCCTGCATCAACATCCATCTGCCTCCACCCTTTAAACCACCTCTTTCTCTTGTTTCTCTGCTCTTTTCATCAGGTTACCTCACTCACACAGATTGCCCATCTGCTCGCATTTCTTATTCTCTCCCCCGTCTCCCCCTTCCTCCTCTCTCTTCCTCTCAGCTCTATTTTCTCTTCCCCTGTTTGTTTGTTTTTTTTGTTAATATTTTGCTCTCTGGTGCAGAATCGTGGTTCAGTATTTAATGGCAGAGAGAGGATATCAGCGAGATAGACAGATAGGCAAAAGGCCAAACATACAGCAATAGGAGGCGAAAGAGATTACTCAGCCTTCATCACATCCAGACTTCTGACCACAGACTCTCGCGTCTCTCCGTCCTCGAGGCAAATCTGCACATGCTGATAATCCACAAAGCTCACTCGCAACCTCTGCTGCCGATCCCAGATACTCAAGACGACTAAAGCTTTGACTTTAAGTTGGAGCCGCAGCGCAGTTTGTTTTGAAATGTCAGCGGCAAATTTTGCATATATTTATCCAAGCCTTCTTCTTCTTCTTTTTTTTAAAATTTATTTATTTATTACATTTTCAGCTACAAGATGTGCTGGTGATAAAAAATAAAAAATAAAAAAAAAATCTCCCAGGGTGGAATTGGTCGACTCAAAGATCACCCTCAGTGCATCAGCACCACAAACGACCACGAACGCAAACTCTACGGAAAACCTACCAATAGATCAACCTGTTTGGTTTTGGACGGAGCCAGAAGAGAACTCGCGCCTAGATTGGGGGAAAATTCAAAAATCCCCAGGCTGGGATTCAAACCCCACAAGGCAACAGTGCTAACGGCCACACTGCTGTAATGTCTAATGTAACAAAGTATTCCCGTCCATTTCCCACGTTCGGTCATGTTACATGTCATTTACAGTTCATGGGAAAGACCAGCACAACGTAGAGGCAAAACGGTGAAAGAGGAAGGGAAACAGCTGTTCTAATGTCTTTACATTTATGTTACGTTTACTCTCGGGATACACTGATGATCGGCATCGATTTTCTTCATTTTGGGAGATCGGCCAATAATTAGGTGTGAAGATAATCTTATCCACCGATCTCATCTACCTCAGCAAAGGTCTAAAAATGTCCTGTGTGAGAGGTTTGGCTGACAGACCGGCCCATCGGGTCGTGTCTGCACATTTGCAGCTAGCAGTAGTCGCTCCGCTGCTGACGACTCAGCAACTTTATTTGTGTATATATATACTTTATATATAGCTTTATATATAGCTGACTGGATAGCTCAATAGATAAGGCATCAGTATATCACCCGAGAGGGCGGGGTTCGAATCCAGTCTGGGTCCTTAGGCAAGACCCTTCAAGCTACTGCCTACCTCATACCATGAGAGATACTAAGTTGCATAACACGCCGGCTCAGACGTCGCCCGGCCAAACAAGGTCTGCGTCAGGTGTTGGGGAACCAGAGCACCTTGATGACAAATGGGCTACTGGAACAAGACGGAAATGGGCGAGAGATGAAAATGTGGATCTGTTGGAATGCTACTACTCAAGTAACCCTAGTCAGAGGTTACATGCAAAGACTGGGGAAGGAATGGTTACTCGACATCCCCAGTCAACACTAAGTGCTAAACAACTAGTAGCTCAGTGTTCCAACATCCGCAAAGCGGCAACTGCTATCACAACTTGAGATTGACGAGATACAACACAAATGCTACGGCAAAAGGGAGGAACCTGGATGTCAGAACTGTGGGGACTTAACTACAAGTCCCCACCCAGTGAGGGGATACACGGCCCCAGTGAGCGAATCAGAGCTGAACGAGACAGCTGCTGACCTGAGAGAGAGAATCATGACCCGAATGACAACCAGGCCTCCCGGCGCCAATTACAACGGCTGAGTGAAGTACCATCAGAAAGTCTCATTGAGAATGTGAATGCAGCATTGAGAACGATCCCTACCAATACCATAACAGAAACCAATGAGCTGATCTACAACTCAGCATCAGTGATCCTTGAGATGCTTGGCTATAAGAGCAACCATGAGACTCAATACCCACCATGGAAAAAGACGGTTAGAGGCTAAAATCAAGGTAACAAGGAGGGAAGTGAGCCAACTATCAGAGCTCCACAAGGGTACAATGAAAAGACAAGTACCCAGAAAGTACAGGCAGATGCCCATACCTGAAGCACTCGAAACTGCCAAACAGAGGCTCCAAGCCTTGGCCAGCCGCCTAAAGAGATACACAAGGGAGAATGAATCCAGAAGGATTAACCGGCTCTTCTCCACTCAACCTGCTAAGGTGTACTCTCAATGGCAGGGTAATAACAACAGAGCAGACCCACCAAGGCTGGAGACTGAACAATACTGGAAAGGCATATGGGAAAGGGAGGCGTCCCACAACAGCAATGCACAGTGGTTGATCTCTACGAGAGGACCATAGCAACCTCCTGAGCAAGCCCCGGTAACCATCACTGTGACAGATGTCCAAGAAAGAGTCTCAGGTATGAAAAACTGGACAGCACCAGGGCCTGACATGATCCATGCCTACTGGCTAAAGAAACTCACTGCCCTCCATGAGCGACTGGCAGGCCAAATGAACCAGCTGCTACAAAGTGGGACTCACCCTGAATGGTTAACTGAAGGGCGGACAATCCTAATCCAGAAGGATCCATCAAAGGGTCTAGTCCCACCCAACTACCGACCAATAACCTGCCTCTCCACAACCTGGAAGCTCATGTCAGGCATCATAGCGGCCAAGATAAGCAAACACATGGATAAGCACATGAGCATGGCACAGAAAGGTATCGGTGTAAATAGCAGAGGAGCCAAACACCAACTCCTCGTAGACCGCACAGTTGCCCGAGACTGCAAAACCCGACACACCAACCTGTGCATGGCTTGGATTGATTACAAGAAAGCCTATGACTCAATGCCGCATACTTGGATCATTGAATGCTTAGAGATGTATAACATCAACAGGACTCTGAGAGCCTTCATTGCAAACTCAATGAGGCTGTGGAAAACCACCCTTGAAGCCAACTGCAAACCACTTGCACAAGTGTCCATCAAATGTGGCATATACCAAGGAGATGCTCTGTCCCCTGCTACTGTTCTGCATAGGCCTGAACCCCCCTCAGCCAAATTATCAACAAGACTGGCTACGGATACCCGACTCAAAAATGGGGCCAACATCAGTCACCTTCTCTACATGGATGACATCAAGCTGTACGCCAAGAGTGAGCGAGACATCGACTCACTGATCCACACCACCAGGATCTACAGCACGGACATTGGGATGTCATTCGGACTAGAGAAGTGTGGTCGGCTGATTACAAAGAGGGGGAAGGTGATCCGCACAGAAGGGGTCTCACTCCCAGAAGGAACAATAGCAGACATAGAGGACAGTTACAAGTACCTAGGTATACCACAAGCAAATGGCAACCTCGATGAGGCCACAAGGAAAGGAGCAACAGCTAAATACCTCCAACGAATAAGGCAAGTCCTGAGAAGCCAGCTCAATGGCAAGAACAAAATCCGTGCGATAAACAGCTATGCCCTGCCAGTAATCAGATACCCTGCTGGAATAATTAGCTGGCCAAAGGAGGAGATAAAAGCCACAGATATTAAGACTAGAAAGCTACTAACAATGCATGGAGGGTTCCATCCCAAATCCAGCACCCTGAGACTGTACACGAGCCGCAAAGAAGGAGGCAGAGGACTAGTGAGTGTGAGAACCACTGTCCAGGGACGAAACAACTAAGATCCATAAATACATCAGGGACAAAGCCTCAACAGACAATGTGCTCAGTGAATGTCTCAGACAACAGGGAACGGAGGTTGAAGTGCCAGAGATACCATCATGGGAGGACAAGCCCCTACATGGGATGTACCACCAGCAAATAACCCAAGTGGCTGATATCAGTAAATCCTACCAATGGCTGGAAAAAGCTGGGCTCAAGGACAGCACAGAGGCCCTCATCATGGCCGCCCAGGAACAGGCCCTAAACACCCAGAGCAATAGAGGCCCAGATCTACCACCAGACAAGACCCAAGGTGTAGGTTGTGTAAGGAGGCCCCTGAGACAGTCCAGCACATAACAGCAGGGTGCAAGATACTGGCAGGGAAAGCGTACATGGAACGACATAACCAAGTGGCAGGCATAGTGTACAGAAACATCTGTGCAGAATATGGACTGGAAACCCCGAGATCAAAGTGGGAAACACCCCCAAAGGTGGTGGAGAATGCCAGAGCTAAGATCCTGTGGGACTTCCAGATCCAGACAGACAGAATGGTAATGGCGAACCAACCAGACATTGTCATAGTGGATAAACAACAGAGGAAAGCCGTTGTGGTAGATGTAGCAATACCAAGCGATTGCAACATCAGGAAAAAGGAGCACGAGAAACTGGAGAAATACCAGGGCCTCAGGGAGGAACTGGAGAGGGCCTGGAAGGTGAAGACCACAGTGGTGCCTGTGGTCATCGGGGACCCTCGGGGCAGTCACCCCCAAACTGGAGCAGTGGCTACAACAGATCCCAGGAACAACATCAGACATCTCAGTCCAGAAATGTGCAGTCCTTGGCACAGCCAAGATACTGCGCAGGACCCTCAAGCTCCCAGGCCTCTGGTAGAGGACCCGAGCTCAGAGGATAAGAACCACCCGTGGTGGGTGAGAAGGGAATTTTATATATATATATATACATTTTACAACATTTCAGAAAAAAACAACAAAAAGGAATAGGGGATCGGCCAGAAAAACTGCAATCTGTGCACCTCTAGTTTATTCATCTGAGTCAATACTTTGTAGAACCACTTTTTAACTCATCTTCATTTTGGGCCACATCCAGAACACGTATGTTCCCAAATGTCTAGTTGGGGCAGAATGTACCGATGAAACTTTGATTCTAAATAAATAGCTGTCTCTTCTAAAAACTTTGAAAAGTTTTGAAACCCATTTTGTTTGAGAATGTCCTGTGCTGTCCTGAACTTTATTTAGGGGCATCGGGTGAAAAAAAGGGTTGTGCACAAAGGTGGGCGATAAATTACCCCCTTACTTATTGCGGTGAACGATAATATTTTCAAATGATACATCGATGCAAGCTGCCCCTCTCAAAGACCAATAAAGGAGCGCTCCTGCATATTTGAAATATCCCAAATAAAACAACCAAGAACAAAGAATAAAACGGAAATAAAACCGGAAACAAAATGGATTATGACAGCACACCATCCTAATGACACACGCCAAGTTTGTGGTTAGTGTCTGAATACTTGTGCTCGCTGAACGCAGAGCCTGCTCACTTCAGAGGGCAAACAAACCGCGTGTTGCGCGTGTGCAGGTTTGAGCGCGGGGATTACATTCACTCCTGACGCGACATGCGCACAGCAAACGGCAAGATAAAGCGCTGCTTTCTTTATTCATCCCTGCACCCACATCCTCTCCATCCTTTCTTCCTTAAAACGAGCTTTGATCCCACTCTTCTCCACCAGAGACATCTTTGTCGAAGCCCCCCCCCCCCCACACACAACCCCATCCCCTCATCCCTCCTCTCCTCACTGTCTAATTGCTGGTTCAGTCCCGCTGCGCTTCAGTCAGCATGGAAAAAACACTCGCGGCGGGGGGAGAAAATGTATCCTTCCTAGTCCAAACAAAGCGGGGGAAAGGAGGATACCTTCTTCTGTCACTTTCCCTTCCTCTTTGTAACCCCCCTCCCCTCCTTCATCCCTCCCTCCCCGGTGGACTGGGGTCGGTGCGCCGCATCCACCCCCCGGGTTTCTTTCTGCTGCTGCTGGCAGATGAACTTCTCCTCATCCTGGTTGAGGCACCTGCGATTTGAGCTGCTGACGACTCTCCTCACATCTCCCGTCTATTTCTGGCAAAAAAAAAAAAAAAAAAAAATCCCAACAAATCGCTAGATTTGAAGAGGAGACCCTTTCAATTCCTCCACGGCGGCAGCATTTTATTACATGAATATAAAAAAAATAAATCAATAAAAGACAAAAGGCACAAGCAGCTGATGGTCCCGACGCCCCTACCCGCCCGCGTCAGTAACAATCCGAGAGGGAAATTAAACATTTACGAGGCGCATATGCGGCCCTGGTGAGGATCCAAACTCCACCGTCACCGCGTGGATCACTGGGAGCCCCAAAGTGTTTTCTGGCGGCGGCCCCTGCGAGCGCCGCGGCTGATGGAGGCCGGCTCCGACCGCTGCCAGGCTGCCAGGAGCCGCATTAGAGGAGAGGCCCTCGCTGTGAAATAATACAGGCCGCCGCACCGTCCACGCCGAGGTTTGCTCCTCTGCCTGCTTTATGTGGCCCGCAGTTCAGATTAACTAGAAAATGTGACTCTCAGTTATGCTCATTGTTTGGGTTTTATCAGACGGTTTATCGTATCGTTTATCGTGATAAATTTAGCCAAATTTCAAATAGCGATGTTTAGAAACCCCTAAAACTGTCTGTATTTTCAAGATTGCTTCATTTATTTTTTTTTACTATTTGTCTGCACCATTTGTTCAATCAGTGTGTATCAACACATCTCAATAAATTCAAAAATATGAATAATCGGTCATTTTACACACAGGTGGACTTTGCTTGTCATTTAGGTTTCCCCATAGGGGAGCGGTCTTTAGATTCATATTCATAGCCATGCTTCATGTCGCTCTGAAACAGAGGCCTGCAAACTGCGATTCTGGAGCCACAAGTGGTTCTTTGGACCTTCCACAGTAACTTGCAATTAAGTATTGGGAAAGATCAATGTGATTTTCACAGGCGGTGGAGCGTTGTTGTTGTTGTTAGCGGCTGCTGAAAGTAACTAAAAAAGTTACTTTTAATGTAACTTAGTTACTTTCCAAATCAAGTCATCAGTAATCTAAGTTACTTTTTCAAGGAGTAATCAGTAATCTGGTTAGAGTTACTTTTTCAAAGTAACAATGCCATCACTGAAATACAATTCTTTGTTAACGTGAGGACATATTTTTAATAGATGGGTAGATATTTATGAAAGATCTTGCAACATTTGCAGCCCTAAAGTTTTATTCTGCAGGGCTGAGGGCAAAATGGCTCCTACAGAGTTTGGAGGCCCCTCATCCAAAGCATAAAACTCAATAAAATACATTAAAATTTGTGTTTATTGATGTCAAAAAGTTCAAGCGGTACAAATACCTTTTATTGTACATCATAAGGGTCAATCAAACTGGTCACATATGGCACAGCAGCTCTGTGAATAGTGAGGCTTCATTTAGCATGAAGCAAAACTAAAGTTCAACATTGTGTCACTAAGAAGCCGGAGGCGACCAATGTGATGCGTGGGCCTACTGACCAAAATACAGGCCTGCGAGGTTTAAGATCTATTTAAAGGATTTAGTGTGATTCGCAGCGCAATTATCAGAGAAAAAGAATCAAGTCGGTGGCATCATGTTGATTTCCGGTGGCTGTAACCCAGGGGAATCGCTGCTTTTTAAATAGAAAACCTCTCACAGTCAGAGTTCGGTGTTTGACAGCAATAACCCAGCGGCCACTGAAAGTAAGAGCTACTGCTTCTCTTACACAGACGGCTAAAAGTCCATGTTAAATTAAATTTAGCATTCATACTGTTTTTGGTTTGGCTGGAAATAGATTTATTCATCACAGCCTTAAACAGGGTGATAATTCAATAACTTTGCAGAAAACCCAGAAAAGGAATAATTATCGCTGGATATCAACACCCAGTTTGCGTCTTTTCAGCCCTCGGATAGAAATGATCCACAAGAACAGCTAATCTCCCCAAACTGAGACTCTTAAAACCAAGCGCAATTACAAATTGTTTTCTTCTGTCCTGATGATCTGACTCATCCTTATCAGCTGTGCATTTAGCATCGCTCTTTAAACGGGAGTTCCTTTGTCACAGATGATTCAGTTTACACCAGCTTCACCGTTGAGCGGATGGCGGTGCAGACTGGGAGGTCTGGAGTTACCATAGTGACACACCAGTCAATCTGGCAGTGACTGGACGGTGACTCACTATTGGCCAGTTTACTCTCTGAACAACACTCGCACGCCTATTTCAACACGAGGCTAACTGAATTTTACTTGGTGAATTAAAATTTGTAAAAAATGTAACAATAAAACTCAAAACAAGTCAAACACTGCAGGAAATAATTCACCAAAATAAATGTTCACCACAGTAATTGTTTTATATGATTTCTTGTGTTCAGGTAAGATATTTAAATGTTGACTATTCAAAGGTCAGCCTTAAAGGGTTAGCTCTGTTTTTATTTAGCACCATTAAATTCTTGCAGAATTTAAAACTAAATATCTGCTATCATAGCATTGCATGGCACTGACATGGACAGTTTTAGTTGTTGAAATGGCTAGAATCAGCAAAGACAGTTAGTGTACATCTGATTAGCCATTAAATGTTAGCGCCCCTCCCCCACCTGTTGCCACACGCTGCTGGACAGCTGGCTGAAAGGAGACTTTTTCCTCTCGCTTCTTTCTATAGGTGAGACTAATTTGTCCGTTTTGAAATATTTCCAAAGCACGTAAACCGTCTGGACCTCCACCCATCAATCTGCTTTAAAACTACACTCGACGCGTCCATTAAACAGCCAACAGCAAGTTTACGACCCGAACACATAGCATGACTAATTAATGAACTGACAAAGCTGCTGCACCACAACGCTGCACTGAAAAGAACAAACTCTCAAAAAGAAAGTATAGTTGAACAGTGAGCTGCACATAGTGGGCATGCATCCAGTCGTTTTGCTTTTGCTCATGTAGTAAATTGTCAACTTGTTATGTCAATGTGTTAAAGTGTTAACTGACCACGCCCCTTTCTTACTGCCAGGTAACAGGCTAATCTGAAAACATGTTCGTTTTTCCTCTTCAAAATAAAAGCTCAAGTCACGCTTTTCCATTAAAAACATTTGTGTAAATGCTGTGTTTCTCTTGATTTTTTAATCAATGTTAATACAGCACAGGACGAATGATGCTGCACAGATGAACGACGCTTTAAAACATGTTTCAATATTTATGAAACATTTATTCTATATAAATTAGTTTTATTGAGTTTGTGGCTTGTTAAACCTTTAAAACTCAGGGATTCAATTATTATCCATTAATATTTCAAAATCCTCTAATTCTAATGAATCTCCTGTTTTCTTGTCTTTCTAAAAATAAATTACCATTAACTTTTACCACTCCAAAAAACACTGCCTTGTGCTTGCACTGCCTACCTTGGTGACTAGTAAGAATCAATTCAGGAGAGCTTGACTGAATGTAACGCAATCAAGATTTAATTAGCTGCATTTGATAGCAGTTGTGTGCTTCTCTTGTTTTCCGTCCTCAAACTGCAGGTCTGAATGTTCTGGCTACAAACATCCAGCCTGGAAGAGAGGAAAACAAACAAACAAAAAAAAAACCCTGCAGAAGACACTTCTTCAGGGGGGTTTCGTAAACACCGAACTTTCTCTGTAGTCTTCTAACACCAATACTCCGTAACCTATGAGTGCTTCTGGACACTCTGACATCGGCTATTATACCCCGCAGCCTGTGGCATGTACTTTGGCTCGGCCGAGATAGCATGCAGGTCCTCCTCTCTCACACTCCCAGGGGAGATGTGCTTCCACTCAAAACCCCGCTTCTTCTCACAAGCCATTTTTCAGAGCATTTTTAACAAATTATGCTTTTAAAAAGTAATGGAAACGAAATGGGCCATTTCAGAGAGTGGTGGGGATGGATGTGCTCCCAGGGTGCCCCGGTCTAGATGACACCCGTGTTGGCACACCAATTTTACCACTTCAGCCAAGCATGGCTAACAACGTCTCAGTGACAGTTCAGGGTTCTTTCCTAATGTACAAGTTGAGTTTAACTGTTTATTTTAATGCAGTATTGCTGAAAGATAAAAGAGAGGAGAAATCACATACAGTGTTCGGGGGGAAATTGGTTTTTGGGCACCTGGGGATAGAAGTGGGCATTTATCGTATCGCTTATCACTTATCGTGATAAGTTTCTTATCAGGATATAAATTTTGATGCATCGTTGTGATGATAAATTCCAATTAATTTGAGTTTAAAAATCCCAAAACTTATTTAACTGTTTCCTCCACAGTTGGTCCAGTAAAACAATCAACAGTTTCTAGGTGCAAATTAGTGATAGAAATCACACAAGATGAAATGTGACTGGTGTCCTAAAGAAGTGCATTACAAATGGGAATGTTTTTCAGGAGCAGTATTTATGTTTGTTGTGAGTCGTGAACTCTGACCTCAACTGAGGTGAGTGAAGTCTGCACTATTGTTCTGGGTTCTTTTGTGACTTCCTAGATTAATCTCTATTGAGTTCTCGGAGTAATTTTGGTTGGCCGCTCACTCCCTGGGAAGATTTACGTTTGTTCCATGTTTTCTCCATTTTTGAATCTCAAAAATGCCAATGAGTTTGTCTCCACATCTAATCTTGAATTTCTTTACAATTGGGCATGATGTGTTGCTTTTTGTGATATTTTAGCTTCCTTTATGCTGTGAGACAAGTTTTATTTAGGTGCTCTCTTGGTTTTACAGGTTTATTCTGTATTCTTATTCTGAGTCTTGGTCAAACCGAACTCTTTAAAGGTGTTTTATCACCTGGTATGGCAGACTGGGTTCGATTGGGGACCAAAATTGTAACATTAGCTACATTTTCAGCTGGTGTGGTTCTCATTCACATTGCAAACAATTGAAACCCTTAAAATAACCTGTTCACCTCCTCTCCCGTTGTGGCGCTGCACCAAGAACTGCTGAAGGAAAACGACACAAAAACCTCAAAAGACATGAGAGCAACTTCTTTCTTCACAAGATGTAAACAAAACTGGAGTTACATCAGATTGTTGTAGGATTTCTCTTTTACCTTCGGTAAAAGATCACATGCCATTTCTCCTGCTATCCCTAGACTCTGGTTTTTGTTGTTTTTGCCCAGAATGCCCTGTGTTATAGTCCACTTACTGCTTTTGGAGCGGTGCCCAGTCCACTTGCTTTTTTTACTAAGCATCAGAGTTCAATTACGCATTCACACCTTTTCGAACCTTCTAGACAAAACGGAATAGAGTTTGATGTGAATGCACCCGGAGAAAGAAGACGTTCATCACAGTTAAGTCATTGTTTCACAACAGGAGGCGACAGAGTATGCCTCTTTTTCAACAAGACACCAGGTTGGTATGGATTGTTTTTTTCCATGAACAAATCATCATTTGAAAACGTCACATTACTTGTACTCAGGTTATTTTGTCTGATATTAGAATGTGTATAATGATCTGAAACATAACAGTGACACAAAAGAAAGACAGAAGAAATTTGTAATGACGGCAAACAGTTTCTTCCACAGCACTGTACACAGAGACAATCTCCCCTTTCCACTCCGGTTGGAAATGTCACAGTCCATCGGGCAAACCTCGAAGCGTAAAAGCAGAGACGTTGAGTGCAAGACGCGCTGCGAGTGAACACAGAATGAAACTGAGTGAAAAGTTGTGCACTTCCCGGGCATGGATAATACAAACATACAAATGCCTCCACCAAGGGCAGCGGACAATTGTGTTTGCGTTGATTAAACTACTCTGATCACCAGTTATATCAATGACAAAAATGTGTTTGCCAAAAAAAAAAAAGAAAAGAAAAAGAGTGATGTCCTGAGGAGTAGACTACAAACATAATTTCACACAAATGGATGCAGCAGATTCACATGTGCATGCAGAGTGTTTACGACAAAAGCTTACCCGCCCAATGAGCACAGGCTCGGGCCCTCGGTACTCCTCGATCACAAAGAACTGGTTCCAGAGCCAGCTCCTGCGGCGGCGGGGGCTCTGGCCCGACTGAGGGGCTTCAACCCGTTCAGAGCCACCTTGAGTCCTTCCAGGCTGAACCTCGCCGACTCCGTTGGCAGAGTACGCCTCTTCCTCTGAACTTGGTCCTAGATAACGACCATCAATCACACCGCCATCATCCCCATTACTCAAAACGCTCCTTTTGCTACCCAACTCAGTGACTCCTGTTCTAAGTTTAGACACATAGGATGTAGCAGAAGTTTCAGGGCGGCTCAGCGTGTCCCTTTTGTCGGCCGGGTAGTTGCCACTGAGTTGGAAAGCCAGGCTTGGCATCGGTGTTACGTCAGCCTCGGCATCGGGGCCGCGTCTTCCCGGCTCTTCGATTCGCTCAAGCAAGACGTCTGCGGACCCCAGGTGAGGTAAGACTTGTTGCTTTTTGCTTGACGACGCACGCACGTCCTCGTCTTCCTCTGAAAGGCCGGCGGCCTCCAGGACGCCGCCGCCTTCCCCCCGGCAGAGGAGGAGGAAGAGGAAGAGGAAGAGGAAGAGGAGCGCCGCACGCGGCGCCGCAGCGAGGCGTCCGTGGATCATGACAGCTTTACTACAGTTGCCTCTTCCTGACTTCTCCGCCTCGCCTCTCCTCAGAGCGCGGCAACTTCATCACGGATATTTTCCTCGCACATTTCCATGCGGCGCACATGCTTGCCCGGGATCACCTAAGAGAGGAGACATGATTAGCGCGATGTGGAACACGTTCATTAATATGGCTCGCGAGCGCTTCGAGACACACGATAAGAGGGGAGAAAAAAAAAAAAACAACAGACGCATAAAAGTTGCTATCTTACTCATTATCTAGCGCAGGGGGTGGTGTGGGGGAGACTGGGGGTTGGTATTTTAAGGCAAATTTCTACATGAATGTTTCTCTGCTGTTTGTTGAGCAGCTTTGTTTGCTCATCTGAGCACTCTGCCAGCTGCAGTAAAAATAGCAGTGCTCGTCTTCTACAGAGTGGTGCAATAAGAACGTACCCCACCCACCTCCCCTCCTATCTCACTCTTACAAAAAAGGGAAAAAACGGGGAAGAGCTACTTCATGCTGTCGCAGGTGGATCTCGCTCTTGATCTCATCGGCAGACGAGAGAGATAAGTGTGAGGACTTTGAATTTTTCAATTAATTTAGAGCCCAAGGGCCCGGCGAAGAGGTGGAGCTCAGGTACTTTACTGCGCCTTGTCACACACCATTGCCTGGACAGGAATTGATTGATGCCGTCCCCAAAGACGGGCCCCCACATGCTGCAATGCCCAATGGAGGAAGAAGTTCCCCCTCCAGAGATTAATTAGGCTCATAAATAATGTAATCGATGACTTGCTCTTATTTCCCAAAAGTTTAATGATCTCCGTTTCATTTGCATACGCGCGGGCCATTGATCTGTGAAGCTTGATGCAGTGGAAGGTGTCAGTAACTAGACTCAACTGAAAATGCATGATTGCACTTTCTCTCTCCCCCTACCCCATTTTGTCCCATGTGCATCCATCACTCTGCCTCACTTTTTCCCCGGCATGAGCGGAATGATTCTGGCATCTGCTTTCACCTTTGTGCACATGATGGAAGCATGCATTATAATTTCCACAGAGCTGAAGCATATGAGTCATTTATATATATATATATACACATGGGTACGTGGTTTCCATTGTCTTCTTTGCATGGCTGTGGCTCCTTTCTCGACAAAGTCAACAGCAACTCTTCTAATCTGGGATCTCTGGGAATACTTCATGTGGTCAATGTCTTAAATTTCTTGGGAATGGCACACGATCTGTGGCTTTTGGAGACACTTGATGCTGTAAAACAGAATCACTTCAAAGGCTATCAGAAATATCTCCGTAACCCGATCCAGACTGTTCGTTTCTCGTGTGTCGTTAAATATTTCAGATCAGGCATGATGTCGAGCTTTTTCGGCACACTTCGTGCTGTCAGACAGTTTCCTGTTCTTGTCTTTCCAGACCTCAGGCGGTAAGGTGTGAAACTGAACCAAGGGTTTCATTAAAGTTAATTCAAGATTTAAAGGGTGGACAGTACTTTATGTAGTCTGAAAAACCGGTTATTGTATTCATTCAGGTTATTTTTGTTGACTATGACATGACAGATACTTTCCCCATACATGGCAGCAACAAAGACCGACATGGCTCCTCTCATGTCCAGATAAGCCTGTGCTTTGATTCACTTAGAGGCCGAGCGTCTCTGTACAAGTGCAGGAGCCTTTGATAGTACAGCATAATGAGATCTATAACGGTCTGATTTGTCCACACCGATACTAAACGAAAGACACGTGGAAATGAAACGTTCTCTTTTCTTTTCCTCCCTTTCTCCAGAACACTGACCCACTTGAAACAAGTAGGCATTTGATCGTGAGGTATATGAAGTAATTATTTCCGCCCTTCTTGCTTTGAATTCTCTCTAAAGGAAACCCACCTTTCAGTTCCCCTCTTGTTTTTTTTGTTGTTTTTTTTGCACATCTCACTTCATTACGCGCACCAATTACACAAGCCGTCCACATGTAATGCCTGATGTTCTACGTCTGGTTGCCAGCATCTTCAAAAAGCAAGTGAAAATCGCTGAAAAGTCCAAGAAGTGGCTCTTCCAAAATACTTTTGTCTTCCCCAGCTATTGTGCATTAGCAGGGACTGAGCTCGCGGCGTACGTTCCTCTCTGCCAGCTTTACTCCAAAGCCCACGTTGCCAGCAGTACATGTCATTCAGCGTTGTTTGAAGTCTCTGTGTGTGTGTGTGTGTGTGTGTGTGTGTGTGTGTGTGTGTGTCTAGTGTAAGGCAAGGAAAGAGGATGAAAGCGCGAGGACGATTTGCTGTTGCTGGCTGGGAATGGAATGATGAGTGGTGACATAGCTCCAAATTGCAAATCGCTGTTTCAGTCTCACTTCCACTCTGCATTGAGTCGCTTCACTGCAACAAGGCTATTTCATTTTTATTAAAAATAGCCTGTGCATGTCAGGCCTTTTACAGAGGGGACGGGGGCAGGAGAAAAAGGGGAAATGGGAGGCGTGGAGGGAGCAAAGGGGGTGAGTGGTGGTGAAAGTACTTTGGAATGGGGGTAGGAGTGTGTTGGGGGGGTCAGGCTCTGCTCCATTTGCACATCTCCTGCTTTTTTTTTTCTTTTTTTTTTTCTTCCTCCCAGCCTCTACCATTCGTCTTAATGCCCTCAGTCCTCTCATCCATCCCCACAGCCTCTTCCCTCCTCAGTGCACGCGGGCAAATCTCTTAAGTCCATCCAAATCGGACGGGTGAAGAGAGCCACACTGTACTCAGCACATCAGTCTCCTCATTATTGTCAAGGCTCGACACTCAGACAGCTTAAGTGATACAACAGCAAACTCATTGTGCTGACGAAGTGTTCAGTCGTGTACTTTATTTGTCAAATAAAACCGCCTCCACGCCTAAAAGGATGATATACCTGCAGTGCTTCGCACTTGATCCCCGAACATTAGAACCGCAAACTTCAATGAACTTTATTGGGTTTCTCATGTGATAAATCAAGTCAACGCAGTAGTAGGGAGTACGTTTGGGGTGGAAGAAAATGATAAAAGGCTTTTCTCTCTCTTTTAGAAATAAAAATATAAAAAAGTGTAATGTGCACTCATTTGTTTGCGTGTTTTCACCTTCCCTTCAGTCTGATGCCCCTACATAAAATCCAGCTCAATCAACTGAGTTCATAAGCGCCTAATTAGTAAATAGTCCAACTGTGAGTAGAATAAATGTAGCTGTTCTCTGAAGTCCTCAGAGGTTTTGTTCATGAACACAAGCACAAAGAAACTACAACCTGAAGAACAAGGAACGAAGCAGACAAATCAGGGAGAATTTTAAAGCGAGGCTTTGTTCTGAGTGAACACGGAGCTTTGAACATCTCCAGAGCGCCGATCGATCCACCGTCCAGCAGCGGAAAGGGTATGACGCAAGTGCAATCCCACCAGGACATGGCTGTCCACCTAAACCAGCCAGCCGGGATAGGAGAGCGTCAATCAGAGGAGCAGCGAAGAGGCCTGTCATAACTCAAGAGGTGCCCCAACGAACCCCCAACTGAGCCGACGCAGCGATTATTTATAAAATTCTCAAATCTAGATTTCATGGAGGAGAGAGGCAAGAAGAACGCCATAGCTTGAAGAAAAACATTTGCAGTTTGCAAGAAGCTGTAGGGAGCAGGTCAGAGTAAGGCGCTCTGCTCATATTAAGACTTAAATGTAACTTTTTGTCCTTCAAGCAAAGCTGTAAGTGTGGAGGAAAGTTAACGTCTTTATAGTGAAGCACGGAGGTGGCAGCATCATGCTATGGGCATACTTACCTTCAGCAGGAGAACAAACTGCTAGAAGAAGGAGATTCACCTTCATGTGCGGGATTAACTAAATATTTCAGTAATCGATTATCCTGACGATTAGTTGATTGATCGGATAAATAATTATCAGATTCTGCAGTTTTCATTTGACCACTTAAGACTTTTTTTAAATACAATATTGGAAATACAATGAAGCATGCAGACAAGCAGTTTTACTAATTAAAAAAAAGTAATACAATAAACATTTTGCAGCCTGTAGATAAATAACACAGCATCCCTTTGTTTACACTTGATTGTATAAAGCAAAGGATCCATAAGCAGTCCAGAAATAATGATCATTGTTATATCAACACATGAAAAGCTCAAGCCTTTCTGTTGAATTAACATCAATATAGTGTCAACATCAATATAGTGTCAGGCTGATCTGTTGATTAGTTTTTCAATTAACTGGTTAATAATTGGACAGCCAAAGGTGCTTAATAGAAGATTTGTTTTGCAGAATTTGAACCAGGTGAAGCTAAAGCTATGCCACTTGAGGAGCTCTGGGTAGAACATATTTACAGGCAAAAAACGTTTTATCTTGAATTCAAAATGTGCATATTCTGGTTCAGGTTGGGCTCCATTACTGCTCCTAGTGTGTTGTTCTTTCATCAGATGGCCTTTTTTACAGAAAAGTCAAGGTCCAGATGTCTGATTTGAAAACATATGCAGATGCTATCTGTCCAATCTGACTGCTCTTCAACTACTTTGAAATGTCTACATAAAAGGATGAAAGAGTCAAAACCCAAACGACCGGCACCAGCAACTGCAACAATAGGAGGTTCTGTAAGCATTGAGGGGGGTCCGAGTTCTTCTTCTGCACCCCGCACTTTTCAGATTCTCATTTCAAGAAAAATGCTTAAGCATATTTATGAATCCAATTGCTTTGCATTTAGGTGCCATTTTCAGTTGATTGAGCAAATAAAATCCCAACAGAATTCATAAAAGTTTGTAGAAATAATGTAACAAAATTTGGAGAAGTTGTTTTTTTGTTGTTGTTTTTTTTTAAGAACATGGAACAATAAACCAAAGGACATTAAATATCCTAAAGCACACGATGCCTCACTGCAGCCTCTGGATTACACACCAAGGCCCCCTGACACACACATACACACACACACATACACATACACACATACACATACACACACATACACACACACACGCGCGCGCGCGCACACAGTCACTTGTGAACCATTATTAGCGTCGTGATACAATAAACAGGCCCCCGGAGCGCGACCTTGTCTTGTTAGAGCAAACCGGGAAAATGACCTACTTGATGCATGTTAATGTGATTAAACACACTCCGGCGAACTGTTATAATGAACGCGACGTCCTAAAACCGCAGCTGTCGGCCAATGACCGGCGTCCACGCGCTCACTGAGGAAGCAGCGGCGGCGGCGTTTTTTATGGAGGAAAGTGATAAAGTGAGCAGGTGAGAGCCGCGCGCGCGCACGGATAGCAAGCTCGCGCGCTTCCGTACTCACACACACACAAACACTGCCAGCGACTAAATGAATGCACGGCGAAACCGAGCCGTCTGTCGGACGCTGGCGCTCAGCTCACGGAACCAAACGCGACAGTTCGCGTCCACTCAGCCGACTGACGTGTCACCGCAACAGTTCGCACGTGCTGGTGGAAACCAACGCCGCGTCCTGAGCGCCAGTTCAAACTGACGGCGGAACACTTGTAGACCGCCTCCTGGTTCAGGCAGGAGCCCCGACAGACACAACAAGCGAGCCTCAGACCTGCTGGAAACTTGCCACCTCGCTGTGAGCATTTATTGTATTTATGTTTAAAGAAAAGAAGCGATTCATTAGAGGACGGGAGAGCTTACCGTATGGTCCGCGGCGGAGTTCCTGCGGTTTAACGCGGCTGAAATGAGTCCAGCGGGAGTGAAGGAGGAGGAAGGGGGGGATGCTGAGGTTCATGCGAGCTCAACGTGAAGTCTGTCCACTTAGCCCGGTCTCCCTCACGCTCTGTCTGCCCCTCGCTTCCTCACTAGCTGAGCGTTTCCACCTCCCTCTCTCTCCCTCTCTCTGTCTCTCTCTCTCTCTCTTTCCTCGCTCTCCATTAGTTTGTAGCTGCCACAGAAAAAGACCCGTAGTTACACTAAAAGCCTTCTATTCTTGACAGATGTGACCACTGAGGAACACAGACAGGGTAAACTGTCTCACGTCACCCATAAATGCCCGTTTTAATTGGTTGTGGGTTTCATTGGTTTGTCTGATAACACTTATAAGGTCTTCATCCTGCAACCTGTTTGTGGATCAGATGTATAAGACAGCCTGTGAAGATCTTGTCCTCAAAGTTGATGTGACGGATGGAGGCAGGTATGCGTAAGCAGAAGGATTTGAGTGAGTCAGACAATGTCTAAATTGTGACAGACATCCCGGATGGTCCGTCAGGGTCCATCAGAAGTGACTTGAGGGAGCCCGACCCGGATTAGCTACCGTCAGGCGGGGAAAGAAGCTGGTTCTGATCGAAAAGTGTCAGAATGGAGAGTGGCTATTGTATTTTGACAGACCTGTCAGGATGTCCATGCTAACCATTGGACCAGCAGCAATGGAAGTTTTTTGTTTCGCTTTTACCTGCCAAACACATGGAGACGCACTATGAGGGGAAAAAGGCAAACTGGCAGAGGTTTGGGAAACAGCGTGTCTGTCCTCCCCTGTGCTTCAACACATATGATCTAAACATTACTGCGTACGCCCTCTCATGGAAAGGTTTTCCCTGAATTCCATTGGTCCTTTCAGCAGGAAAGTGTTTCCTGCAGCAAAATACATTTCGGGAATGGTTTAAGGACAACAATGAGGATGTGGTGCCGACTTGCTCTCCAGGTTTCCCAGATTTCAAATCTTCGGTTAACCAATGCGATTCCTAAAGGCGCCGACTCACAAGGACTTGCTGCTAACATCTTGGTGGCTGACACCACACAACACCTTCATGGAGTTTCTGCAAGAGTCCAAACAACAAGTGTTCAAGGTTTTTTTTTGTTGTCGTTTTTTTTGGCAACAAACATGGGAGCAGGAGCTGTTTGGCCTGATTAGTGTATGTTTTCCTTAATGTCCTGCTGTGTCTCAGAATCCACTCCAGTGCAACCCGGGCACAAAATCATGATCTGAAACTTTGCACTTCTCCTATTTCTACCCTTCTCAAGCGTCGCCAGAAAATTGGCACTTAGTTCCACATTTAAGGGTGCCGTACAACAAAGGGCTTTCTGAATTTGCTTAAAAGATGTCGCCTGGTTGACTCTAATTATCCCCCTTGTCAAGCTTTTGTGCTGCATCCTATTTTAGGAGTGGACACTTCAGTATCGCCATGACTCACGAACAGACGGGGAAGATTCTCAGCACAATTGGCTGTATATTCCTGTGGCAATGATATCTGGTGCCCACACCGATTTATTGCGTCTAAATGATTCATTTAGTTAATCTTAACACAGACACACAACCACTGTAGAGATCAAGTACAACCTCTTTCAAATTTAATGGCCAAGTCAGTTTGAGAATTTTTGGGTCACTCTGTTGCAGCGTAGCTTCAGTTAATTGAAGGTGTCAGCCTATTTTTGGCCTTCGTGTGAATTTGCTTGGACATCCACGGCTTTCAACTGCGAATAATCTCACTGGAGATTGTAACTGGGATTGTAGGAGAATGACCTTATTAACCCTTCCCAGGTTTATGGGCAGCAACCGTTGCTTCTCTGAATTCAGAGCCGATGCCTTTCCTTCTTAGCGCTGCCTTAAGCCACACCTGTATGCTTTTACAGTGGCAATCACATTGACGATCATCAATTTTTCAATTGCATTTCATCTGCAGCTTGCGTCTGCCAACATATTGGGTTGCTTCGTGCTTAATCTATAATGAAATATTTTGTGTTTTTATCATGAGGAAAAACTTGGGTACCATTGAAAAGGCCTCGGCGCAACACTACTTAAGAATGCTGCACCTTTAGAAAGTGCAGTCTTGACCAGCCAAGATTGATTGAGTCATTGCGGCGACTGGGAAACTGGAGATCCTCAAAGAGATAGCATAACCTTAAGGGCCCTTGTCAGATCTCTTGTGCCCAGCAGTGGGCAGAGGTTTATTAATGCCAAGTCCAGAGCAGGCACAAAGTGAAGTCAAGGAGCAGGAGGGAGGGTTTGAGAGTGGACTGTGCTAAACATGTTCAGTCGTTGGAAGACTTCTGCCGCTCATCTGCTTTTTAAACCCAAGTCTTTTCAATCTTTAAGTGGGTCTTTCCCTACCAGCTTTCAAGACTGAACCATCTGTTTTGTTGCTATGCCTTCCAAAAGTATGCACACCCCTTGAGCTTTTTCCTATTTTGCTCTGTTAGGCTCTATTGCGCCATACGGATTGCATTAAGGCTCTCTGAATCGAAGCATTTTCAGTGTTGGCTGGATGTGAACACCAGATTTCAATTCTTGCCACAAGTTATCATTCAGATTGAGGTTTAGCTGTTCACAGGCAGCTGTCGTCCGTAACCCTGCCAGAATCAGGTGTCATCTCTAGATTAACCTAAATCTATGTTAATTGATTTTCTTTTATAGTTCTGTAAATAAATGTGACTGCTCTGCGTTGCCTTCATTTGTTGTGAATTGGAGCTAAATGAACTAAAATTTTTCTGACCCTGCATCAGAAAAGCAGTCCCACAGCATGATGTTTCACCACTGTGTGTTACAGTTTGGATGATGATGTCAGGGTAGTTTGTGTTTTCTGCCACATACTGCATATTAGTTTGTGTGCAGGCCAAAACGTGGCATATCGGTCTCACCTGACCGCAGCACCTTCTTTAACTTTTGCCGTATAACCCCTGGAAAACCGCAAACAAGACTTCTTCAGGTTTTTTTTTTTCTCAAAAATGGCCGAATGTTTTGGAATCCAGAACGAATAGTCGCCCTGTCAACTGAAGTTTGTGCTTGTTATGTGACAAAATGTGAAACATTCAAGGAGCGTGAATGCTGTTGCTGTATTCCCTTTTTTTTTTTTAATGCTTGTGCTCAATAATCCCTCCATTATTGGTCGCCCAATGGTGGTTATCATAGATCAGACGGGTGAATAATGCTTCTCCTTCTCACTCTCACAGACGCAGTCGATCAGACGTTGGTTGGAGAGGACATCGTCAGGCATCCTTGCGTGTGATTTATTTCACACTGTTAATAGCGAATAGACACGATGAGTGCACACATATGGATATGTTCACCATTAAAATTTTTGTCACACACAATAAATCAAAAATACTTATGAAGTAGCTCATCGCATCTTCATGGGAAAACAGATTCATGCAACGCTTGCCCCTGTGCCATAAAACGCCTCCCGTGTGGGAACCTCTAGGCAAGTATTTTCACTAGAAATTCAAGAAGGTGTGGTTTTACGATAGGATTAACCACCCAATTTCTTTCGCCGTCTTGCCGCAGAGTCGTCGTCATTTGAATAATAATAACTTGTATTTATGAGCGCGGCGCTCACACAAAACGAACAGGCAAGTTCAGCCAAATCTCATTTATCCATTAATTTATTGACGCGTCAACGAAAATTCAGAAGTGTTCCGACAGTAGGCACAAATCAGTTTTCAGCTGCTGCTCTTTTATTGCAGGAGTTAATGTGCTTCCCCCCCACACACACACAACAATACATCACGGGCCTCAACTTGAGGTCCTCGCACTACTCATTGTCTGCTTTCTCTCTTGTTTATGTGATTAAAGCACATTAAGAGGTAGGTGGTAATTATCCCAGATGAAATGATTTATAATCCTTTAACATCTACATCAAAATGTCAGCCAGCAGCGCTCAATGCTGCAAGAGCACTTTTTTATCATCACTGCAAACAAAACATCAGCTTTTTTATTAAATGGAATGATGTGCATGCCCAAATCTTCGGAGAGATAGCCTGGAGGATGCAAATGCCTGTCTTGTTCATTAATTTAGTATTTGCTCCAAAGATACAGCCTTGTTTCTCCGAAAGGCAGCCCGGTGTTTGCTATTCTTTTTCTACTGATGCTCCCTTTTGTTTGCTTCTCGTCTTTTACCCTGACAAAGTCGCGCCTCGTCTCTCCCTCTCAAGTCGTCGTCTCTCTTTTTCCCTGTAATACTCCTCTTTCAAGTCCTCGCGCGTCCTACGAGTCCATCCTTTTGAGGTGACGTGATAGACATCCACGGAGTTCCCAGAGTATGCGTCCCTGTGGGTGGCCCTGTACACAGCTTCCCTCGCTATTGATGTGGCCTCCTCCACAGTCAGGCCCCACTGAACCCCTTGGTCTAAGATGGAGTAGGCGTAGGGTGATCCTGAGCCCACAGAAAAGAGGGATCCCTCCAGGCGAGTGCCATCGCTGCATACATAAAACAGACTGGGACCAGAGAAACTTATTTTTCTCCTGGAACACTGCTGCTTTGTGAAAGAAGAGCTTTGAGTCTTGGAAACAGAGACCTTTTCACCAGGGGCACCCGCAGTCTTTTCCAGGTGAGCCTTTGGAGTCTTTGTAGTCTCTCTGCTGTCACCGTGATGCGACTCTGAGCCTTCGTGGTCACGACATCCATCATCCGGCTCTCCTCCGTCCCACCCACACAGCGTGGCAGCCACGCAGAGCTCGGTTCCCTTGAAAGGGTGCAGCATGTGCGAAAGCAGCTTGGCGGCCCCCCTCGTGGACAAACGCCGTCCGTAGCGAAGCTGGTAGAGGCGCAGCTCTCTGGAGAGGATCCGTTTCCAAAGCGCGCAGTCGGCCGAGGTTCCCGAGGTGGTGCCCACCAGGTGGCTGTGAATGGGCAGGATCTTCTGGGAAGCCGGGCACGCCACGAGGCCCGAGCAGCTGGAGCGTGTGTCCGCCGCAGCCAGGACGCCGCCCTGGAACATGAAAGCGAGGGTGGTGGTCCCATGAGCCATGGGGAAGGGAAGCGGCACAGCTTGAGAGGAAGTGAAAGGAAGACTTTCAGGCAAAGAGGACGGGATTGAGAGCATTTCTTGAGATGGGATTCCACCTGAGCTCTGCATTGTGCTGATTTGCCCAAACTGTATCGGGCTCTCATCCAGATAACCCGCTTCTGGAATATAAAAATGGAATAGGCTCGCGCTGTTGCTCAAGGCCGCACCAGTTGCATAGCTACAAGATTTCCTTTTCCCACTTGGCATTACATTTCTCGCAGCGCCTACACTTTCCTGAAAGATATCTCCAAAATTGCACAAGTCCTGCAAAGCCATTGAATAAAACTTTCAAAGCTTAGAATGCCTTGAAAATGCTCTTCTAAAATATCTCGCCAGCGCTTTGAAGCCCTCAGTCAAATGTCAGCCGTCTAATAGAGACTGTACATCTGAAGCCCGCGGCGATGCTTGCAGTAATCATCGTTTATATAGACAAGAAGGTCGGGCTCATGTTTCTGTGTGGTCACTCAAACAACCCATCCGCATCATTACCAATGTTTCATTCTCTTTGAAACACATGAAGTCAATAGCCCATGGGTAATTAATCTTGGCTGTGATATCAGGTTGTTTTTCACATCAATTTGCTTCAAAGTCTTGTGTGGGCGTGGGCCAAAGAGAGCGTGGGGTGATGTTGAAGCCTCGGCTCGAGCACTTTAAATTAACTCCGACTCTTTGATGCGGCAGTCCTACGGATCAAATCCCTGTTAGAATAACACACGATGTCAATGCGAAGCTCCACGCCGGCGCTGCACAGACGAGCCCTTTCCAGCACAGCACTTTCTCTTTAGCGCCGATTCACACTGAACCTTGAACCTGCCACACCAGCATATCAGGTAGTGCCGCATTTTTCAGGGTGTGTGCTGCTGTTGTCAGAGACGCAGCCGGCAGGTGTCGGATAGCCAGAGGAAGTTCCGTTTGCAGATCAGAGAAACAATGAACCGAAAGTTTAAATATTTGTTTTCATGTCCCACTTTGCTCTAAGCCCCTTTCACCATGACTCGCTTTCACACCAGCGTTTCTGGATTTGCCTTCACTGCTTGTTTCCTGTTGGTAAGCAACTTTGTCTCACTTTACCTCCCTGACGTTGGCTGTTGAATATGAAACTAAAATTAGATTTGATCACTTTCTTCACAAACATGTTAGATTCATTAAAGCATCTTTAACAGAACTGTTCGTTTTAACAATATTACATTCAGTCATGAGTAAACACACATGCGAAAGTGACTAAGTGATAATAAGTTCACCTTAAATCCACCTGAATGTGTCTGTATTCCTAAATCTAAATGTTTTCTGTGACTTTAAAAAACTATTTTTTTTTAAACGTAACTTTTAAGTTGTTTTGATCTCATTATGTTGGTGTACTGTCCACAGTGTTATTTCACACCACAGGAAGCTGCTGTCAGAGCCCAGCTGAACTTCCTAATATGCCCAGTCATTTTTGTCAAAAGTCACTTCATTTTTTTTTGTGCCTAAAACATATTTTGGAAATAATAGAGGTGGTGATTTTCTTGCCAAAGTCAATTTAGGCTAAAAATAATAATAATTTTATCAGATGACTGGTCGACATCTGATCAACTTATTTTGCAGGATAAATGTGTCTAATTTTTGCTCACTGTTTTCATCCTAGGTAAAGATGAAACAAAAGCCCTAAAATAGATGCATCTTTTATTACATCTGTATGAAAATGCAATGCTGTTTTTGAGCACATATGTTTGGTGAAGAAATAAAATCCTTCCTCCTGCACGGGGAAGCTGGAATACCCAGAGAAACCAGGAAAGACTGGTTTTGTGACTGGTTAATAATTTGGTCATATTTTTTGAATATTTGTAAAGACCTAATAATGACCTTTTTCTCCTGGTGAGTTCACGATGCGGTAACATTCAACGTCTCCTGAGCCTTTAGAGGAGAGAGAGCGAAATATGTTTATGTTGGGAAGGACAGGCTAAAGCAGCTTTAAAAAGATCCTTAATCAAGAGTGACGAAGATTATAACAAATGGTTGCTATGGAGACTTGGTCAACACAAGATGCCAGTCTTTGTTCCGGTTCTTCAGAGAGCCCAAAAAAATTCAATTTGTCTCATTTATGTGTCGCAGAAAGTAGTATTTATATTTAGCTGTTAATGGTTGTGTTATTTATGCAACTTGTGTTGCTAAAAACAAATTCAGCATAAATCCTGAATTTATTTGAAGGTTGTTTTGTTCCAGATGCTTACCAAGGGAGCCAGTTGATCTGTCCATGCATATATTCAACACAAAGTTAACGTTGTAGTTCAAAGACTTCATAGAGTTTTTGTTCTGTTGCGGCAAATAGACCGATCTTTAAAGTTGACTAACATGTCTTGGGTTGAAACAATTAATTTAGCTAATCGCAATTAATTGATAATTGACATTTTGTAATTGATTATTTAGGGAGTATACAGGCTCAAAGAAGGGCTGTTTTCTGAAAAAAAAAACAACATAGTTGGCAGTAATTAAGCCAAAACATTTGCAAAAATATGAATTTTCCATGCAAGACCAAAACATAACTTCGCTTGGTTCAAATTCTGTTTTAAACAGATTTCCTGGAATAAACTGGTAAGATTCTTTATCACACCTGCTCAGAAATCCTCCTATATGTTGGGGAAAATGTGGAAATCAATAAGCAAACCACTATCGTGTCTTCTGGGACTGTCCAGTTATAAAAGATTACTGGAAAGAGATAAACGGTGCCTTGCAAGATATTTTCAGGCAGAACATTCCTTTGGAGATCGAACTTCTTATGTATTTTGGCATAATTTCTCAAGAAGCTTCAAAAAGAAACAAATATCTGATGACTGTTTTATTAATAGCAAGTAAGAAAGACATCATTAGAAAATGGTTATCATTTTTTCCTCCGGTTTCTTCTTTGACACTCTCTTTTGCTCCTGGCATTATAATCTTTGTCAGGGAAGTGAACGTTTTGTTTTGACAGTTATGATGCAATGGTCTTCTTGTTCACCTCATTTCAGATATTGAAGTTAGTTTCGTGATGTATCATGTAAATGACACTTCCTTGAGAATCAATAAAGATAAAATAAATTAACAAATAAAAAGATTTCCTATTAAGCACTTTTTACTAACCAAGTGTTAATGAAAAATCAACAGGTAACTGTGTGGATGTCAAGTCAAGCTGATCTTTTCACAGCTTGATGGAGAAAGGATTTTGCATCCTTTGGTACAAATGATGATGTGCAAACTAAAACCAAAAAATGTTGTTTGCGTTTGAGGCAATAAAATGTTTATCTTCTTATACTTATATATAAGTATCTTATACTTATATTCTTATACTTCTTATATAAATGAGGAGAAATGTGGCCATATTTTAATCCAATTAATCAATTGTCGGCATAATCGTTTGCTAAAATAATCGTTAGACGTAGAGAAGTCTGGAAATGGTCCCAGATCTTGTCAAATCTGTCATTTTGACTCAGAATACAGCAACAGATGGCCCTGTATGTAGTTTGTCTTTTTTCTTAAAGTGGAATAACTTAAACACAGCATATTTTTTTTTCTCTGTTCAACACTGATTTAATATTTTTTTTCTTCCCTCCTCACTTCACCAGGCATCGTCTGCGCTACGAGGCGTCTCGACCCACGGGGAAGACGCCGCGCCTGACAGTTTCATAGGGTTCGACTCGGTCCCTGACAAAGTGGCGGATGGCTCAGTGGTCCGTGTGCGGTATCGGTGCTCCGGGCCGTGTCAGCTCGCGGTGGAAGTCGTGCTGTCGACATTAAGGAAGACGGATCTGGTGGTCTTCAGGAGCAAATGGATCAGCAGCACACCTCAAACGCTCCGGGTCCGGCGGGTGTTGCTCAGACTGCCGCCGTCCGTGTCCCGTTCCCACGGGAGCGCGGCAGACGCCCAGAACGTGACGCTTCAAGCTCGCTTGGATGATCTGAAAGAAGGCAGCGACATCGGCTCCGTGGTGGGAAGTCATAAGGTGCAGCGGGTCGTGCCGTGGCCGGGGACGGCCCCCGTTGGGTGCGCGTCACGGTCCGCTCAGCTCGCGTGGCTGACGTCCAGCGACAGGATGCATCAGTGTCCACATGAGACAGGTTGACACCCTCCATCACTCTGTGGTTTTCTCTCCATACATTAGCAGAAAGTACCGAGCAGGTCAACATCGTTCTGAGCAACACTGAAGCTACTGAAGGTCACAGGAGAGGTCAACAGTTTTTATCACTACTTAGAAACTGAGGAGTACTCAGTACTTTTACAAATTTTGAGCACACTTATAAAGTCCAGAGAATACTTACTTATCTATAAACGCAGAACAGGGATTAGAACAAACTCAGAATCCAGGAAAATTACTTTAGCAATGTTTTAGACTCCTGTTCTCCCAACCCAGAAATGGAATTAGACCAGGGGAGACTGACTCATCTTTCAACCCTGAATAGGAGAATCTAGTTTATCCACTTTGGATCAACATTACTAACTATTTCTTAGGCTTCTAGAAAGTAGTCTAATAATGTCAGACCAGAGGAGACTTAGCAACCCTGAACAGGAGCTCATAGCTTACATGCTTTAGATCAAAATTAGATTATTTTTCTTGTTTTGCTCTTTCCTTTGGTTTGTTATTTTGTTTGTATTTCCTTTTTAAAGCACATTGTATTGCCTTGTTGCTGAAGATGTGCGATATAAATCGAATTACCTTTATCTTCACTGAACAACAAGCCAAATAATCCGCTCATAGAGATGTCTGCACTGGATGCTTTTAGATCTGAGCATGAAGTGTCGTTTTGAGGGCTTTTAACCCACTTCACGTTGTCAACAGGGTTTATTTAAATGATTTCACTGGCAGCAGTCAGGCTGGTAAGCCAAGTGAAAATGGACTAGGAAGATTCAGCAAAGTAGGGATTTTCAATTAGGGTGAGGTTCGTTTGGATAGTTTTTCCTTCAATAAATACTATAATCTCTTTATTCTGCATTTAGAATTAAAATGTTTTGAAACATTTAAGTCTGACCAAAAAAAAAAAAAAAAAAAAAGTAGAAGAAAATTTGCAGTGGAACAAATGATGCTTGCGTTGGACCGTGCGTTCCTAACTGTGTCTTTAAAACGCCATGTTTCTGCACAGATGAGATCGATCTGCTGACGTTCCCCCTGGCCAGCACCGGGGAGCGCTTCGGGGTGGTCCGCCGGTTCCGGCCTTTCATCAGCGACGTCCTGGAGAGAGTCCGTCTCCGTGCGGTAACCGAGCCAAGGTGGGCTTCGCTCGGCGACTCCTAATTTACCTCACTGCAAGGTTCACCTGCACAGCGGGCAGCAGAACCTCCCCTCGGCACCCCTCGCTGCGTCTGCACATATTGTGCCAAATACTTAAAAAAAAAGAGAAAAAGCGACCCTCTTGGTGTATTTGACACGTTAAACACCATGAAGACGCTGGCTTCAGGTGACGGCAGAGTGTGTCTGACGCAGCGGTGTGTGTTGAGAGCAGCAGGTCGACCTCCACAGGTCAGCGGCTGTTTCTCTTTCAGCTCCTGCTGCAGCTTTCACTTGTAATTCACCATCTTTCTAAATGACTTTATGAGCTCCGCCAAGCCTCTTCACCCAAGCATGTAAGCTTTTTATTTACGGTCAATGCAAGAAAGAGCAAGGTCAGGCGTCTTTTTTTTTTTGTTTGTTTTTAGCAGACAAGCAGAGAGTTTTTTCTTTTTTTTTTTTCTTTTTTTTTTAAATTCAACCCTCACGCCTGACTTGTCCAATCACGCCTCGTTGTTTGTGTCTCCAGCACCGCTTTCTCCGTGTGGATCTACCTGCTAAAACGGTGTCAGAAGAAGCGCTGTGGGATCCTCCATCACGTGGATGAGGAACTGTTCTTTAACTCGGTGCTGATGCAGCTCTCAGAAACAGGTGGGTCGCGGCAGCTTGTGTAGACACATTCTGCCGTGGAGGATTTGGACCCGGGCCGCCGGGGAGACGATCGCGAGCGATGATGTGTGTTCTGGTCGACTCAGGAACAGACTGTGTTATGTATTAATAAAGAGCTTTGGATTTCCTCTGGCGAAATATATGACTGTCATATCTTCTGTGCAGGAGACATCATAATTCAGGCCCACCTGACAACCGGGGAAGATGAAGCATTTCGAACCCACTTAATGTTGCCCCTGTGGAAATGGATTAGATTGGACTGTTACATACTGGACTCTAAGGTAAAAAAACAAAAAGCACCAACATGCGGTTTTGGGTGGGCGGAGGAGGAATTGAAGCTGAAATTGAGCGAGCACAATCATCTGTTTCCTCCTGAGCCACGTCTGCTGGTCGGGCTCCTTGTTTCCTGCTGCAAGATCTTGAACGATGGTTTCTTTCCAACTGGGAGATTCAAGGCAATTGTAGTCTGTGTTTTCAATTTGAAGTTGTCCACAGTTCAGTAGCTTTTTTTCTGCTTTCTTTTTTTTTTTTTGCTGAGCTTTTACCTTGTTAAGTTGGACTTCCAGGTGCTGCTGAACGTATCATGGGACGCTGAGAGCTACAGATTTGAATACGTGTAAGTAAAACCAGTTTGTTTATGTAAATCGATGGGGGAAAACCATAAATCTTGCCCTTATGTTTTGTCATATTGTCACACAAAATTCCAGTAGGTAACATAAATATTCTCACCTTCATATTAGCCTAAGTCATTATTTGTCACAAGTGACTTACCAAAAAAAAAAACCAAACAAAAAAGCCCCTTTTACTTCAAAAAAATGAGTTTGCCCATCGTTTCAGGAAGGTGAGTGTACAACCTCATTGCAGCTGATTGAGGGAAAAATCTGCTCGATATCTCATTATTTAGTTTGAACACACAGCTTTTAATGCTTTTAAAAATCTTTCAGATTTAGCAGCAGTATCCACTTTGACGACACAAACGGATACTTTGTGATCGGGGGAAGCAGATACATGCCGGGCTTCGCCGGCTACTTTGGGCCTTTCAAGTATTATCGTCTCGGCACCGGCGAGGTGACATTTCCCACTCAGCAAATCGCAAGCGGGTGTTTGTTCCGTTGCTCGACTGTCCGCTCCTGTTTTAACTTCCACTGCTTTTCAAGTTCCAGATAAGAAATCAGCTTCACTCCATGTCGACAGCACAGGAGCTGGACGGGGCTCAGGTGGCGTGTCAGGAAATGAGAACGTTGGCAAAAGCTTTTCTGCACCAAGTAGCCGAGAGTCACCTTCTGTCCCCGACCAACGAAGGTGACACACTATTTTGACATGTCCTGAAAGTGCGATGTTGCAGCCAATCTACAGAGAAGCACCTTGTGGGAGTCTTGATTTTAAGCGCACAGCTACAGGGAATGTCGTCTTCTCCCCCGTTTATTTCAGCTGTCTGCTCTAACGACCTTCTGGGACGCTGGGGTCAGTTTGACAGCAGAGAGGCAACGTGCACGCAGACGTGGAGCGTGGAAACGCAGCAGAGACACGCCACGCTGTTCCGTTTCCTGCAAGGAGTGGAGGAGATTATCCAGAGAGGTGACAGAGATTTACATGCCAAGTGAAGAAAACGCACGTCTTTCCATCCGGCCGTTCACGCCGTTAATCTGTTCCTGCAGAACGTTTGGGTATGAAGAGCCTCGGAAGCGTTTTGTTCGAGCTAACGGTTGGCGCCGTCTTCCTCGTGGAAGGGCAGCAGATAAAGATCCCGTCCGAATCGATGGAGCTGCTGCAGGCGTCCTCCTGCTTTGGGAATCACAGAGCGTCTCTGTTGTTGGCCACCATCTACCTCTCTGGCCTGGGTCGCCCTGCCGATCAAGAAAAGGTAAAATCCACGGCCTGCATTTTATCCAATTGGACACAGACAAAGTAGAGCTCTACGGTGAAGGGAACGATGCGTCATCTTCAAAATGTTCTTAAACTGAAATTAAATTCTTACATTTTCTTTTTAAACTGCCACATGTTTAGATCCAGGTCTGGACTTCGACTAGGCCATTTTGAGATATAAGGCTTTGATCTAGACCGTTACAAGTCTGTCTGCATGTTCAGTCACCTTCTGTGTAGGTTTTCTCTCTGGTCTTTTTTCTCTCGCTTTCTGCTTTCTTCTTCTCACCTTGGGACTCATTATCTCCTGGTGGCTGGGCGATGTTTGTCTTTGCCACTGGCTCACTTCTGCTGCCAACCCGTATGATGCTAAAATCGTTTGGCATTGCTATATATAACATAAGAGATTTTCTTTTGTACATTTCTGTCATGATGTATGTAATTCACCAAATTTGAGTCGGTGAAACGTTCTGTTGAACTTTCTCCATGATTATTCTGACTACTAAATACTGTTTTGTCTGTCAACTTGATTTCATTGAGGTGTATGAGAATGAAGGGAGCTAAATATTTTGAAACCAAAAAAACACCATGTGTCATTTTCCTTCCATTGTACAGTCTTGCTCTATTTTGTGTTACTCTGCTGAAGTAAATCCAAATAAAAAGCACTAAAGTTTCATACTCAACGAAACGCGGATAGAGTTCAAGGGCTATGAATACTTTAGCTTTATCTTTCTGTATTACACCTTATTGTGAATGAGTGGATTTTACACCTAAAGGTCAATCTGTTTCAGGGTCACGCCTACAGTTTGATTGGTGCAGCGGGTGACGACCGCTTCGCCCTGATGCAGGCGGGGTTCAAGCACGTCCACGGACTCGATGGTTTTCCTCGAGATTTGGACGTGGCTTACGGCTACTACTCCAACATCGGCTCGCAGAGCAGCACCGACAGATCGCGAGTACACGAACGTGAGGTGACAATCGCTGCGACTTTGTCAAATCGTTCGGAGTTTAAGATGAAGGCTGTAGTTGCCAAGGTTGTCATGGCGAACTGGACCTAACAAAATGACAAAAGCTGCAAAGTTTTAGTGAACGAAAAAAGTAAAAACGGTGATTACTGGGGAAAACCTATAACAGGAATCATGTTGTGTGTTTATTCAAGTAACTAAAATATACTTATATATATATAATATTCTTTGTTCTTGTGTTTATTAAGACATTTATTAGCCTTTTAGACAGTTTGTCTGAATATTACACTGCTAATGCTAGTCCGCAAAATGGCTACAGCAAAAGTTGAGATAAAATTCAACTGGTTGTTCAACAATAATTGAGTACATTTTATAAAAATTGTATCGTCTATTGATTAATCATTACCCAGTCGATGTATGGATAATCATAATACAATACTTTGACTTTTCACCTTAGGAAAAACTAACTACAACTAATAGGAGCAAAACAATATTTAATTAATAGGAACTAATAAAAACTATCAATCCGACTCTAAAAATGAATGAAAACTCGCAATGAAAGTCGCAACAGAACAAAACTAAACTCGAATGAAAAACCCAAAACTATCACAACCTGTGGTCGTTACTAGAAATGATGCACGATTTCATCATTTTGTTATTTAGACCGAGCAGTCCGGCCTGTTTGGGTCAGCACAGCCTTTTCTCTGCATATTGCTGTTGTTCCTTTTTCAGGAAGAAGATGAAATTGATTTTGCTGTCAGTCTGTCAGCTCTTTCTGAAGCCGGACCTAAGCAGCCGGTCCATTTCACTCTAATTTAAGAAAACCACAACTTAAAGTGACACCCCGTAAGAAACTGCGATTGCCATTTGTTTCGACACCTAATGAACAAAGCAGATGTGATCAATGCAGTTTAAATTTTACCCAAACTTCCCGTCTCTCGTTCAAACTGATATGAGTATCGATCCGCTTCTCATCTCCCGGTTGGATCCAAAAGCGATAACAGGGAGTTTTTCTTTCCCAGCAGACAAAACGTGCGTCACACATGGCGGCGCCTTCCTAAAACGTACCGTCTCTAAAAATATGATTAATTGCATGTTTGTTTGTCCAGCCAGCTGGACTGAGAGGAGGCTGCAGGGAAAGGGAGAACGGATGAGCTCTAAATCTTCATTTAGAAATCAAGCCGTCTTGATGAATGCCGAAGAGCACTCGGAAGATAAGAGGCCCCTCTACGAGAGAAAAAAAGCCTGCTTCCTTCTGATTTCCTGTTTATTCTATCGGTCTTTCAATAAGCTCCATCTAATGAAGAGAGGTGTGTGAAAACACCAGAGGGACCCGGCTGCTGTGCTTCATCCTGAACGGGGAATCGATGGAGCACGAAAACAATAATGATGAATAAAAACTAAAAACGAGGCATTTAAAAGTTTGACCCAAAGGACAAAATCAGATCAAAGTGCAACAATCATCTATTCTTGGAAACATTTTCAAACAACTCTCCAAGATGCAGAGATGTATTTTAAAAAGGGCTGTGAGTCAGAACGCCACTCTACACCGATGTTTGTTGTGACTGCAGAACTGTCAGTCAAGTCGGATCAAACCACACCCACGCCGTCCTCATTATTCAGAGGAGAGATATTTTTGTGCTCGAAACTAATTGTGGAATAAATCATGAATATTCAAAGCAACTAAAAACACATCTGGGTCTCTGTTTAGCTCTGCACTTCCATGAACTCTTCGGCTTGTGGTTTAGTTCACACGTCTTTAATCGGCTGGTTCTGATGTCGCTGTTCTTTTGGCGGGAGTCGAGTTTGATTGTGCAGCGCGTTTCAGCGGCATGGGGGTTCAGAGTGCTTTACGCCATAAAAACGTCATGAAGTCAGAAATTGTGAAACAAGCAATGGACATTAAATGTGTTGATGTTCTCAGTTACTACTAATCAAAGGCAACTATAAACAGGAGGCCTTGATTGAAAGGAACTCAGTGTTTTGACAGTTTTGCTGTTTTCTGGACGTTTGTTCCAGATTTGTGGTGCACAGTGAGTCAATGTTTGGTATAAAAGGAAACCAGGATCTTAGACAAACTCATCGGGGATTTGTTGAGGGATGAATGATTAGACAACAAATTCAACCATTTCTTAAAACTAGAATTAGTTGCGAAAAGAACACGTTGTTTCACCATTCGACCTCACAAAACGAAAAGTTGAACCGCTTCAGAAAAAGCCTAAAATCTGTATGATGTGCATCTCCATATTAAACCAGGTGTGTGTCTCAACTGAACACTGCGGTTGATTCACACTGATTGGATATGAAATTTGCCTAATGAATGATAATGATGCAATCAGCGAGGGAGATGTGTCATATCTAATGACTGTGAGTGTTTACAAGGGAAGTGTTATTATTAACAAAAACCCACTTTGTGCTTTAACAAGTTTAACCACCGTAATCACCGTGTTTCTCTTCCCCGCAGCAATACATACCTCAGTTTATCTATTTAGGCAACGAAGACGATCTGAACTCCCTGACGGACGAGTCCAGTGACGTCTTTCGGTATCTGCAGTATCAAGCGGAGAGGGGAGACCTGGAGGCTCAGGTATGTCTGGCTGCATACACACCCCACCCAGGAGTCCCGATTCACGGCATTTGTCATTCTAATGAGTTCCGCGTGGTTGTCCGGTGGAAAGGTGCATAAAAAGCGTACTGTCTCCTCTGCGGTCGGTGATGGAGTCGGCGTCCAGAACAGGCTAATAAAAACTCTATTAACTTTAGAGACGTCTGGGAACAATGCTTTACTGGGGACAAAACGGAGTCTCCAAAGACATCGCCAGCGCCGTGAAGTGGTTTGAGAGGAGCGCCATGCAAATGAAGGATCCCGAGGCGGTCTACGACTACTCCATCCTGCTAATGAAGGTCGTGCAAAATCATAAGGACCTTATTTTACGACTGAGTTGGACACAGTAGTGTTTGACTGCGTGTGTGTGTGTGTGTGTTTGTGTTTCTGTGCACGCGCCGCCTCTGTTTTGACACTTATTGATTTGCTGATTGATGTTGATTCCTTCAGGGCCGGGTAGTGAAGAGAAACTACACTCAAGGTTTTCAGCTGCTGAAGAAAGCGGCTGCGATGGTGAGGGAACAGCAATCAATCGGTGTGTTTAGCTACTCCATATAGGAGCTCACTGTGAAAACCGCTGTCTGTTTCCTCCACCCCCACGCTTCAGGGCTCAATTAATGCCCTGAACGGCTTAGGCTGGTACCATGGGATTGTGCTGAAGGACCACAGAAATGCGGCAAAATACTTTGAACAAGCCGCCCTGAATGGGAGCGATGATGGGATGTTCAACCTGGGAATTTATCATCTGACCGGGGAAAACCCAGACAAGCCGTGGAGGAATGAGGTTTTTAATTTTTTTAATTTTTTTTTTTTTTTATTTTCAGACCCTTGCAATCGGTTCCGCAGCCCAGATGTAATCGTTTTGTTTCTTTTTCTGATCCGTGTCTTTACCGCCATCCGCAGAGCGCCGCGTTCGAGCAGTTCCTGAACGCCTCCCGCTTCGGCCACGCAGCCGCGTCGGTGGAGGCGGCGTGGTACCTTTCGACAGGAAGCCTGCGGGGGGTTTCTCGGGACGTGGAGAGGGCCGTGAAGTAAGGGGCTTCTCATTAGCTTGGTGGAGAAAGCGTCGTCATGGGCCGTAGCCTGCAGCTCGGTGCCATCCAATGTCAGTGACGCTGGCTAATTCAAGGTCAGAAAGCAGCATTTGCATATCTAAAAATATGAGCTGTTGCCACTGCATTGTTGTCTGGCACACAGAGGTTCTGTTTATCCAAACTCCAAGCGAGTACAAAGAGCAGGTTTGCTGCTGCTGCTGCTTTTTGAACTGATCTACTCCCTGAGCCCTTTTGCATTTTATATTACAATCCCAACATATTTCATAGGCAATATACCAACACAAATTACCATATAAGTAGAAGTAAAAACAAAACCGCCAAAAAACACCAACTTTTTATTACCAATAAAAATTTGAGAATTGGGACGTTTCAGTATTCAGCCTGGAAAGAAGTGTAGCAACTGGTGCAAAGAATCAGACGAGACCTCATAGATATCAGTCATAGTTTGACTGAATTACCTCTGTGTTTACGAGTACATCATGAAATGTTGAATATTTTGCTCACTAATATAAGTTTAATATAAGTAGGCCGAAACACTTCAAGTTTTTATTTACTGTAAATTTGACGCAAACTCAAAGTTCAGTGTCTCTGGATGGTAACATTGTGGAAAAAGCCAAATATTAGAAACTTATGATGTCACACCATCAACAAAGGTTTCCTGAGCCTTTAAATGGTCTCTCACTCTGAGTCAGCAGGCAACACAATCGAAAAGTTGTCACTAAATAAGCCGGTGGGCAAGTGAATGCTTGGCTCTGAAACCAAAAGAAAACCTTTTCATAGACACTCCCATTGCGATCTGACTGAAGTGTCAAGATTTTCTAAATGAATCTAACATTTCATTTGGCGTTTGGACAAAGAAAAAAACACCGACTGAAATTAAATATTCTTTCCCACCAGCCTGATGGTACAAACAGCTATTTGGCAAAGAGAAACAGACAACAATTTTCAGTCTCTAGAAGAGGAACACTGAAGGACATTACCCCAAGAAGAATTGCTGTTGTGATTCCAGTGACAGCTGGTTATACAAAAATATTGACTGGAGGGGAATGAAATTATATTCGTACACAACATTTTGTTGAAAACAAAAGAACAAAAAATTGAAAAGCGAAGACTTTTTTTCCTTCCGCTTCACAATCGTCCGCTACGCTACGCTGGTCTGTGACGCGCAATCTCAATAAAAAAGCATTTTTTTTATTGCTTCAATCCTTTTATGCTGAGTTATAAATCATATTTTTCATATAACTCGTCGCACAGATTACTGCAAAATGTCTGCAAACACAACGGCCACCTGGGATTCATGATGAGGGAGGCGCTTCAGGCCCACCTCCAGGGAGCCTGGTAGGAAAAACATATATATATATTTTGACTTTTATTTCTCTCGTATTGATGCAATCCTTTCCCTCTGATCTGCGCTCTTTGTCTCCTGTCTTTGCGCTGTGCGGCGCCGCCAACAGGGAGGAAGCGCTTGTGAAGTACATCCTGGCCGCCGAAACCGGCCTGGGTTTAGCCCAGAGTAACGCCGCTCACCTGTGTGAGGTACACACACACACACGCGCACACACACACACACACACACACACACGCTTCCTCCGGTGCTCCAGCCATCGCCTTTTTAATCTGACTCCGGTCCAGTTCCGCATTTAATGCATCATAATTGGAGTTGTGATTGTAGCTAATGGACAAATCGCTCACAATTCCAGTCACACGCTAAGTGAAGAGAACTATCCCAGAGGGAAATTATTAGCGGTTGATAACGCATCCTCGTTATTGCTCTGCTCTCTCCCGACCAAAAAGGAGCTGGGCGTCGGTTATGACTGTCAGTGGAGATATCGCAACCACTCCATATTAAACTCTGATCCTCATCCATCCAGTGAGTTCATCTCGTTTCATTTTGCTCCAACCTCTCCGTCTCCTTCCCTGACAGTCTGGTCACTGAACAAGCAAATATGTGTCTTTTTTTTTATTTATTTTTTTATAGCCCTGCTGGAAATAGGAGACTACTACTACTATTCCTCCGCGGGCGCACGGGGGAACTCATTATCCTTGGCTGAGCAGGCCGTATCGATGTATAGCAGAGCAGCTCTGGCAGGCAGCCCTCAGGTGACAGATTTACTTGAGCTGTAATCTCATCACCCTATGATAAACTTAATTAAACTTCCACAGGCTTGGGGCCCGGCGCAATAAAAACAACAAACGGCGCTACACGCCGTTATTATTTGGAGGCTTTCTGAGTGAATAAGGCGTCAGCCGACCGTTATCGTTCTGTTTTTCCACACCGGCTCGCAGGGAATGTTCAATTTAGCCGTTTTGGCCCAAAAGGGGCACGTCCTTCCACGGAGCGTCCTTGACTTCTTCAACGCGTCACGCGGCGACGGAATGGAGGCTGTGATGGAGAAGATTTTAAACAGGTAATGGAAGTGTCTCCCCCGCTCTTATCTAATACCACGGTGTGGTGAGGCCGTTGTAGATAGGGGGAGAGGAGGAGGTACATTTCAGCCAAAAACATTCTGAAATGTTGAGATTAGTCACCGAAATTCTCTGGAAAAAACATAGAAATGTTTCCGTTTCAAATATTTTCTCAAAAACAAACACACAAACACAAAAAACGTAGAAATTTCTGATTTTAAAAGTAGAAAAAAAATTCACTTTTAAACATTTCTAAATTCAAAAAAAATTTTTACTTTTGAAAAACATTTTCAAGTATTTTTTATTAAAAAAAATATATTTTTTTTTTTTTCTGGGATATTTGTTGACTTTTGGAATCTGAAATGTCCAAGTGTTTCCTATAAAATTTCTGAGTTTAATCAAAAAATTTGGGTTTGAACATTTTCACAAAATGTTCAAAATTCCCTTGGGTTTTTTTTTTCTGCAGACTTTTGAAGGTCTAAAAAAATTATTAAATTAGACAAAAATGTCTGCATTTTTATACATTTAGGAATTTCATCTCAGATTTTCTGAATGTAGAACAGTTTCATAAATGTTTTTCTTGCAAATATTTGACTTTTGAAGCTCAGAAAATGTCCTTGTCTTCATCCATCTGCTTTAGCAAATGTTCTCAATCTCAAATTTAATGTTTTTTCTGGAATCTTTCCGAGCTCGATCTTAAAACGTCTGAGTTGTTCAGGCGTAAATCCACTCCATTTTTTCCCCCATCGACAGTGACCCTGATGCGGCGTGGTACGTCTGTACTTATTAAAGCTGATGATGTAACACAGCTCGCGCTGTTTTGTCTCGTCGCTCAGATGCGCAGCAATGGAGGACGATGAGGCTGTCACGCCCTGTTCTGTAGCTCTGCTCGGACTCCAGATGGGAAGAGCCTGGAGGAGCGTGACTCAGAGCCGAGCGCAGCTCCTTTTGGTGAGACGGCCGTCCCACACTGTGTGCAGCAAGAATAGAAGAGTAGCACAACTCAAGCTTTTGTCCTACCGTGTCTCAGAATAATTCAGGTTTTAATTATAGCCGGGCTTTGAGTTTTTTTCTCCATCCACATTTTCTTACTGGCATTATTGTACGTTATTGGGATTTGTGTGACAGACCAACACAGACTAAACCTTTGTTGTGAAGCGAAAAGGAAATGTTATGTGGTTTTCAAATCACAGTCTGAAAACTTCGGCGTGCTTTTTCGTTTAGCCTCGTTTGTTCTGATCCATCAAGTTAAAACAATGTGCAGCCAACGGCCTTCAGAAGCCACTTAATTAGTAAATTCTCTGACATCGTATTTAGAAATCCAACTTGTTTCGTTTCTTCTTTTTTTTTTTTCTTTTATTGTATGACAGTCACAATTACTGTCTGAGTGCCAAGGAGAATCCCAACACATTCACATTCACAAATACTCCACTTGATATGAACATCCTGTTCATTCACCAAAACGTGAAGAGAAGAGCTGCACAGCTTCCTAGATAGCCAGCTTGGTTATCTGTCCACACAGCCCATTGAGATAGTCAGCTCAAGGTATCAACTGAGAGAAAGAACAAGTAAATAACAGCATTTATTTAAGTCCTTTATTTAAACCCCGTTGAGATCTAGATCTCGTTTTCAACAGGGACCTGAGCAGAAGTAAACAATCTAAAAGTTACTTAATCAAAATGTAATAATAGACAACTGTACCAGTGTCTCCTCAACTGTGAATGGTATTGTGTAAACAATTCATCCTGATTTTCTAAGAAATTTATTTTCAGATTCATTTAAAGTGTATATACAGTAATACGTCAGATTTCTAAGCAGGGCCTGCAGAGCGTGGACTCCTGCCGTCATAAACGTTTGGCTTGCCCTGACCCATCTTGGTCTTTTCAGAACTACTCTCAGTGCATCGCTGCAGGCAACAACAAGTCTTCTCTGACTTTTCATATTCCCACAAGCCATCTAGGAGATGCAGGGAACATGTAAAAAGAAGGAGTTCTGGTCAGATTAAGCCACGGTTCTTATCTTTAGCCTACATGGTATGTTTGTGTAACAACCTAACATTGTGCGTCACCTTGAGGGAGGAAAGATGCGCAGGGAGACTCGAGACTGCAAAAAACCTGCAAAGTCTTTCACCGTCCTACACTGGAAATGTTTAGATCAAACTACATCCATCTGCAGCAAGACTTGAAAATTGCTTTTCACAGACACGCGCCATCCAATCTGTCTGAGCTTGAGCTATCTGGGAAAAAATAATGAGCAACAAAAATAACGTGTCATTTTCTTTTCCCTTCACACCGACGGGCCGCTTTGCATTTGGTCCGTCACATAAAACCCCAGTAAAACACATAAAGGTTTGTACTTTCATTTCCACACAAAGGTGGAGAATTTTGAGGTCTGAATTCTTTTGAAAGTCACTGTACATTCAACATTAAAACCATTCCACATTTATATTTTGTTTCAGTGCAAAAACACAAAATCTTACCAAGTAATCTTGTTCTAGTTTCTTGTGCAAATATCTTAGCACCCTTGAAGTAAGACAAAACTAACCTAGAAAGAGTTAATTTGTTACAAGTGATTGTATTAAGTTTGTCAAACTTTATTTACGTTTAACATATTTTCTTGGAAAACTTAATTTGACTACTTTTTTTTTCAGTGTAACTTTTCAGCAAGCTTGTTTAGCTTGTTTTGAATCAATAATTCCTTTATATTGATGAGAAAAGTACTTGTAAGTGAAATAATGAAATAGTCACAAAAACAAGCTAATCTTGCTGAAAGGCAACTTGTTAGTTAATTTTGCCTTATTTCAAGTGTACTAACTCATTAACACTAGTCAGTCAATCAATCAGCACTATTTTTACCAGTAGGCAGATTCGATTACAGTTGCAGGAAACTTTGAGCGACACAAATATAAAATGATTCAAAGTAGCCAGGTGCTCAATACTTTAAATGTTAAAAATCATTAAAAAACAAAAACAAAAAAAAACAAAAGACAAACAAAACAAACAAAATACTCTATCCTCCTCATTAGGACAAGATTGAATTAAATAAATAAGCAAATAAAATGACATTAAAACTAATGCCACATTGAACTGTGGAAGCTCACTGCAACAGGAACAAACCTGCTCCCGGGGAAACTAGGTGGGAAATACTGGGGGAGCTTCAGTGTTGTTGCGGTGTTGTGTGAGATGAAACATTTGAATCATTAATCTGTCTCTTCCACAGGCGTACGCCGCCATTGTCTCCATATTTGTCTTCATAGTCGTCGTGTCCCTGCAGGGCTGCCTGGGTAAGTCTCCGTTTGCTCACTTGCTGACAGTGACCACAAGATGGCGCAGTTTCCCACCTATTAATTCACTTCTTCTTCTTCTTCTTCTTTCTTTTTTTCTATGTCTTGTGTCTTTTACTTGTGTGCGCGCGCTGCAGAGCGGATCGGCAGGCCGTCTGTCAGCCCAGCGGACCGGAACCGGGACCGGACAGGCCAGCCGGGGAATTCATGGCCGACCGTGAACGAGCGCCGGCGGCTGAACTCGGCTGCCGACCTGGCCGTGACTCTGTCGGGCGCGTGCCTCGCCGCTTTCTGTTGCGCGCTGCTTTATCATCTCCTCCGACAGACCAATCCCAGCACAGCGACTCAATAACCTCAGCAAAGGAGAGAGAAAAAAAAATTAATTAAAAAAAAAATCATTTTTTGGAAAACTACTTATGTGTGACTCATTTTGATAATATTAATAAAAAAATAAATAATAATAAAGATAGGAGTCATGATGAAAGAGTAGCTTTTATCTGATGGCCCATAATGTCTCATCAGTAGCAGTATCAACTGTTTTATGTTTGTGGAAAATAAACCACTTATCAGTCAAGTGTCCCTGGGTTCATGTTGCTGCTTGTATTTTTTTATGGTGTGAATGCCTGGCAGGAGTTTGAACCTTCCCTTGTAGGGCATGCAAGTCAGAAACAGATATAAAGTCAATAGTTGTGCATTGGAGAAAAAAAAAAAAAAAAAAAAAGATTCAACCTTAGAGATCATAATGTAGGGAGATGTTTTACCAGCGTTGTTCTAATGAGTCACGTATTAAGGCTTGTCCCCTGGTCCTATCAGCGATGATAAACGCTGCTCAGGAGACAAGGATACTCGGCGAGAGCATGTGGGGCACAAATACCTGATGTTTGGTCAGAAACCCCAACGCTGGAATTTCCCATTTTTCTTTATTGACCCAGTCTCTGTGCAGGTGCTTTGGGTCAATAAGATAAGGAGATCCCAGCTGTGCCCATTGGTAATAAGTGGCTGGAAATGAAGGTAACTATAGCAACAGCTGATTTTATATATAGATATATCTATATATATATATTTATTTAAAAAAAAAATCTTGTGGGCTTTTTCTTGGACAACAGTGCAAAAGCACAAAATCTAGTGGTCCGCTTTCTAGTGCGAATGCATTGGTACACTTGGAAATGTTTCAGCAACATATGGAGTTCATTTTGAGTCAATAATTTCTTAAAATCTTCCTCTTTTTTTTCCACTTAAACGTGGGGAGAAATGTCTGTTATAAGTGAGAAAAATCTGCCAGTGGAATAAAAAAAACAAACTAACTATTATGGTATTAATGTGTCAAAACAAGCTCTTGTCTCTTTCTGGAAAGCTTGTCAGCTGGTTTTTTGTCTTACTTCAAGCCAAGATGTTTGCAGCAGAAACAGCCTGCAAAACCACTTGGTGAGACTTGGTGTTTTTGCCAGGGATGATAAAACAAAACCACATCCGTTAATCCCCTGTGTCAGTAAAACAAAATGCGACGGGAAACACTCTGTAATTTTGTTGTTGTGCCTGGCAACCGGCACAAGGGACGGAGCGTGTCACTTCTCCTAACAGTTATTTACACGCCTGGGCGTCTAGGATGTGATGATGTGCAGTCTGTAGCTGGCAGCCGTCATTAGCTAAATTGGGAGCTGCGCCGTGTAAACAGCTCAGTGTTGAGCAGCTTCACCTGAAACTGACTGGGTGTAATTTAAATTGATCAAATGTTGTGGCTCCATTGTCTTAAAAGCGTGAGTCGCCTGACCGTGTTTTGTTTAGTTTGACTAAGATGTGAGGTCAGCCGTGCAGCCAAAAGACAAAAAAAGCAACAACGAAAAAATTCCTGTTTTGTTGTGAAACAAGGACTAAAGACACATTCATGAGCATATGTGGCAGCAGAAGAGACACAAACAAATAAAACGGTGAAGAGGGTGAACAGCCCATGACAACAACGGAAGTTCAGTTTGCTGCTCAGTTTGGCCACAAAAAAAAAAAAAAAAAAAAAAAAAAAGAATTCAATAAATTAAAACCTTAAATTATTTTGAGCTAAATGAAGTTATTACGACTGTTCCTTGTCACAGTTGGAAAACGGCTGATCCACTTATGGTTTCATTTTTTATTTATTTCTACAAAACAATGTCTGGATACCCAAATATGGAGGAGGAAGGAAGGACTTGTATAAGGAAAAGACGAAACAAAATATCAACTTTTATTGACAAAAACGCATGTTTAGGGGAAATGAAAAGGAAAATATATTCCCATAATACATTTCTTGGTGGAAACTCGTGTGTGAAGACAAGGAAGAGCTAAATATATATTTATGCTTTTATTTCTTACTTTGTCAGTTTTGGTCCTCCATACTCGAGGGCCAATTTTTCGAATCTTAACAGTTTCGCATGCACTTCTCTCTCCAAGATTTTAGTTGTTCAAATTGACGGACTTGCTGTGATTCTTCACTTCCTGAACATCTTGTGATGTGTAACATCAGTCCACGGGATGATGTGTAACAGAAAACTGCACTGTAGTCCAAAAATAACATTCAGTTTGAATTTATTGTGGGAGGTTTCTGATCCACACAGAATCAAAAATGATGCATCCAGACTCATAAATATACTGCTCAAAAAAATAAAGGGAACACTCAAACAACACAATATAACTCCAAGTACATCAAACTTCTGTGGAATCAAACTGTCCACTTAGGAAGCAACACTGATTGACAATCAACAATGATTTTGTTGTCAGCACATTCAACTTTGTACAGGACAAAGTATTCAATGAGAATATTTCATTCATTCAAATCTAGGATGTGTTATTTGAGTGTTCCCTTTATTTTTTTGAGCAGTATATATAGAACCAGAGTAATATCTGAATTCACTTCTCATAACACCTTGTGCCTAAATCATGCAGTTTCTTTTTTGCTTCTGCTTTAATTTTGTTCCTATGTTTGACCTTGTTTTCTTGTTCATTATAGTTTTTTGGGTTTTTTTTTTATTGTTGTTGTTTTGCCTTGCACATGTCAGGCTGGAAAGTGCAATGAATAAAATTGCCATAGAACCTAAGTGAAACCATTTCAGAAACTTGACGTTAGCTGTTTAGTTGTTGTTTGTTTCTCCATGGACGTGCGGTGGCCTGCGGCTGCCGTCGCAGCAAAAGTGATTCTAGTGAGCTGAACAGGATTGGATGCCACATTTTAAGATTATTATTTGCAAAAAAAGAAAGAAAAATGGATAGGGAAGAAAAGAAGGGAAATTGAGAAATGGCACAATTAAGTAAGTATGTTAACTTCAGTTATAGAAATGCTGTATATATCAAATATGACTCAAAATAGATTTGACTTTGCAATTCAAGGCCATGAAATTGGTTCTCTCTCTGCCTCTTTAAGAAACTCGTGCTCTTTCTGAAACAGGAAGTTACCACAACATGCCTCCTCTATTCCACCGGATGGTTTGCTAATTGCCGCTGGCTAGTCTGAAGGAACTGAGGAAGGATAGTTGTGTGGAGGGCTGCTCTGTGAGCTGGAAGCGGCGAAGTGTTAGCTGCAGGGAGGAGGAGCTTTGTCTCAAAGGCGAGGCTAAATCCAACCAGGCGTTTTGATGAAAAGGATTTCTCAAACATGCGTGAAAGGACCAAAACAACACTCCCGCGTATGTTTTCGTTGAGGGAATACCGTTATAACATGACATAAAGCTAAAAAAAACTCAATTTTACATCATAAAGTCCTTTTAACAACTTGCGAAAAGGTTCAAAGGGAGGAATTTTCCCGGCAAGTGCTCCTTATGTCATTTAATCCCCGTCTCATTATACCACTCCTGCAGAGAGACCGGTTCCAAAGAATATTGTCCAACCTGAGCTGGACTTTGGAAACACCTGGGAAGAATACTCATGGCCGATAATGACATGATAAAAGGCAATTCAGATGAAAACGCACTCCCAGAAGAGACAGGCTGCTATCTAATCACTGTGAAGGGATTTTTGTCCAGCAGTATTAATTAGCCACCTGAAGACGGGTTTGTTTCTGGAAACATTCTGTCCTGAGGAATTCTTTTGATGCCAAAGTGTTTCTGAGAAGAGAGTTCCTGTGTGTGGCGTCTCCAAGCCACCACACACAGGAAGCTGTTAACAAGTCCGCGCTCTAACGCAGCTCCTGGGTGAGCGAGCGAGCGATCTGGTTTCAGTCGGGAACGTTATCAGGTGTTCTGCGGCCGAACAAGACATTTTCTTCGCGAAATGATACAACTCCCAGCCTGACTCGAGGTCAGAGCAGCGCTTTCCACAAATGTGTCACCGGCCAACAAAACGGATAAAATGTTCTGTGCTCGTGTGCTGCGCCCACACAGGCTGCATCAGGACGTTTTTCTGCGCGTGTGGAAAAGCTACATGAGACGACTCAGGTCATCGGCTAGAAAGCGACTTCTGCTCCTCAAGGGAGAGGGAGCCGGTACCCCGGGGGTCAGAGGTCACACTGGTGCTGCTGGATGCCTGGGTTGCTCAGTCTGAGCTGTCACCACTTAAGCGCATGAACGAATAAAGGAGTTATTCAGGATGAATCCGCCCTCCCTTGTACTACATTCATCGACTCGTCCGTTGACCTCCCTGCAGGGCGAGGCGAGTGAGACTCAGGCGTGGAATAACTCTGAGCCAAAAGAAATGAGCTTCTTTTATCAGATTCATATTAAAAGTAATCAAGAAATTAGTTCATTTTTGGTTGTTTTCTTTTTTTTTTTTTTTTTTACATTTATCATACTTCTGCTTCAGGTGGATTGTAAGTGGATTTACAAATCTAAAAGCTTTAGTTGAGTTTGAACCACACAAATAAATCAGATCTCTGTCTGTCTTCATGAAAACTGCAGCAGAAGCAAAAACAACCTGCGTAGATACTAGAAGTGGGCGTATCGATCCAGGAATATCGATAATATTGGCACCAAGTCGGTATCATTATCAGATCAATACCAGCGTGGTAAAATCAGTGCTTTAGCTTTAGATTCCCTCTCGAAACTTTAGATTATTTTCGTAAAGTAGTTTCTCAGGTCTACCTTGAAACTCCTTAAACTGTTTTGCGCAAACTACAACTTTCTTTGGCAATATCGGAGGGACACAGTGATATCGCAATATATTGGAAAACAAAGACATGCGCCACGTCTCTTCGCCATGACTGGGAGAAACTGAATGACCGAATTGAATCTGTTGAAAAGAAAAAAAAAAAAAAAAAAAAAAAATTTTCCAGCAGCAGTAACTCACAACAAAGTGGGTGGAGCTCAAATTGGGTTGCTAGGTGAGGGGCTGGATTGGGCTTGGAGTTGCCAGGTGACAAAATAGTGACGCATCGATTCAGATGTTTTTGAAGCAGATCGCTTTGCAGACGCCAGAAGAGCATTTACTAATTTGTTTATTGATTTTCATTATTTTCCTGTTGGGCAAGCAGGAGATACACAAACGGAGGCACAGAAACATACGAAAAAGTGAATTTGGCGTAATGGTGGACCTTTAAGGTATTTTGTTGACGCCTATAAACTTTGCTGAAATTCTGTCCTTGGTTTGAACAAAATATATAAATAAATAGATCAAAAGATAAATAAATAAATGAAGTAAAAACTACCAAACACCTAAAAGACATCAAATTTAAATCAAAAGCATCAGTATCTGCAAGACTGGCTCTGTATTTAATTGGTATCAGATCCAACTTGGAGTTAATATGCGTCAATGAAGCATTTCTGAATTTAAATCTGAATTGAATTTGAATTCCCTGTTGATGTGCCACCCATTGGGCCCCATTCTGGGGCCGCCCCTGCTGCGATGAGACATTTCCCTCTGAACCACAGGAACCATTTCTTCTTCTTCTTCTTCTTCAACATCACACACAAGCAAGACAAAGAGGACGCTCTGTGAATATCTTGTTATGCGGAAAGGTTTCAGATAAAACAGATAACACAACCAGGGAGTGATTTGCCAATTTCCCCGCCAAAAGTTGTCATTCTGTCATACGTGTGACATATTTTAGCATTTCTCAGCAGGAAAAAGAGGAGTAGGAATGATGCAACGTGACAGCTTCTATGACTCAGCGAGCACTTACTGTGCTTCTCTCTGCATGTTGCAACAAACACTACCTCCCTCCCAAAACGAGAGAGGGGAGAAATTATTTGCCACCTGATGTCAGGTCCACACTAACCGGCTCGGCGAAGAGCAGCTGACTTCGCAATTTAGTGCCGAATTAAAGCTCTGTCGTGGGTTTACTGAAGTACCAGGTTGCACTGGCGAAAACTGGATTTACAGCCAAACGAGGGGCTGCTGCTGCAGACTGACTAGCGCGTCGTCCCACCTCAGGGTCGCGTGCTCCCCGGGGTCCTCCTGCCTTTGCTTTATGGCACTGTGAAGTAAAAATTGTGTTATTATTTCTTTTAAATTTTACTTGAATTATTTTAGTCATTTAACATTAGTATTGTTCAGCCTGTTAAAACATGTAGGTCAAGGAGTCTCTGAAGAATCAGTTGGATAGGTTTCCTGTTGACCTCTCCTTGTAAAAGTTCCAGCAGACGGTCAGCGGCTAAAATAAGGCGCCAGTGTTTGTTAACAGATAACAACAGAAAGTTAAGGTAAAAACAGTAAGATGGAATAAGCCCTAAGGTCTCCATTGAATGTTAGAAGCTAACACAACGTACAAAGTCTTACAATGTTTTTGGTACGGAATATTGTTCCATCAGCAACCTAATTTTTGGAAAATCCCATATTTTGACCAAGAAGACGTTTGTCAACTAAATAATTAACTGACCTTTCAGTAAGGAAGAGGTCGCATCCTGTCCATCCTGTGACGACATGACTGGCCAGTAAACCTGTTCACCTGGAATTGGCTCTGAGCCAAATTGTATAGAGAGTCTGAAATATGGTGAGAGCTTGCAACTCCAAGTCAGAACTCATTGTAGGTACAGTTGTGCTGTGGTTGCCGTGTGTTCTCCGTTTGCAAACGACAGAGAAATAAAGAATTTTGCTCTTTGCCATTTGCCAGAGTCTCAAGCCTGATCTGTTCCACACAGATTATTTTTTATTCTTTTTCCACAGCACCTGTTTACGTAAAACAACTTTATTTGTACCCATCATGCATCGGTTTATAGGAGCCCACGTTTATCGTCCATCTGGACGCTCTGGCCAACGCCGTTCATTACCGATGGAGCGAGCGGTGCCACGGTGGCGGCGCAGCTTCTCCTGGAGTCGAGAATGTCATCATAATGAAAAGAAAAAGACTGTAAATGTGTGCAACCCGAAGCTGCTGTTGTTGGAAATTTATTGCGACTTTTTTTTTTTTTTTTACTTGTACAGTAAAAGGACACGGTTTTCTGCTTTTAGAAAAGACAAGTTTGGTTCGTTGTACAGAAGAAAGGGCTTGTCTGCACACAACAGTTGATCTGTTTTTGATGGGAAACAGAAATTTCACTCTTACATGGTTAAAATTAACATTCAAACATGAGTTAACAGTCTGATGGTGGCCACACACCAAGAACAGAGTGATTTCAGTCTCTTATTTGTCTTTTGGGACGTGTCGCAGGCACCACATTCCAAAACGAGTGAATATTTGCAAAAACACAATACAGTTTTCCACCTGGACAGGAAGACGTCGTCTGAAAAAGGATTTGGAAATCACTGTGGGTTTACACAGGGTGCCGACGGTTAATATTTCACCCAGCAGCTGGCAATAAGACCTATCAGTTGTTGCAGATATAATATTATCTACGGCATTCATTTATGGTTATTTTGATCAGAAATCTTAAGAGAAAACGTTAAAAATCCTCTGAACTCAGATGTTGGTTTGTAGAACAGCGTCATCTTTTACGCTTCGCTTCTCGTGAGAATCTAAAGAGATGATACTTGGTGGTGAATTTGCTTTAAATAGTCAAAAAGTCAACTTTTTCATCACTTAACATACCTGAAAACAGGTGAATTTGTCTTTTTTGTAGGCAAGAGACCGATATCGGAGCTTGATGTCAGCCAGCTGAGCTGCAGTGCGCAGCAATATTTTAATAAAGTTCACTGCAATGGTGCTCAATATTTCAGACAGATGGGAAAAAAAACCCCAACAACTCAAACATCTCATTGAAAGGTCTTTAAACAGCACAATGCTGCTTTTGCATGAAGTTTATTACCCAAATTTAACAAGTAAAATGATGGAAATGTACTTGTTTCCATCGGGCGCACTAATTTCTAAAGTAAAAAAAGAATCGCTTCAGCACAGGTTTGATAACATCATGAAACAAGTCGAGACTGTGTGCAAAACTGAACTCAGTTACCAAACAAATGTAACCAGAAGTGGAGAAAACGAGAACAAAGTATACATGATAGCAATAATAAAATAAAACAAAAACAGTGATCTGTAGTGGTTATGGAGTTAAAAGCGCTTTATGATCCCCAGCTGAGCAGTTATGCTGCCAAGTTTTAATGAGCTGATAGCGCCAGTGACCTTGAGCGTTCGTAATTCAGTTTATTGCGCGATACGGCTCACTTAAAAGGCTGTGAAACATTTGAAGGGCTGCACAGCCAACAAACTATAATTTATTATTATTTTTTTCCCATCACTTGATCCGTTTGGTTCTGTTGGTCTCCTTCCCTCGTCATAAGAAAAGCCCCCTGTGGCCAACTGCTCTGGTCATTTCTGAGGTGAAACTGGAGGGCACCTGAAATCCAACACGCGATACAACAACGCTGGACCTGATAGTGGCTTTTGAGAGCTGATAAAGTCCTGCTGAATATTTACACTTGACATTTTTCCACTATTCTGCGTTACATTCATTCTACCAGCTAATTACCCTCTGAGTCGTTGCAGCCGCTTTTGTTTTGTTCTTTTTTTTTTTTTTTTTTTTTACATGATCCAGTAGGTTTTATGGTTGAATTCTGCAGATGATAAAAGTCCTTCACAGAACCACTGAGTTTAACCCTGATAAGGACCGAGACGAGACCGGCTGAGTTCATAACTCACCTGCTGCTTTTTTCATTTTTATTTTTTTACTTTTTATTTTACGCACTTATTAAAAGACCCCTGTTAACCAATAAAAGTGACAAATTGTCAGTTGTTTAGCCTGGGTTTATGGGCCATATGAGCATGAACAATTCCATGTTTACGGTCTGACACATGGCTCCTGTGGCACAGCCAACACACCGGGGTCACTCGGCTCCTTCTCCCCCTAGACCTGTGGTTTTCCACTGCACTGAAACCGACGGCCAGAGATGAATTATGATCGCGTTGCGATCACGTGAACAGAACAGAGTGCGATTTCAGACTGAATGCAATGTACGCCAAGTCCAGCAAATGTCTTTCACCTCGAAATACCTGAGGAGAAGGTGCGCAGGTGTGGCAGTGTGGGTGGTAGAGCATTTATTATGGGCCTCGGGTCACCGTGCTCACTCGAACCGTGTTTAAAGGGCCAATTCCGCTTTTTTTTTTTTTTTTTTTTTGAAAAAAGGTTTTAAAAAAAAAAAAGGGAAAGGAAATGTGTCTTATCAAAAAGTCAAAAAAGTGGGCTTCCGTCACCACGAGCAGTCGATATGTAATGTGTGACATGACTTTTGCTGCATTTTATTTTCGTACATGTAAAGAGATCAGGCTGATTTCCAACCTTTTTTTCTCTTTTTCTTTTTGTTTGTTGTTGTAAAACTGAAATTGGTGACAAATATTTCATCCATCCATCCATCCATTTTCCGTCACCCTTCTCCCTAACGGGGTCGGGAGTTGCTGGTGCCTATCTCCAGCTGCGTTCCGGGCGAGAGGCGGGGAACACCCTGGACAGGTCGCCAGTCTGTCGCAGGACAAATATTTCATTTGGAACCAAAATAAACAGCATTCAATATATTCTCTGTGCATTAATAATTTGAACAAAGTATTTCCAACCATTTGTGTGGACAGAAATGACTGATGTAGCCTTCAGGGGATTTGTTATAATTTGGCTAATGGTTAATTTGCTCCTGTGCCACTTTGACCAAACTTCCCTAAGTGGGGTGAAAGGTTACGGTTGGTTCAGCAAAGCATAGACGTACGTTTAGATTCCCCCTCCCCCAACATTATCTATATTTCAGCCTCTGAAATATCTAATAAGTGTGCACAAAAATATAATATGCCAACAGAGGAGCATTTTTTTTTTATTACCTCCCAACCGAAGCCCAGCTTTAAAACAATCTGTCCTACCACTTTAAGAACTTGATAACCTTTGTCTTATCTAAACCCGAATCATGCCTATATCTATTTTTATGACCTCTCTACGTGTAAAAATGGCCTCTAGTGTAGTATAAGAGCAAACTCTACCTAATCAGCTGCGTGTTTTTGTTGCTCTGCCTGCATTGCAATTAAGTGGTTTCAGAATAACATTCATCTCTCTGCAAACCTGTTGTTACATCAGCGAGCACAGGAATGTTGCGAACACAGGAATGCGTTCATCGCTGGGGTCCTTGGTTCAGCACAGCAACGCTACACTGACAAAACACCAAGACTTTCTGAGTAGTTTTGCTTTAGTTTCTAGTGCGAATATCTTAGCACGCTTGAAATAAGGCAAAACTAACAATTAACTTCAACAAGAGAAACAGGTTTTAAGTAAACAAACAGAAAAAAAAGTCCTTAATATTGATGAAAAAGGATTTGTTTCATTAGCAGATTATTTCACATATAAGGAATAATTATATAATTGGAATAATTGCTGGAAGTGGCACTTGTTCATCTGACCAAACTCCTAAATCTTGCTTAAAAGTTACTGGTGAGTTGGTTTTAAGCAAATATCAAGTCTACTAAGATATTTGCAGCAGAAATTAGAGCACAATACAGAAACTACTCTGCTCTCTTGCAGTGCGAGAACCTCATCAGTCGTGTGAACCCTGCGGGAGCAGCTCAGTCAGCGCCTCCAGTTAGCTAAATATGTCAAAAAATTATCGCCGACTGTAATTTACGAACGTAACAGACAAACCATATTCAAAAGACGACAAAGTGGTACTTTAAAAATAGCCATTTTTTTTTAAATGTACAAATATTACACAGTTTTAAATACTGAGTGCTAGCATGGGCAAATAATAATAAATTTAAAATGCTACATTGGAATTCAAAATGCTCAGATGTGAAACTAATTTCAAATAATAATAATAATAAAAAAAAGGCTTGTATTCACATATATATCAACTTATGTACATTGATTTTTGGAAATGTTAAATAAACATCAGACGTTCCGACACGGCGGGCCCGATGAGAGCATGTGTGACAGTTTTGTCCATGGTCTCCATGGCGACAGGAAGCGTATATTACAGTTTGTCACGAGATAATCAACACCTTACCACAACCTGAGAAGGAATGAACAATTACGAAATGTGTCACAAGAATACAATTGCATTAAGTATCGGCCCCTCCCCCCCCTGATGACATCAGAACTGCGTCGTTCTCTCGTACGTCTTTTCTTCGTCTCGGGACATGGCGGGATTGTCGTACGTCGCCAGGCTCTTCCTGCTGGCCCTGGAGATCTTCTGCGCCTCTTCGTCCTTTCGGCAGCAGCTGCTGCACTTGCAGCAGCAGCAGCAGTGTTTGCTGCAGAAGAACATGGAGCTCGTCACCACTTTGTCCCACGGCGCCATGGAGTGCAGGGGCCGGGGCAGGAAGTCCCAGTTGCGGAGGAACTTGGGTAAGAAGCGGGGGCACCGCGACTGCATCACGTTGATGACAATCACGAATATGGCGAGGGCCACGATGGGCACGCCGATGCCGACCAGGACCTGCCAGCCGGCTATGGACAGTCCAAACACGGTCAGGGGCAACACCAAGAAGCACAGGAAGATGTAGAGAGCTGCAAACCAGCGGTACTTGGCGGTTCTGTTCCCCAGGCCTCTGGCTAATGTGATGGGCACCCGCATGAAGGGGATTGGATACCACAGGAGGATACCCATGATGTTGAAGAAGAAGTGGCAAAGTGCAATCTAGGCAAGAGAACACACACATTACATACACGTGTTAACAAATAAGCCATATGAAGCACAAAATAAGCGTGAGAAGCTGACTAGAGGGGCAGTATTGTGCGTTTTCCAGCCACATGGTGCCATTTTGAAGCACAGTCAAGCAACTATGTTACCCTCAGTTGTTTTAAAGACGCTATCCAGAATAGATGGGTAGAAACGCCATTACTTTTGCTGCAATATTTTGATGGTTTTCACACAGGCATTTCACTCTCAGTTTTGTGGTCATTTCTCGAAATAATAAATACCCTACGATCAAACACTCTTTATCCACATTACTTCATTGGCTCCTATTTTTAGGTGCCATCACTGATCACTCTGGTAATTTGCCTTGCCAGTCTAAATAAAATCAACCACAAACCAACATGACATCACGGTTGTTGGAGCACCAACACACCTGCAGAGAGCTGGCTAGCTTCTCTCCAGGGCTAGCCATTGCGGCCAGTATGGCGGTCGTTGTTGTGCCGATGTTTGACCCCAGCGTCAGCGGGTAAGCTCTCTCAAGGGAAATGACGCCGATACCTGGCAAAGGAAGACAGGCAGGATTTAAGTTTGGATGTCAAATTAAACCCAAAAAAATTTTAAGTGGATCCGAGGCCACTTACCGACGAGAGGCGTTATAGCCGATGTGAAGACGGAGCTGCTCTGAACAATGAACGTCATCCCGGCTCCCACCAAAATTGCAATGTAGCCAGTAACCCAACCAAAGGGGAAGGGAAAGTCTGGAACGGAACAACGAGTCTGGATTGAATGAGCTGGTAGCGTACGATGACTACCACAAAACACAAAAGTACTTTGGCAAAACAGAACGTGTGCCTGAGCTCTCTGAGCGACGCTCCAGTACTGTTGGACCGGGAGTCCGGCCAGGAGCAACAGGAGGACTGTACCTGTGCTGCTCATCAAGCATCACCACGACGACGCAGGTGTGCTGACTATCAAACAGGCCTTCCACAAAAGCACGTGAACGTGTGGTGCTTAACGTATGTACCTGTGTTGAGCACTTTCTTGATGACCACAGCCACCTGTCCTTTGAGCATAGAGTTGAGCAGCTTGACGATGAGGATGAGGCAGGTGCAGAGGACGAGCAGAGAGAGCGCCAGCAGGATCAGGCCTATGGCGAGGTCCGGCAAGTCAACGTAGACGAAGATGTGACTGCCTGCAAAGAAGTGTCAACATTTACAATGAGCGGCCTCACTGGTAACTCTCTGAGACATTTCAAGCTTTTGAGACAACTAGAAGAATGCGGCAAGAATGAAGCACACAAAGCCAAACAAGTGACTTGCTTTAAGCTCTAGCAGAATACTTGGAGAAAGTGATCCACGTAATGGACTTGAGCTGGAGAAAGGCGGCATGAAAAGACTTATTCATTAAGATAGATTCTGAAGCCGGGCCATAAACCGAGGCACTGCAGCGTCTCAAAGGTTGGCATTGTCCAGACGTCAGAGGGGCTTTTTTTTTTTTGGCCAAATGGCCCGCTTATGTTTCACTGAGCTTCAGTGGATCAGGTTGTCTTGACTGCTTTGTTGTAGTCCCTCAACCACCCCCACCAAAAAGAAGGGAAGAATAACACTGAGGGAAGCATTACATCTCTCAAGGTAGATGGTCAATGACTGGTTCTTCTCAGTCCAGGTCTCATTTCCCTCCGTCCAGCAGAAGTAATCTTCAGGGCAGCTCTCCACGGTGGCATTCCAGAAAGTCTGAGACATGTCCAAAACAGGGAGGGGACACAGTAAGCAACCAGCAGCAGACAATCATCTTTCTGTTATAGCAAACAACATTAATTCCTTTTAAAGAACATGACCTCACACAATGTGGTCACAGATTGGGTCACAGATTGGGAAGGACAATATCAGTGATTTAGAGGAAGGATAATAGACTTTCTCGTCCTTCCAAGACTCCATTTTTTGCCACTGATTTTTCTTCATGTGCTGCAGCAATTGCTGATTTCTTACCAAGTTGCTCTCTGTCTTGCACCATCTTTTAACCAGACTCTTGTTCCTAGCAGCGGCAGAGCCAGTTGCGATGTCATTGATCACCGATTTGTCCAGCTGAGGGGACAAGGAAGTGTTTCACTTGCCTGAATCTTGAACAGTGAATCCCAACCCTCCCATCTCGATTCATTTAGTCACCTGGATGATGGAGCTGGTGAGGGGGTCCGTGATGACCTTCAGCAACTCGGGCGCATCCTCTCCAGTCTGAATGTTGAAGGACTTGATCAGGAGGTCGGTGAGTTTGAAGAGGACGCCCGCCGCTGCTTCCAACGGCAGAAAGACTAGCACAGACAGCCAATTGAAGAAGTCGTGGACGGTGGCGCCAGCGAATGCCCTAAAAGCAAAGAACACAATGCGTTAAAACACTTTGCTGGAGGAGGTCACCCTTTGTATTCTATTCCTTCCTGCTTCCTGTTTACCTGCGGAACTCATTTCGGTCTCCAGCTTGCATCACAGCCACGATGGTGTTGGTGACCGATGTGCCGATGTTGGCCCCCATGATGATCGGTACTGCGGATTTGACGTCCAGCACTGAACAAAAGCAGAAGCGACAATTGATGGGTCTCAATAATCCTGCTGTCATGATTGCATTTACCGTTGGCGCAAGTCAAGAATTAGAAAAACCTGTCTTGAGTTTTCAAGTCTCAAGGTACTTCGCAATCAATCATGTACTAATTCGTCCGTTTTTGAACCACTGACAATAACTTTTTAACAATCATGTAAGTTATTACATTATTGATTATTGTGTTTTCGGCATAGACTTTTAGCTTCCATGCTGATGTTGAGCTTCGGGTCTTTCAGGTCGGAAAGCCGTGTACGTATCCTGATCTGTAACTCTCCATAGATTTTCGAACACTCTTTTGGAGCTCGGCTGCTCCAAAAATACTAATACCACATTCAATAAGGAAATAAAAACCTTAGGAGTACTTTTTGGAAAAGGTGTTTTAGCTCAAAACCATCATTCAGTGAGACCCTCATAGTGACGGTCCTTGTCCAGAAAGAGTCTTACTTACGTCCAGAAGACACCATGCTGACCACAATAGACGAGGAGGTGCTGGAGCTTTGCACCAGCACAGTGACTAACACCCCGATCACCAGCCCAGCCACAGGGTTGGATAACACGGCGCTGTCCTGGAAGATGTCACCAGCCGCTTTGCCTGTACATACACAGACCTCAAGGTTCAAAAGGCTACACGCCACGAAAGCACCCCATTGTCTAATTCAGGGCATAAATGTGCAAAGACGGAACAGTGAGTCACAGTGACCCACGGCACTAATTTGGTTTTCACCTCCGACTAGCTGGAAAGCAGAGCTGAGAACGTCCAGCGAGCAAATAAACAGGTAGAGTAATCCGAGCAGCAGAATGAACTTGACAATGGCAGCCAGCACTCTCATTATCTTCCCTCGTGTATCCAGCTCTGTGCGGCAGGAAAGAAAAAACGCTGAGTCAGAGTCAGCTTTTAGAAAGAAGGGATTGGGATAAGAATGGCCAGGTGCCTCACCTGACCACTTGATCCCGGTGTCTTTGAGTTCTGGGAGATCCCAGGGATCGTCCTCAGGAGCCTCCTCGTTCTCTAGGTCCAAGGTGGCGTAAGGTGGTGGCATTTCGTTATCTTTACCCTTAGACCTGTCACCTAATGAAAGATCGCAAAACGCAGGTGTCAATGTCGGCTTGAGAGACTTTAGAACTATCCAAAACAAAACAAAAAAAAGCGCCTACTCATGGTGGAGGAGTCGTTCCCCTCTTGTGGTCTCGGTGCCATGACTGTTGGAGAAATGACGAGAAGTTGAAAGCATGAAGTCGGATGGATGGATTTAAAAGAAACACAAAGCGGACCCGGTGTGACTTTTAGGGGTTTTGGTCGTCACTCCAATTGTTAATGCGACGCTACAGAGCGACACGAAAACCTGCTGAGCTGGCAGCGGCTGTTTTGTGAAACACAGAAAAAAACTCCAGACAAGGCCATTTTGTCATTTTCACAAGTTGTTTTTAATGATGTCACATGAACCACCACCGTTGGGCAGGTGTCCGTTATTAAAGTTTTCACCTGGAAAAATCTGAATGTAAAGTTGTAAGTGGGGTGAAAATGTTTTCCAATCGTTCTGTTGATCGTTGAGGTTTGATTTTCTGGTTCAGGTTTTGACTCGTTTTCCGTTACAAACGGGGAAGATTTGAGCGAAAACCTGATATCTGTGAAATGACCTTCGTACTAAAGTCTCCCATGGCGTCTGGGTGCCATCGGAAACGGGCCGGTGTTCATCTCAGCCCATTGTCTGAATAAAGTCAACTCTTTCAAATAGCTTTTTTTTTTCTGAAGTAAAGAAGGACAATCTGTTCACATAAAAAAAAACAAAAAAAACATTCTGTCATGGAAAGAAATCACAATTTCTACTGAAATATGTCACTAACAGGGATGACGAAAATTGCTTGTCACAAAGTGTGAGAGTTTCCTTAATGGTTAATTACGTTTAACTACAATTAAATGGCAGAAAAATAAATAAATAAATTATATATATATATATATATATATATATATATATATATATATATATATATATATGTGTGTGTATATAAATGTGTAAAATGAGACCCATTTTAAATCAGTAACCTGAACTTTGAATGTGACAGTTTCAGGAGTATGAGACACAAAAAGGCTCTTAATGTTTGATTAAAAAACAAAACAAAAAAACAATCAGTCATGGAAAGAAATCACAATTTCTACTGAAATATGTCACTAACAGGGATGACAGATATTGCTTGTTACAAAGTGTGAGAGTTTTCTTAATGGTTAATTATCACGTTTAAATACAATTAATTGGCAAAAAAAAGAAAAGAAAAAAAATATATATTTATATATATATATATATATATATATATATATATATATATATATATATATATTTGTAAACTGAGACTCATTTTAAATCAGTAACCTGAACTTTGAATGATTCAGTTATGATCAGTTCAAAAAGCGTGACAGTTTCAGGAGTATGAGACACAAAAAGGCTCTTAATGTTGGATTAAAAACAAAAAAAAACAACCCAAAAACAATCCCAATCATCATCAGAGTCAAAGAAATAACCTCTAATCGTAAATAAGGACGTTTCCCCCTCTAACCGTCTCCAGCCCGTTTCCTCTCGGCGTCTTCCTCACCTGCAGATGAGAGCCCGTGCGTCTGGAGCCGCCGTGTTCACCTGGGTTACCTGACGCTCTGCTCCCACGCGCCGCGCCGCTTTTATAGAGCACAGCTGCTGCTGCTGCTGCTGCTGTTGCTGCTGCGCGCGCTCTTCCTCCCTCCCTCCCTTCCTCCGCGCTCGGTTCAAAGGTCGCGCACCTTGGGCCAGAGTACAAGCAGCAGCAGCAGCAGCAGCAGGAGCCGCGGTACACACACACCCACACCCACACACTGAACGCGGCCTGGCTGATAAACGGAGCCAATAATCTGATTAATAATAGTTACTCACCTCTCTGTCACCGACGCGAGGTGGAAGACCTCACTGCTTCTCAATGAGGCTGCAGACACGGACACGGAGCGCTTCCACACGCTCAGCCTGGAGCCTCAGGTGGCGTCATACAGGAAGCTGCCCTCTGGTTGCTGGGAAAGGAACTATTTTAACTCTTAAAGCTGAGAGAACGGTGACATAGAACAATTGCTTCTCGTTGTGCATTTGTTATTTCTAAACAAGCGTGTTAAAGATGCTGCCTTGAAGACTTCCTCGGTTTATTTCACCGTCACACTTATAAGTCATCAACAAATAACAGCAACAAGAAGAAGAAGACAAAGAAAAAACTGATTTCATATGATTATTATTTTTTGATTTTTTAAGATGACGGTTTTATTTGTTGAGCATAAAAAGCTGCCCAACCAGCATGGCTTTGTGTGAAAGTGTAACCCGCCACCCTGTTAGATGAGATGTATAATTAACCGGACGCTTTGGATAGCTGAGAATGAAGACAGCGGTGGAGCTGAAGCTTTCTAAAACAAAACAAAACAAAACAAAACAAAACAAAACAAAACATGAAGCTGGCTTAATGATCTCAAAAGCAACATATCAGTTTGGAGAAAACAAAAGAACAGATGAGAAATAACGTTAATAAGTAGGTAGCGTGTCACACTAAGCTTCCTGTGGCTCAGAGAATAAACTTTAAAATACTGTTGGTGGTTTATAAGTCGCTGAAGGGCTTGACGCCGCAATACGTCAAAGTTCTGCTGCCACATCGGTCTTTCGGACCCCTCGGGGCTCCTGGTCCTGCATCAGAACCGGAACCAAACACAGAGGCCGCGAATCTGATACAAGCTTCCGGAAAACTGCCAAACTGCTGAAACCCTGAGCTCCTTTAAATCAAGCCTGGCTGTTGGTTGCTGAAATGTGCTACACAAATAAACCTGACTTGAATATTAATCCCAGAATGCACTGCAACAACCTTTCAATTCTAACCGGAAGAGGAGAACTTTGTACAAATATGTAACGTCATGGTTTTTAATAAAAAACTCAGCCCTAAAGGAAGCCATCCCTTTATCCGTAGGAAACTTTTTTTTTTTTTTTCTTGCCGAAGGGAGATATTTAAATCTGGATCCAAAGTAAACAATCCGTCTACCGCCTCATGTATTCAGTGACTGAATTCTGGCAGAGAAACAGGCCTTGACCCCGGCTTATTTGAAATTCTGCAGAAGGAATCCTGAAGTTACGGGTTCCTCAAGCAGAGACGCTGTCTCTGATTCAGCGAACGTCGGAGATGAACTCGAGTCCAGTATTTTAACGTCGTATTTTAACGCCACGGCCTGAGCAGGCAGGTGTTCGTTCTGAGGCTGAAACTATTTAGCTATACTCTCCTCATGATCAGCTGGTCCCCAGCTGATCGTAGAAAGGCTGGTGCAATAATCACAATAAAAGTGCAAGAGCCGCAGCGTGGTGAATATGGCAAACATGGAACAGTGGCGAACCTTCCTTCTACGAAAATTAAGCAAGCATGAATTGAGCTATTCTTTGGCGCAGCTTCTTTTAACCTGTTTTCAAAAGGGCCATATAAATAAATTTGAGACTGACGAAACATCTTATCAACAACTCATTCTGGAGACCGGTCAAAAATTTGCATCCGTGGGCGAGTTCGAGTGCAATAAAAAAACAGTGCTGACCTGGCAGAATGCAGAAAATGTTTCACATTAGCTAAATAAAAACAAATAAAAAAATAACATATTAATGATCCCTAAGGCTTCTGGGTAATATTATGCAGAAAAAAACTAAATTCTTCCCGTCACATCTGGCATAAAACTAACATCACAATGTGATTCTCTTGCCATAACTGGCGGAACAATTTTAGTATATGACTTAATTTTCCTTTTTTTTCCCCCATTCAAACCCATAACATTGAAAGAAAAGCTTGATTGTATTTAGTAAGTCTCTGAAAAGATTTTTTTTTTTTTACAACTCAGTGGTTGTGGTTTTGAAGTTAAATTGACTTCTTTGCCCCTTTTCTTCTTCCATCGTTTTATTTTATTTTTAGCTTTATCATCAACATGTTTCTCCAGCTGAATTTGAGTCTTTAAATAGAAGATATTTACCTTTTGTTTATGTTGTGTAACCGTTCAGTGAATATATTGGAAAAATGAATAGGAGCGCACAGAAAGGAGAATGCCCATCAGTTTGTGACCTAAAGTCTAATTCCACTTGGGTTTTAAATGAAGACGACGGCTAAATGACTAAAGGCAAAAAGGGAAAGATTTGAGGGGCATAGTCAAAGTCTGGAATTAAATCTTAATCAGATACATAATCAGACGGGGTTTTTTTGTGTAATTTCAAGCGCGACAAAACATCAAATACAAAAGAAGTCAGTGAGTATAAAAATATTTTTTTCACTGCACTGTTTCAGAACACACACACACACGCACACACACACACACACACACACGCACACACACGCACACACACACACACACCCACACACACACACACACACACACACACACACACACACACACACACACATATGTTTATAGCTCCCTGAATTTATCTTATACTCATAGTGAGATACTGCGCCGATGGGATTGCAACAACACATCGTTTTACATCTGAAATAAACGCTGTGTATAAAAGTGAATGATTAAACTCTGGTCGTGTTTCAGCTACTCCCAAAATGCTGTAAAATAATCGTGACAAATTTAATGTGGCTTCAATAAAACGAGTTCACAGAATTGAAGGGGGTAAAAAAAAGAAACCTCTGAACATCTGACATAAGGTAAATAAAAGTGAATATATAAATATGTGTATTAAATGGACAGAAAATCGTTCTCAAATGATACATGAATGCTGCGGTTATTACGATGCGGTAACGCTGCTACTGCATCATAATTGGATCTTCCACGCAACTGGTTTGTTTTGCAAAAACGCCAGGCTTCACATATGTGCATTAGTTTTCAATAAAAAATAATTCCTCTGCAGTGCGAGAGCTGCAAACATGAGTCAGACAACTCCAGACGTGCCTGAATGCAACTCCAAAATAAACTAATCTGGCTACATTTGGGGCTTAAATACAGTATGTGATTGTTTTTGTTTTGCCTTTTTGTTCTTCCCCCCCATCTTAGCTTCAAAACAATAGCTCACGACCAGAAATCAATGATTACACCATGCTGCCCTAAACTACCAATCAGATGAGTGCATTCTGCAACTGGAGGCAGAGTCTGGAAGAAACATTATGGTATGGGTTAGACGTTATGAAACTGCAACAAAAATAAAAATAAAAAAATCAAATCAGGTTGTATGATCTCATAAAACCTATTACATAATCATAAAAAGTCTCCCCGTTTACCCTCCCATGATGTTAATAGACCAAAGAAGAGGAACTATGCAGCGACGCACGAGGATGATTACAAGACTTCTACAAGGAAAAAAATAAAAAAGTCATGAGTTGTGTTCTGAGAAGCAGGTGAAGTAGAGACATGACACATAGACTAAAAATACGTCTCCTTGTTTGTTTTCTAACGCTGCGTTTAGCTCCTGTAGGTAATAACATTGTCCAAACTCCTTGAACGTTTTCTCGCTCCCCCCTCCACAGCCTCAAACTTCACTGGGGATTATTTATTTAGACCTCGCGTCACATTGGCAGCAAAAAAATGAGTGTGTAATTCTAATGTGTATTTTGCTTCCTTTCACCCCGGAGCGCGCGGCTGAGCTGCTCGGAGTTGAGCGGATAACGGGCCGAGCTAAACGCAATCCTGTTAGAGACGCTGCACAAGGCCGGAGACTGGGGCAGAGGTTTCTGGCAGAGCAACGTTCAACATGCAGGCAGAGCGACGGTTTTATGAAAATCTCACTCATCTTTGACTGTTTTGGCACAAAAAAAAAAAAAAAAAAATTTAAACTGCTGCTTGGGTCTGTGACGGAGCAAATAGGATAAATGTTTACTGCAACAGACAATGTTAGGCATAAAAAATATAAAACCAAATTGATCGATTTAAGTTTTAAATCCCAGACTGACTAGGAAATCACAAGTCAAGTCCTGTTAGAAGCAGTTCATAATGTTAGTGGATGTTATTGAGGTTCGCTCAAAATACCTGAATTGTTAAATAGGTGCTCCAGAAATGATCTTCCTGGTACCAAAAACAAACATGAAAAAACAAACATTCAAAAAGGCAGTGGAAGAATTAAATATAGCAGCGCTCACTGAATATTATTGAGCAGGATATTTCTGGTTTCAGATGCTAACTATAAACACTTTACTTAATAATTAAAAGATGTTTCACACGCATATCTAAAGGTGATCGCATTGCGTGTCAATAAGAATAATAATATGTAGTTTCTGTGCTAATAATTACCCAATGACTACGTGACAATGCATTAAGGCAAATAAAATAGCATGAGCATTAAACTCCATTATGTTTTTCAGAACGTGTCAAATGTAAACCATCTTGGTAATAATCTTGACATAATATCTAAATTACCAGCTCGGCGCTTCTCATGTGTGGGACCACGACCCAGACATGTGGGCATCTTTATATTCATATGATGGATTGGACGGTTTTCTGTGAGATGTTTACAGCTTGGGATGTTGTTGTCCAACCGAACTGCATTAAACTTGAACACGTCTCTTTCTGTGTGACCCGCCTGCTGCGCCTGTTGGCGTTCATGACGCCGTTTGTCTGCTAATGTCCTCTGATGTCGTAAAACTGATATTGAATTAGAGCTGGGCATTTATTTTATCGACGATCGTTTAAAGTGATGCATTTCTTGTCGTGATAAGAATTTTGATTTATTGTTGTCACGGTAAATAACAATAACATGTTTAGAGATCCCCTCTGCAAAACTGCGTGTAATGTGCGGATCGGTATTTTCACTATTTGTACTCTGTTCAGCAGAAGTGTCAACAAGTGTGGAAATACGATTAGGCGCACTACAAATGGGAAAGTTTTTCAAGAGCAGTATTTGTGTTTTGTGGGACTACAATTACTGTGACGCACAGTCACGGTCGCACGGTTACCGGAAAAAAAGATGTAATTGATACTTCTTATCGCAATACTACCTCGAAATTTCATGATGAAACTTTTATGTCTTTTTGAATTAAACAGGAAATCGGGTGCGTTGGATTTTCTTTTGGAAGGGGAGAAATAAATACAAGCCACACTTTTCAGATTAATAATTATAAAGAACTTCGAGAGTCACGTTTTCTTTGTCTTTATTATACGTTGCCGTAGCACGAGGTCTCTCCGTGTGACTTCTACAGATGCAAGTATTAGATTATATATATATATATATATATATATATATGAATATATATATATATATATATATATATGTGTGAAGTTCTGCGACTGTAATGTAACAAAAAGTGAAAAATGTTCACAATTATGTCACAATTATATAATTTTAATTGTATAATTGTTTACAAAGATCAACAAATGCGTTCTGTTGTGGTTTAAAACTTTATCACTTTTGCTGGATTTTTATGGGGCCCAATTCCAAGCGACTTTATTAGCTGCACAGATAAAGGAGATACCAGCAAGGTGGAGCGCTCAATCTGTGGCTGAACATTGATTAAATATCTCTATTTATCTCTCTGATAACTGCCCGTATGTACCGATTCCCAGAGCAGCAGCTTCTGTGCAGTATCGAACGGTAGAGCCGTCTCGTACTGAGCCTTTTGATTCTCTGCAAAGCTTTTCTTTTTTTTTCCCCCTCCGCCACCCAGCCCTGACCTTTTCGCAGCCTTCGCAGCAACGTGGCGGGAGGATGACCGACCGACAGCCCCGTGTGTCGCCAACCAATTGAACATAAAGACCGATCTGAAAAAGAGGCAACATTTTACAATTACCTCGGTTATTTATTGACTAACCCATTAGAATGGAGGCAGCGCTTTTCTCCATGTGACTTCGGGAAGACCCGCATATGATGGGAGAGGATCAGTGGAGTCTTACCTTTGACCTTTGGAATGCTGCCTTCGCCGCCTCCCCACCCATGTAATCACGCGTCCATTCCCCCACACGGCTGCAAACGAGTTCTGGACATTTTCTGTTCCTTGTTTTATTTTCCCGCAGTTATCGAATATAAGTCAATGATTGCCTGCAGGGGAGGCCGAGCTGTTTTTGCCGCGTTGCCATGCTGGCACAGTCCACGGAGGGTCAAACGGCTTTCTATACAGTGCTACACACGCCGTGCGTGGGCCGCGCAGTAAAACCATAAAACCCTGACTGGTGGAGCTCGACTAAACTGGCTGAATCTCTGCGGGTGGCGGAGAGTCAACAGCTATCGAGGTTCCAATCAGGCTGACACAGAAATGACCAGAGACCAGAGGCGGGGAGGAGGTCGGTGGGTTTCTGCCGCTTTTATCTTTTTTAAGGGGTGATATTTGGACATGTGTGGCCCAGAAGAGCCAACTCAGAATAGTCATTTATCGGAGAGAACAGAGTTCTGTTGTGCTGCCCTCAGATGGACTCAGTTCAAATTCAGATGCTGTGGACTCAATCAGAGCATCCGAGAAGCAGCCCGCTTTTAGAAAAGTGGATTTTTCACATTCATTTCACATAAAAAAGATCAACTTCCTTGTATTTTTAATTAGGGTTTCACAAAATGGAGCATAGCTGTGAAGTTTTGATGTTTTCCAAGTGCTGATGTAAGGCCGGACAAAATGACTCAAACGCATCGCAGTGTAAGCGTTTCATATCTGTCAAAATTGATAATTATTGATTGAGGGTTTTTTTTAATTAAATGTATAAAATTCTGCCACATCGGTGTTGTGATCTTTCTTGTTGTCCAGTTATTTTTTTTTTGTTTGTTTTTGAGCAGTTATGAGTCATGGTGGTGAAATATGAAATTGTTACTGCTTACCCAACAGGTTGTTGCTAGGTGACCAAAGACAAACTGAGTTAGTTGATGCCACTCAGCTTTAATTAGTTTGAGCGGCGAAAGTCTTTACTCTGCCTACGTCCCCCAGAATGCTGTGCGGTTCTAGACCCGAACCCAGCAGAATTATTGAATATTCAATCAGACATATTATCTGCAGATACTGATCATGTTTCTGATACGACATATATTGTTATTGATTTATTTTCCAGCCCTCCTCCGACAGCTGTGTGTTTTTTTCTGAGCTAATACTTTGTACCTTCTTTCCCAAAAAAACAGCTTAAACTCAGACTGATCGAATGGAAAGTGTCTGTAAACACCAGACTCAATCCCAGATTATCATTTTTGATTTTTTTGCCTATACTTTGACTGGGCCATTGTAACCATGCTTTGATTTGATTTATCAGAGCAATAACTGATGTTGAGTTTTGATCTCTTTCTCCCACATGTTTGCTGTCTCCCCGTCAGGCCTGGTTTTCAAACTGCAAACAGGACCTCTTGTGGTTCGTTTCAGCAATGACTTTCTTGCTTAGAGCTCAGGAACCGACAGTTGATTTTCCCACCAGTGCCACACTGTTGAAATGTTGGCACAACATATTTCACTGTGAGACGCTGAGGCTAACCAATGTCCCCCATTCGAACCTCTGAGGCCGTCACGTCCATTTTCCACACCCATGTCTCCTTGTGTCACCGCTCACCTGACACAAGTTGGACAAATTATTTGTGCTGCGCTTCACATTAACCCCCATCTCCAGCTGGAACGCAGGTGGAGACAGGCACCAGCAACTCCTGACCCCACTAGGGATAAGGGTGAACAGATAATGGACGGGTGGATGTTTTGATATTTTTTTCCTCATGCTGTTATTAGGAGAAAGTAACATGTGCACTCTGAAGCTTCCTCTTCCTCCCGTTGCCATGGTGAATCGCATTTTCTGCTTCCCACTGATGAGGCCCTCTGATAAACTCGCACTCAACCTTTACTAGCAAAGCTAACTTGACTATGAAAATCCTGAGCCCCGTTTGCACCCAATAAAAGATTAATTAATTTCTGAAACATCTTGAAATTGTTTTGATCCAAAACTTCCTAGAAAAACATGGTTCCTACAAAACACCCCTTCACACGCCTGAATAAATGATCATATTACTAAAAAGTGAATAAATCTAATACACTATTGTGATGCACATGTATGTTATATTTTTACAGCTTTGTCTGTCATTTTGTAAAATATAAATTTACAAAGGTCATAGAGTGAGTTTATCCAGAGTAACTGTGTTCTACTCTGAATTTGTACCTCTGACGATAGTTCGGTTTCTTTGTGTTGTATTTTTGAATATCAGACTAAATGTACACCATATTTTTAGATTTACTGTTGGCAAAAAAAAAAAAAAAGTAAAATAATAAAGTCCTACAATGGTAAATTAAAGCTTGTGGCTAATGTGACCAGATGTGAGAAGATCCAAGCTGTATTAAGGCGTCTGTGCACATAAAGCTGCTGAAACCTTCCTGTCGAAGCTTCATTCCTGCGCCGCGTCTCAGCCGCAGCCCTGTGATCCTGGCTGACGGTGGGAATTTACGTTAAGCACGACCAAGTGTTTCATTAAGAGTTCAGCTGGAGAAAAGCATAACGAGTCCAGTATTTCTGCTACTTTAAGGCTCCTGTTTGTGGCTCACATAAAAGATTTTTTTGATTAAGACACACAAAGATTGTGCAACTGCCCTGCAGGGGGAAAAAAAAACTGTGTAAACATTCATTAGTTTTAAACAGACGCTGGAACATTTCACTTCACGGCCTGCGTTTGCATTCTGGCTCCTCCGCACAACCAGCAGAAGCAAACACACTCAGAAAAAAACTCATCCTGTGTGTGTGATATTTTCCAAAAACACACACTTATTGCAGTGTGTTTGTTCAGCGTCTTCTTCTGTGTAGTCCCATCACCTACCAGCAGATGGAGACAGAAGTACATGCAAAAAAAAAAAAAAAAAAGTCAGTTCAGCAGCTTCATTTGAAGCTAAGCCTGACACATATGGCGACGTCCAGAATTATTCATACCCCTGGCAGATTTAGATTTAAAGACATCTTTTAATTTAACTTAACTACAAATAAAGTATGTAAAAGTGTGATACTGCAATGAACCAATGATCTATGCAAAAAAACCTGACAGATATTTCATATCAGAGTCTGGAATTTCCCGTTCCAGACTGGTTCGAGTTCATGGGAAAATCGAAGGTTCTACAACATTCCAAATCGTCCTTCCTGTATCCTCAGCACCACACCGATTAACTGGGAGCAGCTGTTTCCATCGACTTAGCAGGTGATTAACGGGAAGCACCCTGCAGTCGGTTTGTGGTGACGAGTAACGGCTGAAGCAAAGGCAGTGCAGTGAGGATCTGCACCGCCTTTGCTGCACATGACGGCCGACCGCAGCTCAGGAAAAGGCTTTCAGGCCTTCTGACCTCTAGACACACAACAAAAATGCGATGGACCTTCAATAGTGTCCCACCTCGAGTCCTGACTTTGTTCTAATACAGAATCTGTGCAGGAAGCTACAAATTAGGGTGATGGTGAAGAGGCATTCTAGCCTGAATGTAAAGGAGAAGACAGGAAGCGGCTGCAGTCAAAGGACTCCCCCGTGCATCTGGAAAAAATGGAGGAAGTGAGGTCCTTGCTTTCATCAAGAGGACTCAGAAATCTGCACACAAAGCTTTTTCTGTCTGATTTGATTTCCGTTGCAATCGAACGGCGTCGCTCAAAGCACACTTAACGGCCCAGTCAAAGTCCAGACCTAAACTCAACATTTGCAGCGAGATTTCAAATCGCAACAAACTCAGAGGCTCTACAGCAGAGAAGAACGTGCAAAATGTACAGACTCCTGACACGAAAACCTGCTAGGGACGTACGCCGGAAAACCTTCGGCTGTAATCGTAGCACCTGGTGGTTCCGCAGGGTTCTGATTCAGGCCCCACAATTTTTTATTTTTTCAACTTTTATTTCCGTGTTCATTGATGCCCCGTTGTCTCAAATGAAATCTAAATCAAATATAGCGGAGCCAGAGGCAAGGACGTGACAAACTGCGACTGAGTTCTGTAGATTTTGAATACGATTTTGAGTACTTTGACCTCAAAGTACTTCAATACTTGTGTCTGATTATTGTTAGAAGAGAGCGTCCCCTCAATCTTACCAAGCCTGTGAGTTTGTTATTCGTAATACCTGAAAATATTAATTTTTTTTGTCTCAATCTACAAGCTCATGTTGCAAAATCAGCTCGTCTCTCCATCAAGGTAGAGATTTATCTGGCCTGAGAAGAAGCTCTGCAGCCTCTTTTTCTTTTTTTTTTCTTTTTTTTCTACCTGAAGGCATCAGATAGTGAGCTTACCTGCCCAGACATTTGCTTGACCTTGGCAATGACGGATCGACTCTCCCGACTCATGAGTCCTCCACCCAGTCTGTCGTCCGTCTCTTGTTTTGTCACACAGCAGGGAGTCATGGGGAGTCAGATGGACCAAGCGGCCGCATGGTGATTTTACCTCGTTGAGCCACTCGGTGAAGGCAGAGGTGCGCGTGAAGACGGTGGGTTTCTGCACTTCGTTGCACACGGCCGAAGACACGAAGCTGGTCACGCCCTGAATGTACCACCATGCCGTCCTGACCCAGGCAGTTCAGAGGGCCCCCAGAGTCTCCCTGTGACACAAACCCAGCACGGAGCCTCAAGCCGAGTCCGGATGTAGCCGCTGGAGCTCAAACGGGTGGATTCTGCCGAGGCGTTTACTCACGTTGCATGCAGAAACGACATCACCTCCTGCGCACACCATTGTGGTCTTCACCGTGTGGCCCCACCAGTCGCTGCGGCTGCAGACGCTGTGCTCCACCACGGGCAGCGAGGCCTGCTGCAGTATGTCAGGCATGGGGCCGTGGGCTGATGATTCACAGAGAAGACCGAGCGACATTGACAGGTAAACACATGATAAAGGTGGAGTTATTACAGAAAAACCTAACAATGGAAAAACCTTTGCTGCGATGGCACTAAATCATCACAACAAAGTTTCTTCATTAAGGCTCTACCAACATTTTTAGGAGCATTTCACTGAGAAGCAGCTCTGCAGATGCTCAGTTCCACCAGGTGTTTGCTAATTGCTGCTGGCTAATCTGAAGGAGCAGAGTGAGGGACTGGTGGAGGATGGCTGCTCTGTGAGGCGGATGCTCAAACCCCTTTTTTGTAATTGCCGAGCAGCTTCTTGCATATTTCTATTGGGATTTGTCTTTGTTGCTGAGCTCGCAGTATTTGAGGTTGGAAGAAACTCTTTAAATCTTTAGCTCCTTCCAACAACAGGACATGAATAATTTTGGTTTGAAAATGCTGACCATAACTGGAACTGCTTCCTCCTCAACGTCAGCGGGTTTAATCATTGGGACTTGTTGACTGGAGTTATACAAATCAAACAGTATGTTCAAAATAGTCCAGTCCAGGAGACAAACAGTGTGAGAGAGGAGTAGCGGGGACTTTACTGTAAAGGTTGCCCCAGCCGGAGATGAAGCATTGGGTCCCGTGGGCCAGGATCTCTCCCGCCTGAGGAAGACAAGCCACGCCGACGCTGTCGTTCAGAACGGGGCTCTTATCCAGCTTCAGCAGGGCGAGGTCGTTGCTGAGAGAGAAGCATTGTCACATGAAGCGTTTGTCTCAACAGGAAGGCAAGGAAGGCAAGCACTCTGATGCGTTTGTTTCTTTTCTTTTAGTGCCATTGTTCGATTAGAAAAGGTGATCAGATTCATCACACTCAGGCGTCACGTTTAACTCTGTTGGCTTGAAGTGTCGAAATGCGCGTTTTCAAAAAAAATGTCAAGACAACATTTATTGCCACAAACTGAATAGATTCTCAGTTTTCTAGGTTTTCATACCCGGCAGGGTTTAAAAAAGTCATTTTCTCTCAAAGGAATTCAGAAATGTTAACTATGAACTGTTTGTGCTTTGGTGGAAGGATAATTCAACTTTGCACCATGTTTTATGTACTACCCTGGTTTTTTCCAAATGTCCTTGACTGTGGCAGTTTTTATTTCGTTTTTTTATGCCTGTTTTTAAGGATTGCTTTGTCACCAGTGGTCTTTATTTGACAGTAATCTGTCAGGAAAGGGGCAGCAAGAAGACAAGTGACAGAGGAACTGAGGCCTATATGCTTTGTGTATGAGGTGTTCGCTCTAAACGCAGTTTGTTAAAGTGAAACTCTCCTTACTCTCTGTAACTGTTGACCGTTAAACATGCTTTTTTTGAGTCCGGTAGCCCTCTGCCTGAGAGAGGCGTCTCGGTCAAAATACGTAACACAGTTAATATGCATGTCAACGTGTTGAGCTATTTAGATCAACTGCATCAATCTCTTCATTTTCATTTGATCGTATCTGCGTCATCTCGTTGATGGATTCGTTAATCTGTTTCAGGCGGTCAGACTCTCTGCTTCACCCACCCGTTGGCCACGTGGTCGATGTCCCACTCGGGATGGACAACGATGCGCAGGATGTCTCTGATCTGCTCTGTTCCCTCCTGCATGCTCCCCTAAAGCCACGCGGTACACATCCCCAGGCCTTCACAAGAGAGAACACGCTCATTGCTCGCCGATATGTGGCAGCACCATTTCACTTTAAGCGTCTGGCATTATCATGTGACATTGTGTTGACGGTGCTGTGAGCGGTGGGTCACCAGATGCAGTGTCCGGCAGTCAGCACCCAGCGGGGAGCGACCAGCGTTCCTCCACACGTGTGATGGAGCCGTGTTGCACTTGCAGGGAGATCTGTGAAAGTGACGCCTTGTTTTATGTTCCGCAAGCGCAGACAAAGCAATGCTCATGGTGCATGAAAGAACAGGCAAAAGTACTCCACTTAAGTAGAGAGCAGCTGCTAAAGTGACTACTTTCAGCCAAAGTAGTCACTTTAAAGTCGCATGTCGCACCATCGTCACTTAGCATGTAACGGTGAAGCGTTCAGGAAAGTACACATAGTTTTCAAAATGCTTTACAAATTCAATTGAGAAAAGTGTGGAATATATTTGGATTTCACCCCTTTATTCTGATACTACTAAATAAAACTCTTTACAACTAAATCTGGCCTCTACAGAATCCTGTTTGCAGTTTGGCAAAGTCTCTGTAGGGGGCAGTCAACCTTGATGGGCAGGTGGATGTAGCTAAATGCAGGAGAGTCCTGGACGAAAACCTGCTAGAGTCGACAAAAGACTTGAGTCTGACTGAACTCATCTTACTTTGCAATGAAAAATTGGCAAATATAGTAAGTAAAAACACAACTTTGTCATTCTTTCACATTTGTGAGGTCAGACGCAGATGTTGGATGAGGAGGTCGGGGCCAGTCTCAGCTCTGACTCACTCTGAAGGTGTCCTGTCGCGTCGGGGTTCTTCTGCACCAACTCACTCATCCATGTGTTTACGGGTTTCGCTCGGCGCATTGGCCTACGGTCGTATTGAAACAGGAAGTGACCGTTTCTGAACTGCTCTAAAAGTCAGGAGCATTACGACGTCCAACATGCTGAAGCATGAAGAGTTTATTTTACACCGCACTTTTTTTTTTTAGTTAATATGGTAACCATGTATTATTATCCTTCAATTTTATGTCGACATGTAGGCCCATTTGCACCCGTTGCTTTAGTCCATCACAAATAATTATTCTTTTTTTTTGCAGGGTTGATTTTTTGAACACATCGACCCTGGCTGTGAATACTTTCGCATGACTTACCTGCCAAGGCCAGCTATGGGGATGAGCATCCACTCCATTCACCACCCTGCTGGTGTCTGGCTTCACTGCAGGTGAGCCGCACCCAAAAACTGCAGAAAGCATCAGAGCAAATCAATCTGCAAATAAAGTCTAATATCAGGTAAATATTACCTGACAACTGTATTTTAAAGCGAGGGAATAAATAAAGAAAAACTCACCAAACGCTGCCTGCAGCAGGACGCTGACCAAAGTCTGCAGCATGCTGTCAATGTAACAGAGGATAAAAGTCCTGCTCTGCTCCTTTTATATCGCTGTTGTCCGGCCTTATCGCGACCCGCTGAGAAAAAGTCCCACTTCCACAGATGCGCCAACGTTCCAGCCAAAAACTTCGACAGCAGTGTGGGCGCATTGTCAGTGTGCAGAGAGAGTTTTGGTATTTTGAACAGCCGACATCCATTGAGTTTGTCGTTTCAGTTTGGTTTCCTGTGCAAGTTATGAAAAGGGGCCGACATTTCTGCACTACACCAGTCCACTCAATTTCATCTCCCAGAAGCCAGAAAATGTCAACGGAATTGAGTTATTTGGTGGCTCTTTTGACAATCGATGCCTAATTAACTGAATGAATGTTGCAGAACAAAAAGGTATGTCCTGCTTTCTAATTAAAAATAAAAAAAAAAGCTCAGAAATGTTGCCGCCAGCTTCCCTGGGTAAATAATAAATCTAATCCGCTTCAGTAAAATGGTTATCAGCTTGTGACTCGACACATGGGACATTTCCCAAGGCTGCTGGGTAAGTTGGGTCGACTTCAGGGAAATCTCTTACGGAATAAGATGCTAAAAACATTGAGATTGCACAGGAAGTTCTGTAAACTGAAGCAGTTTCTTTCTATGGAGCTAAATAATGACGCAAATATATTGTGCAAGTCATGCACTTGCAGGTGCCCAACTTGTATCTTGTTTGATGATGGGACTTACGGCTCTTTGAAGGGACTTCACTTTAAAGAGCCGTTAAAACGCTGCGTCTTTGGACATTTACACTTTTCTATCCCTTATGCGAGTTTTGAAATTCACAAGGAAGTGGGACCATCCGTACTAAGAAAAATTCACATTTGTCCAAACGCTGCGAAATACAACCTCGGTGCGTTCTTGCAGAAAAAAAACAGCTGTTTATTGTTTTTTGTATGCCCAACTAAGATTTTAGGACTATTTGTAGTTTAGAAGCAAAATGTAAGAACAAAAAATGTACTTAACAGGCAGCATTATGTAAAACCAACTTTTTTGAGCTTTCCATCATGTTATAATGTCTTTCCCTCACCTAAAATATGTTTTCATTCTTTCACGCATGTTTGAGAAATTCTTTAATCTCCTGTGGCAAAACGCACCGCCTTTTCTGCGCAGCTCCTTCAGACTAGCATGACTCAATTACCAAACCCCTGGTGGGACTGCACTTCTGCTTGAGCTCATTATGGGAACTACTTCTCAGTGAAACGCTGGTCAAATCGTTATTAAAAGATTGATAAAGAAGTGATGTGGCTATGACTTCCTGAAGGCGGAGTTGCAGAAAGAACAGGGGCTTCTTAAGGAGACAGAGACCCAACTTCAAGGCATCAAGGTATGAGGTCAAACTTCTTTTAAGTCATATTCGATATATCCAACATTTTCATAACAACTGGAGGTGAAACGGCTGGAAAATCCATGACACTGTCCCTTTAAAAACAACAATGATCCACCCATTTCTATCAATTGTGTGTGCAGAGCATTATAAGCAAACCAAGTGGCAGAAAACAAAAGAGCTCTCACTAAGAGTTGAGATTGTAAGTCTGAACCGTAAGAAAACACAACCTGTTCCTCAGAACCAGACAGCTTTCTGGGTCACCTTGGAGGGAACCGGTCCTGATACGACTGTCTCTGCTCTTAACAGTTCACAATATGGGGGTTGGGGGCCCGGTGCTCCAGCTGAGTCTGGGGTCGATTCTTCACGCCCCACTCAGACCGTCTCCTCTCCTCCTCAGGGAAACCAATGTCACTCTCTGGAGAGGACACGTCCATGACGTTCCCCTCTTTTCGGGTGCAAATCAACTCAATAGCGCCTCAGCGGCTGAGAGGCTTCACTTGTTTTTCCTGCCATGTCCAAATAACTCCCTCCTCCGCCAGAGACGGCGCGAAGATTTATGGAGCAGACATGTGCTGCGCGTTTGCATAACACGGCAGTGACAAAGCTGTGAATAATTCGGATTAGGGCCGGGGAAACGGATAGCTGACAATGAATTAGTCACCGACGGCGATTACGGGAGCCTCGCTCGAGTGGAAGTTTCTCTTTATTATGAATGGGATTCTAAAGAGCAATCAATCCCATAAAACTGAACAACGTGGAAAAGAAGCAGTGGCCCTTTTCTGAATCGTATCCATGCTGATGGTATACCGCTGCTTACAACACAAATATTTGTGTTTCACAACGGGACCCTCATTAAGCAGAGTTCGTCAAGCTTCATGCGTGCTTTCCACGCTCGGAAGCCGGACAAGAACCACAATCCAGTTCAGCTTTAGTTCGTTTTGGTAAATTACAAACACAGAAAACAAAAACAGTATGACTTACAAACCCATAATTTACCAAAAAAAAAAAGAAGTATCCTGAAGCAAGGGCTTGTGCTTGCCTGCTTTGTTCACAATGCTGAAGGAACAGCAAAGCATTGAAAATAAAATTTAAGGTGCCTTGCAAAAGTATTCACACCCCACCCCCGTAACTCTGACGAATTCATTCATGTTACGTTTATAAACTTCTATTGATTCCATAAGACTTTTAAACTTTGTATTTTTCAGGCAAGTGGTAGCATTTTAGAACTCAATCGAGTACTTATGTTACCATCAATTGTTAGAAAAACGCTGCACATGTCAACCAAGACTTCAAAGAAATTTGACTTTGTAATTTTGAATTTTGAACTTGGGCCTCTGTCCCTTTAAGAAACTCCGCCTCCATGAAGTCGTCACCACATGGCTCCTCTATTAACCCTTTAACAAATTTCTACCAGCGTCTTGCTGAGCAGCAGCTTCTACAATGAGATCAGCAGATGCTCAGTTCCACCAGGTGTTTGCTAATTGCTGCTGGCTAGTCTGAAGGAGCTGAGTGGGAGGAAACTTGGAAACTGCAGCTGGAAGGTGTTGCTCGAGCCACTCAGGCGTTTTTCACAGCTGAATGGTTGCTGCGAAAGATTAAAGGATTTCTCAAAGAACCAGAGCAACACTCCGGGTTTGATTTTGATGAGGAAATGACATTGTAACATGACGTAAAGCTAAAAAAAAAAGTCAATGTTACATCATACTGCCCCTTTAAGTGGTAGATCAACACAAAGTTGAACAAAATCTAACATTTTCAAAAGGGTTGGGTGCATTTATAAACCTGCCTCGTCTAAAAACTAGAGACTTAAGTCGCTGCTTTTGCTACTGATGTCAATAAATGAGGCTGTTTATAACTACCCGTAAAAATCATTAAGGTCTCCTATTGCATACAGGGGCATTGCACATATTCAAATATATCAAACAAATTGTTCTTAAAAAGAACAACAATTTGCTCCAAACTGTGTGAGTTTTTCCTAAACTGTCTTGAGTTACAACCATTTCCAAACCTCCGGAATGTCTTTGATTGTTTCGTTCAGGCCGTTGTCCTGCTGAAGGTATGAAAACTGATATTTCCAGGGGAGAAATATGGCCGCCCACAGAAGCGGGTCTGCCTTTCATTCGGTGGCGTCTCCAGACAGAGATAAATGGTCTGAGACCAGGCAGCCCGGCGCAAGAGCCGAGTTCGCATCTCCCATGGTTTTCAGATATGTCAGAAATCTGCCGACGGGCCGCAGACACAGGAAATGCTGCCAATTAAACCTTTTGAAGCATAAATCACACTTCAGGGCTACGTCACACTCAGTGTCCAAAAACCCGGTCTCCAGTTACGAACAGCCATTAGGTTGAGATATATTTGCCCAATAAATTTATCGCATATAGGTCAGCTTAAGCTATCATTTTCACAAAGTAATAGGGGGAAAAAAAAATGCAATGCGTGTTTTTGGGTTTTTTTTTTGTTTTTTTTTCCCTTTTTTTTTGAGTGTGACCATCGACTCTTTTAAATCAAGACACACATTTGGGGACTGAAACCAGGTTTTCTTGTGCTAGCCTTAGCTCCTCCTGGTGAAGATGTATAAATTGGCTTCAAATAATTGTACATTTGGTTGCAGCAGGATAATCGTTTAAAAAGAATGGAAATAACGGGGGTTTTTCATTCAAAATGAATGAAGAACAAAACTCCCATCAGGATTTTTTTTACACAAAAGAAACTCTGTATATATATATATATATATATATATATATATATATATAGACACACGTCTTTACAAATGACAAATAATAACCCCTTTGACTCCAACACCCCTCAATGAAATCAAGTGGAGAAAATTCCTTCAGACGTCAGTCGCAGAAGTTTTTTTTTTTTGGATAGATCAACGTAAAAAAAAAATTAAAAAATCAAAGGCTTGATTTTAAAACAATACGCAGAACTTTAACCATTTTACTGTTCAATACAGGTTGTGAAAACTGAAATGGTAAGAAGAAATCCACAAACCTCACTGGTATGGATATTCCTATCCAGACCCAGGTATTGAGCTTTTTAACGACTGCATTGAAAAAAAGCTTTCTTCCAGCACTTTCTGCGGTTATGTAATCTACACCCTAGCAAGAAAAGTTTTTCTTGACAACGAACTTTTAAATATTTTGTCTTAATTGGTGTCAGAGAGTCTGTTGAAGCTCCTGACTGCGTGTGTCAGGAGCGTGAGTGTGAGTGTGTGTGTGTGTGTGTGCGTGTGTGCGTGTGTGTGTCTGTGTGTTCCTCTGGCCCGACTTTCATGCACTTTAAAACAAACTGACAAGTTCCTAAAGTTAAGGGGAAAAAAATTGATGTAGAAATAAACGACACGGCCAGAAGCTTCAGGTGACTTTTTTTTTTCTTCTTTCTTTTCTTCCCAGAACATCACAGAAGCTTCTCACTCGAGTTCCTCTGCGTTTGATCCGCATCGAGGCCGACATGCAAAAGCCGGACGGCATTGACCTCTAAACGGCGTCCTGCCATTAGCGTCTGCAGCGCGAGGCGGCGGCCCTGACTCTACATGCTGTCGGTCAGCAGTTATTTCAGATTTGAAAGGTTGACACAGATGTTAACACTGGTTGGTTTTCAGGAGCAGAAAAAATAAAATAAATAAATAAAAAATCAAAGATACTGGAAGATCAAGATGAAGCCATAACACTTTTTAAACTCAATCGGAATTTCCTGATCGAATAAAAGTGAAATAATAATAGCAATTTTTTTTTTAAATATACAGGACATTTTGTGTTGAAACTAATGATTAGTTTGCAAATTGATTTTTCTATTAATTTTTTTTTTTTTTTTGACGATTAATCAATTAATCGCATAAAAAAAGAATTGGCATGCACTACAGAGTTTCTCATTTAACTTCTCCATCAAACGTGGAGAAGCAACATTTGGCTTCTGTGCACCACAAATCTGGAACAAACTTCCAGAAAACCGCAAAACTGCCGGAACACAGAATTCCTTTAAACCCGGACTAAAAGCCCACCTATTAATAAATTGAACACTGACCAACATATTTAATGTGTAATGGTGATTCTAATGAAGGTACTAAATGAAATATCTTATTGGTTTCCACAACTGCTGACTGTTTGATGTGTGCGTGTGTGTGTGTGTGTGTTTTGTTTTTTAGGTTTTCAAGATGTGAAGCTCTCTGAACTGTGGTGTTGCCAAAACTTGTTACGCAAATAAAGTTGCTTGATTGAATGAAATCTTCAGGATCGATGCCTGTATCGACAACTGCTGTCCAATCCGGCCGAACTCGAGCTTCTTGAGAAGAAATTTCTGCCTCCAAACACAAATCCAGTGGAGGCGTTCTCCCTAAAAAAAAAAACTTGCGGGTGTAAATTGCAGGAAAACTCGATTCCGCGAAGGTTCGGGGTCAGACGGGCCGGATATCATAACAGCAAATGTGCACAAATTCTCATTTCTGGAAGGCACTGCAGAAGAATGCTAAACATCCCCGCTGCTATCTGTTACGTATTACCATGCTAAAAGGCCACATTGGGCTTGTTTTAGCCAAACTTCTCAAGTTCGGGGGGTTTTCTTTTTTGGACGTGTCCCAGCTTGTTGTTGCAAGGTCGAATTCAGCCAAGAGACAAATTTGTGTTCTGCCCCCCAACCCTTTTGATTCAATCGGCAGGTCACCGTCGACTGTGGGTTTTGTTTTTGCCGTCTGTCGTGAACTTTAGGGTCAAGAGAACGTATGAGGGGAGGAACGACTGGCAACAAGAACCCCGGTCTGATGCACAGAGGAAACCTAAATCCCAATAAGCGCAGCCCTGACAGCCGGCGCTCCGCTGGTTCATCAAAGACGAATCTTCTCCAACCATCATCATCATCTTATATTTCTCACCATGTCCGACCTTAACACCTTGGACCCCCACCAGCCGCTTCAGAAATAGATTGTTTTTCTTTTCTTTACCAGTAATTGACTCCGTTTGGACTCCTGCTGCATCACTTTCCAGCTTGATTCAATAAGGGCCTCCTATTTTCTCTCTCTGTCTCTCTCTCTCTCTTACCGCCTCCTCATTCCATTTACTCGCCAGCCGTCCAAAGCGGAGACTCCCTGCTCGGATTATAAACAGTTCAGCCCCACGCGCTGGCTAGCGTCAGCGGCGCGTGAACACAAATCGATTCGGTCACGTAAAACAGAGGCGCCGTGATTATCAGTGCTCCTTTAAATCACAAATCAAACAGTGGGCTAAGCCACAGGCTCCTGGTGTCGTAGAAGCATTTCATTAGGTTGTCGGTGGCGAGGGGGGTGGGTGCGTGGGGGAGTGAAAATGAGAACCGTGGAGGCGAAACATCAGGGTTTGATTTCGGCGACGAAGCACAACTTCAGGCCGCGGCGGTAAAAAGCGGTAGTGACAGTTTGGAAGTGAGCTTTGCTCGTACGGGTAACAGTTTGTGGCAGTAAGTTTTTCTGGGGTGCCACCTGGTGACTGTAAGAGCTGATTGGACCAAACAGATTCGTAATTCAGGGTCGAGGACATCAAAAGGGACGTCGACATAATGAGGGTTAATCTGCAACTTTCCGCCGGCTAATGACCCCGAAACGAACTGTCGGGTCGGATTAGACGGCACGGCGCTTAACACAAACCCAACGGAGGCCAAATGACAGAAGACACACACACAAAAAAAATGCCGCTAGAGAGAAGTTTGAGGTTTCTGAGAGAAGCTCTTAAAATTCCAGAGGGACAGTGACAAACAAGGAAAAAAAAGCAGACAGACAGACAGACAGACAGTCGTCCTCTTTGGTCCCTTCTCGCCACGAAGGCTTAAATTTCTTGGTTGCTGTTGTTCAATAAGGAGAAGGCCTCCCGTCGTCTCTGCTCGCCCGTATTTCACAGTTTCGCGTCGTCTTGACGAGACTTTTCTTAGCTCGCATGAAAACGGAAATTCTGTCGTTTCACTCGAAATGAAACGAGGAAACCACATGGAGGCTCGTCACGGACCAGGCAGGCCTCGCAAGATGACATTTTAAATCTCTTTGTCTTCCAGGGAGATTAAATTTGTGGTGTGAAATGTTTCTACATCTGTCGCTGCCTTGAGTTTCTCAAAGATACTTGGATGAAATCTGAGAACTTTGTTGACCCTAGTAGTTAAGGTTTAAGGCGTTCTATTTTTCTTCCCCGTTCATAAAACTTATGACATTTTTTTTGACATGTTGAGAGTTGATTTCAGGAGCCAAATCTGAGCCGCTCGTCCACTTTCTTGAACTTTTCTACATTTTTCATGTTATGAACACAAACAGTGTGTTATTATATTGTCATCTTTCTTCCTGTCTCTGTCTTATTTGCGGTTTTCAACAGTGGCAACATCCTGTTGTTAATCATGTGACTCAGAGGACGGGAAAAAGTGTTTCCATTGCGATTTTTCCAAGATAAACCGATTTCAATAGCGCCTCATCCTGGCTCCAAAAATCTCTCCTTTTATCAAAAAACTCACATGTTTCCGCAAAGCAAATTTATTTTTGAAATGTCAAATTACGCCATCCTGTATGGACAATATAAACCTGCTGAATTTAAAATTCCACATCTGAAAAGAAAACGCGTGGATTGCTTAACACCAAAGCGCATCCTTAAACGTTTCGCCGCCTGCCGTGTTTTGCCGAACAGCTTTCCAGCCAGGTGAAGACACTATGTGCCTCACAATGGCTCCCATTTTACACACTGAAGCATCTCACCAAACACGACGCTGCAGGAGTCCTGGCAGAAACGCAACAATTATTGGAAGTTGAGCCAAAAGCATAACGCTATGTTACCCAGGAGGATGGCATATTATCATGTCAAATAACACGGAGAGAAATATATGAAGTGGAAAAAAAGGAATGAAGATATGAAACTGTAAATGGGAACACACACACACACACACACACACACACACACACGCACACACCTCAGGGCTTAACACATAAATACATCAGGAAGAGTGATGGAGAACTGCTAATGAGGCTCCATGTGTGATCTTTAGCCTTTTTTTCTGCTGAAAATGTTTGACAAATGATCCGTGTTTCTCTCTGAATTACAGTTCCCTATAAAAACACAGGAAGTGTGTGTTAGTGCAGGAGGAACGCAGAGTTTCGTAAGACCCCGAATACCATCTGAACTCCGCTTTCGCTTCTTGTCGCCTTATTATAACAAAGCTATCAATGACAATTTAAGCGCATGTTCGTTTAACTTGGATGTCGTGCATCAATGTTAGTAGAAGCTTAAGGAGCGATTGATTAGGGGTCTGGGCTTTTCCAATTTGCTTCATACCAATTTTATTCAAACTTTGAACTTGAGGAAAGTGTAAGAGGTGGGTAGACTAGACAAAACTCAAAGATTGTACCAAAGTATAAAAGTAGCGAATGTGTTTGTTTACGTAAGAGTAAAAGCATCCAAGAAATTACTCAGGTAAAAGTTAAAGTATTTGGCTATACATGTACCGATACTTTGATTGAGAGTAGGTTTTCTCCCCAGACAGCCATTGGGTGACAGTCATTCATCCAGCGGCCCGTCGTGCTTTTGAGTTAAAAAAATGTTTAAAGTTGACAGGAAATCTGAAAATATCACTTGATAATCCCGTTTGGGGATGTTTTGGTATATAAATATTTATATATATATAATTTTTTTTTGTTTTTTTACCTTTTACTTCATTTTGGGTTCACAATCAGGCCACTGACCAGCTGGAGCTCTCCTCACACTTTTCCTGACACCTCCAACACCCCTGCAGAGCCGCGGGCGGAGGTGGTTTAATATACGGCGCTGCAAGGAGTTCATAAATCTCCTGCAAGCTGGCTGATCCTCCAGCTTCGAGGCCACATAGGAGGAAGAGGCCACTTGAGATGCACTGTGAAAAACTTGCTCAAGCATGTCGTGCGTCGAAAAAATAGCATCACTTCTCGGAGGGGGGAAAAAGTGAAAAGATGGCATGAAATTATCGCCCAGTCTAGTCTAAAGGCTTCCCACATACAGCTGTAGTTTTTATTACATTAAATCGATACCTATTGGTGACCACAAGGTAAAAAGTCTGTAACTTTAGCTAGCCTTCCAGTTCCTCGGCCTGGACCGGAGCGCCAACATGCTAATGAAAATGACACACAGTGAGCCGGGTCTGAAACCCGAGGCTTACACAAACACACACAAATCACCTCCCTGCTGGTGGACAACGCCGCCAAGCCAACATGATCCGGCCGCCCCCCCAAGCCCCCTCGTCACTGCAGGTAAATACACCTGTATATTTAGAACGCCATCCGAACATTAAGTAAATATTGCCACAAAGTCGCCGACATGAAGTCGTGGGGCAATGAGGGGCGCGGGGTTCGCAGTCTGCTGCCCCCCGCCCCCTGAAGTTTGGGTTCAGGCACAAAGAGCTCTCTTATTTTTGGAAATCAATGAGTGGAGGTCAGGATTGTGGAGATTAGCATGCTACTCCCCCCCCCAAAACACAGAGTGTGTGTTTATATTAGAGCCCATGTGGAAGTGATTTCCCCACCCGGCCTCTCTCCACCGTACACACACTTGGATGACAGCGTTAGGGCCCGAGCAGCCGGGTATCGCCACAGTCAGAACCCAAGTTTCCGTTGACCGTATAATTGCGCAAATTGGAATTACAAAAAATATATTTGCTTTATGGAGACACGCAAAACAAAACAAAAAAGTAATAAAATGTCTGCGCGAGGATGAGGTGATTAGTTGGCTATTTGGAAATGTGTTCTCTCTGAAACTCCGCCTTCAGGAAGTCATCACAACTCTGCTCTACTAACAATGTTTTTTTTTTTTGTTTTTTTTAGCAGCGTTCCACTGAGAACTAGCTCCTATAATGAGTTTAGTTGATGCTCAGTTCCACCAGCAGTTTGTTAATTGTTGCGGGCTAGTCTGCAGGAGCCGACTGGGGAAAGGGTCATTGGAGGAGGGGAGCCCTGTGAGACAGAAGGGTGGAAGCTTGGAAACTGCAGCTCAGAGGAGGAGCTTTGCCTCAAAGGCGGAGCTAGGTCCACCCAGGTGTTTTGCGCAGCTGATTGGTTGCCACGGGAGATTAAGGAAGTTCTCAATCTTTCTTGAAAGAATCAAATCAACACTCCAGACATGTTTTTGAGGAGGAAATAACATTAGAACATAACATAACGCTCAAGAAAGTTGATTGCACATAATCCTGAGCTAATATTATGCAGTTTTTGCCATCTTTAGACGTTCACATTCACGACTCTTTGTATTTACCCAGAGAGGCCTGAACTGCTTAAAATTCTTTAAATGTGATGCAATATTCCCGAAGGCAAGCAAACCAAAGACGTCAGTGTGGCAGCCCTTTACGCCTAAAGTGGTTTTCTAGTAATTCCTTTAACTCCATTCACTGAGATGAGTCAAAGTTGATCTGCACTCTGTCAGAAAGCAGGCGCTCTCTGATCTGGCGGGGGGTGGGGAGGTCTACTGTGCCGCTGTCCGTCTCCAGGCGTCTCCAGGCGTCTCCAGGCGTCTCCAGGCTTCTCCGGCGTTGATCTGGATCATCCGGACGTTCTCTCCACGCAGTTCCTCTGAGGGCAGAATGTATTCTCAGGTCGTCTCTGAGTCGTTCCGGAGTCATCGGATCGGGGGAATGACACGCTGGCCGTCTGAGAAATGTTATGACAGCCTCTTTAGTGCTGAGCAGATGTTCTGTATTATACTCTGAGCTGCATTAATCTCCTGTAGGAGCAGGGAGGGATGGGGGGGGGGGGAAAGGTGTGAACAGCAACTTCCACTAAAACACTGGATTTATTATGATGGCTCAGGCTATTTATTTTCCAAAAACCGCTCATATGCAGAGCGACGAGATTTATCGGCCCGCAGATGTGCACCTGTTCCAGCGATCTGGGGGCTTCTGACGATGCGTTGCACTGCGCTGACACACTCGAGTGTTTCTGTGTGAACCCTCAGGACTTCAGGATCCTCTTAGGGGATTTTTTTCGAAGCTCACCCAGAAGGGGCCAGTGTTTCAAAAATCTCCAATATATCACCCGATTTTCAGCTTGTGAGGCTCTCCGTTCTGATTATTGGAAATTGTTACAATCGGCGTTTGCGTGATGGCAAACGGATGTGTTGACAAAAAAAAAGGACAAAGAAGGAGCAGTTAACGATTTCTCTTCCACCGTCACCCAACCCTCAACAGCCAACGCGGAGAGCGGCCTGCAAAGATGTCCGACGTCTTTGGAGAAGAGTTTTTCTGCAGACTTTCTGTTTAATGAGACTGGCAGCTGGACAAACACCGGAGAAGCCTGACTTCACCAGAGTAAGCAGCTCCTGTGTTCATATGGCAAACACTTGCTGCTTTTTATTCCTGTTTTTCTGGCGCCGGCCGCTCTGTTCTCACTGTTGTGAGATCATATTTGGACGAGGGAGTAACGATCCTCCTGCCGCTGCGAGTCCAGGGTTTAATTGGGAGGTTTTGCTTTTTTGCGTCAGCTGAAAATCATCAACTTTTTTTTTTTTTTTGGTTTTATTGTGTTTTATTTATTTCTTTTTCTTTTTTTTTTTTTTTTTCTGAGCGGGGTTTCATATTTCTTGTTTGTGGAGCTCAGGGTGTTTCCAGCGAATGGAAATATCAGAAAGCGACTCCTCGCTCTGGGAAGCGGCCGCCATCTGGGGCAGGTGCTGCTCCTCTCTGGAGGAGGAGGACGTCACCATGGCAGCCGCCACTGGATGGGAGTAGAGAGCAACTCTGGAGTCGGTTTCTGCTGCACAGAAGTGGTTTTGATTCGCTTGCTGATCATGGGATTGATTTGCAGCGGCCATCGAACCTTTTTACATTTTTATTGTATTACATCTATATCAGTTGTCATTGTTATTTGTGATCAAGTAGCGCAAAGTAGTGATGCATAACAGTGCAGTGGAAGGAAAAATTTGGAAAATATAACCTTTTTTTTCCTGATATTGTTAAATAAAATTCAGAGAACTTTGGCAACTTTAAAAGAGACGCAGAGATTCAGGTGAAATAAGTTGTTTACAGGATGTAAAACCGGCAAAATGAAAATGTAGGAGCTTGTTTTAAGCCCACAGTTTCATATCGATGTAAAAGCAGAACATGGGAAACGTCTTAAGAGAAACTTTCTGCTAATGGCGCGAGAATACTTTTTCAGAAACCAATATTATTGAGTTCAATCAATATGAAAAAATGTCTTGCAGTTTTGTCCTGTTTCGAGTGAACTGAGACGATTGAGCTGGAAACTAAACCAAAATGACTTGGTGAGATTTTGTATTTTTGCAGCGCAACAAAAAGCTTTATTGCATAAGTTAAAACCCCCAAAAAAGCTGAAACGCGTTGCACATTAGTAGACGTCGCAAAACGATTTATAGCTGTGACTGCAGGGAAAGGTCGAAGACTGAAACATTTTAAAGCCTTTCTAAACTTTTCCTTCCACTTCACTGCTGCAAGGTGGTCTGGCTTTTTTCTTTTTTCTTTTTTCTTTTCAGAGGCAGTGAGTTATTCTTTATTATATTTGCCAAAATTTCATCACTTTTAGCTCCGTTTATGGCGTTCGGCGTGTCATCATTTCTCCAGCGGGCACATCCTCCAGAAGCAACAACCCGAAGACGTGGCGCGGTGATGTCATGGAGGAGGGTGAACTAATGGAAGCCTTTGTCAACGCGACTTCACATAAATCGTGGCGAAACATGATGTAATGTCAAAGTCAACGTTTTATTGATGTTACGCTTGGTGACACAAATTCACACTGAGTCACTGTTTACCGCGAATAACGTCTGAACCGCTGCCTCCCCATGCTGCGCGCGTCGCTGTGTGGGGGTAGTAGACATTGAGGTCATCTGGGGTCACGACAAGGTCACGAAAGTCCCACACAAGATCGTGATTGGCAGCGTTGACACCCGCCTCCTGGCTCTGATTGGTTGTTTCTAGTTAGCTTTTTTCCCGATGTTTAGTTTCGCGCCATGCAGCCACGACATGGTGACCAATTCAACAAGCGCGTCACTTTCTTGAGATTATAAAATCACGACTCGTTACAAGAGTAAACAAGCAACGTCTTCAGAGAGAAATCGTCAGATGAAATGTTACCGTCTGACCGTTTCGTATGTTGATGCCTCAGTGTTTCACGCTGCTTGACGTTCGTCTTCGTCTTGTTGACCTCCAGCAGCAGCAACTCCTGTTGATCCAGGACCGACTTGGGATTAAACGTCCTGCTTTATGACGATAGCATAATTAAGTTTACATGATTTTGACGTGGAGCAAAAACCCTTGAGATGAAAGATTTTAGAGGTTCCTGCAACGTTTTTTTTTTTTTTTTTTTTTTTGTAGTAAAGAACTAAAGAAGCCAGAGAAAACTGAAGAAAACTAAATTTCTAGAATATACTTTTTTTTTTTATCAATGTTCTGATTGTCATATGGTGTGTGTGTAGATGTGTGTGTGTGTGTGTGTGTGTGTGTGTGTCTGTGAACGCGAGTCTGTGTACACAAGGTTGCAACAACGGCAGCAGGATTGTTTCCAGAAGGCCACGGTGAAATACAGATCATTTCAGCGCGTCATAAACTAATAAAGGAAGACAAACAACGGCTCACGAACGGAATCAAACCCGACGACAAGTGACAGGCTTGGCTTTCGCTGCGTTTAAAAGGACGAAGAAAAAAAAAAGAAAGTGCTTTTTACCTCTCTGGCAGGGCTAAAAGTCACATTTGAAGGGTCTTTGAGTAGTTCATGGAAGCGATTATGATGCCGGCCTGTGGTCCGGTGAAGACCCCAACAGAAACATGAGGTCAGAGGTCACGCAGACCATTAGCCGTCTCATTATGGGGAAGTGGGAAGGGATTGGTTGCCTGGCATTTACAGCTGGGATAAAGAAAGACGCACAATTAGAGCTGTCAAAGCCGTCGGAAACACTCAGCGATCGTGTCTGTCTGCATGCTCTACACACACACACACACACGCACGCACACGCACGCACGCCCACACACACACCGATAAAGTTTAAATCTGCAGGGAAGGAGCTTTATGAGGCAGCTGAACACACCACAGTCTTAGATTCACTATAATCCAGCTGATCTCCCCGATGCTTGTGGAGCATTAGTGAGCTCGATTTCACTGATAACCCACTTTCTGGAGGCTTAGATGTGCAGCAGAATGTGTTGGAAAGGGATCTCGGGGAACAAAAAGCTCCGTGAAACGGACAGTTTAAGGAGTTCAGGGCCGAGTTTTATCCATCAAACCAAACGATCGCCTAATGGTCATACATGATCTCCGGTTGATCTCCTGGTAAGTTCACAGAAGCGTTTGGCTGTGCTCTCGGCGCTTTGCTAAAAGAGTCCGACTCCCAGCAACCCTTCCTCTCAGGGCGCGCTCTTGATTGTGTGGTCATCGTCTCTGTGCTCCGAGTGTCACAGTCAATAAAGCCACATTAGAGAAGACATTAGGTGAGGGGTGAGGGGGCCGACACAAGGGGTTAGGACCTTGGCGTGGAGGGAATATAAAGCGCCTAACCCCCTCCCAGAGTGGCATTCTGCTGCTATCTGCAGAGCCCCGGCTGTCACTGTGGCCCTTTGTGAGCGCCAATGACTCATTCTTAACTCGGGGAGCAGCCTTAAAAGAGTCCCAAGGATTTAAAAAGTTGTGGGGGCGGAAGAAAAAACCCTCCTGGATCAGCTTCAGCTGATGTGTGTGTGTGTGTGTGTGGAGCCGTTTTGAATTAGAAAAGGCTAAGCTCCGGCAAATTTCCCCACGTCCTTGGTCGGATATCACTTAGCTCGTCCAAGGCCCTTTCGTTGTCAGGTGGGCTTCGCTGATGTGTCCAGGACCCACACAAAGCCTCTCGGCGGAGGGAGCGAACCGGGAGGAGACGTGGCGCGGCTCACATGCAGCACTAAAAGGGTCTTTACATGTGTGACCGCGGCTCCCATTTTACGCAACTCGCTGCTTTCGAGCCGCCCGTCAGCGATAGTCACAACATGTCACCAGAACCACGCGAGGCCCACGATGACCGCGCCGATAACCTCCGAGGCCCAGAAGAGAGACCCGGCTCTCAGCCGTCACTCTCTGCATCTGGAGACCACCGGGCTTGTCCCGCTGACCTCTGTGTGACCCCGCTCCGCCTCACTGTCACTGACCCCCCCCGACTCAACACAAATCCACCCACCGGTCCACTAACTTTAGAGAAAAAGAAGCATTTCCCAGTATGAGCCTTTATGTATATATATAAATTTAAAAAAAAGAGATGTAGCTCCTACTGTGGAATAAATAAAATAGGGATTCATTTTGGTTATATGTCCCGTTTTGCCTACAGGCTCAACTGTCAAAACGACGACGCTACGTTTGTTGCTCAAACACGACATCTTTTGCTACGCTGTGAAACTTTTTGGCAGATGAATCTGGGTAATAAACTAAGTGCATGCACCCGCAGCCAGCTATGAAGTCACCTTCGTCTGGGCGTCTGTAATTTAGCTAATAAAATAATAATAATAAAAAAAAAATATGCTAACAGAATAAAAACATTGCATAACGCAATGGCACTCCAAACCACGACACTTAACCGTAGAGGAGCAGGGTTATGTGTTTTCCTGGCACAGAGTGAGATTTTATAGCAGAATCAAGTAACTATGGCACCTTAAAATGTGACTGAAGAAATCTGACTCCACAATTTGACGCCTCTGTCCCTTTAAGATCCTCCTAATTTGGTCCGATTCCAAAGTTGTTTTACTACGTCCCCAAATTTGACCACTGCAGTGTTTGTTCCTTCTTCGTTTCATTTTAGTCATCATTTTGAATCACACTGTTGCTAAAATGTGCTACGTAAATAAACTAGTCAAATCGCGCCCTATGGCTGGCAAAGGAGGACAAAATACACAATTATGTTGTTTAAGCAACTTGTTGGGGCCTTTGGATTTTTGACGGAACGCCGACCAAAACAAATAATCACCTTTTTCGTCAACCTGCCATCATGACAATCCCTGAACTTTGAGGTTTTGTGTTGTTCATTCGCAAGCAGTAGAAGCCGCAGCGTTTTACTTCAGCAGTAATAATTCAGTGTCTCTTCCGTCTGATCAAAACTCCTCTTGATTTACATTTTCCCTCCGTGCTTTACATGCAGATTCAGCTCAGTTCCGCTAAGTTAGAGCATTGAGCAAACGCGATCCTGCGATCTCTCCTCGCATTCGATCTGGAGGCTGTTTGTAAATTCAAAGGACCAAAAATAAAACCTGGGACAGCTAAACACGAGCCAGATTATAGAAGTTTATTGCTGCCCCTCCCTGCTTTGTGACCGAGAACAAGCCTCCGCTGGACACATAACTCAGAAGTGGTTCTGGACACACTGTTCACTCCATATAAATCCTGTTCATTTTATGAGCCCCTGGTTTCTAAAAGCTGTCCCACTCTCCCACACTGAAACATATTGCACACACACACACACGCACACGCACGCACACACACACACACACGAACATTTGAAACTAGAAAACTCTTTGCGGGGTCACCGGATGATATGCAGCACGTCGTGTGGAAGCCGACCAATAGAAATCAGACTTATATGAATAATTAATGCTAACATTAATTTGTCCCGTTGATGACAGCAGTGTTGGTGGGCAGGCTTATGCTGTAGAGGTATCGTTCCAAACAGGCCACACACACACGCACACACACCCTCAAAAATACAAGTTGAAGGAAATTATCCTTCACCAAAAATCTCACTCTTCTTACATATCTCCAAAAATATCACTTGAGTATCAAACCACGGCCCAAAATCCAACCACCTGGAATACAAACTCCATTATTTGTTAAAACTTACCCCCCGCTCACCTATATTCAATTTTCAATCTTTCTCTAAGTCACAGAAACAGACAGCAGCTCTGCTGAGAAAGGCCACCGCGGTCCGAGTGGACAAAGAACCACCCAACAAGTCATCTTTCTTCAAAGTCCTCATTCCTTGACATGTTTGGCTTAATATCGAAACAGCCATAAAAACCAGCCTAAAATAGAGCTTTTAGCTCACAGGCACCAAGCTGCCGCCCTGCGCAGACACAAACAAATATTCTGCTTGGTTCCTACCTAGACAGTCAGCCGGCACCCGCTGGAACCCGGCCAGCAAATTCCCAGCCAGGGACGCACCGATCCACGTTTTTATTCTTTCCGATACGATACCGATATCTGAGGCTCGGAGCAGGGAGCAGGGCTTTACTGACTTCTACTTTAAAACAGAAATGAACCGAGTTACAAACTTATTTGATAACTCTGCAGTACAGCACACTTAAATACGCCAACAGCTTCATAAGCTGGGTCAAATATGTAAAAAAACCCCCCCAAAAAACACAACTAAAGAGGCAATGTAATGTAAATAATAAAAAAACTGTTAGATGAAGTTTGATTTCTTTGGTCAAACACGTAACAAATGAACTGCAACAAGCCTTCTGTCAAATGGTTCACGACGTCGCTCAGAACACGCAGCATTAAATTAGACTGAATAGGGCCGCCCTTACGGGCCGGGCACATTGTCACCGATACCAGATGAACCGATATTAACATCAGATCGGCGCATTACTACTTCCTAACACTCCATAAATTTAGGTCCACCTCTTTAGACCACATTAGGTTTCTTAAGGTCCACTGGTCTTCTGAATATAGAATCATAAACCAGTCCACATTTACACATATATTGGTTTAATTGCCATTATTACCCAAAAGTAAAACTGTCATTTGTTGGAAACTTATGCACAGTTTCCAACAATCAATGCATGATCTGATCTCACCTCGATATGACAGCAGCTGTTTACAAGAAAACAATGTCTAAACAAGGGAACAAAAAACCCAACATTTCCTCTCTTTTTTTTTATTAACTGTATGGGGTTCCAATTGTGTCAAAAAATAAGTAGAAATCATGCGTAGATGTTGTTGATCTATGTTGTTGCTATGTGACTTTGGTCTCAGTGCTTCATGGTGTTGCATGTAGATATTGCATATGGAGGTGATGCACATGTTATGTCTCCAGCTGCGTCATGGTTATTACTCACCGTCATCGCGTCAATTCATCTGCAGTAAAGCGGTGCAGTTGTCTTTTGATGTAACTTCTGTGATTGGTCCTTGTCGTTGGTCAGTGTTACCTGTTCTCTGCGCCATTAATAAGCGTTGCAGTAGCTCATGTCTGATCAAAGTGTTTATTAGGTATTACAGAAATATTGGTCTTTCAATATTAGTGAACCAAGCACACATATTGAGGCTGCTGGTTGTCTGATGTTATTCTTCTGAATTCAGCCTTTTCTCTCTGAGAGAAAACCAAGCGGTTCTGAAAGAATAATAAAGTCAGATTTGTCAAAAACACTCTGCTGCGTTATTGAGCACTAGATAAAAGAGTGACCAGCACAATACAGAGCCCAGAACTTGTCCACAAGCAGGCTGACCAGGCCTGGATCAACTTTATTAACAATAGATTGCATTGTTTTATCTACTCTAAGAGTTTTTTTGGGGTGTTTTTTTTTTTTGCATTACTCACAATTCCAGCCCGACTTCCAAAGAAAAGGAACAGAAAAAAACATTCAACAGGCGTCCAGAATGAGAACAAGTTCACCAGGAGGACAGAGAACGTGTGAATCATGACTGATGACACTTTCCAGCCGAAAGTGACAAAGCTAAGAGTCTTAAAGAACCGAAATCCAGCCGAGATGTTTATCAGGAAACCTACTTATCCATTCACTGGATTTTTGTGGGTTTTTCTTCGAATATTTTGTTAATTTATGATCATGCAGGCCCAATTCCAATGAAGTTGGGACCTTGTGCAAAACACACAGATCAAATATTTAATGTTCAAACATATAAACTTTATTGTGGTTTTGCAATAATTCACTGTTCACTGCGAGTAGTTCACTAAAAGAAATTGAATGAAGCGTTCAGATGGGTTCAAGTGAAGTTGAGATCTAAGAAAAAAAAAAACCTCAGAGTTAAAAGAAAAATTTACATATAGGAAGAAAACACAGAATTTGTGTGTCAGTGTGATTTTCTTCCTTTCAAATTCCCACATCATGTTAATCTGGAACAGACGACGAACCTTTTGTCTTCAGATTGGAGGAATTTTCCCCCCCCCGACATGTAAAGTGGAAATCATGAGGTCGTCTACTTTTCTGATAGAAACTTATAGAATATTCTTTAAATGAATCGATCGACAGGTCAGAACAGAACGAGTTTTCTGGCCATTGTAGTTGCTTCACTGCTTTTGACAGTCTGATACAATAAAAAAATTCAAAAAAGTCTTCTGAAGGTCAAATAAGTAAATCCAGTCCTGCAGACCCAGAAATTAAATCAAGCTCATGCAGTTTTTCTTGTCGTCACGTGGACACCGACGGCAGCACTCCTGGTCTTTCCATTGTGATTAACCTTCAACGAATGAACCGGTCTGATTCGTGAAAACGCTCTGGAAAGTTATGGCCGCGTTATGTGTTTATTGGTAGAGGCCAATTCTCAGTTTGAGCCTTTTGTCTTGTGTGGCCCTCAATTTAGAGCCCACCTGCCAGAACAATTTACAGCCCCGTGATGGGAAACGCTGCCCAGGCTCTTGAAGGCTAACTTTCTGGCCCCGGCGCTGCTACAGTATTTCACGATCATCGGAGCCATCCCCTGGTGGCGTCATAAAACACCTCATATTACCCGCGCTTCCACGTCTGTCTCTGCTCGGGCTTTTTTAACGCCCTCTCTGCGGTTCGGTCACAGCTTAGGTCATATTTTCTTGCGAAAGCCAAAATCTGGCAAACGTCCAGGATCATAAAAAAGGAGGAGTTAAATAATAATAATTCCCCCCCGACTCACCCTCCTTTTGTCATTATTTGTTGTAGTTTTAAGAGTCGACCCTTGCCGAGGTTTTTTCCTGACAGTCACGCCGACGCAGGAAGAGGTCGCAAAGGGTCAGCCCACGAAAGACTTCCTCTCAGAAGAGTCGTACTGGAAGGCCTCGCACTCAGCTGCACAATACTGGTGTTGACTTTAGCTGTTTGTCGGGGGAATTAGCCGGCAAATGGTCGCCGCTCAAGGTCTCTCAATCACCCTGTGAAAGTGGAGCTTCGGCTGTACCTCATAAAGCTGCCCGCATTGCAACACCAGCGGAGGCCGCCTTTCCCACACGCCAAAAGCAGATACAGGAGCATGCAGCCAGTTTCAATTCAAGTTTGTTTTTCGTTTTTTGCCCCATCAAGGACGACGCATTGAGCAACGGTCTGCGTTGTGGGTTTTCTAGCCACCTGCAAAGTCCTTGTTTGGACCTTTTTAACCCATTCAGGATGAACATTGCCGGCGACGACGCAGCCGAATTTGCAGTTCCGTAATTCCGCCACACATTGCGCTGTCTGAAAACTTCCAAGGGATCCTGAAAGGGGGAGGCGTTGCCGTGGCAGCAAGTGAAATTAATCTGATGGTCACTCTTTTAACAGAGGTTAATTTCAAAAATAACTTGCTAGATATCGAAAGTTCCTGCTGTTATGAGTAAATATATTTACTCACGGGACATTTAATGAACTACGTACAATTCAAATAAGCAGAAAATATCCAGGTGGAGATTTGAAACTTAAATCTTAGAGGGTTAAGAGACAGCAAAATTAAAAAGCTGCATTCACTCCTAAAGTTTTAAAGAAAGCTTTAAAACTCTCCTGAGTTTTTTTTTTCCTCATCTGATTAATAATTGTTCTCGAGATTAAGAAATGTTTTATCTTTTTCAACGCAACTCCAGCAGAAGCTTAAAGTTCTGACCTTATTATGGTGATTGCTTCAGGATGTGGCCCCCTGAATCACATTAATATGATTTGGCTCAGAGATGAAAATCAAATAAAGTAATAATAATAATTAAAAAAAAGGACATAAAGAAAGGGCTGAATTAAGACATAAAGACTTGAGATGAATCACCTCACAGAGCAGAGGGGATTTAAACTGGGAGTTCTGCACTGGAGGCGTCGTTCTGTTCATGTTCCTGTTTCCTTTTGTTGCACTTTTATGCTTCAGATCCTCAATAAATGTTAAAAACACACACAGATAAAAGCTGAATCTGAACAATGATGGAATTTATTTAGGAAAGATGATGTTGTTCCAGTTCACCTCATCAAGAACTAGTTCCAAATGCAGTTCAGCGAGCTTAAAATGAATTGTTTCATAATCATAGCATACCACCGACACAGTTTGTAGTGGAATTAATTCTCGTTTATCTGCTGTTAAGCTGAAATGAACGTGTTGTGTAAACGTTACAATACGTGACACAATACAACTCTAGCAGTGGGGCACAAAAGAGCCCCCAACAACAACTCACCCCCGCTGGCCTCACTTGTTTCGGTAAGGTCAGAGGTCATGATTCAACAGTCAGAAAGGACAGTGGGCCAAAATGGCGTCAGTGTTCTGAGAGGAAACCCGGAAAGAACAAAAAGACAAAACATTTGACACACAAAATGGTTCGTCAATGGGTTTATTGTATTTATCATGTATCTTAATAAATTTTTGTGAGAATTTTTGATTTATTGTTGTCATGGTAATTGATGTTTAATCTGTCTGTAATGTCAATAATGCACATCGATACATTTGAAAGTCTCAATAAAACCAAATACTTTGTGCAGATTGATGATAAAATTCACACTTCTTTGTGTGAAGTGCATTAGAAATGAACATGCTTTTCAAAAACAGTATTTGGCTTGTTGGGCTATAATCGCTGCGCCACGAAATCACAGTCATGCAATCGTCTAAAAAAATAAATAAATAGTTTTTGTCGCTTTTGTCATTATCATAATAATACAACAAAAATATTGTGACAAAACTTTTTAAGTCCATTTTGCCCATCCCCACCAATAATGTTTAGACTTTTGAGAAACAGTTAGTTTTTAAACACCTGATGCACTGAAAGGCATTTTCAGCACATCTGGAGTGAAACGACCAACTTTTTAAACAGGATCCAATATGGCGGTGGAACATGGTGGTGGCAATGTCAGGAATTGGGTTTGCCGTTTATAGACCTGGAAGACTTGCAGAAGTTGAGGGAACCATGGCTTCATTTTAATTGGGCCCAAATCTGACTAAAATGACCTGAAACGTGGTTTTAAATTCTCAAAAAGCGTCCAGTGTGGCAAAGTGAAAACTTTGTAGAGAAGAGTGGGCTGAATTTTATCCACAGACATGAAGAAAATGACTTTTTGTTAGTTTTTGGTGAGAGATTGATGGCAGCTATTGCTGCTAAAGGCTCTTCAGAGAGCAGTTACTTTAAAACACGTGGCCGATTGCTTTTTAAAGAGTTTTTAGAAAATGAAATATTCCATAGAAAACAGCTTCTTAGGTCACGATAACTAATTCTGATGGACGATAAATTGCCGCAGAGGTTATTGCAATAAACAATAATGTTGAGACTGAATTCAAGTAAAAATATTAATGGCATTAAAAAAGGCAAGAACACATTCTGAAAGATCAACAAACTTTAAATGATAACAAGCATTCACCACTGGAACTGGAAGACATTTTGAAAATAAAAAAATAAAAAAAATAAAACAAATAAAACAAATTTTAAAGTCTCTATAAGCAAAATTGTCCTTTTAATAAAAAATGACTAGTTGAGGCCAAAGCACCAGACTGAAGACTTTTATCATCGAGTTTTTGGTAGAAAGAGAAATTATTGAGTCCGTTCTAATTTATCGTGCGATCAATTAATTGATCCATCGGTTGTTGTGAGACGCCTGACTTTAGATCTTATTTTAGATACGAACCTTTATTTGCTGATCTCGAACATTCAAGTGTGACAGAAACAGAAGAGATGGCTAATGGAGAACATCAGGGTTGTTCTTCTCACATTCTGGCCGAATCCTGTCACGCGAAGCAGTAGGAACCGCCGACGAGGCCCCCGGGGCCCCCAGGGCCCCCGTTCTGGGAACCTCTGCCTCTGCTTACAGTCAGAATTGCTACAAGTTAAGAAGAGAAAGGAGATTGACTGAAATGTATTATTCTAGTGTCAATCAGGTAAGCATTCCCAAGAAGAAGAAGAGGGGGAAAAAAAAGACGTTTAGGTGCAGATTCCCACCAGGGCGGCATACAAACCCAACCCAGGAAGCCAAAGGAAGGGCAAAAAAAAAAAGAAAGAAAAAAGAGAAACTCATTTTACTGGAAAATTGTTCAATCGAGAAATCTATGAAGCACAAAGTCTGCAGTCGAATGGACAACAAATAAGGCACACAAATGGGGGTCAGAGGTTTTTTGTTTCCTGCCGTGAATGGAGGACCGGTGACCGAGGAATGAAGACAGAGGAGCATTTAAGGGGCCACAAAGCTGCGCATTTAAATAAACAGAGTTACGTCGTTCTCCTTTGGGCCCAATGAAGTCCATCAAAGAACATGGTAATGCTCCACTGAATGGACACACGGACTCCCAAACTCCTGCCTTTTCACTACGTGTGAAAGAATGTGACATAATAAACACACGCACGCGCACACACACACACACACACACACACACACACACACACACACACACACAACTTCTCCGTCAAAACTAACATAAACTGAGTTTGAAATATTTTCGGTCCTGGTTACGGCTTTGGCCCCGGGGTTGCCGTGTGGGCTGCAGACGTCATTGTTTGCTGGAAGCCAATGAAGCGAACCCTCAGGTAGTAAAAAAAAAAAAATCACTCACGAATCGGGAACTACCGTTTGCGGGAGCCAGATGCGTGCCCTATAATGAGACGTGAGCCCATAAAGTTGAGTCCATCAATATGTTCTCGTCAACAATTTATTTCTTCTTTTTTTTTTTCACCATCACCACTAAGAACTCTGGAAGAGTCATCCCAAAGTGTTCAGGAAATCATTTTTCTTTTTTGGAGCATTTAATGGGTGTTAACGGTGTCGACGGTGACGTGGGTCTATTAAAGTGTTTTCAGGCAAGAAACAACACCCATTACAAATCCAATAAACTCAACATAGGAAACCTCAATGGCAAATTTAATCAGAAATTTTATCCACATTTCCACCGAGTGTGGAAATGTCTCCACCAGTTTTGCACATCTGGAGACCGTATTGGTTTTTTCCCCCTCTGCCCCATTCTTCAGTGTAAACAGGTGAAGCTCAGTCAGACTGGAATATCAGTTCTCCTGTCTTTTTGTTCGGGGTTTAGGTCTGAACTTTGACTGGACCATTCTCACACACGAATATTCTTTCATCTGGCACCAGAGACAAAAAAAGAAATGTTTTTGATTGTGGATGCAAAAAGAAATGATCATTTTAGGCATTTGTTAATAGTGGCGGGCGAATTGATCCAAAAATATTGACGATATCGATGTCTGTATCGGTATCGGATTCAATAGAACTGGTGCGTAAAACAGATACGTCAGTCTTTAAAATGTTATTTCACTTTTGTATCATTTCGACTTGCTTTCATCTCAAACAATGTTTTCAGTATCATCAGAACCAGCCATCAGGTCAATTTCAATATTTGCAGTATTGCACACCTTTATCAAGACGTTCTTATGCAAAACGATTTTAATATCTACAAGAGGCTTTTAGACTTCAAACTATGCTACATATCTTTACTCATTTTTTATATTTAGAGGAAATGCTCACCTCATTCTAGAAAATTGTGTTTCTTTTCAGTGGCAGCTTGATTTTGTTCTAATATCTGAAAAACGAAATACATTTAAGCACAATTTTGTTAGCTTTTCAATAAAACTGAAAATAAAATTGAATTGAAAATGTAAAAAAAACAAATGGAATTTTTGTTCAACTTTTTTTGTTTGCTTGTAAAAAAAAACGGAAAACAAACACCAGAAAAACAATATCTGTGTAAGAGAATAAAAACAGGAACAAGAATCAAACATAAAAGCAAAATTATGTCTTATAGTCAGATAAAAAGGAGAGGTGGGAAGCGTGTTAGACGCTCAGATCGACTCGTCCGGTTTGTGCGTCGGGCCTTTCGGTTGAACTGCGGCGCTCATGTTGGTGGACTGAGGAAGTTCAGTGGTCTGAAAATGAGACATCATTCTCACAGAACATCGGACCAACTCAATCCTTCACACCAAAACAAGCCAAAAAACTAAGAACGAGTGAAGATTACATGATCCTGAACAGATGTCTTGTTTTACTTTCTCCCCCTTTTTAACCGTTTAGTTGGGTTTAGCTGAGCGCATACGTACGCATTCTGAAAATCTTGTTTACGACGTGGGCTCAGAAAGACCCCGGGGCCCAGCTCGGTCCAGTGACAGGTGCTGCCTCGGCGGGCCCCGGCCGAGACGTAGCTTTCTCCTCCACATTCCAACTGCCTTCAGTTTTTTTACTAGAGCCCAGGGGCCACTGGAGCCGCTCCGACTCGGGGTCTGGGCCCGGATTCTCAGGGCCGAGCCAGGGCCAAATTGGGTGGCAGTGTGCCGCTTCGCTTCCCACTCGAGACATCTGCTCTTTCAGCCGCGATCTGCCGCCGTGGCCTCAGGTCGTCTGGCTTGGTTTAAGGCAGAGGGGCCGACGATTCGGAATGTTTTGATCTCGGTTAAAACTCAGCAAAGAAGGACAGACGGCGTTTCCTCTCACTGTAGGTGAAAGGTCAAGGCCAATCCGTCTTCATAAACAGGGTGGAGCCAGATAAATTCTCTTGGCTTGTTTTTTGGAAATGCCGCATGCTCTCTGCCTCCTCTCTGGGAAATTTTCCTTTCTGCACACTATTTTATTTCATACCACTGGTTGCAACATTACTAGTGCTAATACGGGACAGGTCTATGAGAAATCTGGGGAAGTTTAAAAATGTCATTCTTAGTTATGTAACAACTCTAGACTTTATGGGGGCCACGTAAAATGAACAGTTGTGTGCTTAAATATTATTTTATCAATAAAAATCAAAGCAGGTTCTTTTTGTCCAAGCTACATCAACGTGAAAAGATGTTTGATGTTATTTAATCTTTAAGATGTACTTATTGAATGCAGAGACAGATAATTATAAATATATTAACAGTTTGTTAAAGAGTAGTTTCATCAATACATTCTGCCCAAAATGAAAATGAGTTTCAGGACCTCCTGCTTTCAGATTAAAGAATGTTCTGCATTACGACGGCCCAGTCAAAGTAAAGTTGTGAGAACTGGTGTCCAGAGGTTCTCACCGGCTGAGATTCGCAAAGACGAGGAAATTCCTATGTTAATTGGACTGAAACCGGTAAAGTCAGAACCCAAAATCCAACTTGAATCGCAGCACAATACGTTTCTGCAAGGCGGAGAAGTTTCTATTTACTAAATATAAATGCACACCACACTTTTAAGATTTTTTTTTTCTGTAAAAAAATAGACATTTTATTTATTTTTCTTTCCCTTTTTTTATGCACTGCATTGTATTGGTTTGTCAGATCAAATCCGAATAAAATACACCCACGTTTGCGTGGAATGACAAAAACATGCTGAAAACGTTAATACCTGCAGACGGCGCACGCGCACGGAGAAACATCTTGCGGTCCAAGCAGGCTGAAGAAAAAGGTGGAGATCGAACCTGGGAACAAAAAGCCCAACGAGAGGAGCCATAGGAAGCAATTTAAGAGGGAAAAACCCGGATAGATGGCTAGAAGCAAGAGGGTGTGTCGATGATGGCAGCGAAACAGCAACGGGGAGGAGATGATGGATTGATTGAGCGGATTTGAAAGTCCCACATGGGAAGACAGCTGCGTCTTATTCAGAAACACGGCGCTGAGGCCAGAAAGGAATTAGCGATCTGTAATGTTTCCCATGCACGTGTTAATTAGACGTGTTTGTGTATCGAGAGCAGAAAGAGGCTCCTGTAACACAGAGCAGAGCCGAGGGGTATGTTTCTGCAGATGTGAATTGTTACAGATCTATCTACTTCTGGCCAATAACACCTAAGTGCTGGACTCAGGTCCAAATCCCTGTGGCGATGCGATTAAATAGGAAACTAGGTTTCCTATTTAATCTTTCTGATTTCTACCATTGAAGTGAATTCCTCTGGTCCAATCAGCAGTTTACACTCCAGACCAGATGGTGGCGGTAATGCACACTCAGTTCACCTGGTGGTACGTTTGGTTCAAAATACTAATTATCTCCGTTTAATTAGAAACAGTGCGGTACACATATTAAACAAACTTACGTTGGTTTCAGAAATAGCTATTTTATCAATTTTATTGTGATTTTTCATGATTATGATGATCATCATTATTATAGTAACAATCATTCAACTTCATGTTATAACTTCATGGAGGCTCTGCCTGTTGATTTGAAAATAACTGGACAGAATTTATTCCCTTTGTTACTCTACCATTTCTCTTTCATACATTTTGTTCATCGTTCGCTTCCAGGGCCCTGTGATGGACTGGTGACCTGTCCAGGCTGAACCCCGCCTCTCATCTGATGGCTGCAGGAGATGAGCACCACCAGCCCCCCCTCACCACCCTGCAAGGATCAGCATGTTCAGAGCATGGATGGAAAGCTTTTAAGGTGGTTTGTCTCCATTAAGTCCACGCCTAAGGGAGACCCTATATCAGCACTCAAGCGGCACATTTTACCTCTTTAAAGATGCAGTATGTAACATCTATTTAAAAAAAAAAAAAAAACAGAACAAAAGCGATTTTAATATATTTGTTAAGAAAAGATCAATCTCCACCACTTCCTCTCGGAGCCGTCTGAAGAAATGCACCGCTCTTTATTCGCCCCGACCATTGGTCTCCTTGATAACTAGCCTTAGCATTCATGACAGGCTGTGCTAGGTGCAGCTAAGACCCGCCTCCTGCCTCTGATTGGTTCTTTCCAGTTGGCGATGGGAGAAGGGGGAGGAGCTTGATTTTCTTTACACATCGTTCGTCTCATAAAACAATGTCACGACATATAGTGCTTCAACAAATATGTAAAAATATATATTTTTTAAGGAAGTTACATACTGCAACTTTAAAGTATGTCCTGCATAGGAATTATTTGTCGCAGTCATAAAAAAACCCCTCATGACATCATTATCTAGCTTGTTATGTAAGACTGAAGCTACACGTCATAGGCTCGGGAGAAGGGCTTCAAGGACGCCTCTGAGTCAAAGGCCCGGCTCTCCCTTCTTGCTTGTCACAGCCGGGCTGCCAGCAGGCTCCGCGCTGAACCCTGACCCCGTGACCTCACAGAGCGTCCTCCTGCGTGTGACTCTGGTGGATTACCGCAGCCTGCTGAGGGTTCCTGCGTGTCCACCGGTCACAGGCAGCAGCTAACGTGTTAACGGTCCCAGAGAAGCAGTGAATGTCCAACGGCATGGCCGGCTAATCAGCCCGGAGAGAGAGAGAGACGAACAGGGCAATGCTATCTGAAACGTGCAGAGTGAGCAATTTCCCAGCCTTTATTTTTAACAAAGGGAACCAATTAACAGCCGGAGGGGGGAGCTAATTCTCCTCATTACGGAGGCCTGACAGCCGTGGTGGGGCACCACACAAAGGAGGAAATTACACTGGGGTTGAAGAAGAAAAGCAATAATTTTGACTCTGTTGCTATTCCTGAACAGTATTAAATATTGGTAATTAACTTCAGTGTGGACTCTTCATGGGGAGTGGTTGTGTCAAAGCAATAATTTTAAACTTTTATGGACTTTAATAATACAAAGCAGTGCTTTCTTTTGCTTTTCTTTTCTCGTTTTTTGAAGGTGTAGTATTATTGCATTGTGATTGCGTACTTGTTTGCAAGCAGTTCATGATAAATTCCCCAGAAGGTTAGAAAAACACTAGGAATTGAGAGAGCCAAATAATATGACATATAGTGTTTCATCCTTATCCTTTATACATTATTTATTATGGCATATACTTTTATTTATTTATTCTTTGTTTGCTTACCTACTTCTTTTTTTTCTTCCTTCCCTTCTCCACTTTTTTCCAAAATATCTGTGATGCTACACTAATTAGAGAATAGAAAAATAATTCTAATTAGAAAATAACTCCCAAGATCAAAAGAAAAAAAAAAAGCATATCCTAATTCACATATTAATCAGTTTCATTTTTCTTGTGACACCAATCAGGGCCGCCGCCAGGAATCTTGGGCCCCCTGACAAAAAAATTGATCGCTCCCCACCCCCTGTGCAGAAAAAGCAATGCAGTGATAGTATGTATGAGGCGTTTTGGGGGGAAATGGAGTCGGCGATTTTTCAGAAGAGCACGTTCTGTTGAATCCATGTACTATGGAAAACAACAAAAACAAACCCTTGTTCCCCTACTACCACTTCCTGTTGTCTTCTTTGTCGTTTTCACCAGTAGTAACAGTAGTAACTTGGGGTTGTTCCAGATGACTCGTATAAAGCGAAAAAGTGTTTCCACCACAGTTCTGCAAAAATACGCTTGTTTTGAAACGACCAAAAATACATAAATAAATACAAAAAACCCCACCATTTCTGAACTGTGCCTTGATTCAGCCCGTCATCCTGATCAAGGATGGGGTGACAGTAGGACGGAGCGTCTCCGTTTTAACCAGAAGAAACCTGCAGTGAAATTGCAGTCAAAGTGTCCCTGAAAATGGACAGGGTGTCCACCTCGTAGACAAAACATCGGTTCCACAAGAGAAGAGAGACAGATGACTGGAGCTTTGTACCGTCCATTCTTCCGGAACAGCAAGAGAATTGTTGTGAAAATATGGCACTGCGAGATAAGATGGCGCTCTGTGATTTAGAAGTCGTTTAACAATTGGAGGCAGAAAGAAGGCCTCGTAGACTCAACTTCCAATTGTTTTGCAGAAGGAGCTAAAAGAGAGCGAACGATTTCAGTAAAGAAGTGAACACACGATTACACGATTACACTGACTAATGCAATAATTTTGATACAGCCAAAGAGCGATGGAAAAACTATAGATTTCTTTTTAAATTGGTGTAATTCTTTTACATTTATTTTTATAATTCCAATTTGTCCAACTTTAAGGTCAATGGAAAGGCCAAAACAAAAACAACAACAAAAACTTAAGGGATGCCATCAACCAGTTGTTGGTTTAAAGTGATTTCAGAGATAGTTGTGGATTTTCTTGTTTGTTTGTTTATTGTAATTGGAGCCAACATAATGATCAGCGTCTGCATGTCTCCTTCTCACAAACACTAATGAACGCAGTGTGGAAAAGAAGTCTCCAGGGAACAATTGTCCAACCTTGGCGACAAGATAGTACAGAGGAAGTGCTCTGAAACGCAGTCCTAAACCCAACGTCTTGGTCTAGCACAGCATTTAACCACTTCCTGTTGAGACACACCCAATTGTTTGCTTGACTTTAAATAGTTTTGTGAGGACAGTTGAGTCGAGCGCCAGAAACGGAGAGGCTAACGCTTTCCTTCTTCTGCTGACCCGACCTGCCGGGCTTCACCTTTCCTGCCTCGGCTCTTTTGGACTCCTGTCAAACTTCATAAGCCGGATCCAGAGTTATTTCCACGGGCCTCTCACAACCCATGCTCATCCATCACTGCGATCTCTATTATGGCGCGAACTTCCCGCTGCGGTCATGGACCGTGATAACTAGACAGCGTGGAAACAGATGTGCACGAAGGTGACCCGAGCGCGCGCCGAAAATGAAAAAGGTGAGCAAACACCTATGTTAATTATCCAGGTTTTTCTGCAGAGGGAATCACTCATGAACTCCAGGGTTCAAGGAGGGGAGGGCCCGTCGCTTGTGGCGATGAATTCTCGCCGTGTTATTATTATTCCCAGCCTCCCTCCACTGCCCCCCCCCCTAATGTCCCCCACGGTTTGACTCCTGGTGCTTACAGTGTTTAGTCACAGAGCGATGACCCTCGAGTCGTCTGTCATCTCCAGGCAGCCACGGTCGCGCTTTAAAAGACCGCCTCACAGTGGCATATTGCTGCCTCACCTCTTCACCCTTTGGTTAATCCATCAGCTCACCCTGAGAGATTGGGACATCTTTAACTCAACGAGCATTGATTTTTCCTGATTGATGGCTTGCAGAGATCCACGGGCTCTAGAGTGGAGCGGCCGCTCGCCTGCTCTGGTTGGTGAGGGGGCAGCGTTATGCATTTTCCGTGCACTTAGTGAAATGTTACAGCATAATCAAGTTACTATGTTCAGTTGTTAAATAAAATGCTATACATGTTAAGAATGACTAAAAAGAAATGGCTCTAAAATCTCCTACTCTTTCTGAAACTCTGTTACAAGTTGCTCCTCTATTAATGCTTTAATGACATTTTTAACTACTATAGTGAGCTCAGCAGATGCTCTGTTCCACCAGGTGTTTGCTAATTGCTGGAGGCTAGTCTGAAGGAGCTGACTGGGGGAGCGTTGGTATGTGAGGAGCTGCATGTCGAAGGCGGAGCTAGGCCCACCCAGATGTTTTGCACAGCTGAATGATTGCTATGAGAGATGAAAGGATTTCCCGAAGATGCATGAATGAATCAGGGAAACACTTTGGGTCCATTTTTATTTGAAGGAACAACATAACATGATGTAAAGGTCAAAAAAGTCAATCTTATACAGCACTGCCCCTTTGGTCTCCATTGTCTCCGGTTTGTATTCACTGACGTCCTGGAGGGAAGTGTGATACGGTTGCCTTTTCTTCGCCCATCTATGTTTAACCGTCGGGCTCCACCTGCTTACGCGGGACTTCGGGCACCCAGGCGATTGTTTTACACGAGGTTACAGGAAGGTCAGACTCGGGATCGATGGGGAAACGGCTCTGCTGCTCTGAACTCTATTTCTGCCGGGCAGGATCCACTCAGAGGAGCCGGGATATCGGAAACCCCAAATGGGAGGATCGTTAACATGACTGGTGGAGGAGGAAGAGGGGGGATAAGAGGAGGAAGAGAAGGAAGTGAAATGAATAAGGGGGAGAAAAAAAGAGAGCTGTTACTAGTGAAATTTGAATCAGACCCATGGAAAAGGCTCTGAAGGGTTTTTTGTAAGATGTTGCTCAAGCTAAGCAGAATAATATCCCGCAGATCCGTTTCACAACTCGAATTACAAAATACTGACTCGCCTGTCATTTAAGTAAAGGGATAGTTCATGATTTTTGACATAAAAATCTGCTTAAAAGTTGTAGTAAAGTTTATTTGTGTAGCACATTTTAGCAACAAGCCAGTTCAAAGTGTCTTATAGAGTTAAAAAAAAAATAATAATCAGATGGTAACAAATGATGAAGCAAGCAAAGTAAGTAAAACTGATTAAAGGATGCAGTGTTTAGATTCAAAAGTGAAACATTTCAAGATTTTAAAGTTTAAAAGAAAAAGGTGAAAATATGCTAGATTCTGAGTCAGAAAGATGGAGATTTCTCTCTAAATTTGACTTTGACATCCAGTATAGTTGTCATATATATTAACTTTGGTGGAAGCAGAAGTAAAATTGCGAAACGTTTATTTCCACTTCTGACAAGCCGTGCCTCATCAACGCCACCATTCGCTGAACCGAACAATCCCCAGTCGCAACAATGTTGCTCCGGTATTTGAAAGTACAAAACAATCATATTGTTCTTAAATCGTCTGCAGTTTCTTTAAGCCTGGAACTTGGCCACAGTTACAGAAGAAAAAACATTTTCTGCAACATTATTCAAGTTTTCAGACGCAAGCAGAAGCAGCTGCCAGAGACGTTTTCTGTTTCAGTTACTTTTAATATGTTCATATCTTATAAATAGTTAAATCCCAAAAATATGTCCAGTGGTATTTCCACCCTGGTTTGAGAACCCAGGGAGTTTAGTATAAATCCAGATTATTCTGAACGTGGAAGCTAATGACTAGTCCGGGAGGATTTAAGACCAGAGTGCTCTTGTCTTGCACCATCTTAAGCCTCCAATTTCCAAAACGTCAAAGTAATCTTCCTGTTTGACACACGTACTGAAAATGGAACATGTGAATAAAATACACAAATTCTCACAAAAACAGTAAACATCTCAATTGCCTGAAGACGGGGATTGAAAGCAGAGCTAGAAAACCTTCTGCGCTCTGAAAACGCTACGCCGTGCAATAATGTTCACTTATAGGAACCTCGGGGGGGGTTTGTTTTAATGTCTCCTTTCCTCTCTGCTGCGTCGGAGCGGGACGGATATTGCAGATTGGAAGCATGCAGGGACTTTAGAGCGTCTCGCACCGATTACCAGCAGTGTGACATTCACGTTTTGAAATGCTGAACCAAATCGACTTTAGCTTCAACAAAGCTCTGAAGTTTGGTTCTGGTTCCGCTGCCTGCGAAGGAACAGAGCAGCCTCAGGCGCTGGAGACCGAAGAAGAAGAAGAAAAGTCTCACCTATAGTTCACTTATGCTAGTCAGAAGCTTTTGACATGTTTGAAAATGTGCCTGTTTTATTTATTTATTTATTTTTTACTTAGCTGCTTTGCTATTAGAGCTCCAGCTGATGAGTAAAAGTATTTATTTTCATACTTTATTTCACATATCTGCTGAAATTCTTTCTATATCAACATTCGACCCTTTAGCTGTGATTTAGTTCTGGATGTAATCATTTCAGCAGCAGAAGTAGTTCTACGAAATATCAGCAGTAATGTGAAGAATAAATGTAAGCCACACTAAAAGGGACTAAATTAAGTAAAGTTATGATGTCATTCCCTGATGAAAAAACATTCATGGAACGTTGCCTTGATTCTTTCTTTCCTCTGATCTGCCATGGCAACCAGTCAGCTGTACAAAACCTGTGAGTGTTCTCAGCTCCGCCTTCGACGACGCAGCTCCTCCTTGGATCTTCTGCCTCACAAAATAGCCCTTCCCTGAAACTGTCCTGCCCAGTTCCTTCAGACTAGCGGCAGCAATTAGCAAACGGCTGGTGGATCTGCTGAGCTCATGTGAACTACTCAGTGAAACAGGTAAAAACCTTGCACAAGGGTTAATAGAGGAGCAATGTTATGACTTTCTGAAGTTTCACAAAGAGCAAAAACTTCTTAAAGAGCCAGAGACCCAATTTCAAGGAGTTTCATTATGAAGTCAAATTTCTTTCAAGTCATATTTGATATATGCAGCATAATTATAGCAACCGGAGGTAACATATTTACTTGATTGTGCTTTAAAATGGCTCTATGTGGCTGGAAAACACATAACACTGCTGCTTCAAAAACACCCAGAAAACTGTGCGCCTTTTTCCGTCCTCCGATTAACAATTTGGTGTTGATCCATCACATAAAATCCCCAAAAAAGATTGAAGTTAGTGGTTGTGACAACATTTTAAAGAGCCATAAATGCTCTTTACATGGCCGTTTCCTGTCTACTCTGTGCACAACGAAACAGATCCTTCAGCAGTGCATCAGACTCCTCTTTGGTTCCAGGTCCATCTGTTTGACTCCAGCCGTCACAGTGAGGAGCGGAGTTTCGCCTGACGCTGCGGGAACGAAGCCATCCGAGCGTCCGTCTTCATGCGATGCGTTGCGTTCGGCCTGCGCTCAAGAAAACATCAAATTACTGCAGATTGTTTTGGAGGCATTTCGACTTCGGCGCGGCGGTTTGGCACAAGCAGCAAAGCCAACCCTGAGTGATGCATGTTTAGTGAGCTCTGACACGGCCCTTCCTTACTGAATAATCACATGTCGTTTGGGGGCAGGAAGATTGATGCTGCTCCCAGTGAACTCTAGGATATCCTCGTCCTCAGCCGGGCAACATTCTGGGGGTTTGTGGGAAACGGGGGGGTGAGGGGTGGGGGAAACCACTTCCCCTGCTTGTTAAACATGACCATTAAAAAGCATTATGCGCCGGTATCTGGAAAGGCTTTTTTGCGTGTCATTGCTTGCATCTGTTGGAGGGCGTCTCTGGGTTTCGCGTTTCTTTTGATTATTTTAAAATGCTGTAAATCTGCTCCCCGAGTGTTGCGGAGGTCAGTGGAAACAATGAGGCCAAAGACGAGACGCGGCGGAGGAAAGCCGCGAGACGAGACAACGCATGAAAGCATCCGACAAAACGCCAGGCGACTTCACAAATTGTGTGCGTGTGTTGTGTTTTTTTTTTTTCTGTTTCCTTTCTCTCGTTTTGGAAAAGAATAAACTGTGTAATTTGATTATGGTTATAGACAATAAATAGCCAGCATAAGCTCAGTGAAAGGCTGAGGAATGGAGAGCAAAAGTGACGTTTCTCAGGGTGGCTTCAAAGTGCATCTTTCCCAACGCGCTGCACATCCCGTGATCTGAGTCATCCAGAGCCATGTCATATACACAAACCCAAATACTGATCACATGCTGGATTATGAGGTTGAGAGAGATTTGGAAGAGGCCTCATAACATCCTTCCTTCATGGGTCAGCGGCTTGACAGATCACTGGATTTGTGGGTCGGATATCTTTACAGTAATTATCAGGTAATCACATCAGCCTTTTTCCCAGTCCAGACATTTAAAGCTCGATACTTTTGTTGCTATGGAAAGTTTTTCAACGGATCCAGGGTTGTTGTTTTTTTGTTTTTTTTTAGTGAGGCCTGTGCCGATTAATAACTCCTGGATAGTTTCTGATCCTGGGTTTCTGTAAAGCAGTCACCTGCTGAGTCATGCAATTTCAATTTGAAAAATAAATTTGCTCAATGGAAACATGCAAATTTTGAAAGAAATTGTCATTAAAAAGTTTGACGTGGTTATCAAAACCGTCTTACCTCACAAGACGTTAATGGAAACACTTTTTTCGCATCATGTTAGTCACATGATCAACAACCGGATGTTGCCACCAGCGGAAACCACGAAGATGACGATGACATGAAGCAGTTGGGGGATCGTGGGGTTTTTACCGACTTATCACATGAACAAGCTAATTCTTATGCGATCTTAATTGCGTTTCTTATTTAATGGCAATTGGGAAATTGTGCACCTTTTGACATTAGCTGAATATTGACGAAGTTTTGCACACAGTTGTAATAGATGTGATGCGTCTTTTAGCACGCGGACCGAGTTGGATGTTTTTGGCGATAACTGCATTCAAATCAATAAGACAAAACTGTCCTTTCATGGGTGAAAGTGAACAAGTAACTCCACCTTGTGGCCAAACCTTTTCCTGCGCACTCGCCGTCCCCAGTCATGAGTGATCAATAATGATTTTATACCAGGAGCAGAAGTGGATCTGATTCACAGAAACCAATAATTTAAAGCTCATCACACAGTTCTGTGGGACACTATTATACTCCTAATCACAAGGTGATGTAGCATTATAGTGCAATATCATTAGAATACTTTTTTTTTTTAGCCACAGAGCAAATATTGGTTTCCTTAAAATGTTTTTATTTCCCCCATTCAGATAAAAGAAGACGACGACTTTTTTATTATTTCATAATGAAAGTGTAATTTTGGCTGCGGTTTGATTTGTAGTTTTTTGGCGAGAGCTCTGATTTTTGGCTGCCATCTCCCTCTGTGCTAAATCGGAAGTCGAAGTGACATATTCCAATTTAAAAAAATCTAAATCATTTTGTAAAATACATTTTTATCCGTAGAGGGGTCACAAGTGGTGCTGGTGCTTAACAGTCATCTTTTTCGACTGGGAGGAAGCCGGAGTACCCGGAGAGAACCCACCACGCACAGGGAGATGATGAAAACTCCATACAGAAAGACCCCGGGCCGAGAATTGAACCCAGGACCTTCTTGCTGCAAAGCAACAGTGCTAACCAACTGTGCATCCATTTATAAGTAACTTTTAAAGTTAAAGTTGAATATGATTGAAAATAATTGCTGTGACAATTATCTAAGGTAAAAATCCCAAACATGGCAGAGTAATAAAGGGACCTTGTTATCAGAATCAGACGTGGAGGCTTCTTGGGGTCGGGACCGATGAAGGCACGGAGAGCCGTCTCGGGGGAGAGATCGACGGGGGAACATGGTGGCGTCTCTACACCAGGACCGATGGAGGAACAGAGAGGACTCGATACCTGGACCGATGGAGGAGCAGAGAGGACTCGATACCTGGACCGATGGAGGAACAGAGAGGACTCGATACCTGGACCGATGGAGGAGCAGAGAGGACTCGATACCTGGACCGATGGAGGAGCAGAGAGGACTCGATACCTGGACCGATGGAGGAGCAGAGAGGACTCGATACCTGGACCGATGGAGGAACAGAGAGGACTCGATACCTGGACCGATGGAGGAGCAGAGGGGCGGAGGCACAGGGGGGCTTCATGGAGCCGAGATCGACAGACGCATAACATCTTTAAAAGGTCTGTCACTTGGTGACAGACCTTTTAAAGATGTTATGAGCACCAGAAAAAAGACGCGTAAAAAATCCGGCTGTCTTTTTCTGGTGCTTCTCCAATCGGCTCAAAAGGCAGAGCACGATTGTGTCGTCGACGGCCTCGTGCTCCATGAAGCCCAGAGCCCATCCGGCAGAACATCCAAAGGTTTTCCTGAGGTCCCTAAAAACCTTTTTTGTGAGGCTAGGGACCCAGTCCACCTGGATTTCCACCGGATGGGCCTTGATGGCAGCGCAGATGTTGTTGGCCATGCGCTCCTGTACCTCCATCAGGGAATCAAAACACCACCGTGTCTTGGACTCCCTGATGCCCAGACACAGCAACGACTTCACAAAAAGTCGCACTGTGTCGTTGCTCTGCTCCTCTAAGGACGCCCTCAGTCCTTTGGCGCTTCTCGCTGTCATCAGTTGGTGGACAAAACTGACGACAGCTCGCACCAAAGAACTGAGACCTAAGCCCGGCCTAAGGAGTGACACGGGGTCTTCAGCATCCACAGGAGATGTGACTGCAGTGATCAAGTGCTTCAAGAAAAGCATGTCGACCACTGCAGCACATTCTCCGTGGATGACCGTGCCATCTCCCATCGCCCGGGCAAAGGCCTGAGAGACCTGGCTTCCAAATATAACTTTTAAATTGCCATATTCGTAGGCCAGGTTCTCAGAAACGTCCTTTACCAAGTCGGAGAAAACATCCGTCAAATATCGGACCAGGTATCTTGTCCTCTCTGTCACTCCCTCGTCCTGTTTCAAAAAGTCCAGGTCTAACCAGGCCTCCTCTTGCGATTGGAAAATGTAATCTTCTATGGCTGGGATAGCATGAACATTAACTAAAAATTTCATCTCTCGTCTCAGATCCATTGTTTGCTGATTTATCTCCTCACTAACTGTCTTCGAATGAAACTCCAGTTGCCAACTGGAGTTATTTATACCCCGAGTTACACAACAAAGCAGTATGTGACATCACAACCGATGACATCTCAGCACAAGAATACACGCAGCGCTGTGATGTAATGGGCCGACAAATCGAGTGTTCTGACGATCTGTGCGACCTCGGCACTTTGTCTTAACGGACCTCTTCTTTCAGTAACGAGTAATCTAACGCGTTACTATTTCCAATGCATTAATCAGATTGAAGTTACTTATCCAAATCACTGTTCGTTACTATTTTCTTTTGTAATGTAATGTTATTTCCTCTATGCGTCTTAGGGAGCGCCGTTTCTATGCAACAGTTGTCAGCAGCAACAGAAACGTAAACAATGGAGGGAGGAGAGAGATGCGCATTTTGTTGCTGGACAGTCAGGAACTCTTGAGTTTCTGTCAAGTCCGATTGTTATAAGTGATTTTAGGCTTATTTATTTATTTATTTAAGTCGCAGGTTGTGCATTTTCTCGGCTTGTTTCTAAACATGAAGTTGCTCATTTGGGCCTGGAAATAAGCAGAGACACATAATGAGACCAGATGTTGTCTGACGTCCAGGAAGTTTTAGTTCATAATTTCTCGGATGAACAGGGAAATGTTCATCTGTCTCTCCTTGTTAATGTCAAGCAGTGGCGTATCTTGCCCACCCCTAAAACTGTACGTCAGCACACCTGAGTGAAGTTGGCCCCCCCACCTTCTTCAAATCAGACAACATTGGTGTCAAACATTTGTGCTGGTTTGTACAAAGTGAAAAGTGATGTGGCCTAGAAAAAAAAAAAAAAATCACTTTTCACTTTTACAAATTTTCGCTGCACAAACCAGCACAAACGCAGCACAAACGTTTGACATCAATTTCGTCTCATTTGAAGAAGGTGGGGGGACTGGTTGACCTTTTGACCTTTAACCTTTCATTAATATCTTCAAAGCCAAAGCAGCACAAACAAAAAATTTTGCTGCACAATCCAGCACCAACGCAGCACAAACATTTGACACCAACTTTGTTTGATTTGAAGAAGGTGGGGGGGCCAACTTCACTCAGGTGCACAGAAATACAAACTTTTAGAAACGGGGGAGCAGTTGTTCCACTTGCTACATTGTTCAGACTTCTGTCAATATGTCAATAGCTTAATTAGAAACCTAACATGTAACTAAATCCCTTTCAAACATTTCTTTCTTTCTTTCTTTGTTTTTTTTAATAAATGAGATCAGAGCTGTGGCGGAGCCAGAAAGCTTTCATAGAGGTGGCCAGGCTGGGACCGTTGCTCGCGGCCGTGGCCAACAACTGATCACGCCAGAACCACAATAGACATATTCTCAAAAATAATTTACCAAACACTGCTGATGTTTTCTGAAGGCTTCAGTACTATTAATACAGGAGTATATGAATGTTTTCACTGCTGCCACCACATGTTCATTGAGGGGAACTGCATGCTCCAGAGGCGAGCTCTGCTGGTGGGTCACCATGGGAACAGTCAGTTTACAGCAGAGGAACCAATGAGTGGCCAAGGTTCCCCCTGGATCCACCCCTGGATCAGAGTGTCTAGGAAACTTTACTCATCCGTGACTTCCTGTTTCTGTGGCGTGTAAACATGACATGACACCCATTTCTCTTATTCACTATTCAAAATAGGAAAGACAAGAGGAGATTCTGTTTAGGTAAGGCACGTGTAACAGGAAATAGAAAAACCTTCACCGATATAAACTTGGCAATAACTACATTCAGATCAATAAGTTAAAACGGCCCAAACTGGATGGAAGAAAAATTCGAGCGACCATTTTGGGTTTACGTCTTTACAACGAGAGCAAGTTGTAGTAGATGGAGCCGTGTGCATGTAAAGCCAAGGACTGTTTATTCATTATGCTGTCTGAGTCGCATGGATAAACGCAGAGAAGTGGAAATGACATACAAAAAAAGAAACAACAAAAAAAAAACATCCTGCTGCTTATATTTTATTGTGAGGAAACAATTAAAGTGGCTCTAAAGTTGGTGCTGATGCAGATGTGGAAACTCTTCCAAGAGTGCACCACAACACAAAAACTTTGCCATTTTTGGGGGGATTTTTTTTTTTTCCGCATAGATGTTTATTTCAGAATTTCATTGCTATTCCATTATCTTTATCTGCCGCAAAAGAAAGGAATAAAAGGAGTTTTTCCTAGGAAATTTCCGTGACACATTGTGGTCTCAAAAACCTGGCAGTGCGGAGCGGAGCTAACATTCTTGGACAGCCTCTTGTTTGGGCTCTACCCAACGCAGCAGAGCCCTGGGACCAAGTTCAAGTCACAGGTCTGGCGCAGAGCGAGAAAAAGAAAGAAAAAAAAAGGAGTAAATGTGATTAAAGTTGTGCCTGGATGGAGACTTCCCAGTTAGAAGTCAGAAGAAGAAGGATTAGATTTGTCATATGCGCAGAGGAGCCCTTGCTGTGGTTGTCCACACTTCGCTGCTCGGGAGGAATCCGTGAAGCGAGTGTCCGTGCTGTTAGGGATGTTCATCGGACAAAGTAATACGAGGGCAGCGTCAGCTGGAGAGGTACTGGGCCGACTGCCCAGAAATAACACCCTCGCATGCACGGATATTACACACACAAAAAAAAAAAAAAAACGCCTGTAAGCTGTTGAACACAGACGGCGTGTTATGCACTTCCTAGCGTTTTGAGGGCCATGAGGTATGCATGTTAACACATGATATTGTCTCGCATTGTTCACCACCATTTCAGATCCAGGAGATGTCCCTCTTATTAGGTCAGCTGAAAGTGGAGAATTAGCACAATCCCCCCAGGCAGGGATTTATCCCACATCTCTTCCAATTAGCTCCGAGAGCTCCAGGAGATAATTGCAGTGTACTGGGAAGAGACAGTGGCTCCCATAACCTCTCTGCTGCTGCTGCCGCTGCTTCCTCATTCCTTCTTCTATTTAACGGTGACGTCTGCACTTCCTCATATAGAAAGACGGGGGAAAAAAAAAAAAAAAAACTTAAGGAACTTAGAGTGTAACTATAGGCTCAACATCTCATCTCTCATGATTAATCCAGCTCCGCGGCAAGCAAGCGAAACCCCTCCATCTCATCCACCCCCCCACCCCCCTCGAGCCTGGTTCGGCTAAGTACTTACATACGCCACTAAGAGTTTGGAGTTGGGAGAAGTTTTTGCATGTGTTGTCATTTATAGCGCGATCATCTTTAATAACAGGGAAGGATTAGCGCCACTGGCTTTTGATCCTATAATCCGTGCTCCTCAAAAATCCCCAATTCTATCGGCTTGCCTGTCTCCGCCGGACCGGCTGATCTGCTGGGAAAGACAGAAATTGACCTCAAATGAGGTGCCGTCCTGTGAAATCCCCGACAGGTGACAGTGGTAATTCACGGCGCAGAGGAGAGCAGTTGGTCTGATGCGGCGGCCACGGGAGATGAGCCCGTTGGCTCACACAAGGGCCGTTGTCAAGGGAGATTAAAGGACCTCATAAATATGCCTTTCCATTTTTCGGTGCCATATATCACAGGGCCGCATTAATCATCACTACCCATCCATAGCATGGCGATTGCATGCGAGATGAAAGCTGAAGAACTTCATCTCTCCACCTGTACCATATGTGGCACTGCAGATCCATCACACATGTTTCCCGTCGAACCTGGAAACAACAGAGCATGCGTGCATCACCGTCTCTGCTTCCGTGCAAGCATATTTGAGACCTCAAAGTTTACAGAAATGTTTACTCTGTCATTACCGAGTAGGGAAGACTTGATTTACCTTTAAGTAGTCAAGAGAAAGAAATCAAAGCAAGATGGAAAAATGATTAGAACACTTTGGAGAGGACTTCCTCTGGTCTCTTCGTGAAAGTGACACTGACTTCCTTCCTCGGCATCGCGTGGATTGGTTAAACGGACGGCGGAGTCCGGAGGTAACAGGCGCTTAAATTCCGTGTTTTTATTTCATTTTATTTTATTTTATTTCATTTTATTCTATGTTACATGACTTTGTATTTTATGTTTATGATGTAAAGCACTTTGAAATGCCTTGTAGCTGAAATGTGCTATACAAATAAAATTTGATTGATTGATTGATTGATTGATTGATTGATTGATTGATTGATGTTCCACTCTCGTTTGCGCCTCTCTGTACCTCCCCGCAGAGCCTCAGACAGAGGGATGGAACGGTTCGGTTTCAGTGGCTCCGGATCGCACACTGGAACTAATTAACCAACCAGGCCCCAGTTTATGTTAAACTATGTCTGACAGCCCCCAAAGCAAACGACGGGAACTGACATTACGTTGGTCTGGGGATGAGAGCAGCTGCATTTAGGTTTTCGGTGGCAAACACTGACTTGGTTGCAGGAGCTGGAAAGACTCTCTGGCATGAGAAAGCTGTGGATCACTGCTGTGCTGGTTTTTTTCTTGAGGGACTTTTGTGGGATCAGGTAAATGTAGAGTTGGTCTCAAAACAGAGATGACGACTCAAGTTTGAGACTCGACATAGACAAGTGATCAATATCGAGACAAAGGGTGTTTTCACACCTGATGGACTCGGTTTGATTGGGGACAAATTTTTCATTGTTATGAATGGCCCCATGTTGCACAAACAATCAAGGTGATCAATCCAGTTTTTGTCATTTATTGAAGATCTAAAAATTTACAGCGCCACACCAAAGGAAAAATAAAACCGATAAACAGGCATAAGATGACTTCTGCTTTTCCTCACTGAGTGTGTCGGCTTCACTCTACATGCAGATCCATTACCATGGTAACCGACAACACCTTTGCCAAACCCACAGAGGAGGAAGTCATATATTGACCAGAATGCCCTGCGCTGCCATTAGCTTCCTGCTTTTGGAGCAGTCGCCGGTCCGCTTGCCTTCGAACCGCGTCAGAGTTCACTTCAACCCAAGTTTTATAGTACGTATTAAGAGTTCAATTGCGCGTTCACACCTCCCCAGTTGAACCGGACCTTCTAGATCAGTGGTGCCCATAGTGGGTCCTCGAGAGCCGGCATCCTCCATGTTTTAGTTCTCTCCCTGGTTTAACACACCTGGATCCAATGATGGCTCGTTAGAAGAACACTGACCTGCTGAAAAGGTTGTAACTACCATGCAGGATGCCGGCCCTCGAGGACCGACTTTGGGCACCCTTGTTCGAGATAAACAACCTAGAGTTTGATTAAAGCGGACTAAACTGGGCTGGTGTGAATACAAACAAAATCCATCCGATAAAATGTTCAATAATTTCCCTTGAACTCCGATCCAGAAGCAGAGACAGAGGAAATGCTGTGGTTGCTCAAACTCTCGCAGTCGGCTAAGCCAGGTCGGTGGCATCAACCAACTCGCTCGCTCTTTGGTTACCTAGCAACAACAACTAAGTATTGTGATCAATTTTCAAAATATTACAAAGCAGGGTATAGCCGAAGTTTTGGATGGTGAAATAATGTTGTAGACTTCAGGCTCACCTTGGAAAAATGAAATATTTCCACAAGGTGACTTTCTCCCTTAGAGGTCAGCATCTAACTGGGTTGTACAGAAGTCACCTGACTCATAGCTCCTCTGCTCCTCTGCTGGGACTGACAGGAAGTGAAGCCGGGGTCAACTTGGGGCGACTTTCAGAAATTGTAGCAGCCATAAAACAACACATACTCCTGAAATACCTCAGTGACAGATTTAGAAACGTCAAGCTGTGCGAGACGAAGCTGAGCTGTTTCGAGATGCTGCTCCTGGACACCTTCTATATCCCAAAACAAACAAGCGCTACATGCAGGAAACTACAACACAAGGTGAGAACATGAGGGAGTTTGAGGCTTTTAACGGAGGATGTCATTAACGGAGGTTCATGCAGTGAACTGTAAGCCTCATTCCTCGCGCCTTCTTTTATCTTCTGACACTTCAAAGCTTCAAACCACTTCCTACTTTCACGTCAAAAAATCTACGAGTCTTTGATTCTGTGCATAATTTCCGTTGAAGAAAAGAAAAACCCTGAGCTACTTGGTACACTAGAGCACCCAGACATGCCTTTTCAGAGTAAAATCGGTCTAGGTTGTGGCGTCCGCATCGTTATAATTCTGATACCTGCAATAGGTTATTCAAAATATAGTTCCAAAAGGGAGAGGAAGGTTTTATTTCCAACATGAGAATACATTACCCAGACTCCGGCAGAGCCGACGCTGACAGTTTAATCTACTTATGGAAACGTTTTGGTAACTTTAACCCAGTGAATCCAATGAAAGGCCTACAGTCAGGCTTATTCTGAAGATGTTTATTTGCATGATATACTACTTCACCGTAAAAAAGCACGCCATTACAATGGTTTATGCTCCGCCGTAAAACCAAAAGTCCGTTCAGGGAGAAGACGGAATCAGTTAAAGTGGAGGAATGTGGAAAACTCCGGCCTGTCGTTGGTCCGAAACATTTAGACGTGTTTTTTTGTTATTTATGATGTCGGATTCCGGGCTTTCAGCGCTCCCCTCCGTCTCACCGTCTGGGGTGGGAGGGTTCCACAGGAAGCCTGAGACCAGAGTGACTAACTTCTGGTAATAGGTAATGAGCAAAAAGGAATGAATTCTCCCCCACTGGTGACCAAAGTTCGGTTTTGGGTGAGCAAATCTCACGTTTAAGAAAAAAAAAGTGAGCTCAATAAGAGTAGACCTACCCCCTCCCCCCCCCACCCCACCCCCCCTTCTTCTTCTTCTTCTTCTTCTTCTTCTTCTCTGGTTTGTGCTGCCTAACAATAACCATTCTGGAGGAGTGACTGCCAAAGCCGCAGCTCTTATATGGGAAACTGTGACCATCTGTGACGCAGCTGCCTGCAGTCGACGCGCCGGCGGAACCGAACCGCCTGCATTCATCACGACCTGGACGCGGTCTGCAAGCTCTCGCAATCAGTCAGGTTCCATCATCAGCCTCCCGCTCTGACGCAGCCGTCCTGAAACGCCGAGCCACTCCCGGTTAGCGTTATGTGACCCCCCCCCCTCGCAGCTGTCACCAGAAAACCGCGTGGAATTCCCCCCGCGCTTTGGGGGCGTGGAGGGGGGAGGATCGTCGCCTGTGATCAGGGAAAGCTACTGTGCGGACGCGCCGTCGTGTCATTACGGGCTGCGGCGGTTCTCTGGTCCGAAAGCGCGCAGGACGCGACCCGTATTTTTGTCAACCCCGTGATCAGCGGAGCGGCCTAATTACACACTAATCAATCAAGTGTAATGAGACCGGAGCGCCTGCAGGGTGGGGCTGCGCTCCACGCCTAATCCGCTGCGTCTTTTGAAGGGCGATTCCGCAAGCACGCCTGTTTCATTCACACACTAAATTTTGTTTCATGTTGCCGTTCTTTTTCCCCCCCCCCGTATCCCCAATGAAAATGTTACATGACAGAGGAAATGAAAGATTTTGACCAACTACAGCATAGAGTGGTGGAAACAGGAAAACAGAGGAATTATTAGGAAAAATAAGGGTTTTCTTTTAACTCCCCCCCAAAAAATTACTTTATAAAAAAAAAACAATACAAGACTGAACTCTTGTGAAAATCTGGAAATACCAACTGGAGGTACAAACAAAACACAACCGACCTGGAAATAAGTGACATACACACACACACACACATGCACACACACACACACACACTGGCTGATCAGACCATTAAGCTAAACAACTAAGCAATGCAACCACAAACTACAACAAACATGGTGCAGGTAAATTTGTTACAAAAAAAGAAAAAACAAAAAAGTAGTGTTGTCAATTGATTAAATCAAGCAGGTAATGTAATCTTTAAAAACTTCCTGCCATTCGACTCCAAGTCAATTTGTGCAGCACATTTCATCAACAAGTCACTTCAAGGTGCTTAACACAGAAACCAGTTCTGAAAAAGGTGACAAACATTCCAGTTTATGACCTTTGCTTGATGGTTTATCGCCATCATGCAAATACACATCAAATATGCTGTTCAATTTTCCAGTTGTTATGAATCAAAGCTCCTGACTTATGGGTTTTAGCCTTGATTTAAATGAACTCAGTGTTTCGGTGTTTTGCTGTTTTCTGGAAGTTTGTTCCAGATTTTTGGCGTGCAGAAGCTGAATGCTGCTTCTCTACGTTTGGTTGTGGTTCTGGGGATGCAGACCTGAAAAAGTCTTTGATGTATTGTGGTGTTAAGCTGTTCAGTGATTTATTAACATATTTTAAAGCCTATTCTCCGAGCTACAGTAAGCTATAGTAGGAGGACTTTAGAATGGAATACAACCGAACCGGTGATGGCAGAGTTACTTTTTCAAAGTAACTGCTATTTAATCGGATTACTGATTACTCCTTAAAAAGGAACTTAGTTAGATTAATAATAATAATAATTAATTAGAAGTTAATTTATAATGATTACATCACCAATGTGTCTCCACTTTTATGGTTGAATTGAAGGGGAAATTGTTTAATACTTACAACGGTGAAAAAGGAAAAAAAGTTAGTAATTTGTGTGTTTCTGTTGTCTTGAAAACTATAAATAGGGTTTCAGACCCCCATCCCATCTAAACCCTGGATATAACTCGATACTTTAGTATAAAGACATGAATATACAACATATATATACTGTTTTGACCCAACTTGTTGCAGTGAAGCTTTATTTCTGGATTCGGGAGTCCAAAGCGAAGACAAACTTCTCCCAACAGAGAACTTCTAAACCTGTAAACCATCAGTCGGTGACACGGTTTCATCACACAACCAACGGGAAGGCAGACTGGCCTGAAAACAATGAAGCCATTTACCTCAAACATCCCATATCTGGATAATAAAGAGTTCCTACACCGACTTGTCTTTCACTCTCCTACCACAACCTCTCTGGGACAACCTCTGAAACATTTGTCCCTTCTTTCAGCTCCGCAGCGCTGGCTGCGGTTCTTTCATGACATTTCGGTAATTAAAGCCAAATGGCACGTTCCGCGATTAGACTCGCAGCTGCTTGCATTTAATTCCATACAATCAAAATGTCCCGTTGAGCTGTCACGAGCTACCAAAAGCCATTTGTCACAGCGGTGGTAAAAGAAACATTTACGGCCAGCAAAGACGGAGCTGCTATCGTCTTAAGCAGTTTTGTTGTTTAGAAGGAAAGGCCGTCTCAAAAACCCAAAGTAGCTGTTGAAAATGAAGTCATTGCCGTGTAAACCATATTTCACATCAATCTCCCCCAAGACTGAATTGTTTGTAAAAAAAAAAAGAGAAAAAATCAAAAGCAACAGAGTCGGGGGGGGGACTTTCAGCAATCAAACCCTGTCAGAGACAGAACACACATACAAGAGCTTAATGGTTCCACAGTTGACACGTGTGGAAAAAAAAAAAATACAACCCAAGTGTTACCTGATATCCTGCACCCCTGTGTCATAGGTTCCTTCCAGATGGGCTTTTTTTTTTTTCCCAAAACCCTGTGACCTTTCGAGAGCGGCGATGGTATTTGATCCAGTGAACATCCCCTGAAAGGTCTAAATGCAAGCTTGTTTTGTTTTCAAATCTGTTTCCTTGTGTTTTGACTGTGGTGCATGTCCACCAGTGACGGGGTGATCTCATGCTTTCAGACAGTACGCCTCGCAAAAAACACGACGTTCGGGTTAGAAAGTATTCGGCCTCCTTTGCTCTGATAGCCTGTGTTGTTATAAGACAATATCTCAAGCTTTGATCATCTCACTGTTCAGTCCGTTGTCTGAGTTTGAAAAGAGGGATTACTGAACTTGCAAGCGAGACCCGGCTGTCCACCGAAGCCGACAGGTTTTCAGATCAAAGCGTCTTTATGTGTTCGAAGGGCCGAGTCGAGGTATAGATCTAAATCCAATTAAGAATTAGGAGGTTTTGAAATTGCGCGCTATTTTTTTTTCAAAGAATGGCAAAAAAGACCAGAGAAGGAGTGGAGACATACCATAATATTAGGACAAAGTATCCCCCAAAATCTGAATAGAAATACAACCCACACTTTTCAGATTTCTTTTGACAAAAAAAGGGGCAGTATTATGCATTTTCCGAACACATAGTGCCATTTCATAGCATAATCATGATATTGGCCCTCTATTTCTTTAAAAACTCCTGCTCTTTCTGAAACTCCGCCTTCAGGAAGTCATTGCAACATTCCTACTGTATTAACCCATTAAAGTTTTTACCAAGTAGCTCATATAAGAAGCTCGGATCCACCAGATGTTTGACAATTGCTGCCGCTAGTCTGAAGGAGCTGAATTGTGGGGATTGCTTTCTGAGTTGAAAGCTTGGAAGCTGAACCTGCTAGGAGGAGCTAACATTGTAACATGATTCAGAGCTTTTTTTTAATTAAAGTTACATAATACTGTCCCTTAAAGATATTGTTTTAATTTTTTTCATATGGAAAAATAAACATCACTACTTAATGATGTAGTGATGTTTGAGGTTGTAAAACGACAAAATGTAAAAGCGGTTCAAAGACATTTACTGAAGTCATCAGTGATGTTTCTGGTCGACACCAGCACTTTGTTTCCTCTGCTCATTTTTCACCCTCACATCACATCTGCTCCTCGGTTGAGTAGTAATCGTTCTGGGTTTTGTTTTTTTTCTTTTTCATAAAACGTCTCTGGCTTTGTTACAGCAAATCTGAGAAATAAAATCACTCAGGGGTTATAGGACAGAAAAGCACATCCTGAGGTCTGTCTGTCAGAATGAGACATATTCCTTTTCAAAAAAAAGAAGAAACTCGCCAGTCCCTTAAAATCCATCTTGTCTTTTCTCGACTGTGGGCTCTTATATCCCACTGGGTGTGTTATTTCATTTCTTTGGATGCAAGTCGTGAAATTTTAACGCAGTTTGAGAAAGTTGTTCCAAAGCAACCCCGTGTTTGGAGCACGATACATCGGGAGTTGGTATTTCAACGTCTTCTGGAAACCAAAATGCTCTGTGAATACCACCGCTTTTCAGATCCTCCTTCCATCGTTTGCACTTGCAAAGACACAGACGGACCGTCCTTCTGAAGGGAACCCTGTGAAGAAACTCTCCCACTTCAGCACCGGTTGGTCCCGTGTCCTGCATCATGGAGACGAGAGGCCTAAACACTTCAGCTTGAATTTAGTGGGACTGTTAAACTGTTCTGATGTAATTACGAGCCATTAAATGAAGAGTGGGATTGCCCTGTCGCCAGCGGAGCAAAAAAGTCAATCCACATGAAGGTGATTTCAGGAGATGCGGGGGTTTGTCCAGGGGGCCTGGCGGACCTCACCCGCTCCCAACGCCAAACCGGGACTCCCGATGACAGAAATGTTCGCCAGCTTCAGCATGCAGGCGCAGACCCGTGCACCACGGGGCCACTTGATTGCGCTCCCAGCTCTAAGAGGGACCAGAAGATAATCCCAGAGTTTACAGAGCATGATGATTTGATTTAGCATCACATTAAGGGAACTCGCTCGCTGCGCTGCCGCCTCGGCATGAAGACCCTCAACAGCAGCTGAAAACGTTTCTTCCTACTCTCATTTACGATGTCAAATTCAAACTTCTGTGCGATGGTGACGTTTTCGGAAAAAAAAAAAAAGAAAAAAGAAAAGAAACAAAACAAAACAACAGGAATGCACTTCTTCCACAAGGACCAACAGCTCCGCAAAACAGCATGCTAAAAATACTGATTTTCTCAAATTACTTGGGAAATCTGACTTGGCAGCGGATCAGTCGGACGGGTAAAATTAGACGGTTAAAATATAGGGAGAAAACTGAGATAATCAAAAGAAGAAGCTGGCGAGAAGGCAGAACGGAGAAAGCCACCAGGGCAGATTCATTTACCACACGGACACACATTTTCACAACACACACAAACACAGAGACACACACATGCGCGCGCACACGCAAGCAGTGCTCTAAGGTGCTAAAAACAACAACAAAAAAGGAGAAGTGTTACTTTCTGCACCTAATTTCCAGAGAAAAGAAGCAAAGTGTGTTGCATTTTTATTTCCCGGTTGGAAGAACAATAAACAAAAACATCCTCAGGTCAAAGTGTAACAGGGAGCTTTGGTGTATTGTGGTCTTCAGCTGTTGTTTTGTTTGTTTTGCTGCTTCTGCTACATGTTCGTCTGTCCGACGAAGCAAAGATGCACATGAGTTATCTTCAACAAGTCCAAGTCTTGGCTGAAATAAACAAAATCTCTCATCTGATGCATATCAGACCTTACAGGGCTGCAGCTCTTGAGCTCTGTTCTGTTTTAGCTATAGGTTGTTGTCGCTTTTTTTTCTTCTGGACAAGAAAATTCCTATCAACCGACATGCCAGCGTTGATTATGTGTGAGCAGCATGTCCAGAAGATTCACTTTTTCTGCGATAAGTCAGGATCTTCCTCTGCCTTTTTGTCGGTGCAGAACGTTTTGTCGACATTATGGGTTTTAGGGAAACTTGAAATTGCAAGAGAATTTGCAAACTTAAATTCGGCACGCCTTTTTACGTTCGTGTACATATTAAACCGCAACGTTCTTGACGCACATGGTAGAGAAGAAGCGGAGAGACTGGCTAGCCAATCAGGACGCAAAATGCGCTGTGGAAAAAAAAACAACAAAAAAACGAGACCGTGAAAGGTGAACCCTGTATGTATAATTTACGAGGTTTGTTCATTTTTGAACACACCAAAGAGAAAAGTAAAGTAAAATCTAAATGCATTTCAGTTATTGGTGTGAAACTTTGGAAAAATTTCAAATATCTGAAATTATGTTCTGCTGTGGTGAGTTTTGAAAGAGTTAAAATGTTCTAAAACCTTATGCCGTTATATAGATTTATGTATGCGTTGTGTAGCCATGTATGTATATTTATATGTGGTATTTAATCAAAATTTTGTACTTTCAACTGGATATTTTTGGCCCTTTACCAAAAAGTTTGAACACAAAGGTTGTATGCCGTTCAGACAGACACAACTATGATTTCGTTACAGAATCCAGTCTGGAGTGTAGGTTTGACCTTGTATTTCTTAAGGATGTTCAGTGTTTCGAATGCGCTAGTGCTCTTTGTTCTTGGCTATGTGGTGACTACGGGGATGAAGAAGGTATTTGATCACTTTACTGGAACCGATTCGGATTTACAGGACAGTAATGTGGATGAAGGTACTGTCACTGAGCAAAGTCGTTGGGGACAGTTTTTCCAATCTTTCTACAGGACTAACCGACCCGGACGTTAACCTTTCGGAGCAGAGTTTGGTCAGACATCCACGATGGGACGAGGACATAAGCCACACAGGCATCATCCATTCCATCCTGTGCAACCCTGATACATTCTGCTGTTCGAAACCCAGGAAAACACGTTTCTCTGGAAGAGATCTCCCCAGTCCTCCTGGAGCTTAGGGAGAGAAAACTGGGCAAGGGAAGAGACTCTGAAATGTCATCTTTAGTGGAGTCTATGTTGGTCTGGCTCGACTCCTTTGGTGGAAGAACCCATAGAGAATTGTACAGTGCAGGCAGTTGTCCCACATGTCATACAGATGCTTGAGAGCTGTTAAGTAACGGCCCCGTGATTCAACTTTCAACTTCACCATCGGAAGACAATATGGCTGCTCTTTTTAGCCATTGAGTAAATTTGGGGCTCAAATCCATTTGTTCAGGCTGCGGATCAAAATTAAATTACAAACACTGCCTCACCAACAACAACGTACAGGTTTTCTTTCTGCCACAGTCGGCCAGATGAAATCATTTAAAACAAAGCAATTCCCAACCCAACCAACGACGTACCTGGAGAATGTGGAACTGAAAGGTTCCACCTGTCCTCCGTCATCTGCTGCGGTTCTGACCGAGCCCAGTTTTACATTTACATAACTCACGGACCACAGACAGTGAAGGCGGTTGATGAACATGTCTTCACTGCAGACAGCCGCTGCAGTGAAGACATGAGCAGAAGGGACTTCGTTTACCTTCATGAGGAGGACAGAAAGACCAGGTAAATATATCTGATGTGACAGTTTCTCCAAAGCAATAAAGGTGAGAGGAGCTAGAAATTTCTAAGTTAGTTGAGGAAAATTTCCCTGATGAAAATATTTTGAGAGCATTTTGAGGCTGGAGAAGTTTAAGTAACTGGGACAGGACATGTGTTGATGAGTTCAGTTACTTAAACATTCATGACAAGGCACAAAATTTTCAAAGGGTAAAAAGATTAGACAGGTTTTCCGTTTTCAGGTTTCTCTCTGGGCGCTCCGGCTTCTTGCCACAGTTTAAAGTCATGACTGTTTTGGTTAATTGGGCTCTAGATTCTCCTTAGATGTGAATAAAACATTGATTTTGTGGAGAAAACAGTTGCACAGTGGCTCAGTTGGGAGCACTGTTGCCTTACAGCAACAAAGTCCTGGGTTTGAATGCTCTCTCTCATAACCCACTTTACCAGAGCCTTTATTTCAGAATAAAGGCTCAGAAATAATAAACTATAATAATATTTTTTTTTATTTCCTAAGCCCTCCTCTGACACATAAAAACATGTACTAAAATTATTATTATTTTGTATTTTGCAAGAAAAACAACATAATAAGCCCTCCGGTCACCTTGTTACCTTTGACCTTTTGGCCACCACGCAATCGCCTCTCGCACAGTGAGATAAGGCGGCAAACTGCGGAGCTCAAGGCAGCGAAGCTTCCAGATTACAGAACAGTTTTAGATGAATAAAAAAAAAATATATATATATATATATATATTTTTTTTTTTTTGGTGAAGTTAGTGGGAGACCCTTTCACTTGTGTAACATAAATATTAACTTCATTCTGGTTGTTGTGTGTTGCCCCTTGACGGAGTCATAATATATACATTTGCTGATTGTGTGAAGTTGTAGCAGAGTATTTTCAAAATAAAACGCATTCCTACAAGGACCGACCATTGGTACTGTCAGATTTATACATGGTAACAAAGAAAATATTAGGAGAGTTGGACTTCAGGATCAGTGCAACAGAATTTGTCCAAAATTCTTGACATCTCGACGCGTGTGACATGTTGCGAATGTCTATCTTGTCCTGTCCAGATGGAGGGGTATGGTAATGCTGTATTTTGACAATCAACGTTTCTGCCTTCACTCTGGTGGCATTGCTTCCGTAGAAACAAGCCGACAGGCTTTAGCTTCTGGCTGCAGGGACTTGAGCAAACTCTGGCATGAATGACACTGAGTGGTCATTATTACAGACAAGGCAGACGGACATATGGTGGCAGATGTCCGTCTGCAGGTCGACAACGACTGACAAGCTTCTCTTTTGCCTCGATGTCTGGATCCACTCCAGATTGTTGTGATCATGTTGTCTCTGCAATAGTCTGGCGATTTTCTTCCTGCTTTAATCACAATTTCATTCCAACAAAAGAATATGACACTGAGAAGCAACCCACTCTAAAAGGTTTAAAGAGCAAAAATCACAAATGTGTGTTTGACCTGTAATTAAGATTGGGCAACTTGGTGCAATGAGTTCAGATGTCTCTATAGAAACAGACATTATCCGTGTTCATCGCCTTAAATGGACGTCTCCACAAGTCGCATCTTACTTGCCTTCTTGCTTAACATTTTTTGTATTTTTTCCTTTTTGTAATGAAGTCCTTGCTCTACATTCAGAGCTCTGCAGGTTACTCAGCGTCTCGCTGCATCTGTTCTTGCCGACATAAAGGAGCCATCTTGCATATTTATGAAGATTTGTCCTGAACAAGAGCTGACCTGTAGCGCTCCGACGCGGTGAAGGGAAGTGACCCAGCCTCCCACTGGCATGACTCCATGGCTGGTCACCCAAGAATATAGCCCTAATTGAATTCAATGAAGACAAACGAGTGTTAATTGGGAGGATAACGATGGCCGCGGCCAATTATTCACAGCAGAGGCAGCCTTCAAAAAGAGAGGTGGGGAGGGAGGCCCCCTACCAACCACAGGCCTGTTCTTCCCAGCAGGAAGAGGAGGGAGGCTGAAAGGAGGGAGGAGAGAGGAGGGTTTTACAGTTTGTTGTGCTTCTTTTCTTTCGAAGGAAGCAATAAAGCACTAAAAAGGGATAGTGTAGAGGTCCCCAGTGTTGTAACTGCCCCCTCCATGCCGATGGTAAAGAGTTGCAGGTGGGGGAAGCTGGGGTCGGTGTGAAAGATCATCACTGCGAGGCCCCTGTTTGGACTGAAGACTTATTTGAAGTAAACGATGAAAGTCGTAACGCAAATCTATAGAACTACAAAGACGCAGATGAAATGTATCCACCATTGAACGAGCTTGTGAGATCACCATGAAGAAACCAGAACAGGAACGGCTTCCTAACAATAATAATAAAGGGCAGGTATCATTTTCGACAGTGCATGAATTACCCTGTAGACAAATAATATTGCATATGAAGAGAGCTGCAGGATCCAGATATTCATCTTTTTATTGCAGTCCAGCAGACGTCTCTCAATATTTAAAAAGTATGAAAGCGAAGGCCTCTACACCAGCGAGGCCGTCTTACATTTCTTATTGCTTTGTCATAAATTCTTCATGAGACAATATGATCACAAAGTGTTTGGAAACAAACAACTCCAAGGGGCTTTTTCTGAATCATTTTTTGGAAGCCCTTGAGGCATTAACTTTTGAGTAGAACTGAAATATTTAATGGTAAAGTTTAAAAGATAAAAAGAAAAGGCGCAAATACTTATTTTTATATACACTTGAGCCCTTTTTTTGTGATTTGGACTGTGATGAAATCTCATACTTTCAAAGGAATTTGCTCAGACATTTTCTTTTAACCCCCCTAACAATGTTTTTGAAACGTTTTTTGCATCCGTTCAACCCATAACCAACTCGTGACGCATACATTTTTACCATTTGAGTTGGACATTTTCTAATTTTAAACGTATTGGTTTCTACCAAGAAAAGTATGTTTTGTTTGTTTTAAATGTGCAACAATGACAGGAAAAGTATAACGAGTCATTTGCTGACATGAAAGAAATTGGTGGGTTTTGTTTTTGACTGGATTTAAAGCAACATCTCTGAATCTAGCTGCTTGTAGAATGTGAAAGAGCGCAAAGATAGTTTTCAGTCCTATTTTTTTGGCACATTATTGCTTTTGCAAATGCTCCTATTTTTGCAACATTTGGTGACATGTCTGCCCCATTTTGTTCGTTAGAAAAACCCGACATGAGCTCCGGTCACGCCGGTTGCTACGCTAGGCAACGTTTAAGGCCAAATGGACACTACAAACGACTTGGATTTTATTCTTTGATATGTTTAAATGAAACACTATTTAAATCACTTCGCAATCCTTTTAAACACAATTTAAAATGCACTCTTTATGGCACACTTTTCAGCCGACATTTAGGATTTATTTTCTGTAATTTGAATACAAAAATAGAAAAACAAGCGACTGTCAGAAGCTTATGATTGCTTAGCAACATAGTTAAAACTGTATAGAAGAACAGCATAGAAACAAAGGCGTATATAAATTACCAGAAGCAATAAATAATACACTAATGGACACTTGGCTTCAACAACCAAGGCTTTATTTATTTCTAAAGACCATCTTAAGAACAACAGATAAATGGAGGCAATTCTGTCTACTTTTTTTTTTTTTATAAGACGCCAGTGTTTTCCAATTGAAATGCATTTAGAATGGTGGCTGAATCAATAATTGGAGATATGGTCAGTGTCATGATGCTCTACAGCCATTTCTGCATTGATTTGTTGCAAACTGAAACGTTGTGGCTTTCCTTTCGTGCTGTGATTCATTTCAGCACTTGAAAGATAGAAGTCGCCACTATTTAGTCATTTAGGAAATCCCGAAATAAATGGCCTTAAGCTTTGCTTTTTATGACGTACATAAAAACGAAAATGTGCATTCCGAGAGCATTCTTGTCTGATTAGTTAAAGCAGAAGTCAAGTTAACAACTCTGGCCATTAAGATCCTCTCCTGTCAGTCGGCTCTATTAAAACAAGTTCTCTCTCTCTCTCTCTCTCTCTCTTTCGCTCTTTTTTTTTCCCTTCCTCTCTCTCTCTCCTCCGGGAACACAGCAGCACTTAATCACCCTCAGCATGACCCCGGACAGTGGCAGGAGTTCAAAGCTGCACACAACCCCTGCATCATCCAGAAGAATCTGTCCAATCACCTCTGCATCCCACTGCTTCCCTCATTGGCGTCTGTCCTCTTTCCATATATCACAGGTGAGCCCCGGCCATAAAGGGGATCACTCTGCGGGGGAACCGTGCATCCATTTCCACCATTAAACCCGATTCAGGTGCTCCTTCTCCTGCTCTCCATAGGCGTCCGGTGAGTAATGGATACCCTTGTGCCTCTCGCTGCCCTTTCTTATCTGCTGTGGAGCCTGGAGACACTCACTGATTCACACAGACAGATGGAGACAGCCACACACCCGCGCACTAAAATAGAACCAGTCGCTTTCGGTCCGAGTCCGGGTGCTTTTATACCAGAGGAGTGTGTTCAAAAGAGGAATTCTGGATCGTGACCCACTGCGTGACTGATTGACCCTTTTGGACCGCACCGCGTCCTTCATCCCCTGTCCTCCAGGGACTCATAGACGTGTAATGTGCTCTCCAGAGTTCTGCCATCGAGAGCTTTTATCGTTCTTTTATTTCAGCCGGACTCTTTCAGGTGGCGATTTCCATCTTTGGATCAGTAAGGGTGGTTTGACTTTGCCACCAGCAGCCGCTCTGAACTCTGAGAACACGCCGCAGAGCCATTAATGCTTCACTGCTCTCGCGGCGCTAAAAGCCCATGTCACAGAGCGAGGCCCGGACACAGGAAGGGTTTTCGCGGCTGCGAAGACGTCGAGTCGCCTAACGAGCCTCTGCGAGTGGATGTAGCTCACTCTGATCCGAGGGAATACGGGACAGAACCGAGCCAAGAAGGTTTTAACTTTCACAAAGAAAACAGCCAATTATTGAGTTAAAAAGAACATTAACAATCTTTTCATAGCAAAGCAACTGTTTAGATCAGGGCTCAAAACTCTTGGCACTCAAGACGTTTGTAGACAATTTTTCAGCTTGATCTCAATTCCAGAATTTTTTTTTGATGGAAATTTACTCTTCCATCAAAAGTCCTCCTCCAGAGGATTTTTTATCCCTCTGGTTCCCTGTCATAGTCACAGCCTAGACGGCACACAGTCAGTCTTGACTTGTGTGTTAACTTTGGGGACGGCCTCCTGCTCAGTCGTCATTATGGGAATAAATGGAAACAAACAGAAGGGAACAGAATCTCAGACCAACAAATCCTTTAGATCATTAATCAAGAAGATAATCTTACAAAATTTGCTCAAGACTGCTGGTTGACATTTTTTTTGTCAACCATCTTGCTCCGCATGGCTGGAACGCTAAACCAAAATATTTGGTGCTCACTCTGAATGAGAGCATCGTTTTAACACACTGAGCAGAAGTAAAAAAATATTCAGCAGCATGCAATAGCACCGATGACTGTTAACATGCAGTCCATGGCATTATGTCAGGTCTGTTGGACTCATTTCTGCGTTGGCCATGATGGAAAAACCTGCCGTTATGTTGCCATGGTTCCATAAAGACTGGTACTTACAAAACGTTTTGTACCACTCAATGCCACCCTGTAGCTGTGCAGGGCTGTGAGGGCAGAGTTCAGGTAGCAAAACTGTCCTCTGGAGGAGGACCGCCATGTTTTATGACAGACATGAAATGTTCCAGGAGAGTTAAAGGGGGAGAATTATGCGTTTTTCCAACCACAGTGTCGTTTTATAGCATAATCAAGTAACTGTTACCTCCAGTTGTCATAAAAAATGCTCTATATAACAAACATGACTTAAGAGAAATTTGACTTTAATTTAGGGTCTTGAAAGTGGGTCTCTGCCTCTTTAAAAACATCTTCTCTTTCTGAAAGTCTTCCATTAACCCTTTAACAACGTTTTTATTAGCGTTTCACTGAGAAGCAGCTCCTAGAATGAGCTCAGCAGATGCTCAGTTCCACTAGATGTTTGCTAATTGCTGCTGGCTAGTTTGAAGGAGCTGAGTGGGGGGAGGGGCTGCTCTGTGAGGCAGAAGCTCAGAGACTTCAGCTCTGAGGAGGAGCTTCGTCCTAGAAGGCAGAGCCAAGTCCAACCAGGTGTTTTGCACAGCTGGATGGTTGGCATGGAGATTAAAGGACTTCTCAAACATGCACGAAGAAAACAAAACAACACTCCAGGTGTGTTTTTGATGACAGAACAACATCATAACACGACGTGAAGCTTAAAAAAAGTCAATTTTTCATAACTCTGGCCCTTTAAATTATTCCTGCACAAAACTCCATCTGTTGCTCTGTCATCACTACCTCAATTATATTCAACTCTGCCAGCTCGGATAAAAGCGTTGCTCTCACAGGCAGCTGTTTTGAGTCCCCAACTCCGCTGCACAATTACTAACCAGCCACCATGATGGTTCTTCTTCTGCTTGTTGAGCACAGACTCTTTACGACTGAGGTAACGCCACAGATTCCCCGTCAGACGGCTTCTATCCTTCATCAAAGACTCCCGGCAGACCCATAACCCCCGGTGTCTTGTTCGAACAACACGAGGGGAAAAGCTGAGGGAACACATTCTCCATTAAAAGCATTTTTGAACACCTGAAACAGCAGGCTGCTCGCAGTAATGGGAAATTCCCGTCTCGTCAAGAGCGGTACGGCAACGTATCCTGAGGGCCCAGGGGAGAACCTCGTACGGTGTAATCACGGGAGTGGAACACATCGCTCAGCGCACCACTTAGACCCCACACACTGTATCAATGTCACCGCACAGATGAGAAAATCAGACAGGGGTTTTTTTTTTTTCTTCAAATGACAAATGAGGGAAGGATTTGAAAAATGGCCTCTTTTTAAAGAAAAGGAAAAAGAGCGAGTCACGTTGGATCCGTTCAAGATGTGCCTTGGTTTATTGAAGGAGAAGCAACAACGTGGCGATACCCTTTCATTGTTTTATTTCAGCTATCAAATTTTAATCGCACCGTCGGTTACGGATGAACAAAATTCAATTTCAGCCACTTCACTTTTGGTGCTTTGAAACTTTGTCCTGTACTTTTAGTCAGATTTCATCCTGCCTTTTATGTAATGCTAAACGTTTGCCAACTAAAATTACAATGACCGAATAAAAACCCCCCCCAAAAAACTTCACTTCAGTCTTGAGTAAATGCTGAAATGTATCTCATATCCATATTCATACAGTGGAAACGCTAAACTTTAGAAATCTGAAAAAACTCTTGGAGGAGTTGTCATGGCAACACAAACATCTTCAGGATGTCTTATTCTGCCACAGATAAAACCATCACCTGTGTGTTTTTAACTCTCAAAAACCCTTTTGCCATCAGTAGAGCACAGCTGTTATTTGCATTTGCACAACATTAAAATCCTGAGACCAACTCAAATTAGAAAAAGAAACTAAAAAAATTAACTCAGCAGTGCACTGAGTAAATAAAATTAACCAATTAGCACCTGTGTTTTAGAATTCCCAGTCCTGCATTGCTTTGGTGTGGAGAGCATTAGATATTTTTCTACATATTTCCCCATAAATCCAGTGGTGTTGTAGTGGCTGAAGAGCTGTCTAAAATGCACCACCTTGTATAAAAAGATGTCAGCACAGCTTCATAAAAGCCAGTGGTTGATCTTAAATTAAAGTTCAACATTTCTAAAAAAAAAAAAAAAAAAAAAATCAGCCGGTTCAGAAGAACAAGCTCAAGCCTCCTAAAGTCTGACACACCGCGGCCTCGTCTCTGCTGACTTCAACAAAACAACAAAGTGTAGTCGGCGACGACAGAAGCCGTGTTTGTGCATCTTGCAGCGACTTTGGTTCCTCATGACACGCAGGTCGCCTCATGACACGAATGAGAGCTGACTGACTGACAGACGCCGGCGGCTGGACCTTGTGCAAACATGCACATTGGAGACAGTGTCGCTCAACAGCGCAGATTAGCGCTGAGGCTGTTAGTCAAGTCAGACATCCTTCGTCTGTCCCTCAGCAGAACTTGATCACAGTGGAACTTGAATTGAGGAGGCGGCATGAAATGACCCGCAGCCGGCCGAGAATAGCGAGCAGCAGTAAGAATCACAGACACCGAGTGGGGATGTTGCATGGAGGAAGGATTGACGGACGCGTGAAGGTGAAACAAGAAAGTTCTTTCATCGAGATATATAACTCGCATATCTATCTATCTTATGTCTAACTGAAATCAAAATATGTTCTCGTTTAAAAGAGAGAAGTTGTAGCATCTCGCGGGACGTTTAGGTGTCATCCAGAGGAAATGGTGAGAGACTGGCGTAACAAAGATATAAAAACCTATCTTAGGTTAGGTTTGTTAGGTTTTTATATCTTGTTAAAACAAGAAATGCTCTCGTTCTGACCTTTGCATTTAGAAACGAGAAAGTTTCTGATTGTAACGAGATGCTGATCCTGAAATGATCGAAATCTGGAAGTTAGATGTTTCCGTGAAGCGTAACCGAGGCGGTTTGCCCCATTTCTGGGATGAAACCGAATACCTGAGCTTAACACGGTGATTGCAAGGAAAATAATTTAATCTCTCAGCCCACCTTGCTCTCACCCCGTTGCTATGGTTGCATAAAATTCACAGGGTTTCAATGCATTGAGCAGCAACAAATAAAGTAACTGACCCCTACATATTTTTGCTCATGTTTTGGCACTTTGCTTGAATTCCATTTCACTACTTGCCCTCATAACTCATCTCGCCTCAAATGTTTTTCGTGATTGTAAATCGGGAGTGGAGGCGTCTCAACTCCTAATTGTCAAGGCACATTTCTAAACAAAAGGCTAAAGCACAAGCCCGAAACCAAAGCAGCTCAGTGCATGATTCTCTCACGCTAGTTTTCCCCAAAATACTTGTGAAGACGTCAAGTTTTGTGATTCCACTTTATTAAATATTCTCCCTGAAGGAGCATTACAAAATATCTGTACTGCCAATTTGAAAATAACTCGCTCTACGACATGTTGAAATTGGGGAGAGGGAGAAATAAAAAATCAGCCAAAGCATGTCACCCTTTTATCCTGAATGGATTGTGAACAGCTATCTTTGTTAATATCAATTCCTCCCGCATTCAAATGGTTTACCAATATTATGTTTTTCAGCTTCGCTTGCGGTGAGAGTCGTCATTGTGTTGTACGAAATGACAAAGGTGCAGAAAGCTGGGAATTGTTGGTGAGACAACTCTGGCATGAAGAGAAACAGTGGGTCAACCACAGAGAATCCAGCAAGTAATGACAGAAAAAGTTCTTGAATTCTGAGGCGCGATCACTGAAAATGCTTCACAGTGGCAGCCAGTGAGAGGAGCAGCACTGAGGGAATGAGGGAAGCTGAACATTAAACAGAACAAGTACAGGAGCCTCTATGGAAACTAAAATAATGAAAAAAAAAGAACAAAGTCTGCTATACAAACCAGAGTCAAAATAGCCATATTACTGGAAAGCACAAGACTTAATAAAATTAAATTACATTAGTTGTTACAACTGAATGCATCACAAAGAGCTACTGGTGCATTCTCTTTGAACTCTTACAGGATTTTCTGAATTCAAGGTAGGAATTGCAGCAATAATATGTACTTAAGATAAAAGTCTGGAAGATGTACATGGCCATACACTCACTAGGTGAGTATTAAACATGAAATAAAGTGATGACTGACATCTCTGATTTTTGCTCCATGTGAGGAAAACAAGCTGTTGTCGTCGGTGTGCGACTTTTCAGGCCTCCCTCGTGTGACGAGCTTTAAAAGTGACCGCAGGTACAAAGGCAGCCCAACATGATTGTGCTTTTCAGTGGAAGTTTCAACTGATCAATATCCTGATGACGGATGGATGACGGCGTCTGTTTTTGAAGTTTCACCTTTACAACACAGTTTATCTTAGCAAAGGCAACGGGATTTAAATCTATCAAAGCTCGTAACAAAAACAAGCTTTTTGTTACACGTGAACTGGACCAACGTTGCCAGTGGGACACAAATTGTTGTGTTGCCATGTGAACATGCTCCTTTACAGTTTGAGCAGAAAACATGGCTTAAGATCCGCATTTTTTAGCTTTCATTGATGGGAGCATGAAGAAATATGATTTCTGCAAGTCACTGATACGCTGTGACGCGTTTCAAGCTGAAATTGAGTTTGCTGGCACATGATGAGGAAACGACATTCTGTTCAATATCTTCCACCTCGTTCACCACTTCATGCTTCTAGACGAACAAAAGAAAAAAACCCGACAACATAACTGCCTGAATGAATTATATTTCAGTATCATGCTAGGGGCATCTGATATTTGAGATGCGGGGCGGGGGTCACACTTCGCATCAGCTGCAGTTTGATAAAACCTGCATGTTGTACTTTTCAGGGTAACGTCCCTCTCCGACTGTCATGGCGCGTTAAAATCTTTGTTTGGCTCTCGCCGTTTAAAACTTGCCACTAGATTTAAACGGAATGACGGCGGCGTCGTAAAGTCATGCCGGCGGCTGTGGAGCACCAGGGTCTCTGTTTGTGTTGGAGCGACGGGACATGCGTGACCCCCTGGGGGTGGAGGGGACGGAGGAAGGGTTTGGGTTTAGCAGGAGTGAGCAAAAAAACCCAAAAAACTGATGTTTGGAGAGCGTCAGAAAGTGGCCGGGTGGATGATGTCATTAAACACAAAAACAGCCAGCAGAAGCGTATCAGCTTTCAGTGAAAACACGGGACAAATCTGGGAACACGGGCTACCAACACGAAACGTGTGAAACGCATCGACGGGCTGGACAGACAGACGGACGGCCGGACGCGGCCCGCGGAAACAATGCAGTTGAGCGTAAAAGTGCACATGTGACTTCCACCGTGCCAAACGGTTCTGTTTTACAGATCCTGTCTTGCTTGTGAACCTACAGCTGGTCCTTGGGAGTATTTCTGCAGAATGAAATCACCCATTTTATGTATTTATAGGTCAAACTCCTGTGACACCAGTAAAAGCAGCCTCTCTGTGCGAGCAGCTTTTTTTTGTTGTTGTTTTTAACTGTGTAACCCGATGAGTGGCTGGAGACGCCAACAACTGGGTTTTGATTTTAATACGAGAAAGCAAAATGCTGTGTGAAGGACGCTGAGCTGTGCAGCCTTGGACAGAAAAAGACAAAAATACTTATCTGATATTTCTAGAAAGTCGGATACAGAATGGAAAATATTGACAGTTGGCTTATAGAAAGAGTTTAGCGATTAAAATCTTTCTGTTCGTGTTTTAGTGCAGAGTGAAAAATCTCATTGCAGTCGGACAGACAAAAGAAACAGTTTTAGATTGTGAGGTTTGGCGGCTCAGAAAGAAAACCTTCTGAACTACAAAAGTTGAAAATTTGCCAGAAAAAAACCCTTCAAATTTTCTGATTAGTGCCAGACATTTTCTAGAAATGTCATCCTTTTGAAACTCAGAAAGGTCCTTGTTTTTTCTAGAAACTTCTAAGATTAGATGTCTGACGTATTTGGCGGAAATTTACTCCAAACTGTTAAACCTTTAACATCTAGGTGTTACTTCTTCCCCCTGCCTGAGTTAGATCGTAACAATAATCATCACAAATTTATTTTTCACTCCAATAAAGAATAGTTCCCAATCTAGTTTAGTTTTGTCCAGGTTCCCAGTCAGACTCATGCAGAAAGTCGACCGACCCGTTCGGGGAACAAAATAAGTAAAAGCAAGGTGTGATACAAGACCTGCAGATAACAAATAATATTAAATAAAATGGACCATTTCAAAGAAAACAAACAATGGGCTTAGAACACATTCGAAATGGACCCTGGACGGACCAGACAACGGGGGAACCGTTGCGTGTGGAACTGGTCGGGCCTGTTGATCGATAAACACCTGTTGGTATTTAACCAACAGCCTCTTGGCGTTTTGTTGGCCTAGTCAAAGGTGTCTCGTCGGAGCGCACCTCATCATCAGCGGGCGCTGACGAGGGGAAAGGAGTTAAGTCATGGGCCAGACTTCTCGTTCTGCCAGGAGGGGATCAGACCGCCAGGCCCGAACAGCTTCTGGGAGATATACGATCCACTGCTTATTAAACAAAACTTTACTTGTGATTAAACCTCTTTTGGGTTTCGCCTGAGGTTCGCTCCAGGCTCTGTCTCTCTCTCTCTCTCTCTCTCTCTCCCCGTCTGCCTCCTGAGAAGTGATGAGTGAGGAGTAATAGGTTTCATACTGAGCCACAGGGGGAAAAAAGCGAGCTGGCCTTGTGAACGCGAACCCAGAAAATCTGAGTAAGGCAAACGGGCAATCATCATCATCATCATCATCATCATCATCATGTAGATCTCATCCCACCAGTGGCCGGTTTGAAAGATCCTAGGAAGGCGCTCCGAGGGGAAAGCACACCGACCGAAATGATTACAAGGTGGTAGAAAAGCTCAGTCTGGAATTCCAGAAACAATTTGCGTGCGGTTGGAAATACCGGCTCTGGATGTTTAATCACAGACGTCCAAACGTGCGGAGGGAATCTCCAAAATGCCGAGTCATTATGTGATAAAACTCTGGGAATAAGAATAATTTAAAAAAAAAAATTTTTTTTAATGTGTGTTTCGCTTCTGTTAACGTACGACGGATCGACCGACGTGGATATAACGTAGCGTGCAGCTGTGCCCACATGCACGTGAAACAAGGAAGCCAGGTGTGCTGGCAGAGAGCGGTCCGGTTCGGTTCGGTCCGGTCCGGGGATCCAACGCAGGCCTCCGACACCTCTGTGTGTGAGGAGCCAAGTGCTTTCACAGAAACATCTGGCGGCATGGCGACAGGTCTTCTCTTGCCAATTAGTGTTTCCTCACACTCCTCTATACGTTTCCTCGCGCACGCACACACACACACACACACACACACACACACCACACTATGTACACTCAGACTGTCGATTCCTGCGCGGCTCGCCACGCAGGGAAGCAACGACATGAAAAGAAACCAATTTAAAAGGGCTACTCTACCGATTTTAAACATGGAGTTTATTTTTACAGTCTCCAGCTGGGCTTGTTTCGAGTGTGTGGAAGTAATCAAGGAGACAGAGAGAGAGAGAGAGAGAGGGAGAGAGAGAGAGAGAGGGAGAGAGAGAGAGAGGGAGGGGAAAGAGAGAAATTATGTTCACAGATTTGAGAGCCACTAAAGCTCCGTGGATGAAGTGCAGAAAAGTGTATCAAGTCAATTTGACATGTTCGGTCTGCCTGATGCGATCGCCTCGAAATAGATGTTTTGTCTTTGTATTATAAAAAAAAAAAAAAAAAAAAAGTTCTTTGATTAAAATAAAAGTAGGGAAATGGCAGCTAAAACAAAACCATTTGTGAGTGTATCAATCATTGGTTCTGAGGAGCCTCTTCAAAGTGCAATGAGTGGAGCGTGTGTGTGTGTGTGTTACAGCACAGTCAAGTAACTTCAGTTGTAAATATATATATATCAAATATAAATATACATATATCAAATAGGGATAAAGAAATTTGATTTCATAATTTAAAACCTTAAAATTGGGCATGTGTCTCTTTAAGAAATTCCTGCTCTTTCTGAATCTCCGCCTCCAGGAAGTAATCACAACACTCTTTAATAACACTTTGACCAGTATTTTACTGAGCAGCAGCTCGTAATATGAGCTCAGCAGATGGATGCTCCGCCTGATGTTTGCTAATTGCTGCTGGCTAGTCTGAAGGAGCCAATTAGGGAGAGTCCTGTTCTGTGAGGTGGAAGCTTGGAATCTTGGAAACTGCAGCTCAGAGCTGCGTCTTGAAGGCGAAGATAGGTAGAACCAGGCGTTTTCCACAGCTGAACGGTTGCCACGGAGATTGAAAAATTTCTCAAACTTGCATGAAACAATCAAGGCAACACTCCAGATCTGTTTTTGGTGAGAGAATAACATAACATGACGTAAAGCTCGAAAAAGTCCATTTGACAGAATACTGTACCTTTGAAGCAAGGTAAAATTACAACTTATAAGGTTTACTTTATTTATTGTGTCCCACATGCTGAGATATTCGGACATTCCTTCATCTTCAAGGCTAGCCAGTTCCTCCCGCTCAAGATATTTAATGACATATGATATTAGATGACTGCGTGTTTTACTAGTCAAAGGTTCTCTTCCAGGTGCTGAGAGCTGCAGTGTGATGCATACTTCAATCAACTGTTCAACTGTCAAGTTATACAACGCTCCTTTTACCTCCAGCTGAATATTCTCCAATTCCGACTCCATTTTATATTCCGGGATTTCAGAAGCAACAGAATGGGGCCCAACAGCTTCCAATTGATTGGTGTTGATCCCTAGTGGTCAGTGCACACTTCAGGATACAAATTGTCAACTGCTGGCTGAAGACCTCCACGTTGTTCTCAAAATCTTAGATCTGATATTAATCAAATTAAACGAGTATTACACCCTGCAACACAGTCAGATCAAATTAATGTCTACATTTTACTCTTAAATCATTAAGGCTGTACTGTGATATAGTGAAGCTTTAGTAGTATGGTGAACATGTTTGTAAAAGACAGCGCATAGTTCATGTTCAACATCATAATTACCCCACCCTGAAAGAAGTCGTCATTTCGCACGCATCCTTTGTACTCCTGTGACGGCTCTAAATGAAAACTGTAAATACACAAAATAAGATTAAACTCTGTGCAGCAGCAGCAGCACTGCTGAAACATTCGTCAGGCATAGGAATCTGACGGAGCCAGTGGCCTTCCTCCACCCAGAGCATGACTCTGCGCTGCCCTCCCGGGTTTGACATGTTGCTCTCCTGATTGATGTTCACCTTCTGGGGAAGGTGGCTCCGCGCTTTCATCAGGTCCTCAGCAGGCGGGCGGGCAGGGAGGCGTTCAGGGAGGCAGGGGGGGCGGGAGGACGAGCATCGCCCGACTCCGCACCGAGAGATAAAACAACCGTCCCGTGTCACCGAGCGGCACATAAAACAAGGCTGCGCTTCACAGATCGTACATCAACGTTATGCCGTCTGACGCCAGGAAGCAGCGAGGCATGCTGGGTAAGTGACATACCTGGAAAGATGGATTTCTGTAATCTTGATTAGCAAACGCATAAATCTTCAGGGAATACGTCTGAGCACAAGTGCTGGGAGGTTGGTTTGGTTCTAGCTGAGGTGAACCAACAATAACTTCATTCTTTGGTCTCATTTCAAATTCACAAATTTTATTCGTGCGTCATGTAATGAAGTAGGAGGGAAATGATATGTTGGTAAGTTGGTAAGCCTTAGATATGTTCCCCTGAAATAAAGGCCAATGTGACCGACTGCCTTTGAACGTCACCGAAATAAAAACAAAAGATTCTACCTGTTCTAAATATACACAATAAATCCAGCTGCCCTTTAAATTAAAAATGTATTTAAATTCAAAAATACTTTATTGATCCCAAAGAAAAATTAAATGTACCTCATATTAATTAAAAAAAACATTCAAAGAGTTATTGTAGATGATGATGGCTGCGGTCAGGAGGGATCTCCTGTGTTGCAGCAGTGTTTGAAGACGACTGATTTAAAAGCCTCTGGGGTCTGTTAGGCATCATAAGTGAACAATCAGCATCTTAAAGGAAGAAAGTTGTGGAGACGTTTAAAACAGGTTATGGAAACAAAACTGCAGCTTTGAAAATCACACAGGGAACAGTTCGATTCTTCAAACGTGAAAGAAGCACAACTCCACTACGAACCCACAAGACACGATTTGACTGCAGAATCTGATTTCAGGAAAAGCTCTGGTCTTTATGGCAGAATGTCTGGATTGTTGAAAGAAAGATTTTTAAATGGTCACCCTTCGTGTTTCCTACAAGTTGTAGGAAACGCAGAGAAACTTTATTCCTCGGCTTGCAAAATATATAACTTCAAAAGCATCATAACTTATGCCAAACATGCTGGTCATCATTCTGTATGGTGGTTTTTCTTTAGAAGACAAGGAAGCTAGTCGTCATGAAAGAAAACCAACTTAGAGACCAGAACAACATGGTTTAAATTAGAGTTTATTCCTGCCGTTCTGTGTGTTAGAATGGCCCAGTCAAAGCCCAGACCTAAATTCAAATGAGTATCTGCAGGAGGACTGGTCACAGTCGCTCCCCGTCCAATCTGACCAAGTCTGACCAAGAAACAAAAGCAAAGATTTCAATCCAAATCCAAATGTTCAAATCATTTTTTTTATTTTCATCTGAACCATCGCGTTTCAGTAAAATCTTTTACATTCTCGTTTATTTTGCATTTCATATAACATCAAGAAATGAACGCGAAGCCGAAAATGTTTGACCATTTTAGCCCTTGGTGGGACTTTTTACAGGGTTTCTGTGTGACAGCAACATGTCATCACCTCTCTGGACCTTTGGGACCAGAGTCCACATATAGCAGCGTCCTTCATCGTCTGGGCATCGGAACGCATCGTCACATCAGCGTCTCTCCCACGTGCGGCGCGTGCATGTTCCTTTAAAAATGTTCAAAACGAAGTTTTAAATTCAAGAATTAATACGGCAGGACGAAACTACGACTTTTACATCAAGATCTACTTACAGAAATGTTGGATGGAAAAAGCGATGATCTTCTTCAAGCTTTCTGGATTTCTTCTGTCGTGTGGTAACTAGGACCTCGTTTATTCATTGACTTAACTCTAAAGCTCGTAAATCTTGCTGAAAAGTTGCGTATGAGTTGGTGTCGTCTTATTTCAAATGCCCAAAAATATTTGCACTCGAAATTAGACCATAAGTACTTTGTATGTTTTTATATTTCTGAAGTTAGTTGACAATTTTGAAGTTAGTGACAGATAGTTTGGACAACCCTGCTTTAAAGGATCGACTTTACTGTAACTTTTTTTTTTTGGGGGGGGGGGAGACGTTGCGGTGGGGAGGCACAAGTGGGATGACTTCAGAGGTCTTCATCCTTCACCTCGGCTCACATACTATTCCTTTTTTCTCTCTCTCTCTGTCCTTTGCACATCTATTTCTCTCTGCAGGATACCAGAAACACACATTCGGCAGCTTGCCCTCGCGGACACTTACCCCGAGTTTGATCCTTCACCGATGCGAGTGGTTTCCAGTCGCGGCCTGACAAACGCTTGACATCAGCATCTCATTGTATCACTCCGCAGTTCCTCCTTGTGTTAGCAACCTTTCAAACCCGATTACGCCTGATTGTTCTGTTACAGTCGGAACATGCCGGAGCCACCTGTCGTCCTCCCCGCCACTTAGCTAAATGTGGTTTTCATCTTTTGAAACGTGGTTTTGATCTCTCCCACCCCAAGCTGAAAGGCCTTCTCCATTTTTTATGTTTTTTCTTCCACCGCTGTGGAGGAGACTATGGCGTTTCGTGTACGCCCCACCGGCTGGCTAAAGGGGGGGAACTGTTTATTTGCAGAACCGGGCGCTCGCAACTGTCTCAACAAGCTCTCAGTCAAGTGCAACACACACGCTTTAATTGCAGGGAGTTCAAAATGAGGCTCCATTAAAATGAATGAGCTTCATTAAACCGGTATTAAGGGACAGATGCCTTTACTAGCAGGGTGAACTGGGACTTGTGGGGGGGAAGCGGGAGCACTTGTCCTGACTCCCAAGTGCTTGAATAAACAGCTCTGCGGGTTTTCCTTGCCTTTGCCCCGCTCAGAGCGAAGCCCCACTGCGACCGCCATCGAGATTACAACCACCTGGCCGGGCGTCCCACTCACCCCTCCACCCCCAAACCATGCATTGTAATCATGGATGAAATTCATTTATATGTTGCGATAATTGGTCCTAATTGTTTCTTTGAAGGGGGCCGAAGCCGGCAGCATCTGGCGGACATCTGGCCTGATGCCTGTGAGAGAGACTTTGTGCCCAGCAGGAAGCTGACTGTGGACCTGATCTGATCTATACAGCCCATTTAGCCAGAGTGTGTGGCGGACCAAGCTGTGCGGCTAACGAAGTAAAGGCTAACACATGAGGACGCCGATGCCCCGCAAAAGTGTTTTTCTCCTTTGGAAAGTTAGTGACATCAACGTCTTTTCTAGATGTGTTTCCGTTGACCGTGTAATTGCGCAAATTCGAATTACGAAAACAGATTAGCGAGATGCTCAAGAGGAGAGCAGCAGATGTCACGGTCGGACAACAGCAAAGGGGAATAGGGCAGTTGTCCTGTCAGACTGTCAATTCCTGAAATCACACCAACAATAAAACCTTGTAAGTTATTGCAAACCACAGGGTAAAAACTTCTTAAGGTCCAATGGACCTCGTCTCTTCGGAACACAGCAATTTTGAAAAACACAGGTTTTTCTATAAAAAGTTTTTGCGCTAGAAAAAAAGCAACTTTTCAGCTATTTCACAAACCTGCAATGGAAGCAAGTTTTTTTTGCATCACACGAGTCACGGGATCAACAACCGGATGTCGCCACCGGCGGAAAAGTTGAAGCAGACGACAGGAAGTGGCAGGAGGACGATGGGGCAGCATGTTTCTAAATGGCTTATTGCATGAACAAACTTAATCATGTGTAATTTTAATTGCGTTCCTTATTTAATGGAAACACTCGAACTGTGAAATTGGTTTTTTGACATTAGCGTAAAGTTTTGTGCCCATTTCTAATGAAAAAGCAGCTGGTCCTGCTTCTTCCCTCTGTCTCCAAAACTACTCCTGTGCTCATTGGACCACATGTTTTAGATCATGACTCTGGTGAAAGACTCAATGATTGCCCATTTTCAGTTAACAGGTAGAGGGCGTCGGACTTTTTTTGGAATCTGCTCGTGTTTCAAAGATCTCTGGGTCCCGGGGGCCTCTGAGAGAGAAACAGCAGATCCCTGCATCCTCCACCACTCTTTAGAGATATGCAAGGGCGTTTCATCTTTTGTCTATCCTGGACTGTTTGTGGAGAAAAAGCTTAGTCTGAAACATGCATGTAGTTGTAGTCAGAGCCCTAGTAGAGGCTGCCAAACTCCATGTTATCATTGTTTTATGTCTCTGTTTGTTTGTTGTGGTTTTTCGGTTTCGCCTTCTCTCTTTCTGCAGGTTTAGGGGCAGATTTTTCCTCTTTTCTCTGCTCCTTTCCTTTTCATCTTTGTGTCCATTGCATTTGAAATAAACACACATATTTGTAATAAAGTTCTATAATTCTAGCAAATGGAGCATCAGCTTGTGAAAGTAGATCTGTTGGGCCTCAGCTTGACAGCAATTCTGATCATTGCACTGCGGGACAGGACACATAAAACAGATCAATAAAAAAATGGCTGAACTGGTTATTTAGTTCTAATAGATTGCAGTGAAATTACTCTGATACAGCACAAATCTAAAAACTGTCCAGAGTCGCTTTGAGTCATTGACTTTGCGGCAGTCCCTCCTCCTGAGCAAAGCGCGTGGCTTTCTTTCAACAGGAAGAATCCTCCAGTAGAACCAGACTCACCAACCTGGCCTTTAGGAAGACACAGCAGGCACACAAAGAACAGCGAAGCGCCGGTCCGGGAGCGCATTCTCAATGTTCGAGAAATAACAGCTGGTTACGGTACAACCCAATTACTCAGTAATTGACCGATAGTCAATTCCTGCTGGGTAAACTGGGCAAAACACCACTGATCCCAGGCCAATCTGAATCCAACACAAAGGCTGGTGTTGGAGTCGTTTTAATTACATCGACACACATAAAGTGGGAGTTTTGAAAACGGTGTGGAAACAGAAACCAGGGGAGGATCAAAAGGAAAAGGACAGAAGAGGTGTGAGAATGTGTGGCGTTATGATCATCATAACTACGGCCATCACAACTCCAAGTGTTTTCGTGTCCAATGTGGAAAATCATGTGAAGTTTCTGTGAGCTCAACATGACAGTCGCAGAGATCAGAGGACTGGATTTTTTGTTTTTTCGTTTTTGTGGATACTTGGTTGATTATTTCTTTCCTCCTCTTCTCATGTATACAGCAACAACAAAAACAAAACAAAAAACACTAAACCATTGTTGTAAAATGCTCAGATGTTTACATCCATATCAATCTCAAATTTTCCACTTGGACTAATAAAGGACGACCTTCTCAGAAAACATATTGTGTTTTTAAATACAGAGTTTGTGTTTCATTAATGAAATACGGGAAAATTAGCAATCTCTCCAGAGGTTTGGGGTTTTTCTAAAAAAACCCCAAAAAACTGGTAAAGGCTTATTAGCTTCTGAGTTTTGCTCCATCAAATAAATACACTATAGGTAAAGTGTAACTTTTTTTCAACACTTTTTTGGTGACAACACGCTGCTGCAATAAAATATTTTAAGTATTTTTACATATATCTTTTCCAGACGTCCTCATAACTGTGCTTTTTTTTCCTTTTTTTTTTCCTGTCCCACAAACCTCCTGAATGCCAGCACACGCACACACACGCACACACACACACACACACACACACACACACACACACACTTGCATAGTTCCACAGTAGCCTGCATTTGTCCTGAATGCACAAAGTTGCATGATTTAATAAGACATCGTATTAACTTTCTGGTTTATTACTCTTCGCTGCAGACAGTTCTGAACCCTACATTTGGTTCCAATTTGGTTTCCAACGCCCGCAGGTACAAAACATACGGAGGCAGAGCAGTGGAAACAGTTGTGGTTCTTCACTTTACAAAATGTGCCAGAGAAATATTAACAAAATGCATGAACAGCTTACAAATAAACAGACATTTGCGTGTCAAGTTCAACGTGTCTGTGCAGCAAGGAGCTCTGACGTTAGCCCGTTAGCTAGCTTGCGCACAGTCTCTTGCTCCCACAAGATGGATTGGCGCGTTTCTCTGTGTTTAGCATGTTGTCAGTCTAGCATGAGACGAAGTGCTTTTTCTAGAGGATGCAGTTTCCTTTCGGCCTCATTTAGTACAGTCAAATTCATTACAGTAGCGAGCGCGGCAATCCATCCTTCGTAACAGCAACTCGGTGAGGCCGCTCCTTCCTTGGCTCAAAGCTCTCTAGCAGAAATAGAAAGCTAAATTTCACCCTTTTGTCACATTGTATACCGATTTTAGTGACAAAATGAATTGTTAGGGATAGAATGTTGTGTTGTTTTGGTTGGATGCCTTTGCAGCAATAACAAATGTCGGCTTTGCGTTGGACATGAGCTTCTTACAGCATGATTACCTTTACTAAAGTGATTCATATTATACTGTAAGACAATATACTGTGCCATGGCGCAGGGACATTTAAAACAAAAATACAAAACACGATCTAATTAATTTATTCATGTTAAAATTCATGTTAGTGTTACAACAATATAATGTGATACCTGCTATAATAGTGGTATTTGATGCTCTCTGAAATAGCCAGATTTTGATGTTTTGCTCTTTGTTTGAGGGAAACATGTCATTGTGGATTTTTTTCAGCCAGCTGGCCAACAGTGTGCAGCACTTTTTAAGTCAATATCTCCTTAAATTTGATCAAAAAGTGCTTGTTCCACTGGCAGATTATTTCACTTAGAAACTGTAAAAAATGTCTTGTTACAAGTGAAATGATCTGCGAGTGCAACTAGTACTTTTACCGTCAATATTAAAGGAAACATCAACTTCAAACGCGCTTCAATTTCTTGCTTAAAACTTACTCATGAGTTGATTCTGTGGCCGGTCGTTAAGTTAACCTCCTCGACATCCTCACCTCGTCAATGAATGCCGTTGACGCGTCACATCTGGAAGCTCTTCCCTGCGTTTGGTGCACCGACTTTTTCCCGCTCTCGCTGTCCCGGGAGGTCAGATCGAGAAGCTTCGACGACCACGAGGACTCGAGAGCCCCGGAGGCGTCTCTGTAACCGCTCTGGGGGCGAAAAGAAAATTGCTCCACCTGCTGTGCAGGGCTCACCCTTCCTTTAATGATAGGAAGAAAGAAAGGGTGAGATGAAGATGGTAGCAAACCGCATCGTGTCCCAGAGTCTTTTAACACCTCGTTCGGTGGGAAAGGTCAGAGAAGTGGAACCTGCTGACAAGGACGAGGGGCTTTCTGGCGAGGCGCATCGCTTTTTAAGCGAACCCAGAAATGGCTGAAGTGTGTTTTAGAAGCTTGTTAGCTCAGCAGGCAGCGACAGAGCCACTTCAGGCCCGTTTCCTGTGGAAAATGTAGGCTAAGTGCGCTGCTGTGCTGCAGCGAGGGTGTCTCCTTGGCAAGAGGAGCGAATGAAATAATCATTAATATGTCTGAGGGGCGAATGATGTCATTCCCAGTGAATATGTGTTGCTCGGAGGCCATGTGGGACGAGGAGAGACTGACACTTTGGGCTATAGCGTTACACAAGGACAGATGTGCTCTGCGCCCACGTGCGCGCACATACTCCGCTCGCGCTCAAGATACACGTACATCTGCAGGCCAGTCCGCCGAAACCTGGGCGCGATCTGCTTCCAGTTAGCGCGCGCTCGGTTCCTGTTCGGCAAACGTACAAAGGACCGGCTCTGGTTTCAGGACGTGCTTCTAATGAAGCTCAAACAGAAACACGTTTCTGATTGGAGAACAAAGGGCCAGAATCAAAAGCTGTTGTGGAGGTAACCCGGGTGAAATCGTGCTCCACCAACTCCAAACACAAGACTCTTCACGAAGAGGGCACACTTCAAACGGCCGAGCCTCCCGTGGCCGAAACGAGAGCAAAACAAGCCGACAGATGCAGCCGGGCCTCGAGCCGCTGCCTTGCGGAATGATAATTTGTTTTGAAAAGTCCGTGACATATAGGTAAACTACAAGCTTAGTTTGTTTGGGACTTTCGGTGGATGTAAGGACGAAAATCTGAAACTACTGAAACCTTGAAACGCTTTATAAATATTAGCTGAATGAGCCACAACTCCTTCATGAAACGCATACGTCTTAGCTGGGAAGACTCATCAGCTGAATGTCTGCTGGAGAGGCTTTGTGCACACTGAGACACAGATCATTCCTGTCTAAAAAGAGTTTCTGGAGTCAAAGTTAATATTTGTTAAATACCGTCTTTAATTATCTGCCACAAAAACGACTTGTAACTCACTCAGATTCATTCAGACCCAGCTGGTCAGAGTTTAGACAGATGGATGTAAATACATTCAGGAGAATCCTCCGAGAAAATCTTTTAGATTGGATCCAATCTGACTGTTTTGCAAAGAACTAGAGAGAAACATCCGGTTCATCCATCCGGGATGCCAAGCAGTTGTAGCTGCAGCTAAAGGTCCCCCATGCAAAGTATTAACTCGAGGATTTATCATAAAAATTCGAGCCGCGCTCTCCGGAGACGCCCTTTTATTTTTTTCAATAGTTTGAAAAGCGTGCATCAATCTGCTTCCACTTCACACTTATTCTCAGTGGGATCGTTCAAGACGCGAAACACACTGAGGTTTGCTGACAAAACGTGAAAACATTTGCTTGCACGTCATCAAGTTCCAGACTTTCACCTTCAAACGACTTTTATCTGTTCAGATTGTCCCTAGAAATCACTGGGAAGTGCAAGTCTTGTTTATTGCCTCCACTGCTCCAGCAGGCCAGGTCAGCCTGGTCTCCACTGAGACCCTCCGTCTGGTGGTCCTCCGTCCCCCCCCCCGGGGGTCTTCTCGCTCAGTCGGCACCTGCAGCTGGTCGTGTTCCCGATTGAGGAAAAGAAAGCAAATACGGAAAACAACTCTCCCCCCTCCTGGGCTTAATGGAGCTTAAGAGTGCACTCGATCATTTACCGCAAGAGTGTTTAAAACGACCGAGCACAATGGCTCTTAAAGAGCGGCCACGGAGCACGATGGGCCCTCCGCCGCCGCTGCGCATGAGTGGCCCGGCGATAACATCGGCCTGAGCTGTGTGGTAGGCGGAGGGCGAGATGTGAGGTTTGGCGAAGAGGTTAAACATGCAGGCTTGCCCACATTTACCAGGAGAAAGGAGCGGAAAGCCCAACGCAAACACCATTATGTGCTACTGAAGCACACAGACGGAGGGCGGCGGCATCAAACGTGGCTTCAAGGTCGGACCTGCCGCCACATGAAACTTGAGAATTTAAACGAAGTCTTTCATTTCTCTCTTTTTTTGTTTTTGTCATGCTTCTTGTTCAGATATCGTCCTGAAAAAACAAAAGACAATAAAACTCTCCTGCGACGCCAGACAGAGGGATGCTTCTCTGCCCCGTTCCGCCTTGGCTTTCATTGTGCTAACCGGCAGCTAGATTTCCACCCGCTCTGCTCCGCCGATAGCGTTTTATTATAACAAGTGTGTAATTTATGGAGAGGCCGACTGCGCTGTAACCCGGGCCAGACTCACTCATTCCTCAGAGTGACAGGGCCCGGCTCCTGCAGATACGGGATCAAGGCTGATGCCTGACAGAGCACCGCTTGGGGGGTGAGAGAGGAGAGAGGGCTGGGACAGGTAGCTGCTCTCCCTCTTATTTTATCCTCTTCCCAACAAGCGAACATGAACGCAGCCTCCTATAAATCACTGGCTTCTGACAACAGGCGAGCAGGCAGAGCCGGCTGATGTAGTGTCTGTGTCCTCTTAATAAAATACAGGACGACGGGCCGGGCTGCTGTCACAGTCTTGTACAGACTCGGTATATTTAAGGACAGTAAACGTAGCGGCTCTGTAGCGCTGCAGTCGGTTGTCTGGGACCAGGAACGTCCTCGGTTCTTCCTGCATGTTTACCTCGTGTATGCGTATGGGAATGGGCCCCGGCTCTAGCATCAGGTTCCTTCTGGCTGCCAAAAGAGCTCCGATGTATTAAAGGCTTCAGTGAGGAGAGAATGTAGAGCCATTCAGTACAGAGACATCAATAATTATCAGAATTACTAGAGTCGTCGGCCTTTTACTACACACACGGAAGCCTGGTGCTGTTTAGGTCAAAGGTGCAGCATGTAACTTATTTGAAATATGTTGCTTTTTTAACATATTTGTCAAAACTGTATGCAGAGACAATTAATATATAAAAAAAGAGAGTTTCTCTGCTTCAGCTCAATCAGAAACATTCAAGCAGGACCAGGACGAGGTCACGCTTGTGTACGTGCTGCTTCGTCCTGACAGCAGAGCCTGTCATGAATGCTAAGGCTAGTTAGCATGGCCACCGATGACAGCAGCTGAAACGGTTTTTATGCAACGGTGAGTCGTTCCTCTGCCGCTAGCACATTTAGCAGGACACAGGCGTGATTGGCAGCTCTGAGTCCCTCCTCCTGGCTCTGATTGGTTGTTTCCGAACAGAAGTGCCACGAGGAAGTGGACCTTGATTTTTTCACAGATTATCCATCTCATATCATCCGGTCACAACATGGTTACAGTTTGAAAAAAATATGCAGAACACATTTTCTTTTATAAAAAAGTGACATACTGCCGCAGGAAGTGCACACAAGTGCTTCCTGACTGCACGAATACACAAAATGAATAAACAAAACCCAACTACAGAAGAAGTAAAATTAATATTTGAGGTGAATTTAATATTCACCTCACCCTTCCCGCGGCTGCCTTTAGCTTTTCCTCGCATTTCTGTGGCTGAGCAGGAAGGGACACACCTCGCGCCTCAGCGCACCCGACTCTTCCCTTCAGATTACAGGCCTCAGGAATCCAAGAGTGAAATCTGCGCCCCGCAGTCAGCTTGTGCCTCGCTTAAAAGTTGTAATCAGAACCAATTTAATTCCATGCAATTCCACGGGCTGCTTCCAAAACAACAGCGTGCGAATGCATGCGCACGTTCACCCTTCCATCCACAAAACTGTGTTTATCTGGCGCTGGACCTAAGCGGGTGTGTGGGAGTGCTGGGCCGTCTATTATTCTGGAGAACCTCCATCGTCTGTCCGCGCTGCGCTTCCTGTTCACGGGAGGAAGAGAGAGCGAGAGAGCACTCGTTGTTTACTGTATGCGAGAGCAGGGGGGCAGACAGACGGCGTCACGGTCAGCAGGCCAACAACAATAGATTCACTACGTTTGTTTGACTAATAACTTCCTGTGGGATATGGATGCGCTTTGGCCTCAGCAGCTGTTCTGACAAACAGGCGCTTCCCTCGCATCACGTCCCTGCATCCAGAGATTATCATTCTGAGCATGTCTGCTTTATGCATGTGCGGCTATGTGTGTGTGTGTGTGTGAGCGATTCACAGGGCCCAGACAGAACCGCCGCCCCCCCTTCCACACACACACACATGATCCCACCAAACACTTTTCAGTAGGGCCAACAGACACTGGAGGCCTCTCTCTCTCTCTCTCTCTCTCTCTCTCTCTCTTTTTCAGTAAAGTTTGCATCCTTGTGTGAGTTTGGCCGCATGTGTGTGTTTGTTTATTGGACCGAAACCCAAATCAGCACATGAAAGGTGTGCATCCCAGTGTTGCCGCTTCTCCCGGCGCTCTGACAGGAAGCAGGCGCCGGCGGCGGTGTACGGTTTCCCCGGGACTCGATTTTAAGGCGTGCTGCAGAAATTTAAAACAGAAAACGCAGCATGAGCGGAGTGGGGCAGGGCGGGGCGGGGGGGGTCAGAGGGCGACGACAATAAGGCCAATGTTACGTCACTGGCTCTGTGCTTCCAGAGGCCGAACGCCTGCTGGTCCAAACGGGCCGATGGCGCGGGATTAAAAACAGGTACTGGAAGGTTTTTTTTTGTGTGTGTATTTGATTTGTTTCATGTGTTGTTGTTTTTTTTGTTGTTGTTGTTTTTTAAAGCAGCCAAATGACTTAATCCTCCTGCTCTCGAGTGTGTTCAGAGCGAATCCTCGTCTGAGGTCACGCTGTGTGTGTTCTCCCCGGTCTTTCCCTCCTGATTCTCCAATCCAGCGGGAGTTTGGTGTCATTTGCGCTGCGCCATGTAAAACAGGTCCCCCCCCCCTCCCCAAAGATTATGGGGGCTAAGACAATAACAGAGGATGGGATGGGGAGTAGAAGAGGGGAGGATGAGCAACTGTCTGATAAAATGAGGGGGGAAAAAAATAAAAAAATAGAGGAATTATGTCTGATCTTTCACCGCATTTGCACCAATGTTTTGGCTAGACCTGAGAAGTCGACTCCATCGTCACCGCTCACCTGCACAACAAATCCCTACATGGAAAGAACAAGGAAAGCGATGCTAGCTGCAGGATTGTGTGGTATTATTTAAATGTAGAGTAATTAAAAAAAAAAGAAAAAATAAATGGCTAGGGTTCAGTTTCTGGCAGCTCATCATAGGCAGCTTTGGCAAAAGTCAAAAAGTTATTGAATTTTGTATTTTCTTGTTCACCCTCTGAAGTCAAAGTTTTTCCCTTTTCTCCTTTAGGCTCCATTTGTTGAAAGGTCTTTGCAGCCTGTGCAGCAGTTTCGCACGTCCACAGACTTTCTCTGCAAAGACAATCAGCTTTCAAGCCTCGTCACAGATTCGCAACTGGATGAAGATCTGCTCTTGACTTTCAACACATAAATACACCATAATCCAAACCATCCCACTGCAGCTCTGTCTGTGTGTTTAACGTCGGGAGGTTTTTCTTTTGTTTTTTTTTCCTGACAGACAGTCAACCTCCCACCTCGTCACACGTCTTTGCAAGTTAACGTTACCGAAGCAAAGCGGTCTTTTTGAAGATATTGCAGACTTTTTGTTTGTCACAGTTTTTTGAAAACCATTCGTTATTTTCCTCCAAATTTACAAGTATGTGCCGCTTTGTGCTGGTGCAGTGCATGAAACCCCAACAGTGCAATAAAGTGAACGCTTTTCCAAAATGAAAGGAGACATTTTCAGTCATTCCAAGTGTCTAATAGTCAGTGCTTCACAAAGATATAAAGTTTTCCTCTCATGTGTGGAAACTGTTGTTTTGACAGAGGTGCCAAAAACACTGCATGACATTACTCCATCCCACTGTGTAACTCTATTGTAAAATACCCTAAATACATGGTTCTACACGTCATCATGAACATGTATATGTATATAGTAATTACAGATTTTTTTTAGCCACAGAGAGGCAGCAGAAACAAGCAGCAAAGAGATCCAACAGGCTGTGATTGAAGTCGGGGTGGGCAGCACCTCGCTGCCGTCTAATGATAGTTCCTCTCCCAATTTCCTCCTAATGAAATAATCTCTGTCTACCTAACCTAATTCCTTGCTGTTTTGGCCTGAAGTGCAGTCTGAAGATCAGATAAGATAAGAACAATCCTTGTGAAGTCACCAAAAGAGAGTGCGGGGGGGATAATGTTTATCTTCAGATGAGGGATTTCCCTCCTCCGGTTTGGTCTCAGACATTTTATCATCGCCTATTTATCAGTCAGAGGTTGTTGTTATCTTTTTAAGGTATTCCAAATGTAAGGCTTTTGACAGAATGTCTGGCAGTGCAAAAAAAAAAAAAAAAAAGGAAAAGTGTAACCCAGAATACCCAAACACACCCTGTCCCATATTATTGAAATCCTTGGACATGGCGCTCCACGCTGGGCACACACATTCCACATCACTCCGGTCCGTCTGGGGGGAAACCTACCTGTTGCTCCGCAACGCCGGCCAAACACAGGGGTCAGACAAGCGTGTCTGGGCAATTCCTAACGTGACAGTGGCTCACCAGAAACCCGGACTGGCGTGGTAATGATACTCCTGCGCGATGGGCGGGGCCGGCGTTCGCCTCCGCGGACGCTGGTCGGAGCCCAGTCTGGCCCGCACTCACAAACGGGGAGGCAACACAGGAAACCGGGGCTTCCAGTAAAAACATGTAATTAGAAACACATTGACTGGGAGCCTTGGCATGATACACCCATCACAATGGAAGAGACACATGCAGGCTGGGATGCACACAAGGGTTTAAGAAAGGAGAGACTGAAACGAACAACGGACGACTGAGAATGAGGAGGCTAATGCTGCTAAGCTAACAGTCACACCTTGGAATATCTTACTTTGGCTTTTAAGGCATGAGAAACGTACTCTGCCTTAAGCTGTTGTCATAGTTACATCCGGATATGTTTGCTGGTGAACGGAAAAAACACACAATTCAGGTCTAAGCATCAATAAATCAGTGGGTTTTGGGGAAACATGAAGTCCTGTCGTGTTTTTGAACTGTGTGTGGAAGATGCACTGCTGTTCTAGTTTGTGTGTATTGGGATCAAAGAGTTTAACTCTTGGTAATTAGGGATGCATTCGCACCAGCCGTGGTTAGCCTGCTTTAATTGAACTCTAGTTCTTCTGCCTAGAAAGTTTGTCAGTGTGAACGCCAAAAAAAGTGAGCAATGAGATTGGTCGGTCGAAGTGAACTCTGGCGCAGTTCAAATGTATCCATAGCGCAGGGAACTCTGGGTAAATACAACCAAAACAAACACGCTAGAGGGAGAAATAGCTTGTGGTCTATCGCAGAGACAAAAGAGAAATCCCACAACCCTAAAACATGGCAATATCCCATTTTTGTTTACATTTTGTGAAGAAGGAAGCTGAGCTCTTCTTGTATGGTTTTCATGTCGTTTCTTTCAGTGGTTCTTCAAGGAACCACAGGCAAGGGGAGGAACAGGTTTTTCCAAGGGCTTGGTTTGTTTGACACAGTGCAGTGTGAAACTGAACTGCACCAGCGGAAAGTGTAGTAAATGTTGCAATTTTGTTCCCCGAATGAACCGAGCTTACCGGGCTGTCAGGTGTCAAAAAGTCAAAGTCTGGCATTTGAATTTCAAGCATCCAGCATGCTGATCAGAGTTGGGCTTTTGAATAGCATAGATTGACAGCAAATAACATCATTACTGTGTTATTTATGAGCTGAATTTTGTATCCCTGGGATGCCAAACACATGAAAAACAAACCTTGTTTATTGATAAAAAGTTTTGGCCCCAGAATGAGGTGAATTGATTGCACAGTGGCGCAGTGGGTAGCGCTGTTGCCTTGCAGCAAGAAGGTCCTGGGTTCGATTCCGGCCCGGGGTCTTTGTGCACAGAGTTTGCATGTTCTCCCTGTGCATGCGTGGGTTCTCTCCGGGTTCTCCGGCTTCCTCCCACAGTCCAAAAACATGACTGTCAGGTTAATTGGCCTTCCCAAATTCTCCCTAGGTGTGAGTGTGTGTGTGTGAGTGTGTGTGCGTGGTTGTTTGTCTCTCTGTGTTGCCCTGCGACAGACTGGCGACCTGTCCAGGGTGAACCCCGCCTCTCGCCCGGAACGCAGCTGGGGATAGGCACCAGCAACTCCCGACCCCGTTAGGGAGAAGGGTGACGGAAAATGGATGGATGGATGAAAATTTATTTATTTTGCAAAACTGCCATGGAAAAACTTATTTGTTGCATCCCATGAGTAACGCCCTCGGCAACCAGATGTCGTCACCGGCACAAACCATGAAGAAGACGACGACACAAAGTGGAAGGAGGATGATGAATTATCGCTTCGACGACCTCATTCACCTGTGATTTCATTTGCTTTTCGTAGATGATGTAAAGTCCAATTGCGAAGTTGTGGTTTTTTGATATTAGCAGGAATGTAGAATGTTTGCGCATATTCGTAATGAAAATGCAGCTGCTGCTATCGAAATATTTCTTTGGAGGTCACTGAACGTTTTATGGTGTCTCTTAACTGCTTTATTCTATTGTCATGAAGGTACATGATGAGCGCTGGGCGGATTCACGCATAAGGACTCGTTGTTCCACAAACTTCCTTTCCTCACATTTAGTCCCACATCGCATTTGTTACTAACCAATCCCTGCATCTGCAGCATAAAAATGCTGCTTTTGAGTTTGAAATTGCATCAGTATGGACCAGTGCATAGAGAGCAGTAGGTCGGTGGCGCAAGCGGGCAGAGGCCCGGTTGCCAGGCCGCGCCCTTCACCGCCATGCGGTGAACCCAACTCCCAGGGAACGAGGAGATCCAACCGTGCTCCTGGCATGAGCGCCGGAGACGTCCTGCAGCTTTTGATTCTGGCTCATAAGCTGGGACATAATTGAACATGAGAGGCAGAAATGAGTTAATTGTTGAGCAAACAGTCGCACTAAAAAACACGCACCGAAACATGCTGTAGCAGTTAGATGTTTTTAGGAAGCCAAGAGCGCGCACGCACGGCAAGATTTATTAAGCATGAAGAGCCAGGCCGCACGATGAGAACGGCTCCTCCCCGCCGCTCGTGAGAATCTCACAGATCGCAGCGCGGAGATACCGAAAGGAGCCGGGGTGGAGGGTGGGGGGATGGACGTGAGAAAGAGTCTCCGCATCCACAGAGAGGAAACCATCAGAGGCGCTCTTTAGTGTGTGGCTTTACAGATCAGGCGAGTGGTGACTGTGGCCTCAGAAAGAGAGGAAAGAAAAAGAGCCTTAATTAGCCTCCACTCCCATCAGACTGCCAAACTCAGAATAGGGGTTAGATTAACGAGAAATGAACGCTTTTAATCAACTCTCAAAGCCGATCTTTTCCCCTCCTCCCCACATTTTTTTTTTTTTTTTTACCCCCTCGGTGTCAACAGTTCACAAACACGTAATTAGAGCAAGTGGGGGAGAAATGGCCGTTTTGGTAGGTGATGAGGTTTCATAACATCTGAAAACACAAAAAAAGTGTGAAGTGACAATTCACATTTTCCAGATGCGAACAGCACAAACAGCTGGATTAATCATGAGGACGCCGAACGAGGAAGGAAGAAGGAAGTGGGGAATAGCACTGGGAAAAGAAGAAGAACAAGAAGAAGAAGAAAACGCTTTAAAAAGAAAAAAAAAACAAAAAAAGGAACACTGTATTGAACAAGGATTAACATAAAAGCACGTAAACAGATTTTATAAGGCACAACATCCTGGGCGACTTGCACATGAAGAGGGATTAAAGAGTCTCTAATGAACGTAAACAAAAACTTTGGTTTTTCTTTAGTTCCTTTGTAGGAAACTGATTTGTCCACAAATATGTGACGAAAAAAGATCTTTTGAACTCGAAATCCATTCATCTTACACTAATGGCGAAGTTCAAACAGCAGAATCTGCTGAAAACGGAGAACAAAGAGTACCTCCCTAAAGTATTCACACCCCATAAACATCATGACAACAAACCTCAGCGGATTTTTATTGGGATTTCATGTGTTAGATCGAAACACAATAGAACAGTTAAACAGATTGGACGAGTTTAGCTTGCAAACTGTTACGGCGAGATTCTGAAAAAGGAGTTGAGTGCTTTAGCATTCAGCCACCCTTGTTCTGATTCCTCGAAGTTAAATTCAGCACAACTGATTGGTGGATAGGTAACCAAAGTGTGATTTAAACGAAGTAGACGTACAGCTGTTCTTTTGGTCCTCGAAAATTTGTTCACCGTATCACTGAAAAAAAAAAAAAAAAAAGCTATTCTGTTGACAGGATTTTTAGTTCCCCCCAAAAAAATCTGAGCCTGGTGTGAGATAGAGGAGAAAAAAAAAAACACAGATGAAAGAAAATCCCAATAAACGTTTGGCAAAACAGCAGCACGTGAAGAAGGTGAACTTCTGTAACGGGGCAAAACTGAGTCAACACCCTGAAAACACAAAAGTATTTTTGGTCCAGTTTCTGGTGCAAATGTCTTCGCACAGTGGAAATAAGACAAAACAAACTTACAAGTAACTTTTCCGCAAGAGATAGGAGCTTGTTTGAAGTCAAAAAAGTTCTTGCTCCAAAAATTACAAGACATTATTTTTTTATTTATTTTTTTTATTTTTCCATTTGACGAGTGAAATAATCTGCAAGTTGTTCCAGTAATCTTTCATCAATATTAAGGAATTGTTGACTTAAAACAAGCTCCACACATTTTGTTGAAAAAGTTGTAAGTTGGTTTTCTCTCTTTCGCCTGTTTTTGCAGTGCTGTTCAGATTTTCCTTTTGTAAAAGAAAAACGCCGTTCAAAGTTCTGTGCTACTTTGTGTTTGTCTAACGCCCCCCCACAAAAAAATAAATAAATTTAAAAAATTTAACTAAAATGCACTGATGCTTGCAGATGTAACACCAAAAAGCAGAAGAGAAAAAGTTCCAGGGCTGCTAATGCTTTCCCAAAACCCTTTATGTCAAACATGGATCGAACTTTAACCCCCCTTAAAACACTGAAAGAGTAAGTAGAGCCAGAACAACAAAGCTGCAGCTCTGACTGATGAAAGCTTGTTTCTACTTTCTGGGTTTTACGTAAACAAAAGCTGAAAGTTGTGAGTCGGTGCAGATCGCGCAGCAGCTTCCTGCTTTCACCAGTCCGGTTCCATCGCATGTCCAGTAAGCGGCAGAAATAAAAGGCCCGTATCCGACGAGGTCTGGACGGCCCCCTAAGAGCAGGTGTCACTTTTAACAAAAGCACTGTGAGCGGGCGCAAATAAAACCAGGAGAGGGTATCGAAAGGGAACCGGATCGCTGGTTTCCTTCAGAACTTGGCCGGTGGCCACAAAAGTACATCGAGGTACAACGAGCTCTGGTTGAAAGGGTACAAAGAGTAAGAAGGTTGGAAGGATTTGACGTGAAATGCAAGGCATTCCTGGGAGCAGACACAGCGGCTCCGGGGGCATATATAACATATGGGAATCTGTTCGAATATTAAAAATAATGCGGAAACAGGATGACGAAGAACTTCGGGGAACAGAGAGGGGGATAGAAATGCTCAGTTTACACATGCCTGCCTTAATGTTTCCCATGTTCTTACATGGCTCTATCGGTAATGGCAATAATTCCCGCTATCTGTTCATCTCGACATGTTCGTACTTTACTGGTGCGTTGAACGTGGGACAGGGCTTTATCTCGGGGATCTCGCTTGTGCTCCTGTAATTGGCTTTAGCTCTCCGTCTCGCCGTGGACGTTCTCCATGTGGACCTTGAGGTAGTCGTTCCGAGTGAACTTCTTGTGGCAGAGCTGGCACTCCGCCATGGGCCGGTTGGGGTTGTGGGTCAGCTTGTGTCTGCTGAGCATCTTCTTCAAGCTAAAGGACAGATCACACACCTGCAAAACAGGATACGGGGTCATGATGGCAGCAAACTGAAGAGCTGGAAGAGCTGCCACTCTGCAGAAGTGTTCGTATCCCTTGAATGTTTTTCCAATTTTGTCACTTTACATCAGGAGTTAGGTGATTCACAGACAATCTGCTGCACTTTATTTTATTTAAAGGCATCTTAGTCAACCTTCTTCAAATTAAACAAAATTTGTGCAGCAAAAATGTTTCTTTGTGCTGCTATCCCTGAAAAATATCGACAAATGTCTCCAGAGGTCATCAGAGGTCAACCGGCCGCCCCACATTTACAAAACAAAGCATGTTTGGTGTCAATAAACCAGCACTACGGAGGAGGACAAGTTGATCTCTGTTGACCTCTGGAAACCTTTCTTTTTTGTTTTTTAATCTTAAAAATGAATAAACTAAAGTTTTTGCTGTTCAAACGTATCACAGTTGATTGACGCCATATTTCATTTGAATTTGTAAATGTGGATTGGCTTGTTGACCTTTATTGACCGCTGGAAACATTTACTGATATCTTTAAAATGACAGCGGCACAAATTAAATTGTTGCTGAACAAAACCAACACAGCTGATGGACGCCATGTTTCTTTGATTTTATAAATATAGCTGGGTTGGTTGACCTTTGATGACCTCTGGAAACATAGAGGTATCTTTAAAATAATAGCACCAAATTAATTTTTTTTTTTTTTTTTTTTTGCAGCACAAACCTGCACAAAAGTAGCTCTCCTGACTGACACAATATTTAATATGACTCTGTCGATGTGACCTTGCTGGTTGACCTGCAGTGACCCCCCCGGAAGCATTTATTAATATCTTTGAAATGATTACGGCACCAATGAACATTTTGCACCAATTCGGTTTCACTTGAAGAAGGTGACGAAACAACTTCAGACAGGTTTGACAGATTTCATCTGCGTCATGTAAACTGTTGATTATGTTCCCCTCTGTTGGTCTGTTGTGTGAAATCACATTGAATTAGAAACAAGTTCTGAAGCAGTACAATGGGTTGGAAAACTTTTGTGCTTCCACTTGCTGAGTTGTTTGGCTGACAGTGAGGTTTGGCATTAGACATCGGCTCATTTATAAAGAAGACATAAAGTATGAGGACTCCCCTCCTTCCACCTCCTTCCGGGATGGGAGAGATTGTACGGCACTTTAACATTTATCCTAAATAAGTCATTTTGCACTGATGACTCCTCGCGCTACCCCCCGTATCAATCAGGATAATCCAGCATTGGCCGGAATACCGTTTTGACATAAAGCTGGGAGAATCTCAGCATGCGTCCTCGGCTCCATCTGCGAATTGCATTTAGAGAGTCAGACAGCACACATCTGCGGCTCTGCGGCATTAAACAGCCGCTCTCATAGCAAAGCGGATCACATCGGATATCTGCATCGACGCGTTACCTGGCTGTTGCTAAACGCGCCTCGACAATCCGCGTAACAGGCCCGGCGTCGGCGGGCTATTTTTACTTTTCACCGTGACAGGAAGCTGATGCGCAAAGAGCCTCGGCGTCTCCCTGCGGTGAAATGCCTCGGCGACGTCTCGGTAGTTTGTGCCACGGACGCCGAATCCGCAGGCTCTCTTTTCACGTCCGTAAAACGTGTCTCGGGAGCGTACGATCCCTTTTCGTCTGACTCGAACATAAACCGTCTCCCCTAATAAAATCCAAATGCCGTTTCTGTTATTTCCACTGATTCTTAGGATCAAATTAATGACATGGAAATATCCCTTTTGAGGCTGGAAACAAGAGCAGCCAGATGAGTGTTTGCTATCTTTGGGGGGCAGGAGGGAGCCTTTGTGGTGTTGCTTAATTGTCGGTGAATGGGATGCTGATTTTATGACATTTGAATAAAGCTGCAGATTAGTCTCTGGATAGATGGGCTTTCTGCCTTAAAGCTTTCTGGGTCTTAAGTTTGACATGTTCATTCAGGAATTGCAGTTTCCACCTTCTTCTGATGGTCATTCGTTAATAAAAACATTCAGTTTCCATGTTTTCTGCTGTGTGGAACACAGTATTCTACCTCTTTAATCCCACTATGAAATCTGCAAAAATATTTAAAAAAAACATTTTTTGTGTAGTTTTTAGTGCAAATATCTTAGTACGCTTGAAATAAGACTAACTAACCAACAATTAGCTTTTCATCAAGATATGGAAGGATTAGTAAATCCAGAATATTATTATATTATTATTTTTATAAACATCAGTTGCATTAGTACTGTTTTCACTTATAATATGGAAAAAATGTCTTGTTGTAAATGAAACAATCTGCCAATGGAACTAATACTTTCTAATCAAGTTTAGTCTTATTTGTACTGTACTGAACTAAAATAAACTAAACTAAACTTTTAGTGTCTTGTTTCAGTAGGAAGAAGATACAAATATCTGGTAATATTTTGTGTTTTTGTAATGTGTTTCACTGATGTACTTTTTAATCAATATGAAGGCTTTATTGATGTAAACATGGCCCTACGTCTTGCTGAAAAGTTACTTGTAAGTTAGTTTTGTCCTATTTCAAGTGTACTAAATACACTTGAAACTGGATCAAACACACTTGGAAAAGGTTTTGTGTTCTCGCAGTGTGAAAAGTTCACAATGGGCCGGATGAATGGATGGATGAGCATTTTTGTCAGATCCAGTCTTTTCTCCACAGACATCAAGCTGGGAAAATGTGGAAACGAAATCCCTGCTGATGATCTGCTGTTTAGCATCTCAGTGAAACGAGATAACTGCATCTGAGCAAACTGTTCCCTGTTACTGCAACAATTTCTGGTTTTCTGATTTTGCTTCAGAAGCCTAAAAAACTCAAAATTCAGAGGAATCAGATGTTTTAAGGTTTTACTGGCTTCGGTTACTTGCTCGCTGATTTGTAACCCAAACCCATTAGGGAAGCTTGGAATTGTGTTTGGATAGTGGATAAGTGTTTTTTGGCAAAGGCTGCTTGCAAAATTTCATTTGGTGGAGCCAAATGAAAGAAGACCAAGCCTTCAAAGGTCTTCTTTGATGCTCTTTCAATGAGGGAAAACTCTCCAGCTCTCATAAACAGTAACTATCTCCATTAACATCAACGCTGAGGACCACTGTTGTTAGTCATCTAATCTTAGGCCCAGCCACTCGCTCTCAAGTGATTGGTCCAAGCACCTCCAGTGCAGAACTGTTCATATCCCTTGAACTTTTCCACAAACTTACCACATTAAAACGCTGACCTGTGATGTATTTTATGTCAGAGACCAAAAGACGTAATGCAGAAAGAAAAAAGGTTCAGGAGACATGGACAGTTTTGCAAAGAACTGCAGAGCACGGCAATTGTACTCCCACAAATACAGCAGGAGTCCAGTATCTCGGTGAGGTAAACAACATTTAGTCCTATTTTAGCTTGGACTATTTGTTCTTACTTAAAGAAACCAGAACATAAGCCGTTACAGGTATTAAGCCTTTAGCCGCTACGCTCGTTAGCCGTGAAAAGCTACGCTACTTAGGAGAATCATCTTCTGAAGTTTTAGGGAACATCTTTTTTAAGATTTCAAAGCAAAAAAAAAAACAACAACCCCCAATTCACCCGTGATATATATTAGAGATAACTGTGTCTTTTGGAAACTGTTAGTCACACTGAATATGAAAAACATGTGCTTGTTCAGATGTGACTCCAAGCAAACGCAGTTCCTCACAGAACTGATGAGTAAATCAGCAGTAGGAGCTCAAAGTCACATTGTCAAGAATCGTATTTTTGTCAAATTATCTGAAATTGTGCCCGACGATTTCTTAGAGCTGCTTTCTACAGCTGAATTATTGTTTTTGATTTCAGTAACTTAGCAAAAGGTTTTTGGATTTGGGTGAATATTCACCTGATTCTCAGAGACGGTTTTCAGCCTGAAGGTTTGTAAACATGTCACAAACGGTGATAAGGTTTCAGTGGGAATTTATCGTATCATTTAACATTTATTGTGATAAATTTCTTACCGTGACAGAAATTCTGATTTATCCTTGTCTCCATAAATTCTAATTACTGATGTTAAAAACTGTTTCTTGATTGTTAGCGTTACTATTTTCTCCACTGTTTGTTCAAAAGCAACATCAATCAATTTGAAAAATATGATTAAATGCAGTTCCTGTGTGCAGTTTAGTGATATAAATCATACTTTTTTATGACTGGCGTTCTAATGAAAACCTAAATTACTGGTTCTTATCGTCACTTTTATCATGATCACAACATTTGTGATAAATCTTTAAGTCCTTCCTCAAGTTTCAAAACACTGACAGGAAGTTCTGTTGCGTGTCTCTGCGAATAATTATTACTTCTGCTGTATTATAAGCAGAGGGTAATTTATCCCTCTGATCCTCTCAAAGTGTTTACGTGAGATCTGTTCACTCTGCCCCTCCGGAGAGGCAAGATCCCTATCTGGCTTGAACCGAGCTCCGCATCTGGCCTCGTGCCAGAACTCCATCACAACAGAGACGAACACAGGGAGGGATCGAGAAATGAAGGGCAGTCTGCACTCACGTCGCACTGGAAGGGTTTCTCTCCCGTGTGCGTCCTCATGTGCTCGTCCAGCCCTCTTTTCTGGCTGAAGGCCTTGTTGCACTCGCTGCATTTGTACGGCTTCTCCTGCAGAGGAGAGAGACGGGGAGATTAAAAGAGGGCACTTTGTATGACAGAACGCGGCCAGTTTTGATCACATATGGACGAAACCTGGAGGGAAAAGGAAGAAAAGGGAAAAGAGCGTAACGACGTACATATGTTGGAGCGCATAAGCAGAGAGAGAGGAAAACAAACAGGCATGCAGAAAAGATGTGGAAGTGTCCCAGGTTAACTTTCACACCCTGACGCTCGTGGAGATGGGAAACGGCCAACATGGGGACCATCAAAAACACATGGATTCCTAAAAAGAGAAAAGGAAAACAAGGAGCAGAAATTCGCTTTGAACGTGTTTTTGTAGCAGATCAATCTTCTGTCTCCACACCTCATCAGTCCACCAAAGAACATTTCCTCTGCCGCTTTTGGAAGCCTTTCTTAAGTCAGACTGCAAAAACACAACAGCTTTGGTCCATCTTTGGTCTAGATTCTAGTGCAAATATCTTAGTACACTTAAAATAAGACAAAACTAACTCATAGGTAACTTTTTCATAAAATATAGGAGCTTGTTTAAGTTAACAAGTCCTTAAATTTAATGAAAATGTACTGGTTCAACTGGCAGATTATTTCACTTATAATAAGACATTTTTCCCATGTTATAAGCAAAATAATCTGCAAGTGAAACTATCACTTTTTCATCAAATTTAAGAACTTATTGATGTAAAACAAGCTCCTATATCTTGTGGAAAAGATACCTATGATCTAGTTTTGTCTCATTTCAATTATACTGAGATATTTGCACTGGAATCTAGACCAAAAATACTTTGTGATTTTGCAAGTCAGCCAGAAGCGGCTATCTCGCCGTGGGTGTGTCGTCACAACTATACATGTGTGCGCGTGTTTGTGTGTGTGTATACAGTATGCGTGATGAAGAGGCAGGGCGGTAGGCGTGTGCTGCTCGCTGAGGGGAAACGCCGCTGACACTTTAAAGACTTTCTGGAGAAACCAGAAGGAGATAGCGAGGGGCTGGCTCCCACTGCCGCTCTTTCTGACAAGTCTGGCTGATAGCGGAGGCTCTGCCCCATTTTGGGCTTAGTTGTCATGGGAACAGGGTGAATGCAGGAAGCAAGGGTCCTGGGAAAGGCGCTATCATGTGGGCCGGGCAAGGAGTGGCCAGTGACACAGGAGACAAAGGGAGGTAAAGATCAGGTTCACTGCGTGTAGCGCCTGCGAGCGGCTTTAAGGATGCGACTGTTTGTGCGCATGTGACAGAGCAAAGGAGAAGCGGAGGGGGGGGACAATGAAAATAAAGCCCCCTGTGTGTGAAAGAGAAGCCCTGCCCGCCCCACGGAAACGGATTCTGTTCCAATCAATGTAATGCTAATTCCCACTGAAATTCCCCGGCTTTCACCAGAATCAGAAGTTTTCCACAACTCTGAAAAGTAAAAAAAACATTGAAACAAAAACGCATGGATGGACAATGCATCACTGTGACCCCAGTAACATCAAACATCTGTACCTGGTGACCCCTGGCCTTGGAGCAGCTGTTGGCACTCTGACCTCTGACCCGACCTTTCCCCTGAATACGCCCGGTCTCCTACAAAAAACACATCCAGCGAAGCGCGGACCGAGTCTCGTGTGTTCAGGCCTAGAGCAGCAGATCTTCTCACGTGACGCATTAAATATGCAGGTATTTGTACAGCGCCATGCAAGCAGGAAGCTGCTGCGCACCGACGGCCTTCAGGTCACCAAGAAACCAACAACCAAAAGGATTTTTTTTTTCATAGACAAGCTGGCAACATGGCTTGAGGCAGTGTCAGCCTGTCAGGAACCCTGCAGGATTGATTTCCATGTTATTGTAGGAGAAAAGCTGACTGGTCAGAGTGATGTGGTGCTTTTTGTACTGGGATCAAAGCTGCAGTATGTAAGTTTTTTGAAAGAAAAAAAAGAAAGAAAAAAAAAGTTTTTTTTACATATTTGTTAAAACAGTCACTTTGTTGTGACAGTATGAGACAGATAACCTGGGAACAAAATTAACTCTTCCGCTTCCTCCTTGTGCTCCTACTGCCATCTGCAGAAAAACACAGCTTGGTCAGAAACAACCAATCAGAACCAGGAGGAGGGTCTTAGTGCTGTCAATCATCCTACCCCTTCCACTCTGCTACGATAAAGCTAGTTCCCTACAACGGAGCCTGCCATGAATGCTAAGGCTAGTTAGCATGGCCACCGGTCGCAGATAAACGGTTTACCTGTTTGTCCACCACATTAATTATCACGTACACAAGAATGATTGACAACGCTAACACACTCCTCCTGGTTTGATTGGTTATTTCATCCAAGCGCTATTGATGAAACTGAAGAAGTCTGTGAGCTCTATTTGCCCTGCCAAAGACTGATAAACTTTAATTTTGTTGAGATTAACTCATATTGTAAGTGGGAGACATTTTAAATATACAAAATAGAACAACAACCAAACCAAAAACAATAAATAAAAGGGAATAAAAACCACACACAACAGAAACTATAAATAAAAGGGGTTATGAAGTCTCTGTAAACTAAATTGCTTTGCAAAAAATATGAATCATGAAAGTGGAAATGATCAAACTAGTTGATCATGCAATTAATTGATGAATTGCTTATTGTGACAGCCTTGGATATAGTGTACCTCTTTTTTGGCTTGTTTTTCATATCTCTCTAGATTTATATTACCATATTGATTGTATTGATACAGAATAATTTTCAGTAAAATTAGAAAAAAATATTTTGGTATTTATAGTCAAAGAGATATCAAAATTGGGTCTCAAGAGTTTTACAAAAAGCATGGATCATAAACTGGCCATAGAGCGACTAAATTGCAGCACTTTAAAACTAATTCCCTTAAATTAGTAAACCGTTGTTTTAAGTCGTCGAACTGCCACAAACGATTAAAAACCCTGTTTCAAAAACGTTTCATCAGTCAGAAGATCTGATTGAATCACATCCATTTAAACTTGGAATTTAAAAATGTGAGAAAGTAAAACCAGAAGCCTGATATCTGCATCTGACATGTTCCTCCCTGGTTTGCCAGAGATGTGGTTTGTTGGATGAAACACACGAAACCCCGGCCTCATTCATCAGAAATCATGTGTTCATTAACGGTGAGCTGCGGCTCCTTCGGCCAAATGACATTCGTTTTTTTTTGGGGGGGGGGGTTTCAACAGTGACTTCATCCGGCTCTGCTGTTTGTAACTGTTCAGCCCATATTTTAGAGAACCGTGAGCAAAGGCAGGTCTGGGAATATTCAGAGCAAAAACATCAGTCAGTCTAATCAGCAGCACACCGCTAAATTACATCTGCCTGTTTCTACGGAGACGGACGACTTGAGAAGGATACCTCCGCTGTTGACACGCTGCACCAGGCAGGGCAGCGCGCTGTACTCTGGACAGCATTAAAAACGGGAACAAAACGCTTCAGTGAACAACACTGACAGGCTGCAAATGTCACAGTCAAACTGATGATGGAAATATTATATAAAACACATTTTATGTTGATTTTGTCATAAGTAGCACACATGTTCAGATGCTTAGATGGTTAGAGAGTTTTGTTTTGGCTAAAAGCTCAATAAGTTGAAAACTGATGCCGAGGAAGGAGCAGCATGTCCCAGCTCTGGAAATAAACTTGTGAGAAATGAAAAGCCGGCCTTTAAGCCTTTAATTTTTCCCATCCTGAGCACTGCCTCACATTATGTTTACTCTACATCTTCATTTAGTTTTACAATCAAAGGGAAAGGAGAGGGGATCAGCAGAACTGATCGGATCTGATATCAATTAGAGGCATCGTTTTAAATGGCAAAACTGCTGAGGGTGTACAGTTTATGTTACAGTTTGTCATTGACATCAGATTTTGTAATGTAGGTTATGTTGATCCATAACATCAGGAATTGTTTGCTATTTTCCACTTTAATAATTAGAAAATTATTAATTATTATTAATTATTATTCCATTAATTATTATTCCATTTCACTTGTTCCTTAAATTTTACTGAGTTTGGGGATTCACTCATTTAGCTGAGGATGAGTTCACACTAATCGCCCATAACTGTGAGTCAGCAAAACGAAAAAAAAGGATGATGATGCTTTATCCTGCCATAAGAGATGAGGTGTGACTAATTGATTTTTAGATTATGGAAATTATTTAACACTTTGTGAATGGTACACAAAACGGTACACAAAGGGTACCAGCCAGGTCTGACCGTGCCCGGACACAAAGCTGTGTCCATGACAACAGAAAGGACAGGACGTTCATTGATTAAAACCTGTGAAATTGGAAGGTGGAAACTCAAAAGTCCAATCATTTTTTGAACAGTGAATCCATCATGACTCTACGAGAAAGAAGCCGTCACCGAGAAAAGAAAGGTGTTTGAAAAAATGAAGCCAGGGGGAGCAAAGAGATGTAAATGTTTTTAAAAGTGTCCACTTTCTGTACAGGAGAGATTGCAGTTCAACCGTCTCAAGTCACATTCAGTGAAGATGTATGAGAAAATTCCACAAGAAGAAAAAAAACAAAACATACAAAAATTAGACAAAATTCAAGACCCGTGATTAACGTTAAAAGTCAACTTACTTTTCAAAAATGAAGTGAAGACATTTTAAGGCCTTAACTTTATTAGATGGCATTTTGAAGGATTCACGAATAAACAGTGTGACGAAACTTACTGTAAGTGGTGAAAACAAACATACCCGAGTGTGGGTGCGGATGTGCATTTTCAGGCCGTCGTTCTTGCTGAACGCTTTGTCGCAGTAGGGGCACTGGTACGGACGCTCACCTAAGACATGAAAATCAGTTAGTAACACTCCAACTATAAGAGAGTATCTCTGGCCAAACATCAACAACTATTGAAACCACAGCTTAAGAAAAAGCACATCTCTTAAACAGCTTTGTCTCTTTCTTTAAATGGAGTTGCTAAGAAGCCCAGAAATGAACGTGACTGAGCTGGATGTGTGGAATAGATCATTCTCGCATCAACTTTCCACCGTGGATCTGAAGCTCGTGGTGGTTTCACTCTGTGGCTTGCTATCTGAGCTCCAACTGGCCAGGAGTTTCGGAGCACATTCAAAGATATCTGGCTTCTCCTGGCTGGATCAAAAGCACTCCAGCCGAAGTCTTATAGATCCTATCTGAGCGCGCGCTGCGGATGACAAAGAGAAAGTGACGGGCTGTCAGTCAAACGGCCCGCTGACACATGGATCTGTTTACTATGTGCTGATCCACCGGCCTGATAAAGAGTCCCAAGAGCTGATTGCTAATCTATAGAGGAGAGCAGAGGTAATAACCTGCAGAACTGTGCAGAAGTTAAAGCAACACGAAGCTGACCCCCAAAACAGAAATGACTTAATAATAAGAAAATGTTGTTTCAATCTTTCCTAACCGATGTTCAAATCAATTCCTGAGTCAAAAGAATAAAAAAATAAATAAAACTGGAAAACATTCATCTTTCGAATTTACCTTTAGAAGTTTGCATCGTGGCCAAGAATATAATTTACAAGTTTGATGTTTGAACCGACAAACTGAATTATTATGTAGATTAGAGATTGTGATACTTGCCAGTGTTTGAACCTCATGTTTGAAATTATTGTCAAAGTTTTGTCCAGCTATATGCCTGCAGACAGAGTCAAATATCAACACAAACCCCAAATAACTTTTGGATGAAGTTCCTCTAACGTTTAACAAGTTAGAGGAAAAAACTACTCATTTTTTGTAGAAATGAGAATAACTCTGTCTGGTTATTTGACCACTGAAAAAACATGGAGTTTATTTAAGCCAGCCAGTTTCCAGATCCAATCTCAATTTTTTTGTGTAGCCTGCTAATTTTTGAATACAGTTTGGGGCATTATCACTCCAGATGCTTAACATTAGCCTTTTTATTCACTACAGTAACAATTATGACAAAGTGCTATTTGTCTCCCACAAACTTTTATTCAATCTGTACTTTGAGAGCAAAGTGAAGCTAAAGTTAAATGTCAGTGTCAACAAGAATATTTAACGAAAGTGTTTCACAATAACGCAAAAATAATGATGTCATCAAAATAAATAAGATGTGCAGAAATGTAGAAGTATTGAAGGGAACGGCGTATTTGAGGAATTTGAGTTATTGAGGAAAAACTGGCTGGTTGACCTGAGTGAGTATCAACTACCAAGCACAGCGGTGGCAGCATCATGGGAAGGGTCTGTTTCACTTCCACTTGTACTGGTGAGTGTCACAGTGTCAAGAATAAATTACAAATGTTGAAGCTCCACTTCAAAACAAAAGCTACATGGCAGACAATGGACTTGTAAATGGATAAAGGAGGCAACAAGTGGGCTTCAGGGAACTCTTTGACCTCAGTGTATGGACTAGGCCAACAGGTGGGTGTGTCCCCACATACAAACCAATTCAAACCAATCCTGCCAATTCCTACAAGACCTTGGGATGAACATTTTAATTTGGATGTATATTGAGCTTGGGTATATACATTTGTCTTTATTAATTAGAGAAAAGTCAAGGTTAAATTCAGAACTTGTGCACCTTTTAAAGTAAACCACTGAATTAGCGATGAAACATTTAAAATCTCTCACTGCTACCATGTTCAGACACATCAAATTAAACACACCGACATAAACATTTCCTTAAACAGAAACATAATAACCTATTGTTGCTTAGTCCGTCTCTACAACACTTTAATCTCATGCATGCTTTGCTCGACCGTAATCTGTCTTCGGGGACTTGATGTTGAGGAGGCAAGCAAGTAATTTTATTGATGGGGGACATGTGCTGCCCTTTTAAATAATAAGGTTAATTAGCTGTGTTTCTTTGGGATTCAAAATGCAAAGATGCTTATTAGATCAGAAAACTCATCGTGGGAATATAGGAGAAGATTGATATTATCCCAGGTCATAAACACAGTTGTTCTGGAGGAATTTTCTTTTTCTCCTCAGGTTCAGATTCAATCCAGGTCCCATCCGAAACCCTCAAAGGCTGATCCGACGGCACAGAAAATATTAAGTGGACGTTTTTGTTTTTTTTTAAAAGCTGTTTTATGAAAAGGTCAGCTCAAGAAAAAAAAAAAAAATCATGTTCAAGGACTTTATCCTGACACTTCATATTTACGCCCTACAAAGCACGTCTGTCAACAGAAAAGTTACAACAGCTGTCATGTAGCAGATATACAAGTCGACTTCTAAACCCACCCACCATAAATCCCCCACAAGAGGGCTTCAGAGGAGCAGCACCAGTGACACCGGGTAATAAAACGTGCAACCTCAGGTTAATGTGGAAAGGGTTAACGTGACATATGCGGTCTGATCACACATAGTGAAACATGCGCAGGAGGGCAGCTTGGAAATAAATCCGTCCCAAATCCCTCTTACCCCCACAGCTCGGCAGGAGGGTTTTTTTTTTGTTTTTTGTTTTTTTTGTTGACAAACAGCAAAATCTGAATCCCAGATGTGTTTTGAGAAAGAAGAAAGCAAATCTTTGGTTATATGTAGCATGTGCGGTGTCGGGTTAAGGCCCGGCATTAGCCCCGGGTAGTCCTGTTGGAAGCATTACCGTGCTAATGGCATGGTGCGGCAGCGTACTCTGCGGCTTGGAGAGCGTCCCTCGCAGGAATCTGGCTATTGTCAGCTAATGCAGAGCGCACACTCTGGCCTGCAAATGCAAGACTGCACACCAATTCACCTACTTAACCTATACACTCTCTGGTTCTGAACATGTGTGACTCATCTGGAAAATGCAGGGAGACAAAGTGATGGAATTCGGCGTTATATAAGGAGACCGTTTCCATAAGGAGCGTTTGAGTAAACCACTCAAGGCTACCCGTGTTTACTACTGAAATGGGCAAGCTTGGAATAAAACTCAACCTCTTAGTTGAAACAGGAAACAAACAAATGCTACTTGAGAAACTGCGGCGTTCCTCCAGCGTCGGTGTCTGTCGAGCGTGCCAGACGATGCGTATCTGCTCTGCTGAGTGTTACTGTAACTAGAAACCCCCCCCCCACTTATTCTCCAGATTGAGCCAGATTGTTTGGGGATTACGAGGGGTGGCTGCGAGCGCTGAGCCGGGGCTTTATGTGGGCCGAGATGGTAACTGATTTAGCATGTGCTGAAACTGTACACCGTCTCTTTGACCCCGGGTGTCTCCTCCTCCTGCCTCCCGCCCCCCCGCTGCGGCCCTCACACCCCTAGTCTGCTAATCGATCCGTTTGGCACAGACTTGTGTGTGTCGTATGCGTGTGCACGCATGTGTGTGTCTGCGCGTCTGGTTAGCAGATGGTCGGTTTTGTCATTTTGCCTGCCGCCTTGTGTTCATGTTACGGAGAACTCTTTGTAGCTCCGAGGCTCCGGATCTGAAAGAGATTAGCGCTGTCCGTCAGAAATTAATTCTGGGCTTCCTCCGGTTGAAGCAGTCAGTGACCCTCCACTGTCCCGGTCTCTCCGCCCGATGCCTCATGCCGTCGGGGGCCACGGAGGTAATGCGATACGGGCGTCCTGAAGACGACAAGAGATTCCTATTGTCCCAAAACCTTCGCACTTGACCTTTCTGATGAGGTCAGGGCGTCAGAAAATTTCTCCGCTTTCTGAAACTGCCTCTTTAAAGTCGCTTTGGTGAAAATGCTAGTCACTTTTGATCTACATATAAATCCAGCTGCTCTCTGAAGGCTCCAGAGGTTTGTTAGGGGAAAGCATGAAGACCAAGGAGCGCAGCAGAGAGGTGACGGACAGAGCTGTGGAGAAACTTAGAGCTGAATGTGAGGGGCGTGAAAACAACATCCGTGTTCCATCTCATACAGCACCTTTCAGTCCATCTTTTGAAACTGGAAAGGGCATGACACATTTGAAAACTGTGAAGAAAATGGCCACCCACCTAACACTGCAGGCCAACCGGGCGACTGCAACTCTGACAGCTGCAGAGATCAAACGGGAGAATCACAACACAACTATTAGCTAAAGAAATCCTCAAATCTGCCACTGTTGCCTGGTTTGTCACACTTCAGTGTTTCGCAACGTCAAACCAATGTAAGTATTAGTCAAATACATCTTTTAAATGAAGGTGTTTATTACTAAGGGAGGAAAAATCCAAATCTACGTGGCATTGAGAGGAAAAGTTGACCTGATAACGTGTGCAGTGAGTGTTTTCCAGCTGTGGAGGAGTTTGGAGCCACTCATCTTTGCAGAACTGATGCAATTCAGCCACTTCAGAGGTTTTCACAGCACCAGCGGTGTTTTTTTATGTCATGTCACAGCATCTCAATAGGATTCAGGTGAGGATTTTGACTAGCCCACTTCAAAGTCTTGATTTTGTTTTTCTTTAGCCATCCAAAAAAGGAATTGCCGGTGTTTTGAATCATTGTCCTGCTGCAGAACCTAAGCTGGTTTCTGAAGTCGGCAACAGGCAGCCTGACGTTCCCCTTCAGGATATTTTGGTTGACAGCAGAATCCATGGTTTCATTTATCACAGCAAGTCTTCCACATCCCGAAGCAGCAAAAAAGCCCCAGAACGTCACAATATTCTAAAGCTGCTGTGATGATCTTTATCTGAAATCCGGTGTTGCTTTCACGTCAGACAAAACAGGACAAATACTTTCCAAAGAGTTCAGTTTTTGTCTCATCAATCCACAGAATGTTTTCCTGAAGGTTTTGTGGGGTCATCAAAACTTTAAAAAAAAAACTGAGAGGATTTTTCTCCGCAGTGGCAGCTCTGCCATGCAGGCCATTTTTGGGAGCAATCACTTCTTCACACAGGATCATGTAGGTTTGGATCATTTTCCTTCCTAATAATTTAAAAACTACATTTTCTGTTTATTTGTGTCGTCTTTGACTAGTCATTAAATCAGTTCAGTTTTCAGGACAATCTAGGAAGCGGGCCTGTTGGAGGCTGCAGAAACCATGCGACTGTGGTGGAAGAAAACAACCTTAAAAATACACAGAGCGCCACAGTTTAACCAAAACATATCCTTGTGTTAGAATGGCTGAATACAAAGGCATTACTGCACTGCTCAGATTTTTATTTGTAAAAGAAATATTGAAGCAAAACTGTGATCCTTTTCCTTCCGTAACTTAATTACGCACTGGTTTATGTAGTTCCATAACAAAAACGGGATACGTTGCGTCGGAGTTTGCGGTTGTAACATGAGAATTTGTGGAAAAAGTTCAAGGTGTATAAATACGTCGACATGGCACAGTAATTGCTGCAGGTCTGCAAAAAAAAAAAAAATGTTCTCAATCTCAGTACACAAAACAGGCCATAATCATCAAAGCAACAGCGAATAATTCATGATAAGTTGCTTTTGCTTCAGAAGATTGTAACCATGACCACAGCTAAGACAAACAAAGTCATCTGTGAGTAAATAACTCCAGAGTTCTGCCAGATGTTGGTTGTTTTGGGGCAGCTGTTCTGTTGCAGACTCACTTGCTGTTTCAAAACATAAAAAAAATTGTGCCGTATAAATAGCCGCCACAAATACGACACGCAAATTGCACAACTCGTAGTACGGCTCTGAAACGATCATTACTGCAGTTTTTTTTCCAATGTTTGGACAAAGAACAGAGAGCTCCTTATCTCAGGCCGCAGAACAATCTCAGCAGAAAATGCACGAAGAACATTGTTTTTTTTGTTTTTTTCCTTTGGGTCATTTCTATAATTATAAAAATATTTCAAAATTCACATGGCAATGATTTACTCATGTTAAAAAAGGCTGCACCACTGGCCTTTGGTTCGCTGAGGCTCACATCAGAGCAAATGTCAGTGAACCACTCCTGATTCAAACCCAGGCTGAGGAAAAGCAGACACCGGGATTTCCCCACCCGCCCCCTGCATGTAAAAAAAAACCCTACTGTAAACAACCTGTTAATAACGCAATATAAGGTTTGTCTGTAATTATTATCCGGTGGTTGGTACCAGTGGGAATCCGGCCCTTTCCAATTTCTGTTTGGGTGTGAAACAATGTAACATAAAAGAGTGTTTACATTTGCCAACATATGGCTTTATTCAGACATGTCAGGACCTCGGTGGTGGAAAGATCAACACGCAGCGAAGGCTGAGCGCTGCTGCGGGGAAACTGTAAGAAGATGAAGACTTTTAATGATCGCTTATGGATTCTGAACATAAATTCACCACCGCATCTCCAGCACGCCACCATCATCGAGACCACAAAGACCCCCTGGAGCATGTTTTTTTTGTCTTGTGTATCCTTTTAACCCCTGTAATCAGTTTCACTGTTTCCCAGTTTGAAATCAGATATGACCCTTTGAACCACGTACAAGCACCAAGATGCGTTTTCACCGGAGCTCCCTCCTTCGCTCACACAGCTGGCTTTGACTAATGCTGGAAACATCGAAGAGGAGGCAGCGGGTGTGATCATTGTTGAGGATGTCTAATGTTTTTCTTTTTTTACCCAATCAGCTGTCTCTGTTTCATCTCAGGGGCTAAATGTTTTTATTGGCTAATTCAATATTCAAAGGATTCTCATAACAGGCCTTAATTCACACCCTGAGCTGTTACAAAGTGTTCATACCCCTTGAACTTTCCACATTTTCTCACGTTGCAAACATCATCTTTGATGTATTTCTTTGGGACTGGAAAGTCTGAAAAGTGTGGCATACATTTGCGTTCATTCCTCGAGACAAGGCATTGTAAAATCAACTTTCAGTGTAACTAAAGTTGCAGGTTGTTTGAGGGTTGTCCCATCTAGTGTGTTCAAGATGACCTGCAGTTAATTTTTCTTTTTTTCTTTTAATGTTTATAGTAAAAGGTTCAGTCTTGGTCACATCTGACCAGAGCACTATCTTCCACTTTTGTGCTGACTCTGCATGGCTTGAGGTAAACTGCAACCTGGACATTTAATAACTTTTGTTTTAATGACGGCTTTGTTCTTGCCACTATTCTAGTGGGTGCATGACTAATAGTATTCTCCTTCCAGAGTTGTGCCGCTCCTCCAGAGACACAATGAGCCTCTCGGTGGTTCCTCTGATTAATGACCTCCTTGCCTCTCCGATTAGATCAATAAGCATGTTGCAGTAGATATGAAGTTGTACTGGACTCTTTGCAAACAGGTGAACTCTAAGGATTTTAAGTAAAGGTGCAACACGACTACAAATGTACACCTAGGACTGCTGTAATAAATCGTATTTGCTTGATATCTTTCATTCTGATGATTGATATTTCTTGATATTTTGAGAGACTTTATAATCCATTTTATTTATGGTTTCTGGTGATTTATTTTGGGTCATTTCAAATATCTTCTGGTTTCTGTATGAAGTGTTCTGTACAAACTTAAATGTCTTTGTCTTTGAGAGGGCAAACCTCTGTCATTATGCCATTATTAGCAATATATTGCTTGAAAATTGTCCCAAAACAACAATAATATTGTTTATCGCGATAATTTCAGGGACGATATGTAATCCATCAAAATTTATGTTTTATATTTGTTAAAAATGGAAGAAAAGAAAACCATTTTTTTTCCCACTCGTCTCACATTTATGCATTACCTTATGTTGGTCTGCAACAAAATCCAAGAAAAAAAAAATTCTAGCAGTGAAAAAGCTTTATGGGTTTATGCTGTACGCATATTATTTACACCAAGCATCTATCCACGCTGACCCACATTGGCACATCGCAGCTCTGACAGCTGTGAACAGCAGACATGTCCTTATTCTGTCCCTGCTCTCTCAATTTGTGGGAATCACTGACAAACATCTATAAGCCTCTAAATGCTCTTTCTAGTCGCCCAATATGTGTAAAGACATTGGAGTCAAACTGGGACCCCTCCCCAGATTAATTTTTCCACGACCTGAAATACACACCAGTTTGTTGCACCACGGCTCACAGACTAACACTGACGCGAGCTGCCAACATGACATGTCCTATGATGTCAATGTGACGGCGTGTCACTGGGTTCTGTCAACATTTCCCTTGGCAAAGATCGCATTTTAATGACCCCGCGACGGTTATTCACCACAACGTGGCACGCATGGTGGGAAAGTCTGCTCTCACCGAGCTGTGATGTGAAGTAGTTGATATCTGCATCGCCGCCGGGCCAGAAGGAATAATTTAGAAAATGATAGAAACATCCATCATGAGCGCTAAGCTCCACGACGCCTCGGTCCAGCGTTTTCTGACAGCTCACACTTTATGGGTTGTCAGTGATCTCATGAAAACGACTGCTTTCTCAGAAGACGCCAGCCTCCGTGGCACTTCTGCTAATTTGTTCGAGCCCAACACGATGTTCTCTGACCAAATGAAACTGAAACGCGATCCAACTCAAACACACATTGCGTGCCTTTCTGCACCGCTCCATGTATTGATGTTGATGTTCTTTCAAATTCCCCTTTAATCTGCTTCACACTTCGCAAAGATCGCTTGCCGACTCTGCCGGTGAAGCGGCGCGGTGTTTCGCGTAAAGTGATAGGGGCGGGGAGGAGATCTCTGGGGAACCCCCAACAAAGTCCTCAGTGTTTAGCGGGTAAATAATCAATGCTGACTTGTTCCTGTGAAGCAGGAAGATAAACAAGATTAAGCTTTTCTGTCTGTAATACAGAGGAGAGGGAGAGGTGACTGGCTGTAACTCTCTGGGTGCACTGCAAAAACACCAAACCAAGATACCGAGTTATTCTGGTCTAATTTCTAGTGCAAACGACTCAGTGCACTTGAAATAACGCAAAGCGAATTCACAAGTAACTTTTCAGCAAAAAATAGGAGCTTGTTTTAAATCAATAATTCCTTAACAATGAAAAAAAGTTCCACTGGCAGATTTTCGCACTTCGAATATGGGAAAATATCTTGTTATATGTTCAATAAATTTGCCTGGAGAACTACGACGTTTTTTACATGTATCTTAAGGATTTTTTTTTTAACTTAAAACGAGCTCCTAGATCTTGTTTGGAAGTTACTTGGGAGTTAGTTTTGCCTTATTTCAAATATACTAAGATATTAGCTCCAAAAATACTTGGGTTTTTGCAGTGTGGTCTGGAAATAAAGGAATCTTTAAGCTTTTCCTTCTTTTATTAGACCCATTTTTTACAATCTGGGTAAAATTCAGGAGTCATGTCTGCAGTATATGTGTTCAGATGTATCACGATGGATGTGATAATATGATGTCAACACTTGTCACTTTGGGAAGGAGCAAGTTATTTCTCCCCTCATATAAAAAAAAAACAACAAACAAAAAACAAAACAACTACAGAACCAGAGGACAGATTTACAGCCAGTCGGGGTCGAAGGTCGTGCGGCTGGATGCTTTCTTGGAGTGGTCTTTTCTCTGTTTGCTCCTTTCTTTTCTTTTAGGTGTCTCTTCGGCTCCCACCCCTCCCCCAGCATTCCTCGCTTTTGTTTATGCCATATAAATACAATCAGAGCGGCCTGCGGACCACACTGGTACACAATCTCTCTTTCTGTTGGTTTGTCCTTCACACGTACACATGTACGCAAACACACGGATCCGCCGCTGGCACGCACACCGACACAAAAAGGAGCTGTTGACAAAGTGCGGTGGGCTTGTTAGGGGACCACCACTCAACACACGCAAACACTCTGACACAGTAATCTTACATGCAGCTGCAACGAGTGTTTAATGGGCTTTTATAAGGCTTATTTACATGGGGAGCTGTGCATGAGGCTGGCTGATGAGTAAGTTTGGTCAGTTTTTTGTTTTTTTTTCATTTGATAAACTCCATGCAGCAACATGGAGATGCTTCATCAGGCCAGTCTGTGGCCGCAAATGGACAGAAGATGAAAGAGGGACGTGGCACAATGAGGCACAGAGAAGGAAAAAGTTTCCGGAGCTTTGAAAAAGTATTAATTCTGTCTTGCTGAAACCGCAAGTTGTACTTTCTTTTTATGTGGAACACAAGTTGTAATCAGAAAACAAGATTGCACATGAATTTCTTTTAGTTTTTACATCAGCTATTGATGAAATAAAATGACAATTAAATTACATTAAATGGTGTAAATTAAAAAAAAAACAAAAACCTGTACAATCAGACCTGGGTCGAATATTTCGACTGCTCTCTGTGCATGATTGGTCAGAATTCAGTCGCCGTGTTGTTTGCGGAAAGGCGCTCGGACAGCAACGTTGACATTTCTCTTCAGCTAGTCACCAAAATCCGGTTTTGGTATCAACGGAAGATATGATGTCTATTGAGGAACGTTTATCTGACACGTTGAGAAGTTATGTTAATCAGTTCATCACTAAATGACCAATGTAACGTGACCGCTCGTCGTCTGTTCGGTGAGAGAAAACTGGACTCTCATGGAGAGAAAAACCGGACTCGAACCCAGAACCTTCGTCTTGCAGGGCAACAGAGCAGCCTCAGACATGTTTTTCAAGTTAAACCGTTTCGCCATGATGTACTGCTTTCTGTCGGCCTGTCACATAAAACCACAATAAAACTCAATGACGTTTGTGACTAATTGGGGAAAAAGGTCCAAGGGGTATGAATACTTTTCCAAAGCTCTGCAAGTGGGAATAACTGAGAAAAAGGAGAAGACGGCCAGGAGGCAGGCGGAGAGACAGAGGGAAGAAAAAAAAGGAGGGGACGGAAGCCAAGAAGTGTCTGTGTGGCCGAGCCAGGCCTCTGCACCAGTCTGTTGGTAAGGAAACACACAGGAATGTGTAGCTTTAGTTTAAAGCAGGCTGATGAACATCCAGGGCTCAGAACTGTGGGGGTGCAGGAGGCTGATGAAAGCAACGCTGCAACATGTTGCATCTTTCTAACGTCTAAACACGGTCCGACCAGATTAGACGTACAGGAGAGGTGCTGCGAACTGAAATTTTTAAATCTTTCCGTGCCAAGAACAGCCACTGCGTTCGGGATTGTTACGCTGCACGAGTGTTCAATCGTTTCATAAACAGATTCAATTGAGACCAACCTGTATGGCTGCGGATGTGAACCCTCAACGTGCCGTTGCTGGCGAACTTCTGTCCACAGTAAGGGCAAATCTTCTCCTTCTCCCCTGTGTGAGTCTGACACAGAAACGATAAAGAGAAACATGTGGTGGATAGGAAGACAACACAAGGAAAAAACATTCAATCTTTGATCCTTCCAGTGTTCTTAAAATGTGATCTGGTGTGACTGATGGATTTTAATATCACAAAGTGTATTTTTCAGATACTCATCTATTTCTCAACACCAAATCTGCTGTTTCATTTCATCACAAAAAGCTTTCAGCAAATCACATGTAAGACTTTTAAAGACATTTTAATGCCAGCTTGAATGAAAGTGAAGACAAAAAACCTATAAATACCAGGAATGGTATTTTCCCCAATAACCTGGCTTGAGTTTCCTTTGGTACAAATTGCATCCAGCCTGGTGTGGGTTCGCAACAAAGATGAGGATGTAGGAAAAACAAACGTCTATAACTGGCAACAAATTTGTGCTTGAAGTGCAAATTTGAGCGCCAATAACACACTGAAGGCGACATTGTTTCATTTGATATGGAGCTTCCACAATGAGACGACAATCGCTTGCCTCCCTCATGACAACTGACTGAAGCGCTGAGCTCATCGCAGGATTGTGATGCGACATGAGAAATTATAAAAATGATCAACTTTTGTTGCATATTGTACATTTGAGTTTTCTCTATGCGACCGAAACTAAGATTAAACAGTCTCGTCAGAGCAAAACTTAAGACTTTAATTTTAGATGGATTAATTTTTGGTCTTAAAGGTTTTGTAGTTAGCTTTTTTTTTTTTTTTTTTCTGCAGGGGAGATGCACATTGTGACATCAGCTCTGTAAGATCACAGACGGTACACAGACGACGGGAATTTGACAGGATCCGAAGTCCAAATATCCATCCAGCAAGGAGGACAGAGTTTGTTTTTAAACAACTCCTCCTTCTCCTTCCCCTCCTTTCACTTTCAAATCCCGAACGCGGCTGAGCGCTACGAACTGAACCAGGGTTCCTGCTTCCCAGGCTGCTGTAAATCCTTTGAAACAACAACGACACTGAAAGGTCCAAACTCAGAGCGACAGTTTCAACAGCCGTACGGCGGCGCAGGAACACCTCCTCTTCGGGGCCCCGTCCTTCTCCCCACCGCGTCCCTCTTGACACCTCAGGTGTTTTGTTACGACCCCCCCCATTCCCTCCTCCCGTCCACACATGCTCAGAGACAAGCTGACACAGATGAGCAGGCTCACGCTTAACAATGCACAAACAAAACCCAGTGATACCAACACATGGGTTCCAGATGGATCAGTGCTGCAGAGCGCCGCTCGGACAACAGACAGAACATCACCGGTATTTTCACTTCCATGCACCGACAGCCAGAAGGAGCATCGCCTGTGTGTGGATCTTATTGATGTTTCTATTTTTTTTTTCACATAAAGAACCCCCCCCCCCCCAAACAAAAAGCAGCCCAGTAATTTTCAATCATTTGTGCATTATGCACATTCTTGTGCATACGCGCAGAGAGGACACGGCATGCATGCTAACGTTGACAATAACGCACACTTTCTCATATAACGCGAATCCGGGCCTGCGGTTCGGGATGACTCATCGCTTCATTCTGAAGTGGCACAAAAGGACTGTAAGTGAGCCTGGATAATGGCCGTCACTCAAAGCCATCCTTAACCACGATGATTGTGTTTTCTTCTCCTTTCTCCTCCTGGAGCCGCTCCTCGGTAAACCGACACTTGATTAAGCCTCCAGAGGCCATCAGGCACTCGACTAATGCCTGTGCATGTTGACAGGAGGCTTTACCCACAACTGTGGAGAAGTCACATACCACTTAATGGTTTTATTTGTTCAACTGCTCCAAATGGGAAAAAAAAGCTCCAGCTCACAATAGAACTGGTGCGGCTTCCAAAGCCAGGCAGATGTATTTCCTAGTAGGGCTGAAATGATTAATCAGATTAATCATGATTAATCTTTTAGCCTCGTCTAATTAAGTAATTGATTAATCCTTAACTTGAGCACAGCAGCCATTCGGAGAAGCAGTGATTAAGACAAAAGGAAAAGGTATTTTCTACACAGAACTCCTCAAATGCCAGTTTTAGTTTCAGATGGTTCAGAAAAAAATCTTCAATCAGCACCTTTAGTTATTTAACTATTAATTGGTAAGTCTAAAAGAAATAGTCAGCAGATCAGCTCTGCATTGTGTTGATGTTAGAAGTGTATTTGTAATCAGTAGATGTGTCCTTCGCCTCAAAAAATTGAGAGCTCACATGATTGCATTTTAGGAAATAACATTTTTATTTTCTTATTAAACAGAACTAATATGAGAAATGCATTTTTTGTTCCTAAATAATCTTTTTTTAAATATATTTCTAATATGTTTCTTGCTTTGCTAATTTGGTGACGTCTGAAATCAGTTGTTTTCCCTGGATTTTCTTTAGGGGCGTCATTGGGGCAATTTGAATTCTCATTTGTAAAGATTGTATTTCTATTTCTGAAAATCTTGATAAACACACTGAAGTGTACAGTTTTAAAGTGAATATAGGTCAAAAACACAAGGTTATTAATGCTGTTTCTCTGTAGAGATTTAAATATGTCAAATATTTCTTCAGATTTTAACAAAAATTATGAGAGGAATGGCTTTATGTAACTTCATGTCAATCTAAATCCAATTTTTCTTTGTCTCATGTCAAAAAAAACATTCAGAAATGTATGGAAATCTAACGCCTGAAAGCATAAAGCTAAACTTACTTTGTCAAATGTTTGGTTTATGCTTTTTTAGATACTTAATACATTTATAAAATATTTGCCGACAAAATTTGGGGCAAAGTCTCGTCTGTGATGACAATTTGGAGAGAAAAGTTTCCAGAAGCAACTGAAGTGTTGTGGTCAAATGGGGCGCATGTAAACACAGCCAGCAAGTCGTCGTCTCCTCAGCAACCTGACTTTGATCAGGCCTGGGCCCCAGGCGGTCTCCAGACATTGGTCAGCAGCGAGACAGTTCAAGAGTGGCTGTCTTCGGGTCCTACTGTTCTGGGACTTTTTCCCTTTTGCTGTGTGCCAAGAAGCTGCTTGGTTTCAATCTTGATCCGCAACCGTCCCGGGTGGAGTCAGGTTTAGGGCTCATAATCTGCAAAGAGATCTTTTTTGGAACTGGGAAGCCCTGCAGAGCTAATGTACTGACTGTCGTTTCGAATCTGTAAAGGAATCCATTTGATAAGTGGCAGAAATCAAGATGGATGACTACACCAAGTTCGATAATCTGCGATATTGCTGCAGATGGCCGCATCGCTTTATGATGACAAGAGGCCTGATGGGATGTCAAACAGTGGAAGCTTTTGGAGGAGCAACAGAGTCAGATTGCAAAAGGTTTAGGTTATAAAACAGCATCACAAGATTTGACCATCTCACGGAGAAACATTTAACCATGAAGAGGATGTCAGAACTGAACACCTATTGGCTGCAGGCCGTCAGGGACGACACTGTAAAAACACAACATAAAAGTATTTTGGTTGAGTTTCTGTAGTGCAAATATTTTAGTACATTTGAAATAAGACAAAAGTAACTTACAAGTTACTTTTCAGCAATCAAAGGGGGCTTGTTTTAGGTCAATAGAATATTTATCTTATAATTTGTCATTTTCCATCAACATTAAAGAATTATTGACTTAAAACAAGCTCCTGTATGATGGTGAAAAGTTTCTTGTAAGTTATTTTTTTCTTATTTCAAGTGTGATAAGAAGTTTGCACAAAAACTAAACTTTTGAAAGATTTCATGTTGTTGCAGCATAAGCAAGCGCATGGAAGAAACGTGATAGAAAATGAACACTGGACATCACCCCGAGTATGTTACTCCTATGCCAAAACATGGTGGTGGCTGCATTTTGCTGAGGGGAAGATTTTGTTCCTGGAAGAAAACCTGTTACAGGCTGCAAAACCCTTGAGGTCCACCTTCACCTTCTAACATGACAATGACCTTTTGTTAAAATGGCCTCGTCAAAGTCCAAATATAAACATAAGACTTGAAACCGTAATTGCGCCGATAGCTTGTTCTACAAGCTAATGACTCAGGGGTGCATTCCTCATTTTTCGGGGGTTTTTTTAATTGTTAAACCTAATCTTCCATGTAAAACTGTATTTTATAACTGTAACTCATGGCATATTTATGTAACCATGACTCTTCCTCTTGAGAAAACCATTGAGGAAAAAGTGAGATAAGCATCTTGTTACCTAGAAAAAGGAATTAATGTCTTCTCCTGATAATGGAAGAAATTATCTTATTATTGTGAGAAACCTGTCATCGTTATTTCATGATTGCATAAATATCTCGTTATATTGAAAAAAATAGACTGCAACTGTTCTCGACTTCTGTAGCAATGCCCCACTTCACAGCTATTAAATAAAATCCCAAACAGACAAAGAAAAACTCTCAGATTTACCGTTTCATAAGTATGTTTTCTTCCACTTTCTACAGTTTGAACTTTATGTGTCACGACAATTTCGTCTGAACTCAGTTTAAAGAGGCTGCGGTCGCGTAATCACTGCGTGTGATTGAAGCCTGCTCCACTCACCTTCTTGTGGCTCTTCAGGACCGACGGAGTGACAAAGGCCTTCTCGCACAGGTCGCACTTGTACTTCTTGTGGCCGTCGTGCACCACCTGGATGTGGACGTTCAGCGTGTCCTTCCTCTTAAAGGTGGCGTCGCACTGGTCACATTTGAATGTCCTCTCACCTGCAGCGAGGACAGGGAGCCCGCTTTAGAGGGAGCTGCTTTGTGTGAGCTATTGTTGTCGCCTCTCTGCACCAAAACAGCGAGCGGGAACCCAATTTCACCACTGTGTGGGCAGAGAAAACTATAAACAGAGGGGTTTTTCAGCTCCATACAATGGTTTTTCAGAATGGTCTGGCTGTGCTTTGCTCTTTTGTTATTCTTTTACTGAAAACATACCCTGTTTCAATAGTTCTTCTGCTGAAAAGAACTGAAAAAGGCCGTAGTCAGACAGCATGCAGACAACCTGAGCAGCTCCCGGCGCGGAGCCCGATGTCTGCCTCGGCTCTCTGCCTCTGCACAACAGCCTCTATTGTTGGAGAGTCCGTGTTTCCATTATATGGAGATCATTCAATTTCCACAGCCCTCTTCGGATGGAGGCTGGCGAGCGGTTTCAAGCCCGGTGATGGTCAGTTCAATAAGACAGAACACAACTTGGAAACTGAGGTTTGGCGTGTTTTCAATCAGCCGGAGACGTTCGCCTGCCGGTGATAAATGTCAACAGCGGATCGCGGGCAGATTCTATTAATACGCAGAGCCGGGCTTTTTGCTGAATCTGAAGCTGTGCATGTTTCCACACACATCCCAGTATTACACACACACACACACATGCATACTTACAATGAGTTATTCTCAAAGCCTGGAAGTAGTAAAAACACAGGTGGTGTAGAAAAAAATAGAAAAAAAGAAAATCATCTTATGCAGGACACGCATGTTCTGAGGATGTATGTCCAGGAATTTTTCCAAGTTTAAAACTGGACTGGATGACATGAATATTATCACAAGTTCCTTCTGTCGTGCTTGAAGGGGCAGGATTGTGTGTTTTCCAGCCATATAGTAACATTTTACCAAACAATCAAGTACACAATGTCACTTTGAAATTGGGCCACTGTCTCTTTAAGAAACTCCTGCTCTTTCTGAAGCTCCGCCTTCAGCGTGACATCATATCAACGCATCAATACATCAATACAGTACAAAGCATCCACCATATACAAAGCGGCTGCAGCAGCGTGTTGCTTCAGTGATTTTTCTGTTTTTTTTGCTTCACAACATAAATGTTAAAAATCCCCAATATCTGCTCTACATACTGGATATGTTCTAGTTTTAACTCGTCTGGAGTTGATACTTTTTATAACTTGACCTATGAACGATTTTAAAAAACGTGACTTCTTTTTTGGCTGTATGTATCACTATGACTTTGACACCTGTCGGCAATAAGTGATTAAAATAAAGTTCATGTAGCACGCTTTTTTTCTAGTTTAGTTTTAATTCTGCTTCCGTGTAACCACTGTAGAAAAAAATTAACTATTGCTTGTGGATGCAGAAAAGCAAGTTGCAATCCTGATCAATATCTTTCTCATTTAACCTTTGCAAATACCAAAAAGGGTTTAAGTCACGGAGTAAGTTGTTACAGTTACCCTTTAGGAAGGCTATAGAGTGAAGGCGCTATGAAAGAATCATTTGTTTCAGTTTCATTATTGAAAACAGCTGATTTTTCTTCATAAAGAGGCACTCTTTGCTTTCCTCTGTACTATTGGAAATAAATGTAGGTGGATACTTTTTCTATTTGAAGCACTTATGCATCGGTGGAAGGAGGGAGCCATCAGAGTCGATACACATCATTTGTCTGAACTGCAGGGCTGTGCACAGCAGTGGAAACGCACAAAGCAAACCACCAGGATAGATTAATAGTTCCAGGTGAATAAGTTTGGGAGGGCGAAAGTTTAGGGCAGAATAATGGAAATGCTCCTATAGAAAATAGATTAATAATGTAATTCTCCCTCCCACGGTGCGGTGAAATCTGCTAGTATGCTGCCTGCCACCTGGGACAGCAGCAGGAAATGCCTCCAGTTTTACAATCTCCTTTGTTATCTGGTTCTGTGAGAGAAATGGAGCTGCATCCTGCCAAGCCTCAGCCACAGAGTGTGTCAGCCTGACGATCTCTCAGAGAGAGGACACATGTTGTTAATCAGCCACAGGGACGAGCTGATAACTCATAACAATATGGGAAATATGGAAAGAACTATAAAACCCACAAGGCGACTAGCTAGATTCAGTGGGAAGGACCAAATCAAGGCAGAATGCATCGTGTCTGTCTGTCTGTTTGCAGTGTCTATCTATCCAATAACACAAATATCCATCCATCTCTCACCCTGCCAACACTCTTGAGCTCATTCTCATTTTTAGTTGACAAAAGTCAATCCAAGTAAAGAGCATTCACACCAATATATTTAAGGGGTTTTTTTTTGTCTTATTGAAAGGTCTACAACAAACAAGCACTTTGTACCAAGGAGAAGCCTAAACAATGACGTACAGTGAGTTTATGCTGCTTTTAAGAGAGGATGCAACAAATTCTTTCCCTCAGTACAGTTTGCATTCAGACGCAATTACATGCCTCATTACTCTGTGAAAATACACTCAAGAATTTTGCAGCTGCAGCCTTTATGGGCCTGGTATTGATAGCACCATTTGCTGGCTACTGTTTGCTAAAAGCTGGTTAATTTAAAGTCAGCATAACATCAACAATTTTTTTTTAACCAAGTAATTTATCATAGATTTTGGGCAGCCTTTCATTTTTTTAAAACATGTCACTACAGCTTTTTTTAAGGGTTTGTTTGACAGGAAAGAGGGTAATGACAGAGGAGGGAGACATGCGGTACAAATCGCCAGGCCGGGAGTCGAACCTGCGACCACAGGCACGAGGACTAAGGGTTGTGCATTGCCCCTGCGCCACCACAGCTCTAAAGAGAAACAGAAAATAAGATAATGTCCAGCTGCAGTGGCAGACTCCTCCTTCCATTCAGCCGTTTTAACACTTTCCACTTTTAACTGCAGACAAAAATGCATAATTGATGATGTTGCAACAGGACTCCAGTAAACATGGCATTGAGAAGGAAAACGTAGAAGATCCCTTAAAGTGCTTTATTGATTTCCCCTCTTCCTTTTGTTCTTTTTGGTATTTCTGCAGAGAGGAGAACTTAAAACTGGTTCGGTCTTAGAATTACTCTTTGCTGCGCTGAGCGAATCGACGCTTCTCAGATGCAGGGGGACAAACTGCAGCAAACATGGAGACCAGCAACAAGCAATTATAAAGTTTCAACTTCCCATACTGTAAATTTCCTCCCCTTCTTTGATTCACAACTGAAAAAACAGCAACTATTAACATTAAAAAGAAGATGAGCAACTGTCTGAAATCTTCCAGTGATGTGATTGCAGACCGATGGTTGCAGAACCAGTTAGACTTAACTAACTGGTTCTAACTGTTAAGTTAGAGTAGGAGGTCTTCTGCATTGCAAAAAGCTTGCAGAAACACTGACTAATGCTTAGAAAACGAGCATATAGTCCTTGAATTTTTCAATTTGATCAACTTATAACCACAAACTTCAGCTTCATTTTTATTGAGATTTTATACCGAAGCTCAACATAAGGTAGTTTGAGACACTTTGAGACTCACGAATGAAAAACTTGATTGGGGGAACCTGAGAGGAATGTAATCCAAGTCTGATGAAGGTTTGTTAGAAAACATTAGTGACCAAACAGCTTAATTAAGACCAATGAACACAGTAGAGAGGTCAATGAGACGTTATGTGGAAAACATTATAAGAGTTGTCTTATAATGTTTTCATAAGACTGTAACAACACCTTTGAGCATCTCACAGCATTCTTCAATCTATCATCACAGATCCACAGCTCTGGTGGGAGAAACTGTTGACAGGACAAATCACGGTGGATCAGTGGTAAGAAGAAAGATTGGGCTGACAGAAAGTATTAGTTGAAGGTGGAAGGTCACCTGGTTGTATGACCCTAAACATACAACCAGAGCTACAATGAGAACGGAGCCAGCCAAGTTTCCAAAACTGAGAATCACAGACTTTCTAAATTTGCCTTTGCCTAATTAGGGAGTGCAAAGTTGGTTGAGGTTTGTGGCTGCAAAATGTGAAAAAAAAAATTTCAACTTTTGCAAGGGACTGTGACTGAGCAGGCAATCTTTGAAGAACATGGTGCGTACTTACTGTTGTGGATGAGAAGGTGGCGCTGCAGAGAGAAAGGGGTGCGGAACAGCGCCTTACACTCCTCGCACTGAAAGGGCCTTTCCTCGGAGTGGGTCTGCAGGGAAGAGTCGGGCAGAGTCAGCGTTTCTCATAATGAGCAAGCTGAGCCTCCTCTGCCTCAGCTTGGCCTTTAAGACGGCTTCATAAACTGATTTTAATGGATCGTACATAATACCAGCACCCAATTAGGTCTGGTGAGGTGATGAAGACAAGCGGTTTAAGGTGATTCTTGTGCAAAAAGCTTCTGTTTCACCTGACCGTGCCCGCACTGCTCCGTCCATCCATCCACTCCCCTATCAATCTGAATGACACCTTAATCCCTAAAGTAAACATGAGGAACCCAGAGGGCTGGAAAGGGCCAGAGGCCCCACAGATAACAACCACCGATGAGACCCTGATTGATTACAGCCTTGCTAATGAGTAACTTTGAAGTGACAGAATGTCTCCCCAAAGAAAACAATGAATCTATAAAGAGAAGACCTCCTACTCTAACTTAATTTGCTAAAAGACAAACAATAGAGCTCTGATTCTGTGCTTGCTCACCTTCTTGTGATTCTTGTAGACGTTGCGGTGAGCGAACTCTTTTCCGCACAGCTTGCACTTATACGGTTTATCTTCGCTGTGGATGATCTTGTGAGCCGTGACCTGATCCAAACGCTTGAATGACCGACTGCAGATCTCACAGGTGTAGGGTCGCTTCTCTGAGGGACAGATTGATGCAAGTTCTGCTTAGTCAGCAGAAACGAAACTTAAGAAAAGTCCAAACTAGGTTGTCTAAAAACCAAAGTCTTGTCATTGTTTGACATTCAGTCAGACTAAATGTATCCTGTGTTCGGCCAGTTGGGATTTCTAAAATCATTTCTAGCTCCTAAATTCTAGAACAATGAGACATAGAATTTCTTCTATTGTTTCCTAGAAATTCAGAAGGTTATATCTAGCAAGCTGAACTTGCCAAGTGTAGATACCATGGGAACAAAAGCAAAAAAGTGAAGATATGAATTGAAACAAGTCCTGTAAAATGAAGACATCATTCAAAAAGAAACGGGAAAGGCCTGATTATACCTTTGCAAAGGCACAGAGGGACAAAGACTCTATTTTTTGGAGACATGTCTGATGAAACTAGACTTGTAGTTTGGCCATAATGACCATCATTATACACTGGAAGCAAAAGGAAAAACCCTGCCAGTTTAGGAACTTTGAAGGAAAAGTTGTTGCTGCGTCGTGTTGTGGGAGTTTGTACTTCACAAAAAAATTTGGTATTCATAACGTTGGGATATTGAATCAACATCTGAAGTCATCAGCCAAGAGGTTAACGTTTGCCGGATGACCCTCAGTGTCCAGCCAAATTCATTACAAAGCGGCGGATGGAAAACACACTCAGTGTTTTGGAGTTACCATCACAAAGCACTAATCTCATCCCGTGGAAAAGGCGGCCTACAAGCCTGGCTCAGACACACCAGTTCAGTCAGAGGTCCAGGAAACTCTTGTGAAAGCCTAATACCAAAGTCATACCATTCAAAAAGGCAATGCCACCGAAAACTATCAGGTGACGTGGTTAAACCTGTACGTAACAATGTAAAGTATTTCAAATTCTCATTGTTCTGGCATTTAGCAAACAGAAAATAGTTGGAAAATCCCAACTGACTTGAAACAAAACACATTTAGTCATGTAATTATCTGGTTTCCACTGTGCTCATTTGATGGAGTGTTTTCTTACCAGAGTGTGTGATCATGTGGCGTTTGAGCTGGTTGGTTGAGATGAATTTTTTGTCACATGCATGACATTCAAATATTTCGTGAATCTACAATAAAAAAAAAAGAAATGACAATGAGTTTATGTTAAAGCCATGCAAATGTTTGTTTTTTTTTTTTCTTTTTTTCCGTCTTTTAAAGCCAGGGCCGACTGGAGCTCGGGGTATAATTCTGGGATGGTCAACTGTTGCAAAAATCTTGACTGTTTTCATTAGACTGATGTCCACACACAGAAAAGCAATTAAAGTGATGAAAAGTCTCAATCCTTTCATTTCTTCCAATAATACGCTTTTAATAGTTCCCACAGCTACAATAGCATATGCTAATGCAACACAGCTCCTCTTGTCAGTGCTGCTTCTGCAGAAGCTTGTTCAGCCAAATGATGATAATGGAAGTCTTAAGCTGCTTTTCAGCTAAAGTGTCATTATGGAAAGTTTGATTGCATGAAAAATACTTCATGCTCGGGTGGAATTGATTGTAGTTGTGAGAACATGCCACGTTACGCAGTCATAAATGTGCCATCTTTATAATAACACTTTATGTTTTGGTAGGGAAGGGATTCTTTGGAGCGTTTCCACCTTCCAGGGGAAAAGTAATTTGTCAAGATCTGATTCGATGGTGACACAAATTCTGCCTCTGATGTTTGTGTTATGACAGGCAACAGATCACTGTGTGTGCGTATGTGTGTGTGTGAGACTCAATTTGAATTACTGCCTCGTTGTTTAATGGCTTGGCCTGCAAAGCTGGTCAAGGCACAAACGGCATTCATGACAATCTAGATTCACATCTGGATTTACGTGGATAAAGATTTTTTGGAAGAAATTAATGAAACGCTTTCAAAAAGTATTAACATCCTCTTACAAACTTGTTCCCCATGAAGTCATAACAACCACAAACTCTAATTTGTTGGGATTTTCTGTGACAGATGATCATAAAGTATCATGTCATTTTGAAGTAGGAAAAACTGGTGCATGGTTTAAAATAAAAATAAAAACCCAAAAAGAGTATCAACCATTTAAAATCAGCCGGGGTTCAACTCCAGGAGAACGGTAACTCTAAACAAAAATCATATATAATAATTTACATCAAAACATATCCATGTGATACAATGACCGAGTCACAGCCAGGAACTCAAACTTATCAGAATCCATAGCAGGACTAGAAAATTAGCGGCAGCAATGGCTCTCCGTCTAATTTGTTGCAACTTCAGTTGGTTTGTAAGTGCAGAAAACAGCCAGGAATAAGTGCATGAACCACTTTGTGTTGATCAGATCACAAAGAATCTCGATGAAATGAATCAAGGTTAGTGGCAGTAAATTTTGAAAAGACTCACTGGAAAAACCTGATGCATTTAACTTTATTTTTAATCTGTGTATGTAGTTTAAATACTGGAAAAAAAGAATGTATTTCGCTGCTTTTTGAGCTGCAGTAAAATTATCCTGTCACAACTTTGTCAAGTAGAAAAAGCTGTTGTAGTTCTCCTAGAAAGTTCTTGCATAAGACCAAACATGAGTTTAGCGAGGTCAACGTACTCCAATCGATTCATAAAAGTTTAATGGCGTTTCCTTAAGCTAATTATACATTTTACTGTCTCTGGTTTTGTTGGTGCAAGAGGTTCAAAACACTTCAGCACGTCAGCGGTGAAATAGAGATTCTCTGGTTCAGTGGCCACACAGGAACATCTTACTCTTACTGTAAAACACACAGGAGATTTGAAGCAGGAGAGCTCCGAGTCGAAGATAGCTGAGGTAGATTAAACAACCTCCCCGAGGAGCCACCGTACTGTAAATCCCAGCTTCCAGGTGACTTTAAATCTCACAAGTGGCATCCGAAGATGAACAAGCCAACAGGGTTTTATCAAATCTCCTGTAGCGTGATGGATTTTGACAACAGAAAATGACACTTCTCAATTACCACTGTTTTTAATGAAAGCTAAGCGATGACAGCCGCTGGGCCGAGATGTTGGAGACGGCCAGGAAACTCGTTTATAACACCAAACGTCTCTCAACGTGCAGCTTTGACCTGGCTGAAGAGCAGCCAGGATAACAACACGTCCAAAAGAAACTCCTCAAACATTTTTCATTTGATTTTACAACGGATGTCTTAGAGATTAAGAATAGACCGCTAAAGTATTCATATCTCCATAAACTTTAATGTTCCCGAATAATATTGCGAAAGACTAACAAAACGTAGCGAAAAGGAAGGAAAATCTTACAAGATCTTTTACAACTAAAAATATGAACAATGTGGCCAGAGAGTCCTAACAAGCCATACTTATAAATACTGTAAATAAACTCATTTGTGATCACAAAAGGACTCAAGTCATGCTGTATATTTCACAGGCACTCAGAACATGATGAACAATTGCTCTCATTACTACCTGTGCAGATGGTTTTTTTGAACTGCTGAACTCTCAAATGTGAGTTCATCTTCACAATGAGGTCATGTAAAATCATGTTCTCTATAATATTTCAACGTAATTGCCGACAGATAATAAAGTCTGATCCCATAGTCAGTTTCCTGGAAAACATGAGTGTTTTTTTTCTACTATAGCTCTAAACTGAGAGCATCAAAGCCATCAAATGTTCACTGTGGATCATCATTTTTCTTCTGCAGATGTGACTGAAACAGCAGTGAAACGCCGATTCTGTAATGCGAGTATTCCTATTTACATGTTTTGAATTAGAGGAAATTACACAGAATGGTTTATCTTCAAAGTATGTTCACGTGCATTAACTTTGGCGAGCCAATCCTCCATGTGTGAAATCACTGAATGCACCACAACAACAACGGATCATGTGGATGTAGTTATTGAGGGAAGAAGACTCACATTTTGCATTTTTAAGCGTCAGTGAGATGTTTATAAATAAATGGTTTTTCTACAAAATACTGCGACATTTTGAGGGTTTATTTATGTGGGAGATTGAGACTTTCATCAGGCAACAAAGAGATATGGAAATGTTGACAGCGATTTGGAAATCTCAGATTAAAATTTCTGCATTATGTTGGGATTATATCCAAAGACAGGTGTTTACAGGTAGCCATGCTAACTGTGCTAATCAAGCTAATCAGAAAAATTAGATAGCAAAAAAGTTAGAACTCTGTTGTCACTTCATTGCTTGACAAAATTAGTAAAACTCCATTTTACCACCTTTGTTCTCTCATACACCCAGTGTGACGTCACCCCTTCCTGTACGTTCAATACTCTCATCAGAAATGCAATAAAGAAATGTTTTGAACACTGTAAAAAAAAAAAAACAAGGCTACACAACTGTGAACAACATTAACAAATATACACTGCCTGGCCAAAAAAAAAAGTCACCACCAAAAAATGGTCACACTCTCTAATATTTTGTTGGACCGCCTTTAGCTTTGATTACAGCCCACATTCGCTGTGGCATTGTTTCAATAAGCTTCTGAAGTGTCACAAGATTTATTTCCATCCAGTGTTGCATTAATTTTTCACCAAGATCTTGTATTGATGATGGGAGAGTCTGACCACTGCTCAAAGCCTTCTCCAGCACATCTCAAAGATTCTCAATGGGGTTAATGTCTGGACTCTGTGGTGGCCAATCCATGTGTGAAAAAGATGTCTCATGCTCCCTGAACCACTCTTTCACAATTTGAGCCTGATGAATCCTGGCATTGTCATCTTGGAATATGCCCGATCCATTTGGGAAGAAAAAATCCATTGATGGAATAACCTGGTCATTCAGTATATTCAGGTAGTCAGCTGACCTCATTCTTTGGGAAAACACAATGTTGCTGAACCAAGACCTGACCAACTGCAGCAACCCCAGATCATAATACTGCCTCCACAGGCACTAGGCATGATGGGTGCATCACTTCACCTGCCTCTCTTCTTACCCTGATGCGCCCGTCACTCTGAAACAGGGTAAATCTGGACTCATCAGACCACATGACCCTCTTCCATTCCTCCAGAGTCCAATCTTTATGCTCCCTAGCAAACTGAAGCCATTTTTTCTGGTTAGCCTTACTGATTACAGGTTTTCTTATGGCTACACAGCTGTTGAATCCCAACACCTTGAGTTCCCTTCACATTGTGCGTGTGGAAATGCTTTTGGGTTCAGAATTAAACATACTCCTGAGTTCTGCTGTTGTTTTTCTTCGATTTGATTTGACCAAACGTTTAAGTAATCGCCGATCACGATCATTCAGGATTTTTTTCCGATCACATTTCTTCCTGGAAGACGATGGTTCCCCACCATCCTTCCAGTTTTTTATGATGCGTTGGACAGTTCTTAACCCAATTCCAGTAGTTTCTGCAATCTCCTTCGATGTTTTCTCTGCTTGATGCATGCCAATGATTTGACCCTTCTTGAACAGACTAACATCTTTTCCACGACCACAGGATGTGTCTTTTGCCATGGTTGTTTGAGAAATGAGGAGTTACTCATTGCATCAGCTGGGGTTAAATAACTTGTTGACAGCTGAAAGATAATCGCCTATGCAGTAATTATCCAATAGGAGGCTTGAACCTATTGGCTTAGTTAAATCCAGGTGGCGACTGAATACATTTACTTGTGATTCATCGCCGAGCGCCTTACAAATTAATGTTCCTTGGTTGATTAAGTGACCAGGTAGCAGTCAGTAAGCGTTTGACATCAACAGATGGTCTGAGCCTGAATCAGATCTTTGTCCAGAACTCTGACTGAGGTATTACACATAAAGTACATTTTAGTATTGTATTGTTTTGACGCTGGTGATTAGAAGCCAAAAGCAGATGAGAGCCAGACGTTTGATGAAAGGTAAGGATTAAATCAAAGACGGGAGATGGAAAGCTGGACAGGAAGAACAGAGGAATCACGAAACCAAAGAGCTGAAATTCTAGACGGAGTGATTTCTGACATGGAAACCAAGTGACTACAATCAGCAAAATGAATGGCAGCGTGAGTGAAGAAACTGTGAAAACCAGGCCAGAAACGCAAATAATTAAAAGCGCACCAGTCCGAAACAGGGTAAATATGAAAACCAAATCTTCAAGGTATTAAAATAACAAAATCTCAGCTACATTTTCAAAGTTTTTCCTTCATTTTTATCACTAAACTCAATGCATTCAGTGGCCAAATGAGCAATTTGCAGCATTACATAAGAGTAGAGCTGAACATGACACTGCCAAGTAAGGACTTGAGCTAAATGTTCTAAAATTTAACTTTGTGAAGTAAATCCCATATTTTCAGGGGAAAGCATTGCTCTTGCGATGTTATAAATGTTATAACCGATTATTTAAAATGATTTATGTAATAGCAGCTAATTGCGCTAAAATTACAGCTGTGTGACTCAGAGGAATGCAGTCTGATGAGAACTTACCCAAACATGAGTGACCAAAAGCGTGAAACAAACCGAGGATGATATCCACAGCAACAAAAGCAAACATTTGTCTGCATAAAAAAATAAACTGTGGTGGGGGGGGGATTATTTAAACAGCTGTGTTCAAATCTGCAATCCATCAATAAGAGGGAGAGAGGATCCTGACGCCAAGGTTAAAATCTTACGGTCTGCCAACAGAGGCTCTTAAATTTCACAAGACCTGTTTGGATGAGCCAGTGAAAGACGAACCAGCCCACTGCTCTGTGTCACCCAGCATACATTTGCAACAAATTGATCAGAAAGTGGGGGAACAAGTGATCACAGGAGCACATAAAGCACTTCAGAACGTGAGATAAAGAGGTCAGAGCGCGTTGCAGACGGCGTACGGCGGGATGGGAACGAGCGAGCTGGAAGAAACGGCTCCAAAGAGAGATCGCTGTAAAAACTGAGTAAATCCTCAGCAGATCCAAGCCTGTTCTCTGTCAGGCTGCATGAAGAGCAGCGATACTTAACAGCTGTCACCGGTCCGGATATGTATTTAGATCTGGACTTAGACTAGGCCATTACACCACCAGACCATGCTTTCCTCCCCGCGTCCCCACCCGTACTGCTCTGGTGTGGGTTTCGGGGTCGTTGTTGGGTCCCGGCCTCAAATCTTTCAGCAGTTTTTAACCGATTTTATTTCGGGAGAGCAATTTATTTAGCTCCACAGACTTTGCCCTGTCCGTGCTGAACAAACACATCCCCTCGACGCAAAGCCACCATCACCCTGTTTCACCCTGTTTCATAGTGAGGACGGTGTGTTCAGGATGATCTGCAATTTTAGTTCCAGTCACTGGTGACATTTTGTACCAAAATGATACATTTTAGGGCCCCTCTCCACAGTGGGGTGGTTTCTTTTTCACTCAACACACAAATGGCATTCTTTAGCGGTAGGGATGCAAATATCCAACTTACAAGTAATTATCTTTTAATATTTTATTAGATTAAAATAAGTTCAAATCATTTAACTAGTAACGTCTGCTCAGACCTGGTTTCAGTGTTTTAGTTGGGCTGCAATCTGGAAGAAGAGCCAGTTGATACAGAAACAAAGACAGCAGAGCCGTACCAGGACAGGAAAGAGAAACAGTCCAAAAAGAGTTCAGTGCGGGATGCAAAATGCTCTTTACACGCTTCTGTTTTGAAATGTAAACACTCGACAAGATCCCAAAGTTTCATCTTAATAGCGCTCGATCAACCGAGCCACAATGACGGAGCAGCGTCAACTTCTCGACCAAGAATTACTGATGCGATACGAGGGCGAGGACGTGATGACAGGAGAGTGGAGGGGGATAACGCGGAAAAACTGGAACATCATGGGAAAAATGACACAATGAGAAAAGGTTGATTTTTGAGGGTTGCCGTGAGTTAAAAGGGAAGTTTTGACAATTATTCAAGAGCAACCACAAACGTAACATGTCTGCTACTGGGGAATTAAGTGTTTCATTTTTTATTTTTCTATATTCAGTCACCTTCAAGGTTCTTATTTTGCTATATTTTATAAACATCTCTTAAGTTTGATAATGTGAGAAATAAATGAATAAATAATTTTCTATTCATTTAATCAGCATTTAACAGAATTGACTTATAATTTAATAATGTTTTTTTTTTTTAATTCGTCACATCAGGGGTATCACAATAAAGACCACTGACCTGAATACGTTTGCAAGATGCTGTATTTGAGAACCCCTCACCTTTCTGTGCTCCTGAAGATTCAGAGAAGAAGAACATTTTCTGTTGCATATGGTGCAAGTGAGTTTTCGTCGTGCACTTCCTTAAAAACAAACAAACAAACATAAATGACGAAAGTAGAGCCAAATTAATGATCAATGAAAAAATGACCAGTTTATGATTTAATGTACAGTAAACCCACTGTTTTGCAAAGCTTTTATCCCGTCTAAATGACCGGATCAACATCTGTTGTGTCTGATCCGCTCCCTCCCTCGCCCACACACACTCTCCCCGTCCCGACCACGTTTTTGGAAAAGAATGAAGGCCCGACTTTCGGCTCCATCAGCCTCTCAGATGAATATCTTAATCTCTCTTTGATACTCGATTCACATCTGAGGCTCTCGCGGATTCCGCGCTGCCCTACATCCCATCATAAATAGCTGTGGAAGCTCAATTATCTGGCGGAGTAAAGCCGCCCCAGAAAACACAGGTCAGCAATTACAGAGCTCATGTAATTAGAGACGGGTCTTAGCACTGGAGCGGTTTTAACTGATCGAGGTCACGTTCGTTTTTTAGTTTTTCGCTCCTTGAGCATTGATGGGCAAGCGCGTTAGTTACATGAAAACAATAATTGATGGGGCGGTAATTGTATATGAGTGTATCAGGAGGAGCAACAGACAGAGAACATCAAAGGCAAAGGCACCGCGCCGAGCGCAAACAGAGATTCCCACCTGTGTGAACGTTTCCTTTATGTTTCTTCAAAGCGTCCTTGCTTTTGAATCGTTTCCCACAGCTTTCTGCTTTGCATATGAACCTGGCGTCTCCTTTGCATGCTTCCTTGTGCTGTTCGAAACTGTGCAACATGAAATATGGAAGGGAAATAAGGAGGAACGAAATAATTCAGTTTCACATCCATGAAGGCGTGTGTGTGTGTGTGTGTGGAGGGGGGGTGCGCGTGTGTGTGTGTGCGTGTGTGTGTGTGTTACCTGAATTCTGAGTTGAAGGTGTTGTGGCAAAGTGAACACTGATGAGCTTTAGAGTCGCCTGACGGGTCAAGCGACTCAGAACAATGTAAAACGCTGAGGAGGAACACAAACAAATCAGATGCGACCATGAAATAAAAAAATTAACAACAATATAACAACAGGAATTGTGCAGCCCATAGCTCTGCATCTTAACTCTCTGTTTGCTGCAACCTGAAATGTTAGAAAAGACTGGACGCTGTCCTATTCCATGTATTTAAGCTACAGACAGGGTTTTTCTATATTTTTCATATTATGCTGCTGCTGAGCAACAGATGAATAAACCCACTGGCGCTGCAGAGCTTGTTTGACGGGGAACTTCTTGCCACAGTTCCTGCATTTGAACTCCTTCTCCTCGGTGCTGGGCCTCTGGTGCAGACTCTGGAGATGCGCCGCCAAGATCTCCTCACTGGGAAAGCTGCTCTCGCACAGCAGGCAGGGATGGTCCTCCTTCTTTATGACAAGTTCTACACAGATATGCGAAGACGTCACTCACAGAAGAACCCAAACGGGGTTTCCTTGCACTGGGTTTCATAAACCGATTGAGAGAGATTCCAGTTTACCCATTTCCACAAGATGTTTGGCCTCTTTGCTGTTCTCGTCCTCGTCTTTCACGACTTCTTCCTCCTCCTCCTCCTCCTCTTCTTCCATGTCACTGTCCAGGTAGCCAATCAGGAGCTCTGTATCTGTCTCTATGTCATCCACGGCCAGGTAGAAGATGTTCTCTCCGTCCTAACTCGGAAAACAGAACATCGTCACGTTTGACAGGGTGTTGCGATTAAATGGGAGTGTATCGTATCGTATCGTTTCTCATTTATTGTGATTAGATTTTGGTTTGTCGTTGTCACAGTAAATTTGAGTTAGGGATATTTATATACCCCTAAAACCGTCCTTATTGTCAGGATTACTACTTTCATTTGTCCGAGAAGAATATAAATAAATATTTTTAAAAAATTTAAAATATGATTAAATTCTGTACTGTTAAGGATTAAAAGGTTTTGTTAGGAAACACCAAACAGATGTGTGGCAATATGGACGTGGAATTTCATCCCGATATTTTTTGGTAGTATTGTCTTATAATCTTCATCATAAAGATTATGATGGAAAAAAAAAAAAAAAACATCATTAATTTTTTTAGGAAACTGTATGGTTGTGACAGTTTGTGGCGCTTTAGACACAACATCTAAAGCGCCACAAACACAAATCCTGTTGTTGACACAGGTGTCTTCAGGGTACTTTAAAAAGTGTGATTTATATCACTAAACTGTGCACACTAATTGCATTTAACCATATTGCAGAATTTATTGATTTTTATTGGTGAGGTTATGGAAAAAAACTGTGGAAAAAAACAAAAATAAACTATTTCTGATAATCCCGTCTGTTTAGGGTTTTTGTTTTTTCTGTATTTATAATCAGTAAATGAAATTTATTGTGAACACAATAAATCAAAGCTATTGAAAACTAATCCCAGGTGATGGGAAGACGGACGGCGCTACATACGGCAGCAAAGCTTTCTGCAGATGTAGAAATGGCCTAGTCAAACCTCAAACGGTCCAAGAAGCAGTAAGACTTGCAGAATACAGTGGAACGTAGAGACAGAAACATCCTGACCCGGTTCTAGAACATTTTATTTTACAGTCAGTCTACCGCAGCCTGCCAGGGTGGGGGGTGGGGGGTCTGAACCCATTAGACCCAGACAACACTCGTTCAAAGCCTGATTGAGGCCACAGGTCAAAGGCATGTAACCTTAAAAATGTGTTCATTTACTCTGCTGTCCTGAAAGGTCACGTTAATAAAATCAAACCGTCATTTTGTTTTAATTATAGGATTCTAAATGTACATAAATAATGATTACCGAGAGGAAAACCAAACAATAAATGTCATTGTTGATGAAACACAGAGGTCTAACTCACATGCGTGACCTTTAAACAACCAATCACACTGTGTGTTCCAGTATTAATGGCAGGAACTTGGCCCTAAGACCCAAGTGTTCATGTTCGTTTCTTTCCTTCTCTATTTTTCTTCTGTCATGGGAGAGCTATCCTTTTCTTTTTCTTTTCTTTTTGTCTTCTTACACTAAAGTGCAAGAGGTGAAGAGCTCACATGTTTGTGTATCTCTTTAGAAATTGTGTTTCTCCTTTTTTCTTCAATTCATTTGATTATTTATTTATTTTATTTTATTTTTTGTTAGGAAGTGGTAGACCTGGCTACTGTTGTTGACACATCATTTATCACAAGAGTCATATAAAAGATATGTTTTCTCAGCCATTTAGGAATACAAAATTGAGATAAGGAATTTCGCTTCGTATCCAACTTTACACCCCAAATTACACTCGTAATGGTTCCAACATCTGGCTGCAGAGGAACGCGGCGTCCAAGGAACATATTCAGACCATCAGCATCTTTTAAATTTGTGAAACATATTTTTATTATACATATAAAAAAAAATAAATAATCGTAGCTGTCAACGAGAATTTGCTGTCGGTTGTCGGTGTTTGCTGCAGGCTCGTCTGTTCCAGTTCGTATGAATGTAAATTAAATTCACACGACCTCTTGGTTGTGTTTCTCGGTGCTACGCAAAAGTATGTCAATTATTTCACACTTTGTCCTTTCACAACCACACATTTCAGTCGATGTCTGAGGGATTTTATGCGATGGATCAACACGAAGCACTGCATGACCGTAAAGTCCAAGGAAAATAAGTCATGATTCACATTTTATTGACAAATAGGTCACAGTTGTGTCTCAAATGTTTGTGTTCAGCGTCTCTGAGTGGACACTCTGTAGGACTTCCTCTCACAACAATAACAGTCTTTTTGTGGCATTTCTCTAACACGTTTCTACATCTATATACATTTTTTATAATAACACAAGCTAATAGTGTTTAATAATGTTTTTGTGCTCTCACAGTTAGTATCTTTAGGACTATTCTAATATCCTATTTTCTGCTTATGAATAATTTGATTGGCAAAATTTTGATAGCTTTCATAAAACCATCACTTTGTTTGCTTTTTACTTTTTGCAATTTTCTAAAATTGAACTACAGTATTTATATTTTTACACAAAACCCACGTGTGTGTGACGTTTAAAGAATATGTGACATGGCTTAACAGAAGAAAAAATATGAATAAGTTCCAACAAATGACACATTTGACATCAGAAGTTTAAAAAATGCATTTATAAATGATTTAATACCACTTGATTAAAGCAGTGGGTTTTTTTATTTTGCGTCCCATGTGGCTCAGGTGGGGGCTTCTCCTCTCCCGTTCACTTATCTTTACATTGTTGCTGTGATGGATTTTATTTAGCTGCACCAGAGTGAAGTGGGGGGAATACAAAACCATGCCACACTTTTAAGAGTTTTGGAAGGAGACATTTTCCTGAAAGCCATGCAGTCACTTCCTTCCACTTGACTATTACGGCCTACATTTGTTCGAGTCTGTCACGCAAAATCCCGACGAAACACATTAAACTTTGTGGTTGTGACATGATGAAATGAGGAGAACTCGGAGGAAAATGGACGTATTTGCAACGGCAAACATCTGCCTAAAACTACGAGGAAAAAGCGAACATTTCGGATCATTCCATGAAAGCGCTCGAGGCAAAGAGACATGATTCTTTACTCCCCTATCCTGCAGCCTGTTTTATTGATCGGGTTAAGGCTGAGGGATTCATTGTCTGCTGAGTGGAAATGTACCTGAATGGCTGCCAAGTTCTTCTGCTCCTGTGAAGGCGCCTGATGGACAAACCGCAGCCAGTTGGCATGGCGAGGATTACTTGCATCCAGAATATACAGAACATCCCCTTTACTGCCACGAACCTGAAAAAAAAAAGAAAGGAAAGAAAAGAAAACAGAGCGACTGTGAGAGCTTTCAGAAACGAACAACTGCTTCTTTTTTTGGTTTCTTTCTCCTCCCGCTTGATGCCTTGCCTCTGTATAACAAAGAGCGCCGGCCTTTCCCGCGAACACCTGGTCACCGAACTCAGCTGCGCGCCTCACAATGTGACAACAACGGATAACTGCAGCGTTTTCGCCACTGGTTATCAACCAGCCACTTCGCCCCCAACGAGGGGCGAGAGTCAGCTTTTTACATCGGCTTTGGCTCATTGATCTGCCACGTAATTAAATGTTTCCTTTATCACACAGAAGCAGAGAATCTCTTTGGATAAACCTGCACTTTTGGAGACAGCTGCGTTCGCCGATAATGGATGCATATTTTGTTTTCTACTTAATTCCAGTTACGTTTCCGTGCTACAACTGCGAACTCTGCTTACTTTTCAATTCCAGGTACTGTTAATTATGAAACGTTTACACATAGTCTGCCATAGCTGTTAGCTTAACCTCACATCTGTATTGTTAAAGTTGAGGTTTTTAATAAATTTGTTTGTGCAAAAAAACTAAATAAATAAATAAAAACAATTATTTTTCATTTCACAAAATCAGCTGATAATTCAAATTTTTCCTTTTTTTAGATTTGTTTCTACACAATTAGCCCTTTATATTCATGGCTAGTCTTCCTCCAAAAGTTTTTCTCTTGCTCTCATTCCGCTGATCTCAGACACGCTAACATCTGCCCACATCTGGCTTTTGAACGCACAGGGAAGCAGTTTGATTGGCTTTGGGAGAGCATGAAATTTCTCCACAGCTATCATGGGTATTTATCAGCTCTGGTCAGCGTTGACGGAATAACAACCTGGAAAAGGAACAAAACAATCTGACAATAGCATATTTAGAATTGACAGCAATGAATCACAAGGGGGGAAATATAATAATAATTTAGATCAATCAGGCGTATCTCTCCCGACAGCTGCTCGCTCTACGTGGCAAATAAAAAGGTATGTAGCGTCGGCTTACTGCTTCCTTCTCTACACCGAACTGACCAGGTTGCCGTGACAGCTTAAGTTTTAAGTTTTTGAAGATTGTGTGTTGAAAAGTGATTTATTCGGCTTATTATTGTTACGAAAGAAAAAGGCATGCATTCGCTTCTGCAAAATAAGAACGATCCAAGCGTCTCATTGCAGTATTACGGAGCATGTCAGTAAAACAAAGCTCCAATGTGATCAATCGCTCAAATACAAAGTCCTTAAACCAAATCTATCTTTCTAGGCATCACATGAAACTAAATAATTAGTGCCACTCTGGCAAAAATATGTTCTTTATATGTTCTTATGGCAGTTCAGGGGCTCTCCTCCATGAAAAAAATAAAAATATTAAAGACAAATATTTGATTTTCTGTCAATTCGAGCACATTTTTTTCTTTGATAATAATAATAATAATAATAATATTATTACCTTTGAAATACCAAGGTCATGTAAGGAAAAACAGATTTCAACATCATGTGTTTATTTTAAACATACAATGTTTAAAATAGATATAGATTGGACAAAAACTAGCAACACAGCTGACCAAGAGCAACACTGTTGTGCTCTTTAAAATGAAAAAGTAACACACATACTTGTCGAACTAAAGAATAAAACCTCATAATAATAATAATAATAAACTACATATATTTTTTTAAAGGAGTTAAAATTTTGGGTTGTATCAAAAGATACAAAATAAAGAAACTATCGACTTGTTTTTTAAACTAACATGAAATTTGATTGATATCTCATGGTTGAAACTCTGGTTTTACATAAACATGCCCATCTTGCAACGTGGGACATGAGACTGCTGTAAAAACAGACATGGTTACAGTGAGCATCAAAGCGTGTTCATGTGGCCCAACCAAAGTCCAGGCTTGAGTCTGACTGGCACCATCTGTTCAATGTGGCTGCACTATTTTGCAAAGAAGTAAAGACGTAAACGTACTCAGGGCTGAACACAAATGCACGCCACACTTTTCAGATTGGACCATGAAAACTGATCGTTGAGATGATTTCTCTTTTTTTTCCCCACCACTTTTTAACTTCAGAACATGCTCCAGGTCACCAGGGCGTTTCCATTGTCGTGTCACGATAATTCATCACTTATCACGACCGGTGGGGAGCGCGTGAGCGCTTTCCTTTCTCGTGTGAGCGCGTGGTACGGACTGAACAAAGCACACACAGTGACCGGTTCGTTCACCTCCCACATCAGCCTGGTGTCCGAGCTTTCATCCAGCTCACTGGGCAGCTTCTTCTCACCGGCGAACGGACCGAACTTTTCTCCCTGGAACAAGAGGAGAGGGAATAACTTCAGCGAGGCGATGTCACGGAAGACCCGAGTCGACACGCACACTGTTAAAGTGATAGCCAGAAGGATAGTAAAAACAGACATTTACAAGGGGCGTGGTTAGACGTTGTAACGTTTGCATTCAGCTACTACCTCATATTAACAAGTTTGACAAAGCGACTGACGCGCGAGCCCCGTCATCCTCTGACACGTCTCAGAGCTTTGGGAGTCTCCTCTGCGCGCCGGAGCACAATGGAGGCGTGTGGGGATGTGTATGTTGTAAGTAAAATGGCGCTAAAAGGTTGGGGAGGAAGAGAGAGGAAGAAAAAAAAAAAGAGAGAAAAGAAAAAAAAACCCTCTGGATAGATGATTATGACCGCGAAGGCGCGAGACGCTTCCTCGCGGACATGGAGGCAGCAGAGAGAAGTTACTGTAGCTACGTGGCATCAAACGTCACAGCAGCAGCCTGGAGCTCAGCGCGAGGCTTTGACAGCGACTGAGAGAAACGAGGCGAGCAAACAGTCCATCCACGCAGACAAAAACTTTTTAAAAGTAACTTCAAAACGGCCCCCCGGTGTACAAACTCGTAGCCATTAGTCGTCGCGGTCGGAAACCACAAACCTTTTTCACGCGCCTCGCCGTGTAAAGACCGATTCCATCCTGGACCTTTGACGATTTCAGGGAGAATCTGTCTGGCACGTACATACCCAACATTGTCATCACTTGGAAACGTTTCCTTCAGTGATAATTAGTTGGCCGCTTTGTGTGTCAGCGGAAGTGGAGGAGCTTTTGGCAGTTTGAATTGAAAGCAGATAGTTTCTCCTCAGAGCGGGTCCAGGTTGAACCTCTCTGTCGCTCCTGCTCGTGGGAAGGCGAAGCGGCGTCCTGATTGGTCCAAAGTTCTGTAGCCCGGGGGCTACTTTCTGTCCTGCTGCAGCCTGCGCTTCACTCGGGCTGCAGCCTCTGAGCACAGCGACTGGGTTGTTCACACAGCTGCGATGTGGACCGGTCTCAGTGGACCGATGACTTACCGAAAAGCAACTAAAAGCAGGAAAAGCATAGTAGGCAGAGTTGGGTGGTAATTAGTTAACTCAATTGCATTGATTTATTTTTGAAAAAAATTGCTTTTCGAATTTCTTTTTTTTATTTAACTACACTGTACTTTTTACTTTTACTCTAGTAATGTCATTATGAAGTATCGCTACAGTTACTTGAATACAATTTCTGGATATTCAACACACTGTGCAATTTCACTGAATGAGGAACAAACATGTTTTATCCAAAAATCCTTTGATGTTAAAGTTTCCTATGTTTTTTTTTTTTTATTAAAAGAAACTAATTAGATTTTTTTTTACCTAATTTTGTTATTTTTTTTATCACTTATATGTCATTTCTGCCCTTAAAATGCCAAAATTTCCACTTAACCTTATATCTTGGTCCGTCAGATAATGTCATTTTTAATGTTAAACAATTGATCATTTGATCAGTTACTCAGATCTTGAAGAGATTTTACCATACTTTTTACTTTTACTTGAGTAAAAATATGTGGAGGTACTGCTACTCTCACTTGAGTACAATTTTAAGTAAAATGTTTTGAAACGTTCCAAATTGAAACTACTGTAGCATTATTATTGTTTTTATTACTGAGTAGCAATTATATATTGCATGTGTAAAATCTTAATTTCTAAGCTTCAACTTTTGCATTTGTTTATTTTGCATTAGAGCCATAATTCTTCAGTTATCTGTAAACAACAAAGGAGTGGAGTATTGGCAAGTATATAACCCCATATGTTTTTGGTTTGGTTTGTCTTTATGACATTAAATCAGAATAAACTTTTTCTGTCTTGGGTCAGTTAGGGTCACAACATTTCTATTAACTAATTGTTAAAATAATTAGATTTTAAAGATTTTTTTTTTTTGAAACTTAGAACTGTACATCATCATCTGGGAAACAGATGATGATGTTGTGACTTTGCAAACTTATTTAATTTAAATGAGGCACAAAGGTCAATGTATTTTAGGGCAATGCTCCTTTCTTTTGTCATATCATCAAAAACTCTGGATGAATCAGCGAGTGTGAATAATTTTGTGAGAACACTTCTAGATTCCTCAAGGTGCCACATTTATGAGGTCCATCTATTACATGCAAAGGTAAACATGTCCAGCCGGACCCACAGGTGAAAATGCTTTGATTCCAACCGTGCAAATCTACGTCAGAACAAAATATGGAGAAGCTGTGAAGGTGCTGGCTGAAGCAGCTGAGAGATCGTCTGTATTTATAGTGAAACTCCCTGAAAAGCCGCTCAGAAAGGAAGAAGCCATGACTCGAAAAGCCACAAAGGCCATTGTTGCACTTAGAGGAAAAAGGAGAGAAGATTACACACCTCAGAACTGTTGGTACGACTTCAGATTAGGTTCAGGTTGGGATTATTCTGCAGAGTTTGCATACTCTGAGCCCCACATCTCTGTTGGGTTAACCCATCTCTCTAAATCGGAGCAAGTATGAATTTGCCGGACGATGAATGGATGAAATCCTGAAATCTTGCTCAACTGTCACAGTCATACTTTGAAAACTTTGCTTTTTACTTGAGGCAGCACTTTCTCTAAAAGGTTTGCGAACCCAATCTGTCACCTCCCCCCCAAAAAAAGCAAATAAAACACAGAACTGTGAAACAGAACTGATACGGGGGGCGACCCAACCACATCCCGAACCGGAGCCTAATGAAGGACCTCCAGAGATCTGAGCACGGTTTTGCATCGGTACGTTTTTTTGGCCGAGCTTGTCAGTTTTATATAGAGGAATTGGACAAACGTCAAAAAGAAAGGTGTGCAAGGAAAGTCCAATCATTTCCAAGAAGACTTGAGGTTTTTTATTTTCCCCAGAGGTGCTTTGAAGGTGTACCAAGGACTCTTTGACGTAGATGAGAAAGAACTTCATGTTCACTTGCCCCACTTACCATTAGCGTGAAATCAAACGTTTTAATGTGCTCTGTGTTTTGGCTCGAATTCATCTGTGGTATTGTGGTTCTTATGGTTCTGGCCTGAAGCCAGCAGCAAAGCAGCCTTATGGTCCCACAGGAAGATATACGACAAAAAAAGAAAATCATACGCAAACAGAAATAAACTAAGCTGAATGAAATCAGGAACCCATTTCTTCTTGATCAAACCGAATAATGAAAATAATACTTCTTATTGTGATTAATAGCACTCCTCTGGGTGGTAAATCAGCCCTTCAGTTATTATTCAGTATTCAGAATTATTCAGCTGTCTTGTTCATTAACACACATTTCTCCTGGCATCATTCCACACTTTTCCAGACTCTGGTTTCATTCCATTCCTAAAATAGTAATACCAAGCTTCGCTACGATTGTCTTATCATATTTCAATAGGACAGGCTTTTAAAATAAAATCTGGAAAAAAAACAACAAAACAACAAAATGGATGGGAAAAATAACATTTTACCGCACTCCGTTTTCTTTCTACGTACTTGGAGGAAGCTAAGTTTCCTGCCACTAGCATGTCACACATACTACTACACACGCATGAAAATATTTATTTTTGTGTACCACGTTTGCATCACTTTTTGAAAATGGCGATGACCAGGAGTCTCAACTTGAGTCCCAGCAGTTATGAGCTTATTAAAAAAATATGCACGGAAGTAATGTACTGTAGTATTTCACCCGTTTTCCCCTCTGTGCACCACCCAGGTCCGTTTACCAGGTCCAAAACCCCTCAGTGTAATGCAGAAAAATGACCACATGCTGCAAGCCATGCAAGTCACACAAATGGAAGAGAAACAAAGTGACGTCCAGCGTCACTCAGCTCTCCTTATGGATGTAACCAAGATTGAAGCGTGAATATAGCTTTCATTCTCCTCCTCATCCTGTACTCTCCCTGAAGGCTAGTCTAATCAGTTTCATTTTGTTTATGTGTGACTGTCGCCGGTATGATGTGATATGGTTATGTAAGCAGCAGCAGTGTGTGTGTAAGCAGATAAAAGGGATAGAGGAAAAGACACAGAATCCATAGCAATAGTATTGTTTGGACAAAAAAACAAGTCAACAATCATCAGAACTGTTTATGTGTACACATATTCCACATTTGACCTAATAACCAAATTTCCTGTTACTCTGTTTCTGGCCTTACCATGCACAAAGTGCACCATACTCTGTGGAACATCATGTCGCGTCACAACTTTAAAGAATTGCGTTGCTTCAGCTGCGTTGCTTCAGCTGCGTTGCTTCAGCTGCGTTGCTTCAGCGTATGCATGCTGGGAAAAATGGTGTGGAACTTAAAGTCGCCTACTGCCCACGTCTGCGACAGATGTTGTGTCTCATTTTATTTCTTAAATAGTTATTTGCTGGATTAATCAGAACGTAGGTCGAGCTGCCTTCAGTTGGAGCCACTCCAAGTATTCGGTTTCCAGGTGAGTCTTGAGCTGGTCAATACCAATCTGCAGGCGTTTGATAGAGAGAAATGTGATTTGGAGTGTGAGGGAATAAGTTGGCATTCTGAACACAGATGTCCTCACTCTGTCACACTTTTTGTATCACAGTGAGTCGGGGGGGTTGGGCAGGTTAAATCCTATCTCAGCTGTCATCTGGCGGGAGGATGGATTATAAACAGTGAATTAGTAAAAAAAAAAAAAAAAAACATTAAAAATGTTTTTTGCTAAGCTTATCTAAAGCCTCTAATAGCTTAAACAAAACACAGAGAGATCAGGTGGCTTTTGAAAGCAGCGGCCAGTGGAGCCAACATCGGACAGAAGAGGATGCTGTCTTCATCCTCTGCGACAAACACTTTCAGGTTGGTTTATTGTGCCAACCTTTCCATCAGATTGAGCATTGAGCATTACAAACTTGAACATGCACAAGGGGATTCAGTAAGCGTTCGCCTCCTTTTAAATCACAATGATTTTCAAATAACAACACAATGCTAAATCACTTAGCCTGGCACGTCCTGAAACAAGCTCAATGGAAAAACAAACTAATCTCTTAGAGGGAAAACTGTTGATTGCAACTACCGTGACCTGGAAGAGAAGGTAATTCGATTGCACTCAAACAACACACATTAGCCTTGTTTAAGCCCGCACACAAAATGTGTTTACTCTGCTAGTTACTTTCAGCTGTGAAACGTTTGAGGGCGTCCGTTTTGAGCTCCATGCTAAGTCTCAGCATCTCAGTGAGATCGAGGTGAGTTCAGGCTCAACCCAAGACTTTCTGGGTCCTCAATTCTCAGCCAGCGTTTGGGGAATTTCGTGGTGTATTGTGGGTAATCAGCATGATACGGGGCCCAGATCTGCTTTAGCTTTACAAGCGGTTTCAATCCTTACGCAAGGCGTACATTCACACTGTAATACAGTAATAAATAAATTAATAGGCAGGTTGAGGTTAAGTTGCCCAACGACACATCAGTAATTTGTCAGGAGGAAGATGGAATTGAATCCACAACTTTTTTGGATGAATGCTCCCCAGGGCTTGCTGTTGGACCAATGACTTTAGGCTTTAGGATTTCTGGAGACTTCTTTCAGCATCTTGTCGCTTGCTTTCAGGGTGAACTTCCTGGTACGACCAGACACTGAATACAGACGGTTGTTTTGAACGTTCTCCACTTTTAGAGCATTTTACATCCAGGGTAGAATCGCGGATTTCAAATTTATACACCAATGTGTGACTGAAGTTTTGTGGGTGACACCTATTCGTGAGGCTTGAAAACTTTTCCAAAGCACGGTTGTACTATTTACAAAAGCATCGTTTAAAACCTTCAACAAAATTTTGTTTCTGAAGAAGTTGATCAGGTTCCTGATCAACCAGAAACCAGGTTGATCAGGATTGTCTTTCCTGGTTGATCAGGTTCCTGATCAGGTTCCACTTCAGGTTCCTGATCAACCAGAAACCAGGTTGACCAGGTTCCTGATCACCCAGTTCAACCAGAAACCAGATTGACCAGGTTCCTGATCAACCAGGAACCAGGTTGAATAGCTTTCACAACTGCTGCTGAGGATTCAATGAGTGGAGTTACAAGTGCCTTTCCTAGCTGCTCCAGGAACTTTGTAACATTCTGTGGTTTGTAAATAACTCTGTGACCTTCATTTCAACTCTTGTCCTCATGGGTCATTTTGACCCGAAGACCATCTTTGTACCTTTTTTGGTACAGCTTACATGGAAATGCGAATAAAATTTTTTTTTAAATTTTTTCTATTGTTTTGGCCAATCTAGGAAAAGTCTTAAAATCTCAAATTAAAAAAATGACATTAAGTGGATTTTTGGGGGGGGTTTAACACAGTGGCGGGTCATTTTGACCCGAAGACAAAAGGAAGGTTAAAGGATGTACAAGAAAAGTCTTGACGTCCAAGCTTTAAACACTAAAGAATGACCGAGCAATTTGCAAACACGTTGCCGTAAGTTGCTGAAGCTCTCAAACGGACCTCCAGGTCATCGTCAATCTGTCTTCGCTCACCTTGATTTGTTGACTTTCGCTGTATGGTCAGAGATTAGCATCATCTCCAACCACTCACTGTTTGTGTACGCTCGGTTTTCGGGACACCTCTTCCACAAACCTCCAGATCCTCTTTAATCTGCGCTGGTTTAGTGTTCCAGCGGTTCTGTTTACTGTATTCGGACCCTGTGTTTATGCCAGTTGCTTCCTGTTGTGCCCAACCACTCCGTGATTGGCCCAAATGACGAGCGTCGGCCGGCGATTTCAGCGAAGGCCCGAGTCACGGTGCGCGTGTTTACATCGGGGGCAACGAACCGGTGTGTCTGAGCTGCTGTTTAGGAAACGTTTCCATTTTGAAGTGGCAGTAAACAAACCCCTTTTCATTCCCGGGACGGATGTCTTTATCGCAAACAATTACACGAGAGCCGCCCGGAGTCACATTTCTGGCGTGTGTGGCGAGTTAAACCACAGCAGAGAGAGAGTCTCAGCTCGGTAACGAGTCTCATCGCCGTGTTTTGAAGGTCTTTGAGTGCATTTGCAACACCTACGTCCTGCTCTGCCAGCAACTCTGCCTTTTAGGGCAGAACTATGTAATGTCACGACCTTCCTTTTCACCTCGCGCCCTCTAAACCCAAACCATTAACTTTCACTCTGCTTTCACCAAGATGCCGTAGCTATTATCTCTCCACCGCAGATATTTAACACCTGCGCAACAAGACGGAGAAGAACACACAGGGAGATCCTTGCTGCACTGCAAAACACTCTTACCGAGCAGTTTTGATGGGTTTTCTAGTGCAAATATCTTAGTATGCGTGAAATAAGACAAAGATTGCTTTTCGGCAACAAATAGGTGTTTTAAATGAATAATTTATTGACTGAAAAGGACTTAATTACATTGGCAGATTATTTCACTTTCAGGGAAAATGTTATGAGTGGAATAATCTGCCAAGGGAACAAGTTTGCATTCTTCCTGAATTTGGATATTTTGGCCTTGTTTTGTCTGCTGTGAAGGGGACTTAATGGGTCTGACTAATTTTTCACTTTCCACGAATAATAAATGTGTCAGAGCTGCAGTTTTATGCTTTTGTAAGCCCTACTGGTTGCAGCTGCTGCCCCATTGTGAAATTGTTCAGGTTTTATATATTTCTAATGTCTGTTTTTGTTACCTTTGTTGACTTGTTTTTGCCTTTTATGGCGTGTGCTAATAACGCCTTTGTGGGCCAGGTCTCCCTTGTTAAAGAGGTCTTGATCTCGATGGGTTTTGATGTGGTCAAATTAAGGTTTCAGTAAGGAAAACATTTCTAAATCTACTGGGTTTTTTCAGCTAATAATAAAGAATGTTGATTAACCGACATGTATTTCATGTGGTTTATTAAGATTCGGTGCAAGTTTCTTTCTTTCAACGTGTAGCTAATTCCAAAGAGGTTTTGAATGTCGCCTCGTCGAATTTGAACCCGAACCAATCGAACGCTGGAACCGAGCCACCCGGTCTCTGAGGACCAGAAACTGCAAATATATATATAACGCATTGGTTTAGGACACAGCAGAGGAAAGAACTGCACTGAAATAAATAGTCGGGACTTCTTCTTTTTTTTTTTTGTTTCAAAGTAAATATTTTCACTGAGGGAAAACCTCACTTTGGCCAACATACAAGTGGTTTCATACGAGACTTTTTCCAAATGGATCTGTGCATTCTTCTGAAATCTCCCAAACCTGATACTGTAGATTGAAGGGCCAGACCACCTTTTGTTTCATGTTTCAGAAACCCTCACCGCAGCTCCCTTTTTCAAGGCTGCTGCCGCTGAATAGCCGGCAAACCATTTCCTGAAGCTTCGAGGCCACTGGATAAACGATGTTTTCATTTGACAACCTCAGGTCGCCGCTGCAAGGAGGGTCTTCAGAGGGAGCCCTTTGAAATTACGGTACTGATGAAGCATGAGAAATTACAAGCACTTAGATGTGATTTCACCAGCACAAGAGAGCAGAGGGGGGAAGTCCACCCCCTGGGCAGATCAGGCGAGAGGGAGCGGTGGCAATAAGTGGACACACACACACACACACACACACACACACACACACACAATCTGAAATCCCATTTGTGTGCAGACATCTCTGAACCCCAACCATGTTCTTATCCCTTAATTTTTCTCATGTGTACAAGATTATTTGGTTACGGCGATAAAACGGTGTAAATACAAAACCGACCTTGCAGTTTAATATGCAGCAGAACCGAATGAAAGTTCCACTTGTGAAGTCAGTCTTTTTTTTTTTTTTTTTTTTGTTCTGTGAACTGCATGAATTATCTGAATGGTAATCAGCAGTGATGAGCAATGCCCCAGGGCCACTGGTGCCTCTCCACCCTTCCTGGGAATGGAGCTCTTGGTCAGCACTGGTTTGGAAGGAAGCCTCAGATTTTTTTTTTTTTTTTTTTTTAGCTGAAACCTCTAAAATTAGGGCTGAGTGGAGACGAAAACTGGGTTGGACTTGGTACTTCAGTAATTAATCTATCTCCCAGAGAAGTTGAAGTGAAATCATTGCAGTTTTGCTCTCCTCATACTTCATGTTTGTGTGGATGTTCAAAATGTATAATCTCATGATTGCTTTTCACAGTTTAGCCGCGCCAATTTGAACCGATTTGATTGCTGATGAATGGTATCTTTTATTTCAAATCCCCTCTAATTCACCTTCTCTTTCAGTGCCAGTCACCAAACCAGTCCGACTGCGTTTGACCCAGTGTCCCAGTCTGTTCCTTGCCCTCTTTTCACCACTTTCGCTTGAAAGCATCGCTCGGCTCTCAGTTGAGCCGCAAGTGCATTTTATGTTCCTGCACACAAAACGCACTCACAAATGCCAAAGTGCAAGGACTCTTTAAATAGAGCGAGTGGCTGACCTTAGGCTCTCTGGCTGCACCAACGCATACATTTTGCAAAGGAGAGATTTTCTGCTACGTTAGCCCTAACTCAATCTAAATATTTGGAAAGAAACGGACCTCTTTGAAAGGTTCTCTGTTGGATTAAGATCTGGTGGCTGTCATGTCACTGGAGTACTGGAGCTTCAAGAAGCCAGAGTGAGAGAATTTGAGCTTTGTTACGCGGTGCATCATCCTGCAGGGAGCGGCCCTTGGGAGATGAATTTGTTACGGACACGTGAGCAGACGGACATGAGCAGCAACGACGCTCAGGTGGGCTGTGAAGTGTGTTCCTTGATGTTTTGTGGGCTGCGGTTTCTGCTTGTATCAGTCCAGTAGGTCGGATCGCGTCTAACCACCCGCAAGACCCAGAAAAGTAATTTCCATCCTTAATGCTTCTCCACCACTGATGTCATGAAGGAAAACCTAAAGTAGCAGCTAATCTGACAGAATAGCTCGATTTCCACTACAAAGAGGCACAAAGCTTTGTCAGTATTCCTCTAATGTCGAAAAAAAAATAATTTAAATCGCATCTAAATAATAACATGCCATGATCCTCCCACTACTTCCTGTTGTCTTCTTCTTCGTGGTTTGCGCCAGTAGTAACAACCGGTTGTAGATCATGTGACTTACGCAATGCAAAAAAAACCCAAAGTGTTTATGTTTCAGTTTTGAAAAATAAACCAATTTAAAAACAGCAAAAAAACACCAAACCTTTTCATAAAAAAACATTGTGTTTTGGGGTTTTTTTTTTTTTTTTCTTTTTCAAAATTAAGCAAGATGTTCCAAAATGTCAGATTGTGCCGCTATATAGTCAGTGGGAAAGCAGCAAGAGACACACATCCCTCAGTCTTGATCAGGACAACCGCGTGGAGGAACACAGATGTTGCGCCACAGTGTTAATATCTGCTGCTAACATGGAAGTCAGATGAAAAATAGTCGACTCACACACACATAAATCTTAACCCTTCTCGTAATTACACACTGCTTCACTATCTTTATTGAGCACTTTGAAAATTGATCCTCATGCTAAAGTTCCAACATGTGTGACACCAGGAAGTCTGTTCGAATGTTTATTGAAAACAGAACGAACCCTGTAATTAGGTCACAAAAGTTGTTCAGATATACACTAAGGTAACTTTAAAAAGAAAAATAATAATAATAACAATCTTAAGTTCAAAGTAAATCTAGGAACGTAGTCAAGGATCCAGATTTTACTCATTTGTACTTCATGAGCTTTTAAGAAAAACAAACAGGCTTTAAATTTGAAAAGCAGTCTGTCTAATCCACAGTTGGACACATTTGAACTGAGTCCTCCGAAGAGGAAGGTCAGGCCCACATTAGTCCACATATCCACACGTACAGCGCCGTCTGCGGCGGATGGAAAAGCTCACTGTTGTCCGACGCGGCCAAGAAAAGCAGCTGTTTCTCAATAGACGGCCATGTTTCCATCCTGACTCTGATTTTGGGTAGCTGCGCTCCCAATTTACCGCCACAGTTTGCTGTCAGTCACGGGGGCTCCTGCTTGCAGGAAATGCGCGGAGGCCCCACCTGGTTTCCATTAACCTGTCGTTGCCCTGGAATAATGCGGAGGGGCTTTCAGAGAGCTCTGGGAGTTATGGGTATCCTGCTAATAAAGCCGGCCAGCTCTGCTCAAATGCTTTCCCCTGCATGTGTGAAGGATGTCAGCTGTGAAGCTTATAGAAATGTCCCGATTTTAGAGGAGTGAGGCAACCAACGTGCTGCAGGAAATCCGCTGGCGCGCCGCCACGTGAGCGCCTACATCTGCAGTGTTCCCAGTGTTTATCCTTCCTGTAGTAACGAGAGTTGGACTTTGAAGCATGGGGTTCTGTATATATGTGTGTGTAGATGGGTTTGGACAAGGAGCGGAGACAGACATGCAGGGCCTTGTCACCGCTATAGGAGGAGCAGCGCATGAAAGAGCTGACCGACTTCTGGTATTTTGATGGAATTAAGGATTTATATATCTGACTATGTCCTGTTGTACATCAATGTATCCTTTTAGTTTGAGGGATGTTTTGCAAAGTTAGCGAAAAAGGACATCACAGCTAGCACCTGCGCTTAAAAGCAACATAGAGATATTATTAAAAGTGGGAGTGGATTGCTTTTTCCCTGTGGCCTCTTCATATGGCATGATGTACTAGTTTGTTGGGTGTTTTTTTTTAAAGTTGTGAATGATTTAAGCTAGCTGACTGCAGAGTGACGATGTGTTAGATAGAAGCCACTGAAAACAACCAATTATTTCTTGATTAGCTCCAATTGACGGGTTGGAAAATACTGGAAAATTAAATTTTTTATTTATTTTTTTCAATTCATTAATTATTCCTGGGCCTCAATAAAAGCATTTACTTTGATGTAAATGTTGAGTTCAATAAAATCAGGGTTATGGAAGTTAGTAAAGTTGATTTAAAGCATAGCAGGCCCCTGTTCAAGCGACCTGGTGCCCTTCCTTGGACAGGTTAAGATAGGACTTAACCTTGTGGGCTACACAAAACATATTCATTCCACTTTGCATGAAACCATTCTTGGATAATGCTCAGTCCCGCTCAGTGCTGCCTACTTTGAGCTTCATTCAGAATGAGCTGTTTTAGGGCAGCTCGTCGCTTTAAATTCAAATAAGCTTCTGCTGCCCACGCCTCCTATCATTTACTCTTGCGCGTGAAAATGGCTGCAAACAGATGTGCAGTTATGCGGCCCATACATCTTTGAAAAGCAGAAGTATTGCCTCCTGCACAACCAACAAGAATCCGGCAAGTGGTTTCTGAAAGTCAGCAACAAAACACGAGTCTTTTCCGGCAGCCATTGTGCAGCACATACAAACCAGCTGACGAAATGTCCTGGAGCTCGGTGTGGGTTGCTAGGTAACGGCCGGGCTTCCCTGGGGCTGTGAGCCGAGGGGCAGTACCTGTTGATTTGTGACGTTTCACTCTGGAGGTTTTTCATATGGCTCATTTTCAATACACCAAAAACATGAACTTATTGTCAAAAAAAAACAAAACATCCGGGTGTTTTTTAAGCACTTGGGTTGTTTTTAGCAGCAGAAGAAACCCAAATGGAAGGACAGAACGTTCAAAATGCAATATCTGCATAATATATCGTATGCTTTGATCCATAAATGGCAGTAGTTTCGCAAATTTGTTTCAGTTGGATTCAGTCTCTATCAAAGGAAATCAGGATTTGTTTAAATCGATATCAGCAGGTCGCACTTCCACGACCACCTTATGATAGGTCCTGTTGGATGATGGATAAAATCCCATCACTCCGAAATAATTTTGTAAAGAACAATGTCAATAAATTTCTTTGGAAATATTCATCTGTTGGATGCGTGGTGGTTTGTCCTGTGAGTGTTGACCTGTGCAGGGCCTGCAGGGCGTCGCCCAATGACAGCTGGAGACAGACACCAGCACACCTACGACCTGCTAGGACACAAGGGCGTATAATGGATGGGTGGATATTCATCTGCTGCAAACGGTCTGGCTCTTAAGTCGAAAACTGATCTCTGCTTCATCAAAGCGAAATCTTACGCCAGATGTTCCAGATTTGTCAAGTTATTTCACTGCATATTGTCTCCTCATCCAGTTGTGGCACTGATACTTTTCAACAATTTATCTCTGAAAAACCTTTTTCTAGCATAATGCAACGCAAAAACGGTGCATTATGCTGCGTGTTGCAGCTACGCCCCATGTAGATCTCAAACGCACCAAAGATTGAAGCTCAAATTGAATTGCAAGTCACTATTTTTGTTGTTGTTGTTGTTGTTGTTGTTAGAAAATGCAAGTCCTGCTTGTTAAATCTCACTTTAAAGGCAATGATTTATCGAAACCGTTTTTTGATTTTTACATCTGATATTTTGAGGGTCGTGTAGAAATGCTATTTCGGGTCTCCGGAATAAAACGCACAATGTGCTCGATCATCACAGGGCTGCGAATGCGATGTTAACTGCTTGGTGAAAAGAACTCGACACCCAGGGTGACACAGGGATTACTTGTTCTATATTTAGGCTTTATGTACATGAATATTGGCAGGACATCTCTGTACATGTGACACACTCACTCACACACGCACGTGCACGCGCACACACAGCGATACAGTGACAATAGCGCAGATCTCCAGCACAAAACAGAATACATTTACAAGATGGGCTCTAGAGGAAAACACTGGCGGGGGATACATGAAGGGAATGTCTTGAACTGCAGCCTCCACATGAAAACCGTAAATTATCTGGAACCGCCGACGCCGTCGTCGATAAAAAGAGACGATCAAAAATATAGACACAGAAGTATAAAATAATTTAAATTTTCTCCTAAAACATGAAACGAGTATGCAGTTGAGAGAGCTATACAAAGCGGGAAGCCTCTGGATCTCCTCCGGTCGCCGTGATTCTCACCGAAGGATGCGGCGGACGGAAGCAAACGTCATGCAGCGACACAAGGGGCCGACACGGGGAGGAAGTGTGGTTTTTCGCTTTAGTTCTGCCTCCCTCCCTTGGTGGCGACTCGATGTCAAGACGACAAGCCTGGCAGGAAAAGCAGCTCGCGCTTCGGGCCTCTCGGACGCGCCGAGATAAAAATGTAAACATAAATATACAGGTTGATATCTCTCTCTTTCTCTACAAACGGTTGAGTCTCTACTACGGGCCCATCAGCTGCATGAGTAGTCAGTCTGTGTACACTTCTTAGTAGAATATCACTTAGTGTTAAATAAACTTATTTAATATATATATTTATATATAATAGATTTATTCTTTGCAGAGTCATTTAGCAGTATTTCCTTGTTTTCACCAGTTTACTCTGGTATCTTACTGAGTGGCCGCTGTGTCCCACCACATAAACGTCCAGCAGGTAGGTCTTGCCTGGCTCCAGACCCGTGATGGTCTCTGTAGTCACAGCTTTCTGCAGGTTCGGGCTGTGGAAGTACTTGCACAGCACCTTTTCGGACTTCCTGCGGGTCTCTGGCCCGGCACACTGATTTTGCTCCCTGCGTCGCTGCTCCTCCCCGAAGCTGTCAGCCACCTCTTTTCGATAAATGCAGTACTTGTTGCGGTCCTGCGTGCCCAGCCAGGCCACGGTGACGGAGGAGCAGGTGCGCAGCTTGTCGAAGGCCTTGATGCGGGTGTCCTCGGGGAGAGAAGGGAAGGGTTGCTTGCTGCTGGGCCGCGTGGTGGCGAGCACCTTCAGTGTGGAGGCCCCTTTACGGCTTCCTCGAAGGCGGATCTGGTACTTGGCTTTCGGCTTCCCCCGCAACTGGAACTGCCGCACCCCTTCCACGTTCTGCGACAGCAACAGCTTGCCGTCCCGCCTCACCTGCACCTGGACCGCGTCCAGGCACGAGTGCACGAAAAGCGTCACCCTCTGGTGCGAAGACACGGGAGCAAAGCGTAGAAACTTCGTGCCCTTCCTCTTGATGAAAACGTCCGACACTTTGCCGTCCTTCAGCTCCAGGGTCTTCTGACGGGCTTCCTCTTTGGTGCGAGCAAATGTTCCCACGTACGCTGTGCTGGTGTTGGTGGCCGAGTTCACGGCAAACACATCGAAGTAGTACTGTGTGTCTGGTTTGAGGTCTGACACGGTGTAGATGTTTTTGTTGCCAATGCACACCTTCTGAATGTCAGACACTTTGGGTTTGGCTAGATATGCTCGTGAAATCTTGTTACTAGTGAGGCTTCTCTCCTTGCCAAACCCATTGTCAGAGGGAACAAAGCCAAAGTGCACAAAGTCAAAAGGGCTAAAATCCCTGACGGGCTTCGGAGCCAACATGAAAGTGTCGTCGGCGCTGATTTTGGCCTCGGCGGCACACATGCTTTTGAAGTTGTGCTCCTTGTTAATCACCACACAGTACTGAACAGGCTGGCCCATCAGAAAGCCTGTTGGCGTCGGCTTCCAGGCTAGCATGACTGTGGTGCGACCCAGCGCGGTCACATCAACGCGGGGGTCATAGGGCAGCTCCGGATAAGGCTGGTCGGACTCTGGAGTTGTGGTGGTGTACACTTTGAAGTTGCTGTCTTTCTCAGTGGACAGCAACTCCAGCTGGTAGAGACCGGAGGGCGTGCTCGTTGCCACATAGGACTCCACGTCGTTTCCCTTGTAGGTGAAGAGCTCTGTGCCTTCGTCCACAGTCACCTGCTGTTTCTGCTGGTCCAGGGGTTCAGGCTCTCCTTGAAAGAAAAGCAAACACACACGACATGAGCCTCCTTGCACGATGTTGCATCTCTGCTGGTTTATCGTGAATACAGATTGGACGTGTAGAATATCGTTCACGCTTTACTCAAAAACATCCACTACAAGAAATGCATTGCTGTTAAGACTGCGATGAAACCTATAGATAATTAGCTCGCTCGATTCACGGCTGTGTTTACATTCCAAACATCCCCAAAGATCACAGGCCAGCATTCACTTGGCCGTCCGAGAGAAGCTATGCCACAAAGAGGCGCCTTGTAGCTGCTATGTGAGAGAGACAGTCTGAGCGCCAACTCCAACTTGAGCCAGAAACCATAATATTATATTTGTCAGCCAGAGAGTGTGCTCAGTGGAGTGCTAAATATTAATGCTCAAAGATCTACTCCCCCTGGAGACACCGAGACCAAAGACATCAAGAAATTCACAAGGTTAACTCTTGCCGTAGCACCTTTTGAAAGTCAGACTCACAAAACTGATCGTGGGTTTTGGCATATATCAAATATTTGGTATATCAAGACCGCTACTGAGTTTTAAAGGGGATAATTCTACAGTTTTGCATGACTGCTAAATTCACTCTTCTCTATGTATTGGTTTGATATTTTTCTTAAAGGGCGTCTGGCAACAATTGCGACCTCAAGTTGGCCTCAAACACCAGGCTTAGGAACGTCTGTTGTTGGGCAAGATGCTCCAAGGTTAGCACACCTGTTTTAAAATAGTATTTTTGATTCCTCTCTGCAGATCCTTTTGAGCTCATTCGGCTTGGATCCAGTCGGTTTGAACTCTCCCCCGTGTTCAAGTGGAGCTCAGTCTGGGCTGTGGTTGGGCCACTTAAAACACATCATCCGCAGGATGCTCCTAAAACCACTCCTCTGTGTGTTTGACATCATTGTCACGTTGGATGACAAATCTTCTCCAGACTCTCAGGTCCAGAAAACTTCGAAACAGGGTTTCCTGGACACTCTAAACGCTTGGATGTTGTCAACTTGCCTGTTTACATATACAGGATTATTTGACTTGCTATTGTTTGATGTGGTATGTCAAATAATCAGTGCAGCTGATTGTTTTTGTTTGTGTCCAATACTCAGATAACAGTTTCACAGTTGTTATGGTTTCACACTTAGTCCAAGCATAGCCCAGCTGGCATTGTTCTGCATTATTTGGGTTCAGGATGAATTGTTAGTATTTGATCTGACAATGGCAGAGGCACAAACAGGTGCTTGTGCATTAACGTTCAAATGTATGCTCGCGTCACACTTCTGTAGTCTAAACCACTGCCTTCGTCATCTGGCAAGGCCTCTCTCTCTCGCACTCATAGGGCAGCTTCCATGCGGACAAAGTTTTGAAGTGAGTCAAAAAGTAAAACAGCAGACAGCAACACTTTCGGGCAGAACAGAGAAGAGTAGGATTTAGCTTGGAAAAGGCCAAAAACGTTCTGAGTCAAAGGACGTAATGTCTTTGATTCAGAAGGCTGACTGGAGAACAGCCCTGTTGAAATTATAGACGTCAGTTTGGGACAGGCCCATGGCTCGTTAGTGGTCAGACTAGACACTACGAGTGTGATTTAATTAAAACCCTCCAAAACGCCAAGCCTAACATTGCCGCGCAGGCTAATTATGTATGGGGGACTGCGATATTTCCACACAGCATGTCTTTAACCTCGTCCACTGCCGCCTGACGTCGAGTTATACCTGATCCTTCTCCGCTGGACTCCTCCGGCAGCTCCTGCAGGGTCAGTTTCCACTCCAGAGGAGCGTCACAAGGTGTCACTGTCACAGACAGCGGGGTGTTGTCTTCTTCCACCACAAAGTAGTACCTGTGGAAATGGACACCGGTGCTTACGATTCATTATAGTCTGATGTTATCCAAACAGTATGGACAGGCCATTCAGGACACCAACACTGAAGATATTATACCGTCGACCTTGTTTGCTCTCCCACACTGACATTCTCATCTATTATTTATGTCTGCTTCGACTCGATGGATCGCGTTTCAGAAAAACATCTCATCTTCCTGCTTATTTATAGGAAGAAACCATCCACAAATGGGATACTTTCTTCCAGTATGAATGAGCCGTCTCAAGATTAAACGGACTCATTTTCATTCAGTCTCGGAAGAGGTCACCGGGTTCACGTCAGTCAGTCTCTGCCGCTCGGTGTCTTCAGAGCGCTCACCTCTTTGGCGTGTCCCTGAAGAGGTAGCCGCTGATCTCAGCTCCATCCGGAACGACGGACGAGTCGTGGAACAGCGACTTGTCTCGGATCTGCATCTGGAAGAGTCCCTCGTCTCTCGTAGGCAGCTTCTGGGCCAACGATCCCAGGCCCAAAACCATCAGCAGCACCAAGCTCCAGCCTTTACACTGCCTCATTCTGAAATACACAGAGACGTGTCCAATGTGAGAATCGAGACGTGCGTCACAGATTGACGGTTTCTTGACTTGACGCGAACCGCCTTTATGTTCGGAAAACCAATATCTCTGAAATCGTTTCAGAAACAAAGATCTCAGGACATTAAAACAACACTAAATCTGTAGTCAACGGAAAGTTTGCTGTATCTTGCGACTTTAACTTATCTAATTAAATAAAAGTGTGCACTTTAAGCTTGATGTCCTGTTTGTATGTTTGAGGCTTTTATTTTGATTTAAAAAAAGGAAGCACCTCTGCAGTCGCCTTGTTGTGCTAACAGAGTCCAACAAATGAAGACCTTCAGTCATGAAACCATCAGAGAGGCTTCTGCTGCTTCTAAATCACTTTGTGGTTTATTTTGGGGTCTCGGGAGGAAGAGAAACGCTAACAGACAAGACACAAATGATTTGAAAGCACTGTGAGTGTACTGTGTCATAGCGGAAAACCGTTTGTTCATATGTCTTTGAAAAAATGACATTATGGATTATTATTTAGAAAATTTAGGCAAGATGTATAGAAGCTGGTTTCACTGGAGAAACCATTTCTTTAAAAGCAAGCGCACCTCCTTATTCAAAAATATTCTGTTTTGTTCTCTTGAACTTAGTTTTCTGTTGTCTCTCGAGCCACGATGAGCATGTCATTACAGCAACTAATACCCAGTCACCAATCAGTTTGATCGATCAACAATTTCGACAAAGGAAAAAAGGGACGTCCCGAGTTCATTAAAAGTGAAATAAAGTCCTGTCATGCTGACAGGAGTCCACTAATAAAGACGCTAATCATAAAGCTACTGAAAGAGCCTTATTATTAACGTTGTCATCTTAAGTACTCAGCAGACGAAAGTTAACAAAGTTGCATTTCATTGTTCTACAAAATCATGTTTATCTGTCAATATGCATTCGTATCAGTATTTTGTTTCAGGCTAACCGACTCTTGGTGCCAGTTTCATGGTTAGTTCTCATAAATGAGCGCTTTTTGCAACTTTCTATGAATAGCTTTTTCTTTTTAAGTCTCACAAATATAACTTTCTTTAAGGTCCAAATGTTGCAATTTAGAAAAGTGAAGCCAAAAGCAAGAAGTCAGTCAGCAAAAAAATGAATGGCTACTTTATGGAGTTAGCTATCACTTTCAATGAGCTATTTACATAATTGAAGACCTCCAATGTGAAGTCCTGATATTTCGGTGCATCCATTAGGCATCACTTATGGCTGATGACTTTGGAATTGGGTTCTACTGAGCAGAAATCTTATGAATTTAGAAATGACCGTCCCAAATCACAGCGAGAATCACAGAGAGCGGAACACTAACGAGAACCCCAGGCCTCCTCTCTCCAAAAGAGAGAATTGATTATCCTTTAAGTGGGAATGTGCGAGAGGAAAAAGACATCACCTCGTGCCCCCCGGGGAACCACACAAACCCTCCACATAAAATCCTCCGGCCCGTGTCGTTTAAGTTTTATTGACCCCAATATAAAAATGCTGGTGGCGCAGTCCACAGTTGGAGTGGTGATGTGGGCCAGGTGCAGCTGACCGAGGCCAAGCAGCCTCTCGCGTATCGCCTGTCTATTGATTTTTGCCCCATTGACTGCAGCTGATGGGAACGCCAAATCCCCCGTGATTTAATCAGCGTAATGATGGCAGATTAGCCAGATACTTTACTGCCATTTACTGCAAGTGAGATGTTGTCCTTTTAATGACCTCTTTCCCTCTCTCTTTCTCTCTTACTCTGGTACTCCCGCCCTCGCCTGTTGATCTCAGGTTTTTTCTTTTTCCTTTATTCTTTTTCTTTTCTCTCTCCAACAAGAAAATAATCCCTTTAACACTTGTGCACACACACGTCTTTCCCTTTCGATTCTTTGCGGCTTCCTTCACTGTCACTGTAAACAGGGGCAGATTAATAAAAGCCAGAGGATTTCAAGTGATGAGGATGGACCTGCATTGAAAAAAATTGTTTATTTCTTTGTTACAGTCCTCTAGAAGTGCAGGCCAGGGTATAAAACAGTAAAAATAAAAAAATAAATAAATAAAAAAAAATCCCTCGACAGGTCCTGTCATTGTCTCGGTGTTGGCTGTTGTCTGAGCCGAGGCCGCTGTTGCACCGCCAGACATCAGAGAGGAAAAAACGGAAAAACCACCTAAGTGGTACTTTGAGGTTTGACTCACACAGAGAGCGGAGATCCTTATCGTCTCGGCTTGTCTCGTTCCGCTTTCAAAAAAAAAAAAAGAAAAAAAGAAAAGAAAAAGAAATAACCATGTCAGTCAGAACAAAGACGTTGTCTATTAATACTCGAGACGGCGGGGGGAGGAGGCGCGGTGCATAGCTGCCCTCGGCTGCCAGTCATTCCAACGTCCCCTAAACGCCAAACAGACACGCCGAGGACCCCTTCTCCTGCGCCAGCCGGGGCCCTGCGCGCTGATGTCACCCGGCTCATATTCCAAGTATTTTATCACCCCTGTCATTAGCACATTTGATAGGTGTCTTCAGAGCGCTCCTCATGTGCGACACCTCTCCCACAGACACCGAAAACACTCGCTCCTTCATCGCGGCGCGCTGTATATCGCAGAGGGATGACATCTGAATGTCAGAGCAGCTGCGGTGGGTCACTGCAGTCGCACGGACTGTCGCAGTGTCAACACGGGCCAGGCTGCGACAGTTTCTGCACGCGAGCCTGCTGTCCACCCGCGCCCCCCCCCCCAAAGCACACACACACACACACACACACACACACTCCCGTGCTCTACAGTTAACCTACCAAAACAACACATTAAAAGCGAAGCAGCATCTGGAAGAAATAAAGTGCAATGTTTAATTAGAACACAGAAGAATCGAGTCCATCTCGAGGACCAAATCATTTTAAGACGAACTAACCCACAATCGTGTTAAGTTTGTTTCCCCGCTGCTTTTGGTCTGCTTATTTATATATTTATAGCTTTCGTTTTGTTTTTCTGTGGGAATCAACAGGAATTCAGGATGGAGAAGAAAAAACAACCATCTTATGTGTGTATAATGGGCAAATGGCCTAAGAGGCCCCGTATAATGGGATTAAAGGACAAAACGCAGCACTTTGGTCATCATTTCTCTGTTTCCATGACACAGTCTTTTCAACGTCTACAGTAACAGGAAGGAAAAAAAGTTCCAACAACAATCTCCACACCCTTCCTATGAGGAATGACACTCCGCTCTGAAGACTTGGAAAACCTTTGACCTGCTCTGATTTGGGGGACGTTACAAAGCAAAGCCGAAGAAAAACGTTCGTGCTTTGGATTCTGAATGATCGCTAAACTATTACCAAGCAAACCACTCATACAAAGCAATCATCCGAAATTAGAGCAAACGTAAAGTTTAGTGTGACGAGGCGGAATTGCAGAACGAAATGCGTTGCACTTGTTTACGTCTTGTGGAGCCATTTCTTGCATCTTCATTTCAGGTCGAGCATTTTGGAAAAACAGAAACCGACTCCTGTCCTGCAACGTTAGTCCGTTCACCCTTCAGTTCTACAAAGTCTGCTGCTGGAAGTGTCATGGTTCTGTCTCCTCCAAACTTCACCGCGAGCACGGTGTCTATGGAGTGATGTACGGCGCCATTTTTCCCCCATATCGCAAGGTGGGTGAATGGCGTCCGAATGCATTGAAGCACAAAGGCTTCAACACGCCTTTCCTTCAGCAGTGGAGTCTCGCACAGTAAACGTACAGATTTCACTGCGGTTGAGCGCTCTACTCATTCTCTTTATGGGGAAAAGAAAAAAAAAAACGATGCTGATTCCAGCTCTTCTGCAAGTGGCCATTGGACCTAGGACAACCAATTATCCCTTTGGCTTCCCATGACTGGTCTGCGGTAACAATTTCATTCCTTTCACTTCTGGATTATGGCCCTTAAGGGACTCAGTGGAACTTTCAGAGGTTTCGATTGACGCTTGAAACCTACAGGAAGGCTGCGAAGGTTTTGAGAGAGAGAGCCCGTTGCTTGCTTGTGTTGTCCGCATGGATTGATTGGGTTATTGTCAACATCCACTGCGAACTTCAAGTCACTTTGTGTAATGAGTGAGATATTTCCTAAGAAAAAAGTCCAATACTCGTTCTCCACCAATCTGCCCTCGGCCTCCCCTTCCTCCCATTACTTTTCGTTTTTTTTCCAACCTTCCTCTTTACTCCTTCCTTCCAGCTCCTTGTCAATATGGATCAGCTTCCTGGCTGCTGACACATGGAGCTCATTAACAGAACGGGAAGGAATACAAGGCAGTTTAATTTTTACACAAATAAAGACACATTTCGGATTCCACCCAACAAGACGCCTGGCGGGGGCCCACGCCGTACCTCTCTTTCTCTCCCTCTCTTTGTGTGTGTGGTGCGTGTGTGTGTGTGTGTGTGTGTTTTCTTAAAGGAAGTCTGTGGGGGCAGATTTACGGTGCAGGTACTTCCATCAGCGCTGTCACTTCAGGGCCAACGTGGGGAATTGCACGCTCAATATGGTAGATTGGTGATGGAGTGGAAGAAGGGAGAGAGGAAGATCAAGACTCAAAGACAGAAGAGAGGGTGGAAAAAAATCTACACAGGACCCGGACCTGCACAAGAAACCGGCCAAACCAAATCAGGTCTGGATCTCTTGGACAGCGAGAACAGCTCGTTAATGGTTTGGTAGAGACTTGTGGTGTGCGGGGGACTTTGGAGCCAAGAACGGAGACTTTAATCTTGTGTGTGAGTGTGTAGGCGTGCGTGTGTGCAGTGCATCCAAACCATCAAACTGCACTGTTCCACCCTCTGCGCAAAGTCTACATCATCACTCAGGAGCTGTCGCCTCGCCATCCACAACATCACTCACAGTTTGAGTTTCTGAACCGCGTCCACATGATCAGAACCGCTCGCCGCCGTCATGGAAATGGGGGAGCTCGGTTTCCTTCCAACTCTCTCTCTCTCCCCCTTCTCCTTCCTCGCTCTGTGCGCAGCCCAACGTCGGACCTTGGGGTTTTCGCATCCTGGAATGTCCCCCCCCGTTCCAGGGGTCGGGGTGGGCTTTAAGTATCCACTCACAAGGAACTGAGTCTGACTGATGTGGCTGGCATTGTGACTGCCACAAGGGTGATTGTAGATTACAAGACAAAATGCCCCCCTCATGGGAAAGTCATCCACCCACTGCCCATCATTCCGGCTGGTGTGTGAATGTATGTGTGTGTGTGTGTGTGTGTGTGTGTGCGCGAGAGCAGATAGGTGGCGCACGGAAAAAGCAGTCCGTCTGAGGGAGAATAATAAGGGGCTTCGCAAAGTGAGCGTGGCGGTGGGTGGGGTTAGGAGGGTAAGGAGGCACATGAGATATAATGAATAATTTAACTAGGAAATAAGGGGGGGACTTGCACGCTCTGACTCTGGATGTGTGACAGAAAAGCAAAGGAGACTGTATACACACACAAGCAGAAACCTGTCACCTCTCAGGACGCGAGGGAGCGAGCGCAGCAGCAGCAGCAGCAGCAACACTGGTGGAATTCTTTCAGCCCCAGAGTTTTCATATGCAAATCATGGTTTAGTTACGGTATGCGACGCGGACCTTCCCATTTTAGGACTGTTTTTCTGCCCCCTCTCCCCAACTCCACCGAACCCCAACCACCACTTTCTTTCTTTTTTTTTTTCCATCTTCGTGATTCATTCTCCAGAGAAAGCTAAAGAGGAGTCGGTGTGTCTTCACCCGGCTAAATACAGTTATTCAGCTCCCGGTCCTCTTCCGGGTCTACGTCCCTCATCAAACAGGGACAGAGCGGATGAGGAAAGCGACACAAAGCGTCACGGAGCTGCAATGAGTCTCTTCAATGACTCAAAAACACGCCAGCGGGCAAAACACAAACAAAATACAAATAAATAGAAGTTCACTGTGAAAAAAAAAATTTTGGAGACGGTTGAATTTTGACTAATTAACTACCTTGTCATCACATTATCACCACCCATCGCGTGCGGTGCTGTCTATGTGGGCTGTAACATAAATCAATATGTCGTCTTCGGAAAAGTGAGCAATTGTCACAAGAGTTTTTTTTGGTTGCACGGTGTTCTTCCTCGGGAGCAAGAGTAAAATTTTATACCGCTGCAAGAATTCATTGCCACTGTAGGAACACTGGCTACGTTTGTTTTATGAAGACATTTCTACTGTTCAGGGTGAATGAAGATGTTGGTTCGGTTGTCGGGCGAGAGGCGGGGGTTCGCCTTGGACGTGGCTTTCCGACGTAAAAGGTTAGGAATTGCGGTTGAGAAACTTTTTGAGCTGGAACAAAACGTCGCTAGCAGGTCTGACAGCGAGCGAGCCGTTGGCAGACTGGGGCTCACTGCCAACGAGCTCCAATCCGCAGTTCTATGGTAAAGAAAGCAAAAGGCACCATGCCACCATATTGGAACAAGTTATAATAATGTTTTATGCCTTCACCGCGGCTGAGTCTCAGTTTCTGTGAGGACTTGGTGAAAGTAACAGTGACGAGGTCTTCTTCTTAACGACCTGCAAAGTTACATAGTTGTGCATCTGTAAAGCACTTGTGTTGTGTCGTTGTTAATCAGGTGTTCTTGGTATTGATCAGAGAGGGTTAGGGTTAGGCATGGATTAAGGAAGGTTCTTATTTTTTTAGCTGTCGATTGTGCAGATGTTCTCATTTGATTTAGTTAGATATCATTTGGTGATTATTACAGGGGTTTTTTTTTTATATTAAATTAGTCAACATAATGTCAAACAGCTATCACCAATCAAAATGTATTTGACTCGTGGATGGCAATTAGTTTGGAACATAAAAAGACCTTTATTAGTCGGAACTGGACTAATTGGGAGTGGTTAGTGCATTTTAAAACTTGGGTAAGGTTGCAAAAGAGCTATTGGTTAAGGTCTACCTAAATGAAAAGCATGCACCGAATATCTTGGTTGAGTCGAAACAGTTCGGTTTTTGTACTGTAGCTCCCCGTTTGGCTGCGCTCTCACAGGTGCGCAAAAGCACCCAGGGTTGCCAAAGGTGACCCTAAAAATTGACGCATTTAACTTTGTGTTTTTGTTTTGTTTGTTTGTTTGTTTGTTTGTTTGTTTGTTTGTTTGTTTTTTTGCGGGTGAGGGAAGAGAAAGGGGGGAAGCAAGAACAACAACAAAAAGTTTTGACTCTCAAAAAATTGATGACAGGAGCAAACGGCAGAAGCGAGCGCGCGTGCAGTTTGGAGACGTCCCCGCGCGTAATGACAAATCGCCTTTTATCGGGCGCTGGGTCACCCCTGGGAGCATGGGAACCCGTCCGACGGGGAGGGGAAGGCGGGCACAAAGGCGAGGAGGATTTTTTTTTTTTTTTTCTAAAGTTCATCATCTCATCCGCACCGTGTGTTGCCGTGCCAGAGCCGGAGATAAACTCCAAATGAAAACGGCATGCGAGAGCCGGGGCTTGATTTCATGCGCGTTTGAAACTTTTCGCTCCCCGCAGTTATAAGCCGCAAAAAGAAGAAGAAGAAGAAGAAGAAGAAAATAAACGTTCTTCTTCTTCCTCCGCTCTCTGTCTCTCATTACTAGACAAGAAGTCCGGATCGGCTCGGATCTTAAATATATATATATATAGAGAGAGAGAGAGCTGCGAAGAAAATAAAAGCAAAAAAACAACAACAACAACAAAGGGGGAAAAGAGGTGGAAAAGTTTCACGAATAAAAAAAAGTTTTCTTGTATGTATATGTATATATATTTAAAGCAAATAATCCTGTATCACACATAAAGCCAAAGAATAATTGGAAAAAAGAATAATTGGAAAAATTATTTTAAAAAAATCTTCACATCAGTCTTACCTCTCTAAGGATGGTGCCTCTTGTTGGCCAAAACTCCCCTAAAATAAAATGTGGATTTTTTTTTTTTTATTTTTTTTTTACCCCGATCTCTCAGTGGGGGTGGAGGGAGAGGAGGGAGGGGGAGAATCAATTAAAAATAAAATCAAAAGAGCAAGTTGTCCTGTGCGGTGTCCAGTAGTTCCTCCAGTTTTCACGCGTCTCGTCCGGACCGATCAATCGGGATTACGCGACCGCTCTGATGCGCGTTTGCAGTTTTCTTGCGGATTTAACTGGTCTCCAGTGGGCTGGAGTGTGTTTGTGTGTGTGTCTAAGAAAGACAGAGAGAGAGAAACGAAAGACGGAGAGAGAGAGAGAGAGAGAGAGAGAGAGAGAGAGAGAGAGAGAGAGAGAGAGAGAGAGAGAGCGTGCGTGCGTGCGTGCGTGTGTGTGTGTGTGTGTGTGACAGAGTGGGTATCCCGAGTGCTGGCAGTGCGTCCCTCCCCTGCCGCGCCGCTGCTATTGAAACCTCGTCTGGATTGGAGGCGAAAACTGGTGCGAACTTCTTCCCCTGCTTTTTTCTTCCTCTTCCCTGCGCGCCGGGACGCAGGAACCAGAGTCAGCCCCCGAAAAATCAGGCGCTTTAGAACCCCAAACACTAGGATCAGATTAACAAAGTACATACATAATAATGATAATAATAATTGTAAACATTAAATTAAGATGCAGGATATTGTAATTCTAAAGATGGTGTGAGGTTTTCCCCAGTCAGATTCTTTACTCTCGTGCTCCCAGGAAGCGACCGGTGGAAGCGGTAGCTGCGCCCTGCCGGAGTCACGCAACCCCCCGGGGCTTTTGGCGCGGGCTCTGTCACGGGCCTCTGATACCTGGGCGGGTGTGTGCAGACAGACGCAATCACAACAGCAGCGTGTAGTTTGGTTTTTGGCCCGTGCGCATGCAACCGCACCAACGCGACGTCTTCTCCCCCCCTCCCCCCCACCCACCCCATCTCTCTCCACCTCCACCCCCGATCAGCTGTGGAAATTCCCAGTGAGCCATAAAGTGCTGTTATTGTTGGCTGGGAAGGGGAAGCAAACATTTATTCAAGATAAGAGTCTCGGAACTGAAGAGTCTCCCGAATTTACGGCCTTGATTCCATGGAGTGGTAGTGGGTGAGGTGGGGTGGGGGTGGGGTGGGGGTGGAGGTGGTTCCGGATCCCCTAACTCCCTGGATTTAAGGGGATGCGACTGTTTCCTGCAGACTTGAAATGCAAGGTCACAAAATCAGCTTCCTCTTCATCTACAGGGTCATCAGATGGACACTGATGACCACTCGTCTTCTCTTGATCCCTGAGGAAGAAACTGCATGTTTGTAACCTGACAACCAAAAAAACAAACAAACAAAAACAAAAAAATACAAGAGCTAAGCTAAACTAAACTAACTGGTAAACACAGCAGCGCGTTGTTAAGAATCTATATTAATCTTGATGACAGAAGATGAAATGATGCCCAGTCGTCCATTCATTCACTGTCAGTGTCTGTTTGACTGCGATCTGTGCGGGCAGCTGAATCACAAGACACGGTGTTGATACAACAGCGTCATCTGGCGACAGCGAGAGGAACAACAGTGAGGGAAGAACATCTCTTGCATGTGGAATCGACTCACGTTTTGTAAAATACATGTAGCGTAGTGTGCCTTTAAAAAAAAAAAAAAAAAGAACTATGGCATCTTGCAAAAGTATTCACACCCTGGACACAATCAAGTGATTATGTTAACTTTCAGTTGGAAAAACGCTGAAATATGACTTACAGGAAATTTAATGTAATTCCTTGAAATTGGGCCTCTGTCTCTTTAAGAAGCTCCTGCTCTTTCTGAAACTCCGTCATCGCAACAGGGCTGCTCAATTAACCCTTTAACACTGTTTTTTTTATCAGTGTTTCTGAGCAGTAGCTCCTATAATGGCCTCAGCAGACGCACAGTTCCACCAGGTGTTTGCTAATTGCCGCCGGCTAGTCTGAAGGAGCAGGCAAGGGCTGCTCTGTGAGGTGCGAGCTTCGAAGCTTGCAAACTGCAGCTCCTGGAAGGAGGAGCTGTGTCTCGAGGGCGGAGCTCGAACCAACCGTTTTGCACAGCTGAGCAGTTGCCACGGCGACTGAAGGATTCCTCAAACACGAACGAAAGAACCAAAACAACACACCAGGTATGTTTATGATGAGGGAATTACATTATAACATGATGAAAAAAAGTTGATTTTACATAATAATGGCACATCAAAATGTTTTATGTAAGCTAACTTCAGCTTCATGATGAAGTTGTGCATAGTTGTACCCTAAAAGTGTGGTATACCTTTGTATTCAGTCCTCTTTTTTATTTAATACGCCTAAAAAAAAAAAATCAACATGATTAGTCAGCGTTTGCATAAATGTATAAATATAGCTGACCCGTTTTTCATCAGATGGTTTGTTGGAAAAGATTATGAAGACGGAGAAACGCGTCGAAAAGGTCAGGGATGAAGTCATGGAGAAGTTTAATGCAGGTTCAGGCTGAATGATCATCTGAAAATTGAAAGAGCATGGCAGAGAAACGCAGCCAGAGCTACAATAGAGTGGTTTAGATCAACGCGTATTCATGAAAGAATGACCCAGTTAAAGCCCAGGCCTCACATGTCGTCAGCGTGTGGATGTGCAAAAGCTTCCCGGAAGACTTGCAGCTGGCAATGCAAGGGAAAGGTGGCTCTGCAAAGTGTCAGAGCCGCATTTCTCAGATTTTTTAAAAACAAAATTCCGAGCCAAAACTAATTAAGTCGTACTGTGTCTTAGTCTGTCACACAAAACCCAAACAAAATGCCTTCAATTTTGTGGTTGGAACGCCACACAAGTTGGAAATGTCACTTCAGTGTTTTCTGATATCCTTCTTTTTTTATATTCCGATGTTTTTTTGTTGTTGTTGTTGTTTCTTTACATTTGTTTTATCCCTGGCGGTCATAAATATTACCCTTCATAACTTCGGCATCCTTGACCGTGAAACCGAGGCCAAACTGAATGTGCTGTTTGCCCCGCCGCTCAGCCGTGAAAACGGATCCGCTCTCGGGGCATGTGCGTTCACAAGTCCCCCCAATTACGCGCAGGGATATTGGACGCGCAAATGAGGCGCTGAGTCCTGAAAACGTATCCACACCCGGGAAGATTTATGGCGCAGATGGAGAAAATGATCTCCTCCATTAAACTCAATGAAGAACTACTTTTTCTTCTTTTTTTTTCCTGTGTTGTTGTTGGTTAGATTTAGGGGAAAAGATTGTTCACAAAGCACATTCTGTTACTCTTTCCTGTTGCGCAGCGCTTCACATTTTGACTGTGATCCACAGTCGAGAAGACTGTGAGTTGTTATGAGTTGTTATTTTTACTTTATTATTTTTTTTTTTTTTTTTAGTCAAAACCACGCAACAATAAATCGTTGTAGAATCAAACAGGGCAGCAGTGCTGCCTCGCTGCACATTGTTAAGTCTTTCTATAAAACTACCTGCAATGCGTCTGCGCTGCTCCGCAGTCGCCATGCGTCCACCTTGAGGGAAAAATGCTGCAGCTGTTTCTGGGTGAAATATTGAACACAGACTGAATCCGCCTTTACCCCCAAACTGACTGGTGGTAAGTGGTGATTGGTGGGTGTAAAGGACAAACAAGCAAAAAAAACAAAAAAAAAAACAATCATGAACGGTTCATTTGAAAACGGTCCCTTTGCATGGCTTGATTTCAAACTGTTGAGGAGTTTGTCTCCTTGGATGTATGGAGGAGTTGTTTGTTGTTTTGGTTGATCGTCTTTAGTGAAAAAAAAAACAACCTAAGCTCTATAGCGACCATTCTCTGCAAGGCACACTTTGCCTTTTTCTGCCATGAACTTTGAGCTCTTTGCTAACCGAGGCCTCCAGAGTCTCAGTTGCAGATTTGACTTTTTAGCAAGTCTTTGAGCATTGCACCGTCTGAGCTTGTGGTGAGTTTTCTTTTTGGATATTTGCTATGACCGCAGAAAGATTGACTTCATCTCGTTTGAAAATTCCCTTGTAAGTCCTTCCAGGACCGATGGTCGGCGGCAATTTCTCCCCTGAGGTCAGTGCCGATGTCTTTGTGTGCCTACGAGACCAGCAAACCAAAAATAAATGGAAGGTAATCACATTTGCAGATGTTCAATTAATCAAGAGCTTAAATTAGCCAGACCCAGCATAAAGAAGTAAAGACAGTAATGTTCAAGTGAGAAACATACAGACCTCTGCTGAAATTTGTATTGGCTGTTTCTTTAAGGATCTCATAAAAACTGTGACACAATTGCAGGACTGACTTTTTGTTCCCCTCTTCAAATTTCAAGTCACGCATAAAACCGAACTTGTTTTTGGCCGTTGCGGGTGTTGCATTTCACACTGATACCCCACACTGAGGGTGTAACGCAAACCTTTTCCCCGTGTCCATGATTTAAGGGAGGATCTGTCCTATGTTGCTACCAAGTCATTGTCAAAACACAGAAACCTCATTGTACTCTGACCTGGGTCTTGTTTGCTCTGGGGGGGGGGTAAGACATTACTGCGGGCCGAGGTGGAGGCGATCCTCTTACACACCTCCAGTGGCTCAGGTGATCCACTTGAAGTCATCAAGGTGTAAAGTGTCGTCTGATTGGACGGAAACACGACTTCAGTGCCTCACAGATTTCTGCGTTTTTTTTTTGCTCTTTATGTCGTGCTTAATGCTTCAGATCATCAAACTAATCTTTCGGCCCAGTTTATGTCGCCAGATGGATTTTTAAAAGCTATTTGTTGATTAAAAAGGTGTGGAATTGATAAAACCTCGGTACGGCTAATAAAAATAAACCCATCACACTTAATTTAAGATTGACAAAAAGAGGCGATTACAAAGGAGCTTAAACTGCTTTTAAATACATAACAAACTCGGCATTTGGAAAACAAGAAAAGCAGCGACGTCTCAGCTGCCTATCAAACCTAATTCGTAGTTCATCATTAACTCAGAGGAGCCGAAAGCCTTCAAACAACCTCTCTGCAAACATCTCTCCCCATCACTTCCACCTCCTGTCTCCTCTCAAAGGGAGTAGGGAGGACAAACAATGCATGAACTTTGACCCTGCAGAAGATGGAACACATCTCCCCTGTTCTCTTGCAGATACACTTGCTCTGAGCAAACACTTTTTGCTTGGCATTAAAGGCATCATCGGCGAGGAGAGCTGGAGGAGGAGAAGGCAGGAGGTTAGGGTTCAAGGGAAGGAATGAGGGAGGGAAGCCGGGTTGTGCGTGCTTCACCCCATCGCGTACCCACCAGGCCTCCAGCAGACGAGGCTGTTGGCTCAAACAGAAGATGAAACGGGCCTCAGGCAGTTTGGTTCGGTTTTTAAGACCTTTCATTTCCAAGTAATTGGACAGAAAGCGGGGGAAAGGTACTCGGGGTACTCGGGATTCGAACTCGTGACGGCCACGTTGAGCTGCATAGCTGGCTTCCGCTTTAACAACTGTCCCACGCGACGACCCTTCATGGGGCTTTGGTGAAGCAGAAAACTAGAAGGTGCCACTGATAAAAGTATAAACAAACATGGCAGTGGGGTTTAATGAGCGTCTTGAAACCGGACCGTCCTTCAAGTTACTAATTTACTCGTCCCGTCTTCCTCCCCCAAAAGAGCTCCTCCAGAGGACTAAAAGCCGCGACCGACGTCAGATGAAAGGGAAACGCAAGTGACGAGCTCATGTCAGGTCAGCGTCTCCACTTACTCTCGTTATCCAATAAGGGGGCAGTCGTCAGGGCAACATGTCGGCGGTGCCTGAAACACTCTGGGGACGGGGAGGGATAAACAAAGAGCAAAGGTTTCGCCTCTCCATTTACAGCCAGATTCAGACAGAGGTCTGTCCGGGAGCTTTTTAGTGAAACCCTAGAAGGCGGCGGCTCCAGGCGCGGTATGCTTATTGTAAACACAGCAGAAACAAGTGGAGGAGGGTCCCCGCTCTGCTTCCCGTCTGCAGGCTGAGAGGAGGACAAACCAGGAGGAACATTATGTCATTAGCCGCATTCACACCTACGATATACAAACATGCACACGTACTTTAGTTAAGTAAGAACAACTTCAACACTTTTTTTTCTTTCTTCTCAAATAGAAGTGAAAAGTTATGGAGCCCCTTGGGGGACATGGAGGATTTGTTTTTCTTTTGCATTACCTCGCAATAATGTACTGATCAGTTCAATAAATCAATGAATCAGATCAATGAATGCTGAAAGCCTTTCTTAGGTGGCCATCGTATTTTCTGCTACGATATCAGGTTTTTCCATATATGTTAACATCTCAATACCTGAAGTTGTATATCTTTTTCTTTAGGATAGAAACAAACCTATGATATAAACAGAAGCTTTCAATAAGTAGGAAAGATATAAAAAAAAATACACCCAAGCTTTTTGGACTGTTATCATGGGGTAATAAGTCATCTGACAGTTTTGATTGTCGCTTTCTCTGTGCTGCTGGTCTGAGTGCTTTTCATGTGCAGATCCATCTCGACCTTTTGCAGACAGACGCAAACATGTGGTGAATAAATCGATTCAATCTGTGTTTTTGCACCAAAGAGTCACTAATAAGAAACACGTTTTTTGCTTTAAATGTGTATGCATTTGAAATTTCCAGTTGACATTTGTGACTCCACGCAGTGAAGCTGTGAGCAGATTCAGAGATTTTACTCAAGTAAGAGTAAAAAAGTAATAGATTTACTAAAAGTGAAAACCGTGGCATGGCATTTGAAGTAGCATTTTTGTCCAAAACGTTACTCGGGGTGAATGTGACTCTTACCTGTTCTGGGTGTCGTTCACTTGGTTGGTATTGGGCGTCACCCAGTCTGGTCCCAGCAACAGGACAAGAAGGCAGTTCTGTGAATTGGACGCTGTCGCATCACCAACGTTAGTTTCACGACACAGCTTACAGAAGCACAGGAAAACCCAGGGATGAAGGAGGACAACAGAATCTGGACAAGGCAGAAGAGAAGGATCTGACAAAAAATAAAACAATGAAAACAGAGTAAACCCAGAGGCGCATGTACATCTGCATGGGTGGCGATTAGTGGCCACCAGGAGGCGGTTAATTGTTACCAGGCTGAAGCTGTGGGAGAAGGCAAGAATCTCACACTGAGCTCAGAAAAGGAAACACAAAAGTCAGACACTAAGGCATCAAGTGCAAGGCTGATCGATACCTGAACTTTGTTCTCATTTATTTATTTATTTATTTCGAACGTGATAGTCGTATAAAATCACGCACAAGAACAAGGAGTGCGAAAGACACATGTTTCTTTGTACCAGAGTACAAAGAAATATCTGTCGAATAGACTCGTAAGGCTGAGGTGAAGTCCTGATGGTGGATCAGATTTGATGTTGGGAAATAAAGAGGTGCTGAGATTATATTAAACTGAATTTGTTCTGAGGTTGATGGTACACTTTCCACACAAAAAAACAAAATAACAACAACAACAAAAAAACCAAAAAACACTGGAATCTGCTCTGGCTGTCAGGAAGGTTCTCCAGAGGACACTTTAGTGGAAAAGACGATAAAAATCCTCTCATAAAATTCCACGTGCAATATCTCAGTTTAGTGGAGCGTGTAAATGTCTGAAATGAATTGCTGCAAATAAATTTATCGATGCAGGATTTTTTTGCGTCGCAGCGCCCCGGAGGGGGAAAGAAAATGATCAACATTTAAATCTAGATTTCTGGAACGGAAAACAAATGGAAATACAGACGATAGAGGCGTTTTTGTTTTATTTTTTTAGATTGCTTTGAATCAAGCCTCGGGGGAACTGGAAAAGCTTTTAGGAGCCACTTAAAGGTTTGGTCCCTTATTCCCATCTCTGGGAGGAAGAGAAGAAGTCAAGGAAGGAAAGGCTGAGGCTGCCCCCTTCTGGCTCCAGCCACACACTGCGGATGTTTCTGCAAAGCCTGATGAAACAGCAGTTATATATAAACACTGAAAAAAGCATACATAAGCTGGCATGTGTGAAATTGTATGAATAAAATGACAGTTCAGCTACGGAGAGAAGTGAGACAGACAAAATGAAAGCAGGACAATTTGCCGTTTTGATTTTCAAAAGACGCAGCGTGAGCGCCGCAAGCTGAATGTTTTTAGCGAGAATGACCTGCAACCTGTGAGGTCACGGCAGTTCAAAAGGTGAAATTAGCTGAAAAACTAAAGCTGGCTGACATACCAATGACAACATGGACTATCAACAGTAAGTTACCCTACAGTAAAATATCCCATGCAGTGTGGGGGGAAAAAAAACAAAAAAAAACAATTCAAAAGCAAAAACAGTCAAAGCCAGTAATAGCACCACACGGTTTGAGCCACACGGGGGCGCTAGGAACTGACTGATCTGGCAGTTTCCCTCTATGGGGCAGAGGAAGTTTAACCCCATGGAAATTATGACATTAAATCTGAATTTTTAAACGATATTTTAGTTTCAAATCTCCTGTAGTCTAATGATTTACTGGATCATTTTGGGAACGATGATTGATTCCCTTGTCATATGTAGAGCTTAACTCTGACAGGGAGCACAGGAGTTTGATAAACTAGATTGTTATGTGGTTGATCAATAACTACCCTTGGACAAGTGATCATTTACATGAATATCTGACCTTTTTACAGCTGCGGTTGAGCAACACATTAAAATTTCACAGCAATGAAACACAAAAAAGCGCTACTAACCAGCACCGGCCGGTCTCTGCAGTGCAGTTTGATCCCTGTGTAAAGTGTTGCAGGGCACCATTAGCATCCTGCACGTCACGATAGCACTGCTAGTCGCTAAGTAAACGTCCTGAGGAGACCTGGGCGAAATATTTGTTTATTAACCCTCGATTTGCATAACAAATTCTTTTTTCTTTTTTTTTTTAATTTGCACACACACACCAATACACCCTAATGGAGAGCAAGAGTCCAAGTACAAGTGTGTGACTGCTGATCATCAGATATCCTGACCTTCATACGCTGTGTTTTCTAATTCTTCTGATGTTTTTGACACATATTTTAAACAAATGGGGTGAGGGGACGTGAACTCAGGAGGCGAGAACAAGCGCCAGCCTGCGTCGTAGTGGAGAGCATCTGTCTCTGGAGATGTTGGCGTGTACGGCTTTGGCTTTATCGCTGGGTCCAAACAACAGCGCGTCTTTGGGAAGTGGAGAAAGTGTAACGGGATGCATATTTATTTTGATTTTACGAGAAGCAAAATTTGAAACGGGTGGCGTTCCCTTGTAGTCATCCGCTCATGTCAGCTCGTCTGGAGAGGTACGTCTTTGCAAAACCCCCACAGCATGATGCTGCCACCACCGTATTACTTACATTCATCGCGAGGGGATTCTCGGTAAAGGGGAGTGACCACATACACTTTTCTTTTTTAAGAAAAATAAATAAATAAAACCTATTTTGTGTTGGTTTGTCACACAAAATATGCATTTTATGGATGTGACATAATAAAATGTGCAAAAAGTTAAAAAGTTTACTTTGGCTAAGAAATGTGTTGTTTTTTTTCCTTATAGGAATATATGCGGACATCGTCACTGTCAACCAACGCTGCTCATTTACCTCTTTGTTTGTTTATTACTTATTTTTTTCTTAGTGATACCCGCGACACCTGCTGGCTCTCCGCGCGGCACCTGCAAACCAGAGGAACACCTGTCGCCGGTGACCTCTGACCCCCAGCTGCGGCTCCCTCCCAGAGACACGCGACACGCTTCCTAACAACCCGGAACGCTCGGACAAACACGGGCGCATACGCGAGCGAGGCGCAAAGCACACACCTAATTGCATTACCGGCGTTAATGCACTGGCCAACAGGTGCCTGCGGAGATTGAATCAGAAAACACACGGCGCGTGCGTGCGTGTGTGTGTGTGTGTGTGTGTGTGTGTGTGTGTGTGTGTGTGTGTGTGTGTGTGTGTGTGTGTGCGTGTGTGTGCGTGTGTGTGTGCGTGTGTGTGCCCTTTGTCTCTCCTCTATACAGTAGGGCAGGCATCCCCCTGTGTGTGTTTTCCAGCCCCTGTTTGGACCTGACATTAGGGCCTGTGGGTGTGTCCTTTTGCATATTTGTTTGCAAATAAAGATAACAGGAGGCTTCAGGTCACTTATCTCCTCATGTGAGTGTTTGCTGTTGCAACAGCTTCTGTGCGGCAACCTAAGGAAATTCACACTGAAGTTAAGACAACACCCCCTGCCTCACTCAAACGCAGGGCCACAAAGCTCAGAGCGATTTCAAGACAGCAGAGAGATGTGATATGGAGACGATCACCGGAGAGCACTCATGGGAATATCGGGGGGATTGGATTAGGAGCGAGACTCCACAGAGGGGCCGAGAGAAAGAAAACAGACTGATCAAACGCGATAAAAGATAATTTGGGTCAGACTGATTTCTTGGCTCCCCCCGCCACAATGTGAGGTCCCCACGCAGCGCCGTGAGGACACGTTCACCTTCCTGACGGATTTCAGGTTTAGATTGTGGAAGAGAATTTCAAGCACAGGCAAAGATGAAGGGTATAAACACGAAAATAGCTGTAACTGGTCATTTTATTCAATAAGGGGGAGAGAAAACAATCCCAACCAAGCTTGTGAGGTCAATTCAGTACAATTCAGCTCTATCTATATCGTACCAGTTCAAACAGAAATGCAGTTTCAATTTCAGTTCAATCTTCCCAACTGATTGTAGTCATCGAACGTCAACTCAATCAGTTGTTCAAAGCACTTTCAAAAGTTTTCACAGGTTTCACAGAGCCGCACCATCGGCTTTTTCCGGATGAGAGCGGAGCGACAATCGCCGCAGCAACCGCTTATCCTTCGTGCATGTGGCGACGGTGGAGAGGAAAAACTCCACTTTAACAGGACGAAATCTCCAGCAGAACCAGAGCCTGTCCCACTTCCAGCGGCCGTCTGCCACCGCCGACTGGTGTTTTGAGAAGCCAAGAGCAGAAGCTCAGCATCTCAGACAGATTTAAGTCTGGACTTTGACTAGGCCACTCCGAAACTGTTGTTTAGTTTTGATATTAAAATATGTTGTAATGACAGCAGCATCCTCTTCGTGAGAAAAGCAGAGCGTCTTCAGTCAGAGGCTTCTTCAACTTTGCTGTAATATAGACTGCTACAGGAGCTATGGCAGCCGTCACCACCTATATGTTTTTTTTTTTTGTTTGTTTTTTTTTTGAAGAAGCTCTTTGATTTTGCACAATATGCAATTTTCCCTTTGGGATCAAGAAAGTATTTATGAATTTGAAAAACGTAATAAACAAGCAAAACCAGAGGAATTGTGTAACGTCGCACCCCACCTCACAGAAGGCTAAACTCAATCTTTCTTCATCAGGCCATAAAAAGTACAATAAATCTCAGTCTGTTTTCGTTTTCTGTTTTTTGACTGATTCTGAGGAAACAGTGGACCTGACCCGTGATCAGACTGATAGTGAGATAAGTTTGCAACGTGGTCGTATCGTCATTGTCGACACCTCCTGGCTGCATATCTCTGGGTTTCACTTGGTGTGTGTGTGTGTGTGTGTGTGGGGGGTGTGTGTGTGTGTGTGTGTGTGTGTGTGTGTGTGTGTGTGTGTGGTAGTGTGCGTGTGTGTGACCACGATGGCTGTTTGCTGAAGCTTTATCAGTCAGCAAACACAAAGGGCCATTCAAAAAGCCAGAGAGATGCAACAAAGGGACAGTTTATGGCAACAAAGACACCTCGGTCCTGGAGGCCATGCTGGGCGCAAATTGGAACGAAAACCCCTCTGGTCACTCAGCCGCTGGCTTCAAACTGCTGGATCAATGCACAGGATCAGAGTCGAGAGATGGAACATTCATCTTCTGCCGTTACTTTTGATAAAAGCTAAAAGTTCAACGTCCGACACTCCAAAATACTTATAAACCCATTCACATCTCCTATGCGCCTTTCGGTCAACAGAGCAAAACTAATTTGCTTCGGTTTTATCTCTTTATCTACTTTTAGAATTCCTGGTTATAATAATTTTCATATTTCTTTAAGTTCTGAAAGTTCACCTAACTCAGGAGAAACAGGATGGAGGCTTTTTATTTTGAGTTCATATCTGCTGATGTGGATGAGATGCTGCCTTTCTCTCTCCTATAATCCGTTACTTTGTGCATCGCTCTGGATCAGAGGTATGAGACGGAAAAAAACAAGACGTTTTCCATTAAATGCTGGAAATTCTGGACAAAAAGACTCAACAAGAATTTTTTTTTTTTTTTACTTTTCACAAATTCCCTAAACCCCCTCTGGAGTATAATATAGTATAAATAATTCAACTACAAACAGTTGAAGTATTTATTGTTCGAAATGCTTCGTGCAAAGCAGCTGCTAATTTCATTTTTCTTTTTCTCTCTGTATGAGGTCTGAGCTGCCAGTTCAGATTTTACAAAAAAATAAAAAATAAAAATAAATGTGTTGAAGGTTCTCTAACAAAAGCAGTAAGTTGTTTAGGAAAGTGTATGTGCAGATTTATTTTTATTATTATTATTATTATTGTTTCAAAATGTTGTTACTTTTGGCACTCCCGTGATTCCATACAAAAGAGACCGACTTTGCCTCTTTTGCAGCAAAGTCTGCCTGAAAACATTTGCTGCAGAAGATGCACCAGTCTCACTGTGGATGCTGAGAAATCTGAGCCTGCAGCAGCAGATCACTATTGACGTCCGAATCGACGTAATTAAAAACCAAACAAAACTCGATTAATTAAATGTCGTCAGAACCCATATTACAGAAGTTTCTTTAAAGAAGCGTTGTGGATGAATGATCAAGTGAGACTAATAGAGGCATATTTACTCATGTGAACGCAGTTCAGGTTGTTGTTTGCTATCTCTGGAGTTTATTACTGGATTATAGGATGCTGATTTTCTAGAGGTCCACAGAACTCTCCCGCCTCGGCCTAACCTAACGACGTCTTTGTAAGCGGGTGAAGGTCAGTGAGCAGAGGTTGAATTAAAGGAGGTGGAACACACCCTGTCGGTCCAAAAGCAGTCATCAGCACTGATGGATGGGTTGGGATGTTTTGTTGTTTTTTTGTTTTTTTTTTTGTAGTTTTTGTTTTTGTTTTTTTCTGCCAGCTGATCAATGCCACCAGCCCGGCCCTGTTAAAGCACACACACAGAGCCTGACACAGAGCCTTCAGTCCAAACAGACTAATCAGGCATACAAAAGGAGATGCAGATTACCTGTTGCTATGACGACTGCAGCTGCAAGCGTGGCACAGGCCTAAATGGAGCGGGCTGCAGGAGCATGCTGAAATTTGATATGGTTTGAAAGGCCAGGTGTGTGCTGATAAGAGAGAGCAGTAGCACACGGGAACTTGATTAAAGTGCTTGTTGCTGCTTTGCTTTGGTATATCACAGGTATGGTTTGAAAATATGAACTGAAATAAACGCTCTACACTTTCTCATTGAGTCTTTATAGACAGTAGCTAAGTAGGGATTCTGCTCAGGCTGCATTTTTTGATGTATGTTTCTATTTCTGCAGCCTCTTTGGGACCCGCCCCCTTTTTTCCCCACTTCCCTTCCGCAGTCCCAGTCGGAAAAGGCCGAACAGCCCCTCATCCCCCACCCTCCCAGCTCGTCCTCACCATCAGACACCAGCTGCTGGAGAGGCTGCACTCAGTGAACTCCCTCCAGCACTTTACTGGGCCTGGCTAATCACTGGTGCTCGCCCGGCGATGTAGCAACCGCCACACCTGCCCCCGCTCTCCCACCAGTGGGACCGTCCCATCTGGGACCTCGATTATTGGGGTGTTCGCTTACAGCTGGAAAAGCAGCTCAAGGTGCGAGGAGGAAGAGGAGGGAGGAGGCAAAGTAAGACATCAGGGGCTTGGAGATGAAGGGGGATGAGTTCACACTGACGGGGGAAGCAATCCCCAAACCAGAACAGAATGACGGCCAGCGGCGATGCATTGATTTCAGGGTTGTGGTTGACTTTGTCCGGCAACACCAGTTGCTCCCCAGTGAAACTAATCATGTTAGTCAGTCATTAATGCAGGTGTGTGATAGAATCGTTCATGTTTTGATGAGTTGTAACACTTTCTATGTGTATTTTTTTTAAATGTACATTTCTGTGCTCTTTCAAATATTGGCCACCCATTACATCCGGGTGAAGAAATTGGGACACCAAGAGAGTCAAAGTTCATACAGAAAAGGAGCTTGGAAAACATTTGTAGGTTTATCAACATTGTCGCGATCCGAAGATATATTTTTTTTTGCACCTGTTTGTTTTCACTGCTTCAATCTGAGCTCGAGATACATTTCAGGACATTTCTCGCTTGTCAAATCAACTTTCCCTGATTTTGCACTAGAGATGAACGTTTTGCTCTGGTTCCCTGTTCAGTTTAATGTAACTGTTTGGATAAATTGAAAAAAAATTGCCAGAAAATAAATGACCAACTATTATTATTATTATTATCATCATCATCATCATCATCATCATCATCATCATCATATCATTATATTATTATTATCATCATTATTATTATTATTATTATCATTATTATTATTATTATTCATGTTATTAATCAATTAATTAATTAATAACCCCCACCCCTAAAGTTGATAAGGAAAGAAATGAAGGGCAATAATTGAATTCATGCTATTGAACATATGACTTTTATTGCCTCCATCCGCAGTCAGTTTAGGATCCACAGTCTAATCCTTCCATCTGCACAGAAATAGACTCCCTCCAGAAGCCATGCAGACCCGGGGCTGATGGCCATTTAGGAGGCAGATCATATGGTGGGGTTGCTTGTCCGTCGACGGAGATTTGTCCCCACCACCCCCGCTACCCCACCCCCATCAAGGACTGACATAGAAAACTATATTTAGAAGCTGGCGTCGTAACGTGACGCTGCCGCAGACGTACGCACAGTGGCTGCTGTGAACTGAATACTGATTGGCAGGAGCTCAGGGAAATGTAGGCTTTTGATATTTAGGCTTACAGCGAGGAGCTGGGAACTAACCGGAATTATGGCGACATTCAAGATGAATTGCTCAAATAAATAAATATAAAAATGAAATTGGGTTTCGGAATAGTTCATTCTGAATAGAGCATGTCCCCTATGCAGAATAACAATAGCTGAAGAAATGAAATAGTCCACAGATCTTTAGTTCTACTGTGGTCCAAAAAGGCTTTATGGAAGAACAAAAGTGTCAAAATATATAAACAAAGAGCCTCTGTATTTTTAATGTGTTAGTTAAGGGACTCTAAAAGTTAATCATTACTTTTGTATTCAACAAAATAAAAATGTAAGACACATTAAAGTTACGTGTTATTATAGTATTATATAATTATTTTATGGTGATTTATTTTGCTGCGCACCATGAAATCGTTTCAAATCCCATAGTGGCTCTTTTGGTCGACCGCGACGCCTAATTGGTTAACCTGCACAGCGAGTTAGCTGCAGGTAAACCGCGCTCAACCGTTGCAGGGTGAGCCGCTCTCACTGACTGATGCTGGGCCACAAAGACTATAATCAAAAGAACAAATCAATAAACGATTACCTGAACGTGTGATTAAACGATTGACGGGCCATACAATCATTGCTATCTTGGAGTGCCAAAGTAAACGCATTCCACGCATGACCCTGAGCACGACACAGTGGAAAACAGGAACCATGAGACGGCTGTGATAAAACCAAAATAATACATGATTTTAGTCTTTTAATCCACATAATTAGACTTAAATCATTTAAAAATAATCGAGTGACATATGTTATTAAATGTAGCTATGTGTTTAAGGTATATGTCCAATTTCTTTTACATTTTTGTACTGGCATTGACAAATAGTTCATGCACATATAGCCTACTTATATTTGTGGCACTTTTGGCGTTCGGTAATGTAGTCTGCAGGCTGTGTGCCGGCTTGTGACTGCGTTCATTGACTGAATACACTTCTATGAGGCAGAGCAGAAGAGTACAGCGTATGTACATTTCTATATTACTCAACAATACGGTTATATATGGTGCCTCGCCCAGCTGTAGGCGACTTTGGCGGTGTAGCGAGGGGTGTGTAGGCCCACTGCACTTTATGAATAATGAAAAAGTGACGTAAACAATGCGGCTCCTCTTTGCGGCTCCAGGCTCGAGGCGCGCGCACGGAGGCGTGATGCGGCCGTGACGTGGTTCGAGTCGGGGATCTTTAATCCTCTGCCGCAGCAGCAGCCCAGCCGGTCACCGGAGGAGGGGGGCAGCACGGTTCGGACAGGGGGAGAATGGGCCGCGCCGGCTAGGAAACGCGCAACCAGGCCGAAGCAGCTCGGTGTTCAGGTTCGACGGCGAGTCCGCCGAGGCGAGGAGAGACTCCGACGGGAAGCAGGCGAGTATTTCTGTCTAGGCCTGACCCCCTCCACCTCCAGCCAATTCACTCATACCCCCCGCCCTCACCACCACCACCAGCTGGAAGGACCACACACAAACACACGGGCGGTCGACTGTACGCCGTTTTCTTTTTTTTTTTTTTAAAGCGCTTTCCTGCTGACTTGAAACGTCAAACTTGGTGTTCGTAGATTTCGCCGCCGCGCGGATCCGGCGCCTCGCCCTGCCAGTTTCCCCGAGAGTCATTTATTCCTCGGTTCGCCCTTCACGAGCGCCGCCGCGTCCCCTCGTTTCCTGTCAGCGACTGCGCATCAGCACAACATGCAGGATGAGCCTGTGGGGGTGACAGCCGCTCAGTTGCCCCCATCAGCCGAGGAGGAGGAGGACCGCAGCAGCAGCAGCAGCGGCGGCGGCGGCAGCAGCAGCAGCAGCAGCGGCGGCGGCGGCTCGGTCAGCAAATCCGCGAAGCGAGCCGTCCAGACCGAGAGCCAGCTGAGCTCCTTCACGTCGGATTACATCCACCTAACCCAGAAGATCTCTTTTCCCGAGCATTTCTACCACACGCAGTCCCTCTGTGACCTTCAGCGGAGCACACATCAGCAGCTCCAGTTCACCCCGGCAGAGCAGTTCCCCCCGCCCCCGGGGCGCTTCGGTCACCTGCCGCCCTTCTCCAGCGCCGCTGACCCCCGCGGCTCTGCTGTGGAGGCGGCCGAAGCCGATGCTGCGACGCCATCGCCTCCCTCTGGCAATCTGAACGAGATCCAAATGGACTCCCCCATCGCCCACCACTTGAATAACGGCAATGGCAGCAGCAGCAGCACCGGCAGTATGCTGTCCGGGGGTCTCGGCGCCGCTTTCCCCAACCTGCCCTCCTCCCAGGAGATCCAGAGCGCCGGCGGCGGCCCGTCCTCGCCCTCCCTCCCCGGTTTCGGCACCCCTTGGTCCGTGCAGACCAGCTCCTCGCCTCCGCCGGCGGCCAGCTCCATCAACCCCATGCACGCGAACGCCATCAGCCAGATGCCCGGCGCGGACTCCGAGAACAGCTTCTACCCGGGCATCCCGTCCTCCATCAACCCGGCCTTCTTCCAGAGCTTTTCGCCGGTGTCGGCTAATCCGTGCGCCGGGATTAACGTGCAGGGCTTCGGCGGCCCGTTCTCGCCTCAGATGAACGTTCCTCAGCAGCCGCAGAGCCGCAGGTCCCCGGTCAGTCCCCAGATGCACCCCCAGCAGGGCGGCTTCCTGCAGCAGAGGAACAATTACAACCAACACCAGGTGAGCAGCCGGGCAGCATCCTCTCATAGCAAGACGGCGCATTGTGTATCAGTGTGTTAGCTAGGAGTTAGTGAATAATGTACTTTAAAAAAAAAAATGCACAAGTCGACTGTCTATTAATGGAAACAATGTTTTTTAGATCATGGGGATCCAGGCCTGCAACTAACGATTATTTTAGTTATCGGTTAGTCGATGCATTATTTTACATTGACACATTCAGCTAATTTTTTTTTTTAAATGCAGTATTAGAAACGCACTAAAACGTGCAAATAACTAATATAGTTCCTTTTTTAAAGAAGAAACAAACATTTTATTTTCTAAAATTCAATAAAATGGGATTTAGTGCGCTTGGTCATTTGCAGCACAGGGTGCAACTAAAACGACGTTTCTGCTTGACTCCACATCAACACAGTATATAGAAACTTTGTATAATTTTTCATACAGTCATGGCTTAATTACTTCTCTGTATGTTGTTCTTTCAGAAAACCTCTTTTTTGAGTCTGTACTCTCCATTTCACGATTAATCGATCACTAAATCAGCTGCCGATTATCTCAATAATCGATGCAATGCGATTATTGATATGTATTGATATAATGCAGATGCAATGCCGATTAATTGTTCCATCCCTATGGGAAACACCTTGTGACGGTACAGTAGGTGTTCGGAAAAAAAATGTGCCCAGTCTGCTGCCAGGCTCTGTGAGGGATAAATATTTCTTTTCATAATGCATTGTGCAAGGCTTAGAGCCTCTACCCTTGAGGCATAAAGAGGGAGTGGGGGAACGCTGGAACTCTGAGCATCGCTGAATCTTCCTGTTGTTCTCTCCTGGAAGCTGGCAGTGGGATGCAGTCACATGGCGCCGGACCATCCCTGTCTTGTGGTTCGCTCGGTGGGAATACAAAGGCTCACAGGGTTCTTTTCCGCGTCCAAACTGGGTGCTCATTTATTTTATTTTATTTATGTTTGGGAGAAATGAAAACAACCAGCGATGGCACACCCTGAGGAAAGACAGCAGAGACTCACACGCACCTCACCGCTCTGCAACAGGAAGCTTTACGAGCCGGGTAGCCTTCAGCTTCAGGTTTCTCATGTGATTTGCACACTAACTGGGTGTGTGTGTGTGTGTGTATGTGTGTGTGTGTGTGTTGACTGGGTGTGCCTGTAAGTGCTTCTGCAGTGTTGTCGTTTCTTTGCCCTTTATTCTTTTTTTTTTTCCTCTTCTTTGAATCTATTGTAAATATATTTGCATGAAAGCAACAAAGGCAATCATGTGACCGTTGTCGTCGTCGGCGCGCCCCGCCACCCTCGCCCCGCCCTGATCAAATACTCAAATACTCATCCAACAACATATTGACAGGAGAGAAAAGGCAGAAAGTCGACTTCTCTCCAATGCGGTGACGTCATTAGAAGAAGCTTACTTCTGAACCGAGACAAACCGTGATGACACTCAAACCCTATATTCTTCTTTTCTTATGACGTCACATCAGGGTTTTTGTTTTATTCCAATTTTTGTAAAGGTCTGACCTGAACTAGATAGAAACTAAGCTAACTAGCTTAACGTTAAATAAGCTAGTTCCCATTTTAACTCTGAGTATTACATTAAGCATTAAACATTAAATGTCGTTCTGGTCCTCTCTGGAGGAATTAAAAATGTGATTTTTCCAATTTAACTCCAATTCAATTCAGTTGAAAATAACTAGAGAAACTAAATGTTGTCGTGAGCGACTCATATTATCCAACCTTCTTGGGGTGGTGATGCTGTGGGCGGGGAGGATCTTTGGGAGCAGTCCGTCTTCCAGTGAATCAGAAGAGGCCCCTGACTGAACCCCTGACTGACCGAGTCATGGCTGTTATGACGTGCTAACAAAAACAGAAAAGTAAAACAACCTTTTTAAAAAAACAGGACCAACCAGGTGTGTCTCTTTCACATGACTGACGGTCTACAGTACTGATAAAGGAAAATCCTCTTGGTTATACGAAAGGAATCTATAACAAAAAAACAAACAAAAAAACAGTAAGACTGTTGCAATACCTCTTTTATACAACAGTGTCACTATTAAAAATGCATAGATGCACATCTTCTGCATTTGCCACTTAAACCTGAGGACTTGTGTGTTATGGTGTAGATTTATGAATATTCTCCTGGGGGAAAACAAAATGTTTTTCTTGCAAATTTGTGACTTTTCAATATCACAAAATACCCAATATTTTTCTAATGTTTGAAATTATTCTCAGAATTTGAAAGTTTTTCGACAGAAGTTTACTCTTCTGCAGCCAGTTTTGTTTTCTTTGTCTACAGTGGCCCTAAGACTCCATTTTACAGCTTTACTACTTTACAAGATGGTATATATTCCACATTTTATTTTATATAAAGTTATAACAAGATACTCTTTTTCTGTCCAAGATCCATTTTAAAGAAACAATTGTGGATTTGAACTTAATATTCAAGAAGGAAAAAACTCAAGATTTATCGTCAGATGTGCCAATTTATTAGACCATTCATTCATTCATTCATTCATTCATTCATTCATTCATTCATTCATTCATTCATTCATCTCTATGGAAACCTTAAGCTGCCTTTATGTCCAATAACGATTACTTATATTAGAGCCAGACCTTTACACGGCTTGGCAGTTAAAAATAATTTCACTATTATCGTTAATCAAATGTTTGCAATAACTACCTGCAGAGAGAGTCCATGCGCTCACCTTAACTCTGACGTTTTCAAAGCTCTGCAAACGAGTCAGGTTCCATCACGCGCCATGATTCTGGTTCCTCACAAAAGGATGAAACAGAGAAACCTTGCGAGAATATATTCAGTTTCCTGTTGTCTACCTTAATGGACTTCTGACAGGCCTCCACAGGAAATAGTTTTCTTTCCTCAGACTACTTTTTGAACACACCTCTCGACAGAACGGAGCTAGCTTTCGGTCGCCTTCCCTCAGTTAGAACTCAAACCATCGCAGCCTTGTTGTTGTCAGCGTGACCCGTGAGCACTTAGGGAACGCTGTGGTTTTACTGATTGGAAAATGATCCGATTTTTCTATTTCCGCCCTCTGATCAGAGCCAGAGCAGACTGTTCCTTGGTACATCGTCTCTGTCGTCTTCTGTAGGTTCTGCCGTTCTGCTCTGAGCACGAAGCAACCAGCATCTGATTAGATTTCTTTTTTTTTTTTAAGATGATGCACTAGTTACGAAACAAACAAACAAAAAAAACCTCTCCTGTTAATTTTTTAATATTTAATATTTCTCGCCCTGAGAAACGTTGTGGCCTTCACACATTATCTCCTGCATAGGGCTGGAACAATTAACCGGAATAATTCTGATAAGCTATTTTAGTAACTGAAATAATTCTCAACTAATTTAGTAATGGATTAATTGTTAACTGGAGTACACAGACCAAACAAAACAAGGCAATTTGCTGAAAAAAACAACAGCCCCAGAGCAGTAATTGAGCCAAAACTGTACAAAAAATACATACATTTTGCAATTAAGAGATAAAAAAACACCTTTGTAAATATATCTTATGCAGAACTCCTCCTCCACCACCTCACTAGATATCAAACTTAGTGGCATTGTTTTTTCTGGTTCAAATTCTTTAATAAAATATCTCCAATTAAGCACCTTTTGCTGTCCAATTATTAACTGCTTAATCAAAAACATTGTCAACAGATCAGCCCTTAAATGTACTAAAGTCAAGCAGAAAGGCCTTTACACATGTTGATGTCAGATGTGTTTTTTCTACCTGCAGATGTGTCACAAGGTTCAATCGTTCGCAACAGGAACGCTTTGTTCTTGAATTTAAAGGCAATAAAATGTTCATTTTCTCTTTTAAGAAAATCAATTTAATTATTTACATGTTTTATGGATTTTCAATATTGTGCAAAATGAAAAATCAGCATAATGTGCAAATTTTTTAATCCAAGTAATTGTCAGTACGATCAATTACCAAAACAATTGTTTGCTGCAGCGATTACAAACAGTAACGCCTCTTCCACTCATTCCTATCGACCATCAGCCCGGGTGGCACACACCAGACATGCCGATTTGAATTTTCGAGCAAAACGCACTCTTATTTTTCCTCTTTTTGGCTCTCTTTGTCATAAACAAAGCCTAATGCCTCTGGATAGGATTTCCACATGACGTAGCCAACAAAGATTGAGAGGGTTCAGCAGAAGACTCTCGGTCCAGGTGGAGAGAGTGTGCAGGTTCCAGTGGTGGTGTCGCAGGGCACGGGATACTTAGTATTAGTCTTGAAAGCTCTAAATCTTCTTATCTACCCACCCATTACAGAAGCAGATAAAGTTCGGCAGTGGCTGACGAGGGGAAATAAGGGATGGGATTAAACTGAGTATTAAACTTACTGCTTGTTTGAGGCATATTTATGCATTTGATCTAACCTCTCGCTTGTTGCCGGCGCAGCCCATGGTGAAAGCGTCCCCGTGGGGGAGCCACCATGGCAATGGCTGGGGCGGAGGCGGAGGCGGCGGCGGCGGCGGCGGCGGAGGCGGGGGCATGTCTTGGGGCCGGGACCACCGCAGGGGCAGCGGCATGGGCGTGCCCGGCTCCGTCAGTCACGCCTCGCCCCTGAAGAAGCCCTTCTCCAGCAACGTCATCGCCCCGCCCAAGTTCCCGCGCTCCGGAGGGTCTCTGGGGCCGAAGTCCTGGATGGAGGAGAACATGTTTCGCACGGACAGCAACAGCAACACCATGTTGCCCCTGCAAGTATGAATTCACATGATTTCAGCATTCGTGTTAAACTGAATTCGTTTATGCTTGTGTCGATGCGCATATTAACCCAATCATAATGCTGAGTTTTTGTCTTTCCTGCTCTCTTCTCAAATGTCCCATTTAGTCGCTTTACAGTCGATACATTTTCCAGGTTTTTATATCACAGACCAGCACAAAGGGTCAACATGTAATTTAGGATGTTTTCGCCCCTGATAGTCCAATAGACTGGGTTTGATTGGGAACCAAAGTTGCAACATTTATTACATGTTGAGCTGGTGCGGTTCGCTTTCACACTGCACTGTGCGAAACGATTCCCCTCCTTACCTGTGGTTGTGCTTCGCCAAGAGCCGCTGAAGGGAACAGCATGAAAACCTCTGAAGTCGACACTGAGAGCAACTTCCTTCTTTGCAAAATGTTTTAAAAAAAAAAAATGGAGTAGCGTGAGGGTTTAGCAGTTTGGAAAATAACCACAAGGCAGTTCTCCTGCTGGCACTAGATGAGCGCTTTTGTTTTGGTTCATTTACCCAGAATGCCCTGCACTATAGTCCACTTCCTGCTTTTAGAGCAGATTCAGATCCACTAGTGTTCACATATGTATACAAAACTGAACTAGAGTTCACTTCAATCAAAGCGAGACAGAAGGTTTTAGGCGGATCGGAGTTTGCTTCAGCATCAGTTTAATTTCACATTCTCACCTCCACAAACAAACCAGACTTTCTAGACAAACGAACTAGAGTTCGATTAAAGAGGACTAAATGGGGCTGGTGTGAATGCTGTCTTAATGTCAGTATAAATCCAGGGGTCTTGTGAAGGTCTTGCCGGTTTACTGGAGGACATGAGAGAACAAATAGCATCTTGAAGAGCAAGGATCGCAGCCGACGTCAAAAAATAACAAGCAGGGTTAGGTTTTACGACAACAATGTCACAGAGAGCCCTATTCTATCCTTCATCTGAAAACGAAAACAATGGAGTACAGCTGTCAGCCCATCGAGACATGAACCGATAATGAACCATCAGTCAGAGACGGAGCCAGGAGGTCACTTTAACTCTGGAGGATGTTTTCTTTTTGACAGCTGTCAGTCATTTTTTCACAAATCTGTAATTTAATGACAGAGTGAGGAGCCTCCTGTTTGAAGTGACATACAGGCAGACATGTCAGAGTTTTAATGCATTGACTCAAGGGAGCTGAACACAAATGTACACCAAACTTTTCACATATTCATTTGGAAATTGCTACGAAAACCATTTATCATTTTCCTCCCGCCGCACACTTTATGTACTACTTTATGTTGATCTACGAGACAAAATGCATTGAAGTTTGTGGTTTTAATGTAATAAAATGTGGAACGGCTCAAGGGAGAAGAATATCTCAAGGCACTCTGAAGAGCCGAATCACTAATTCACGTCTTTGTTTCTAAAGATTTCGGTGAATTTGTTCTCCTAGAGCCTGAACGTTGTGCTTCTGAAAGGAAACTCAGCCATTCAAATTAGATATCGGAGGAAACAATAGCCGAGTTTCCATTCACTAGGAAAATGTGAATTGATCCCTTAATCAAATTGTAAACCAGCCTGTCCTTTTGGGAATAATAATGGCCGTAATTTAGTTTGAACTCAAATCAAATGAAAGCCGAAAGGAAAGTTTTAAGCAGCAACTGCAGTCGACATCCTTCAGAGGAAAATTGACTCTTTTTGGAGCGTCTGTCGTCTTTGTGGATGTTTGGCGTATCCTGCCGTGCCTGGAAAGATGCGATCGATCGCTGGGTTTCACTGCGTTGGCTCAGACTGAAATCTGCTGATCCAACATGTCGTCTCACTCCTCGCCAAGTCCGACGCAATTTGCAAAACTTGTTTAATTTAACACCTGGTGTACGTTAGATCTTTTGCTGAAACGGGCTGTTCAGGACAGGTCTCTCATATTTTTTGACTTCCCAATTTTCATACACAATGTGTGGGTAAATTTCACAATTAAAGATAGCAAATGAAGATGTAGTAGCTTTCCCAGAAGCTACTTAGAGAAAATTCGATTATGAATTCTTTCCATTCACCTGTTGCTATTTGCATTTTTTTTTCTAATAATAAATGCACTTTATTTTCCAAAACTATCATTTTGGACGTAAAACCCTCTTCAGTAAAGCACTTTCGTCTCAATTGTTTTGCCTAATGACTCAAATGAACCACATCGAAACATCTAATCTAAGCTTCTTTTCTCAAATGTACCGCAGTGCCAAATCGACAACTGATCAAACACCTGGACGAGAAGCATTTAGGAACAAATCTCATAAGAACTGGCCTCTCTAGATATCAAACTGAGTGTTTCCTTTCGCCTACTGAAGCCAGCGTGATGACAGGCTTGACTGACGACTGATTGGGGAACTGAAAGGAAGAAGTATTGTGTGCTCTGCATGCTGTGTTATTAACAGGGTGCAGTCGTCTGTTCTCAGAGGCAAACTCTGGACAGTATCGGGATCCGGTTGTCCAGACATTCTCCAGACTCCCTCAAGCTGTCCTCTAGCTGAAGACCTGATGTTTTTCTTGTTAAATTCTCCCATGAAGCCATTCGGGCAGAAACTGCTGAGGGAAAATCACCAAGTTACATCCGAACACTGAACCAAACTGTCCCACTTCTTCCCTTCTAAAAGGTTTATTTAATAATCTATACTTGCTGAGGCCTCATCAGACACTTAGTTTTTCCTACGTTCATTAAATGGGTTATATGACTCATTCAAAACTCAACTAATGATATCAGCCTGAATGAGGTTGCCGCCAAGTTGTTGCTATGAGTTTGTATTTTTAGTTGCGTCGGTGCCAAGAAGAACAACGCTTCCATTCCAGGAAGCAGGCCTGACTTCATGGATAAATTTCCATAAACAGTGTCAGACCCAGAAATTTTTCAGATTCCAAGTCTTTTCCTTCCTTTCTTCCTTCCTTTTCTGTTTAACGTTTGGCAGTCGCTGACAGAGCGCATCTATGCAGCGTCACCTTTCCACAGTCACATGGGATTCAGACTTACGACGGTAAGAGAGAGAGAGAGCGAGCGAGGGAGGGAGTCGCCTCTGTTCTCGGTGTCAGAGGTCAGATTAATTCCCCAACCACATTAGTTCAGGCTGAAATTGATCGTCACTAAGAGAATCGATTTTTGTTACAAATGAGTCAAATTTTTAAGTATAAATATTTCTTCCAATAAAGATATTGCTTTATCTTCGAGTTTGAACATGCTAGGTATCTCTGCTTGCATTTCTGACACGTTAGCAGGAGTGAAGGGCGGATTCGTCTTTCCCCGCCCCCCCACCGAGACTGAAAACCACAGAGAAATTTCCAAGGATGCCATTCCATTCTTGTAATTCGTACTTTCACGGGTTCATAAAACGATGTTTTAAGTCGTTCAATTATACCGAATGAGATCAAACTAATCATATTTCAGCCTTGCATTGTGACGGCTTTCACATGCAGAACCTTGCGGAGGTATGAATGTCCTTTCTGGAAATAAAAGGATTCCGAGCTTTCACATTTCTTTACGATCTAATTGTATACAACTCAGTTCCTTATAGTTGACCAGCCTCTCACTGGCTGACCTCCAGGCCCTCTAATTGAATAAATATGGAAAGAATGTTAATCTGAATGTACGGTCCCCTGCATGTTAAGCCCAATAGCCGCGTTTCAGAGGCTTTAATACTCACGAGCCAAAATCACAAATCTGTGACAGATTTACACATGCATCATGGTGTGTGTGCTTCCTTCATGTCTGGCGCAAACATCTACAAACATCCCCCCCATTTTTTCTTTTTCTTTCACTTTTCCAGGACCGCTCCAGAATGTACGACAGCCTGAACATGCACTCCCTGGAGAGCTCCCTGATCAACATCATGCGAGTGGAGCAGGATCCGATAAAAGGTAAGGTGGCCTTTTCTCTCTTGGTCTCCGCCCCTCGTGGGTGGAGGTCAGAGGGAGGCAATCTCGCTCGGGGAATCGTCTCCAGGAGCCGACGAGCCTGTTTCTCCCACAGACGTGTTGTTTTTTTCCACACGCGAGCTTATTTACCTCCCCGCTGAGAGCTTAATGCCGGTGCCATCAGCTGCACGTTCAACTGACCCTTAAAGGTCTGGTCTAGTGGTTGGCTTAACCTGGCCAGCAGAACCGGCCTGCTGTTTTGTTTTTTGGGGGGGGGAGGTTTTGTGCATCAGTAAGAGTGAGAAGAGAAACCAGCCTTTGAAAATTCAACAGCTCGTGAAGGAGCGCTGGGCTTCTTCTGAATTATTTCTAATGGTGTGACAGCGACAGGCAGAGAGTGCGACACTGTCCTGGCCTCTGGCTCTCAGCTGCTGAACATCAGAGTAGCAGTGTCGGATGACTGCACCCCTCGCGCCCTCCTCCTCCTCCTCCTCCTCCTCTTCCTTCTCCTCCTCCTCTGCCTCCGTCTCCGCCGCCGCCTGCCAGTGGCTCATTTACAGCCGCGCGAGCCATATACGCTCTCACTTTACAATATTGAAAGAACAGAGGAAGAACATCGGTGGCACAAGCAGGCACGTCTGCTTTGGTTACTGATTTGTTTGTGGACAGGCAATAAGCGCCGTCATTCCTTTTCGTTTTATTAGCAATCCACCTGTGCTCCTCTTCCACGAGCTATATATTTATTTATTTATTTGCTGGGTAGAGGGGGGGGGGGTTCTGCTTGAACAGATGGACAGGACATGGACCAGTGTGCAGAGCAAAAGAGAAGACGGGAGGGGGGCGGGCTAATTTTAGATGAGATCACCCTTCCGCACACTGTTTATGACAGCCAAGAGGGGAGATGAGAGGGACGACGGCTTACAAGGCCCTGACAGGCTATTTACAGCATTACCACTTTATTATGCTTAACAGCTTTTAAATATAAGAGCACATGGTAAAATGATCAGTTTTCATGAGCTTGTTAGCATAAGAAGCTAAGAACTTTTTAAGCTATCGAGGCTTTTTTTTTTTATCTCTTCCAGCCACGAATGAAACATTTCAGATTTTGGTTCCGCTTTGGTAGATAAACAAGAGTAAAACGCAGACGAGCCCATTATCTGCTCCACCACGACTCATCTGCAGACTGCAGCTTCTGTGCTGGAGCTTTGGCAGAACCACGCCAAAGTGTCCTGCCTTGTAATTCTTGCCATTGTCTGCAAATGCAGTTTCAGCTGGTCAGTGCAGGTCAGACGGCCTGAAGAAGAGGGTTCAGAAGTCACATCTTCAAATTCTCAGCATTCACTTGCAAATGGCTGTGCGGATGACACAGCGCTAACGGTAACCTACAGACAACGATTAGGTTACTTAAAAAGTGGCGTGGTTGGTGCAAGTTCCTCACAACAGGAGCCTTTTCGTCATCCGTCACATGACACAACTACAAATCTCTGTGAATTCTCAGGGAATCCGCAAAGCCATGAAAACTCTTAAAAATATTAAAATTAAGGCCTTAAACTGTCTTAAATTCAGTAAAAATGTAAGTAGGCCTTAAATATGTTAATCACAGGTCATGTTTTGTCCTGGCAGGATGATTTGTATCTTATATATATATATAAATACATATATATATATATAAAAAAAAAAAATTCCCTTCTCACCCACCGTGGGTGGTTCTTATCCTCTGAGCTCGGGTCCTCTACCAGAGGCCTGGGAGCTTGAGGGTCCTGCAGTATCTTGGCTGTGCCAAGGACTGCACATTTCTGGACTGAGATGTCTGATGTTGTTCCTGGGATCTGTTGTAGCCACTGCTCCAGTTTGGGGGTGACTGCCCCGAGAGGCCCGGGCAATACAAACACCCTGTGATCTTACATGAGCCCTCTCGGTTCCTCCACCAAGGCTGGTATTTCTCCAGTTCCTCATTATCTTTTTCCTGAGTGTTGCAATCAGCAGTATTACTACATCTACCTAACAACTTTCCTCATTTTATCACTATAACCGTATATCTGGTTGGTTTCGCCATTTACCATTCTGTCTGTCTGGATCTAAATCCATAGGATCTTGGCTCTGTTCCTCCACCACCTTCCAGAATTGTTTCCACTTGATGGGTTTCCAGTCCATATGCCTGAATGTTTCTGCCTATACACACTTGGTTGTAATGTCGTTCCGCTGTACGCTTTCCCTGCAGTATCACACCTACTGTTATATGCTGGACTGTCTCAGGCCTCCACCCACACAACCTACATAGGGTCTTGTCTGGTGTGGTAGATCTGAGCCTCTATTGTCATTTGGGCTGTTCTGGCGACATGATGAGGCCTCTGTGCCATCCTTGAGCCCAGCACTGACCAGTAGTGGATTTACTGATGCTCAACCTTAGGTTTGTTGCTGGTGGTGTACATCCCATGGAGCTTGTCCTCCATGATGGTATCTGGCACTTCAACCTCTTCCTATTATCTGGGACATTCATGAGCACATTGTCTGTTGGCTTTGTCCTGGTGATGTTTGGATCTGGTTGGCTACGTCCTGGACAAATTGGTTCTCACTCACTGTCTCACCTCCATCTTTACTGCTCGTCTTTGATCTCCAAGTGTGGATTTAGGATGAACCCTCTCCATACATTATTAATGCCTAGTCTAATATCTGTGGCTTTTATCTCCTTGTATTCATTCCTTCCAGCAGGTATCCCAGTTACTGGCAGAGGCATAGTGTTTGTCGCATGGGATTTTATTCTTGCCCATTGGGCAGCCTCTGGGACTTACCCCTTGTTGTTAGGTATTTGGCTGTCTTTCCTTGTAGCTCATCGAGGTTGCCATTTGCTTGTAGGTATACCTAGGTACTTGTAACTGTCCTCTATATCAGCTATTGTCTTTCTGGGTGGACCCACTTCTGTCTGGATGACCAGCACATTTGCGACTAACCAGCGCCTCTAGTCAGATAGCATCCCAATGTCCGTGCTGTAGATCCTGGTGGTGTGGATCAGTGAGTCGATGTCTCGCTCACTCTTGGCGTACAGCTGATGTCATCCATGTAGAAAGGTGACTGATGTTGGCCCCATTTTTTGAGTCGGTATCCGTAGCCAGTCTTGTTGATAATTTGGCTGAGGGGGTTTCAGGCCTATGCAGAACAGTAGCAGGGACAGAGCATCTCCTTGGTATATGCACATTTGATGGACACTTGTGCAAGTGGTTGCAGTTGGCTTCAAGGGTGGTTTTCCACAGCCTCATTGAGTTTGCAATGAAGGCTCTCAGAGTCCTGTTGATGTTATACATCTCTAAGCATTCAATGATCCAAGTATGCGGCATTGAGTCTATAGGCTTTCTTGTAATCAATCCAAGCCATGCACAGGTTGGTGTGTCGGGTTTTGCAGTCTCGGGCAGCTGTGCGGTCTCACGAGGAGTTGGTGTTTGGCTCCTCTGCTATTTACACCGATACCTTTCTGTGCCATGCTCATGTGCTTATCCATGTGTTTGCTTATCTTGGCCGCTATGATGCCTGACATGAGCTTCCAGGTTGTGGAGAGGCAGGTTATTGGTCGGTAGTTGGGTGGGACTGGACCCTTTGATGGATCCTTCTGGATTAGGATTGTCCGCCCTTCAGTTAACCATTCAGGGTGAGTCCCACTTTGTAGCAGCTGGTTCATTTGGCCTGCCAGTCGCTCATGGAGGGCAGTGAGTTTCTTTAGCCAGTAGGCATGGATCATGTCAGGCCCTGGTGCTGTCCAGTTTTTCATACCTGAGACTCTTTCTTGGACATCTGTCACAGTGATGGTTACCGGGGCTTGCTCAGGGAGGTTGCTATGGTCAACCATAGCAACCTCCCTGAGAGATCAACCACTGTGCATTGCTGTTGTGGGACGCCTCCCTTTCCCATATGCCTTTCCAGTATTGTTCAGTCTCCAGCCTTGGTGGGTCTGCTCTGTTGTTATTACCCTGCCATTGAGAGTACACCTTAGCTGGTTGAGTGGAGAAGAGCCGGTTAATCCTTCTGGATTCATTCTCCCTTGTGTATCTCTTTAGGCGGCTGGCCAAGGCTTGGAGCCTCTGTTTGGCAGTTTCGTGCTTCAGGTATGGGCATCTGCCTGTACTTTCTGGGTACTTGTCGTTTCATTGTACCCTTGTGGAGCTCTGATAGTTGGCTCACTTCCCTCCTTGTTACCTTGATTTTAGCCTCTAACCTCTAACTATATATATATATATATAATGTCTTAAAATTGAGTAGGTGAAACCTGCAGAAACTCTTGATTTTAGCAGGATTTTATGTGGTGCAGTACAACAAAACTGTGAAGTGGGATAAAAATTATGATCATGGTTTTCTTTTGTGTTTTCTTTTACAAAAGAAAATCTGAAAAGCACCGCTGTGCATTTTTATCCAGAGCCCTCCTCACTCTGATGCACTTGAACCATTTGTCTTCAGACACATCCTGTGTGTGTAGTTTAATGTAAACTGTTCCTCACAATTCCTAGGGTTAGAGTAAACTGACTTATATAGCGCCTTTTCAGACATACTGACCACTCAACGTGGTGCACAAGAAGAACGTGTATAAAATTCCATACTGTGACTTTGCAAACTCCCAAAAGACCAAAAGATGAGACTGCAGAGAAAAGGCGACTCAACCAAGTATTGACGAAGGGATGCTGAAGGCAAATGCTCAGTGAGAGGATATTACAAGGAGACACTAAATGCTTGACTGTAACTCGACACCATTTTAATATTAAATAATACTGAAACATCCTCCTCTGTTTGCTGGTACCGCATAAAAATGCCATTTAGGCCTGTCGCTATAACACGTTTTGCCGGGCGATAAATTGTCCCAAAACTGATTGCGATAAATGATAATATTGCCGTTTTGAAACCATTTCCACGTAATATGTTCAAAATGCTATAATATTGCAAGTAGCCTCTCTCAAAGACTCGTAAACTTCATTGAAACAGGACACTCCACACGAGAACAGGAAGAAATTTTAAATATCCAAAATAAGACACAAAATCAAAAACAATAAATCAAAAGGAAGTAGAAACCACACACAACCAAAATCATAAGACGGATCATTAAGTGAATACCAGTACTTCCAGCATGAAGCCAGCTTTAAAAAGAAGCGAAGATTCACCTGTTCTAAAAAGAAATGTAAATAAAAAACAATGTAATTAGTGAAAAAAAATGTCATAAATGCTCTTTTTTTTTGTTGTTTTTTAATCAACGTTTGTCTCATTTTTGCCTGCAGCACACAGCTGTGCTCTCCCTGTTTGTCGTTTATCCGTTTCTGCATCAGTTGCCATGTAAATGCGTCGGCCTCATCCTGTCCTCTCCCTCCGCCGCTTCCCCCGCCCCTCCCGTTGGTATCTGTATTTGTATTTCTGTGGTGTGTGTCTGAGTTTGTAACATAACGTGTGTGTTTCTCATGTCAGGCCGTGTGGGCTGCCCTAACCCCGGGGCCGACGGCCTTCTCATGCTCAATGGTAATTATCTGGAAGCGTCGTCTCCCTCTGTGTCTCCCGCTCCCCTCGCCGCATCCCCTGTTACTCTTTGACCTCATTAGACTCACACTTCACCACCTGCAGGGCTCCTCGTGTAACTCTTGGAGGCTTTCTATTTTAAAATGCTGTCACACTTTTAAGAGCAACATACTATAGATGCTTTAGTATTGATGCTCTGCATTGTTATGCTTTGTTATGTCTAGTTATGGGGACAGACTCGTATGCATGCCTTTTAATTTGAAAAAAAATCTAAATGATTTTGTTTTAATTTGTTCTAAGGATAAGAAAAAAAGTCTAAATCTTTTTTTTGTTGTTTGTTTGTTTTTTTGTGGCCGATTTCTGATCCCAAGCCCATTTGGATTGTCTAGAACACACGTTTCAAACTCGAGGGACGTGGGCCAAATCCAGTCCGCCACAGCTTCTTGTGTGGCCCTCTGGGTTCCAGATTAAACACCACGTGTGCTCATATTTTGAGAGTTTATTGCAGGGGAAAAAAAATGATAATAATAAATCCAAATTAGTACCACGAACACTTTGATCTTTATTGCAAAACAAAAAACTAAATCCTGGAAGGACTAAAGAGATATTGAATAATATAATTTAATTTTAAGAATTCAATGATATTTTAATAGGTTCTGAACAGGTTTTATCGATACATTCTGGCACAGCTGGCCCTTTAAGAGCATTCATGATCTTGTTTTGGCCCAAAACAAAAATGAGTTTGACACCCCTAGTCTAGAAAATTAAGCTCCTTTACTCAACTCTGAGATTTCTGAAGTCCTGCCAACAAACACGGCATATTTCACAGCAGACGATGTTTTGCTCTCTCTTGCTCCTCTGCAGTCTGAATGTTCTTGAGACACTGCAGATGGTTCACTTTTAGGCAGGCCATTCCATTCTGTTAATTAATTACTCAAGTTAGTTGATTTGTAGTTTGGACAAAGTTATGAGATAATTGCAGATTAAAGTCTAAAGTCACAAAATACCGTTTGACAAATGTGTGCGCAGCTGAACCTTGCCCTCTTGTACTTTTCTACATGCAGCCAGAAGCTATGGGAGACGTCGAGGTAAATACTGCAATGTGTCTGTGTTCTCTTGTGGCATGTTTTCCTGCTTACTTTAAATGGGCTTTGAGAACTTGCTGTATTTTGGATCTTAGGTTTTAGAACATGTTGGGGGTTTTTATTTGTTCTGAGGAAGAAACTCCTTTTTCCCCCTTTTTGCTATAAAAAAACAAAAACACAATTATTTTACTTACCAAATCAGAATGATAACAATTGGTTTCCAGATCTGGTCTTGACTGATAATCTCTTTCCATTATCTGTAAATATTGGATCTGAAACGTCCAGTTATTGTTGTTTAGGTGTCTTTATATAGATCAATCAGCTTAACTTTTTATATATACATGCATTAAACGAGGAGGAAAATGGTCTCCAGTTGGTGGAGAAAAAACATACGCAGTTACTTTTGAAATGATAAAATAGAAACAATTTAAAATAATAAAGGTTTGTAACCTTAACATAAATAATAACAACATGTTTGGGATAGGGCTGCACAGTGGCGCAGTGGGTAGCGCTGTTGCCTTGCAGCAAGAAGGTCCTGGGTTCGATTCCCGGCCTGGGGTCTTTCTGCACGGAGTTTGCATGTTCTCCCTGTGCATGCGTGGGTTCTCTCCGGGTTCTCCGGCTTCCTCCCACAGTCCAAAAACATGACTGTCAGGTTAATTGGCCTTCCCAAATTCTCCCTAGGTGTGAGTGTGTGTGTGCATGGTTGTTTGTCCTGTTTGTCTCTCTGTGTTGCCCTGCGACAGACTGGCGACCTGTCCAGGGTGAACCCCGCCTCTCACCCGGAACGCAGCTGGAGATAGGCACCAGCAACTCCCGACCCCGTTAGGGAGAAGGGTGACAGAAAATGGATGGATGGATGGATGTTTGGGATACTGCTTGGTAACCATTGAGTTCTTAAGATGTGAGTGACGTAGACATGGAATGTCTGGTTGATTAAAAATGTCTTTTCAGGCATTTCAGATTACCGATTGGATTTTCAAAACATGAAAACAGCCTTAAAATTTGAGCTCTTGAGAGCTTGTTTCTTCCTTCTCTGTAAAAGGTCTTACCCACCAGGCCCGGTTCTGCAGAATTACATTCAGGTTGTTCAGTGCAGCCCTCGCCGCTGACATATATGTGCCTAACATTTTGGCCATGTTCGGCTGAATGTGAGTCGGTCGTTGACAGGCAGGTGCTGCAGGTTTTAACACCTTCTATGTTCAAAGGCCGACTTTGTGACTTAAAGTATTCAAGCCTTTTGATCCTGACCATGTTTTAGTGCGCTAAAATCACTGGATCTTATTTAGGGGTTTCATGGTAAATGGGGCTGAATAATGTAAATATGCTGCTATTGTGTTGGTCATATAAGGTCCCAGTGAGGTACTTTCAGGTTTCTGATGATAACATGACAAAATGGGAAAAGTTCAAGGGGTGTGAATACTTTTTAGGGTTCTTTAGGTTTGATTCTTTGTTTTTTTTAAAGTCCAAATTAAATGACTTTTGAACCTTTTGAGAGAACCTCGTATATTCTTTCCTTGTCCGGAACATTTCTAACACTGAGCTGTCTCAGTTTGTAATTCAACCTTGTTAAGTTAATTACATTTTTTTTGCGTTTTTGTATATTTACAGTTGGCGAACCGCTTCACTTTTCTTTTTTTTTTCATGCCACAAATAGTTTCAACATAATTATAAAAGATTACATCGTATATGTTTGCCTTTGGCAAAACTGGTAATGACATTTTTAGAAGAAAACCTGATTTTTCTGTTACCAGTTTAATTATTTTTATTAGGACGGATAATAAACTGAACACTTCGGAGGTCACATGATTTCGTTCCCAGCTTTTCAGTCCAGCCATGCGGCTCTGCGCAGAGGGCAGATTATTGCGTGTCACAGTCACAGATCTGCCAAAAACGAAACTGCACATAATCCTCGCTTTAAGCTGCTGCTTTGTCTCGGCGTTGCAGTGCGATGAAAGTGGACAGGTTATTTTATAGAGCACTTTACTCTCTAATCTGTCCCTCTGTAAAGAGGAGAAATGATGCTCCCTTATAGAGGCAGCACTGCCAGGACGCTTTCTGCAAACGCCCGCCTGTGCTTTGCTGCAGTCTCACCTTCCTGTTCGTCTTTGCCAGGCCGCTCCTCTCTCTTCCCGATCGACGACAATCTCCTCGACGACGGCCACGGCAACCAGGGTGTCCCGGGTGTCCTCGGCTCCCCCAACTGCTACCCCCACCAAAACGGGGAGCGCATCGAGCGCTTCTCCCGTAAGGTGTTTGTGGGGGGCTTGCCTCCTGACATAGACGAAGGTGAGGATGACTAGACTGGATCCACGTTTGGGTTTTTTCACTTTTTACATCTGTCTGGGTTTTTTTTCTTTCTCTCTAAACATCGATTCAGATGAAATCACCTCAAGCTTTCGTCGCTTTGGTCACCTGGTGGTCGACTGGCCACACAAAGCTGAGAGCAAATCCTACTTTCCCCCTAAAGGTATCGACAAAACATATGAACACGTCTGATATTTAACTACCTTCATAGCCATTTTCTATAAATGTTGGCATCCTAAAAAAACAATCCTTAAAGTAAAATCTTTATTTAGTGGGAGAAAATCCCAAATTAAGAAATGATTTAGTAAAATCACCTGGTCTCACAATTATTAGCATCTGCTAACATCCATCATGCGCCCTGCTTAGCCTCACCTCCAGCAGTCATTTTCAATTTCTGGGAAATAATCCATGACGTCGTTTTTCCCCTACGGGGTGTAAATATGATCACACAGAAACCCATTACCCAGAGTCATTAATCCAAATTAGGAAAAAATAGCAGGTGATGTCATTGTCTGGAAGCTGGACCCATTTATTTTGACTATGATGATCATTTATTTCAGCCAGACATTTCACCAACAAAACATAATAATAATAATAAGAAGAAGAAAAAGAAGAAGAATTTACATACTCAAATGCATGTAAATACACCACTTATTCTGTGACTGTGAGTCTGAAAAGGAGTTTGATGAAGTTTAACTTATGTAATCATACCCCTTTTCATTAATTCATAGCATAGTCTTCCTGTTTCCAGTATCCTTTAAAAAATAAAAAAATAAAAAATAAATAAATAATAAATTAATTAATAATAATAATAATAATAATAATAATAATAATAATAATAAAATATAGCTCAATAAACATGGCAGAGAGATGCTTGATGTACAGGATTTTCTGCTCCAGGGTTTCTGAACCACATGCCAAAACGACAAATCTGTTTAGCCACCCATCATTTAAACATGAAGTGATTTATGAGGAAAAGGGTGCAAAAAGGGGCTGGAGTTTATGCTACATATATATTTGTAGTACATTTATTAGCCTGGATATGGATAAATATTTGTTATTTATGGGAGGCTTAGTCCTCCCATTCAAGTCTTCTTTTTGAATTCTCGAATCAGGGGAAATGTTTTGTTTCAGGGCCATTCATTGTTATTCACGTGTGATAAATTAAGTCATTAAACTCATTCAAATCACTGTTGACCAAAATAATCATGATTATAATATTAGTCATAATGGAGTTGGTTACGCAAAGTGACGTTTTTGTACTGAATCCACATTAAGACCTTATGTGTGTGTGTGTGTGTTTGTGCAAGGATACGCCTTCCTGCTGTTCCAGGAGGAGAGCTCGGTGCAGGCCCTGATTGAAGCGTGCATGGAGGAGGATGGAAAGCTCTACCTGTGTGTTTCCAGCCCCACCATCAAGGACAAACCAGTGAGTTCCGCGTGCAGCGGCATCAAAAAGGCATCGTCGTGAACGCATTTCACGTCTTATCAAGAGACGTGAGTCAATCTTGAGCCGTATTTGACTCCAGGTGCAAATCCGACCATGGAACCTGAGCGACAGTGATTTTGTGATGGACGGATCGCAGCCTCTCGACCCCCGTAAAACCATCTTTGTGGGAGGCGTCCCTCGTCCCCTGAGAGCAAGTACGTACCCTCCTCTGAGTTAGTCGTTCTCTGGTAAACTCTAAAGCGCTGATTCTCTGGGCTGTTTTGAAGGATTTCAGTTGAAATGTTCACATTTTATCTACTGCTAAGATTTATTCAAGCTAATCGTTTCCATTCATGCTCTTATTTTTAAATGTGTGAAGACTGTTCATGCTATAGTTCTTTTTCCTCAGTTCTCATTTCCTCAACTCAACTTGTATGTTTGCCCTTGTAGCATTTCAAGGACTGACATCATATAATTTCAGTTGAAGTTAGCACTTTAGCATTAGCTTCTACTAAATACTGTGTTGGCATAGCGCTTTAGTATTTGTGTAAATAATGTTTATGACTAGTGTTTTAGGGTTAGCAAAACTAACATTTTAGTTAGCTGTGCCCACAACTGCTATTATGTCATGTTAACGTTCCTCCATTAATATTCTGGGCTTTTGTTTAGTTGAGCTGGCCATGATCATGGACCGCCTCTACGGTGGAGTGTGCTACGCAGGAATCGACACAGATCCAGAGCTCAAGTACCCTAAGGGAGCGGGGCGGGTGGCCTTCTCCAATCAGCAGAGTTACATCGCCGCCATCAGTGCAAGATTCGTCCAGCTGCAACACGGAGACATCGATAAGCGGGTACAGTTTGTTTCATTGATAACTCCCACACACCTCGTCATTTAACATGTGACATTCACGCAATATCTCGTTGCAAACGCAGGTGGAGGTGAAGCCCTACGTCCTGGACGACCAGCTGTGCGACGAGTGCCAGGGCGCTCGCTGCGGTGGGAAATTCGCTCCCTTCTTCTGCGCTAACGTCACCTGTCTCCAGTACTACTGCGAGTTCTGCTGGGCCAACATCCACTCCCGCGCAGGGCGAGAGTTTCACAAGCCCCTGGTGAAGGAGGGCGCTGACCGCCCGCGCCAGATCCACTTCCGCTGGAACTAACAGGGGTCACGGGGGGCTCCACAACCAACGGTGACAGTCAGAGTTAAGGGAAACGCCGGCTAACGGGGAAAAGAGCCTGGCTCTGCCTCTCCTGCTAAACTAAGCTATCAGTATAATCAAGTGCGCAACACTATACAATATATACTATATATAGCTCTATATCTTTTGTAGCAGCCAAACACCGCAAGCCTCAGTTTTTCACCAAAACCCCCCTCACATCTCAGGCTCTGACAACTCTACAACTCTTTTGTGGTACTTTCATCTTTTTCTAAGTGGAGATTTAAAAGAAACAAAAAAGAGATTAATTTTTGTAGCTCTTTATTATGATTATGATTATGATTATGATTACCATTATTATTTTTGTATGTGAGATTTAAAGTAGATACAGGAATGTTTTTTGCATGGGGGCAGCTCGTCTGTCTGTCTGTCTGCTGCTAGCAACCACACAGTGCGTTCAGTGCACACTTGTTTCCGGGGGGGGAAAAAAAGAAACGAAACAAAAAGACTCTTATTCTCTAACGTCGACACGTGCCGCAGGTGATTTAACCAAAGGTAGCAAAAAACGATAGGAAGCTCAAAACCGACACGCTGTCTGACGCGGAAACAAGCGTTACTTTCTAATGCCGCCACGGGCTCTCTTGTTGTTTTTCTTTTTGTTTTTTTGTTTTTTTTTGTTTGTTTTTTACTTTTTAGAGAGTTTATTGTAAGGAGGAAAAAAAAAACCCAGAAGAAGAAAAGGTTATTTTTTTTGTGCTCATTCTAACTTGTAGAGTGATACCTCAAAACACAAAATCCGGTTTTTCTGCTAACATTTATACTTAAGAAGAAGAAAAAAAAATAGCTATTTTAGAAGCTTTGCTGCTACATATAAATATATATGAATAGATATGTTGGTGTTATATTTAAACCCGAATCATGTAAAATGAAATGCAGTATGCACTCAACCACTTAACGGCGCCACAGAAAGAGTAAGAGTGCATGCAAACCACAATAGGCTTGTAGCTGCAGAAGTAGCATGCAGGATAGAGAAAGAAATAGTAAACCAAAACCTACAAAATCCTATTTTAAAAAGCTGAAATTCTGTACGGGAGCATATCATCAACTGCAGATTCCTAAATGACAAGGCAAAAAAAAAAAAAAAAAAGTCAGATAAAGTTAGGTAAGAAGAAGAAGAAGAAAAAAAAACGTACATAAACTTGCATGCATCGATGTTTCTCTGTTGTTTGATCTGTTTACATACTATCAATACAAAAACAAGTGATATCAGTTCTAACGTAGACTTAGTGGACGCCATCCTTTGGTGACATGGCGCCTTGTGTAGACGAAAAAAAAAAAAATCTCAAAAGCAGAGTGGTGTTCAGTGGTTTGTGTTGTCCATGTGCTGTGTGATTGTTCTTAGTGTAGGCTGAGGCTCTAGTTTAGTTATCAACAGATTACATAGAGATGAATTCAACAACATGCCTTCGCTTTTCCCGCGGTCGGACCTCCGAACGGTCCCCAAGTGATCTGAGTCTGCGGCTCCCTGGCAGGAACAGATGCAAACACAAGAGTGAGATTATTAAGCAGAAGTCGTCATACCCCTTGGACATTTTTCTCACTACAACTACCATTGATGTGTTATAGACCAATGGAAATGGAAATGGAGGAAAATTGCCCGGGCAGATCTAGAGTCTGACGTTTCTTTAGAGAAATAAAGAAGAAGGCCGTTCTGTTGAGATGGAGAGTAGATGTGAACGTCAGTTTCTGGCTCAATGTTCAGAGTCATCTGAAGTCCACTGATTTCTGGTGACCTTTTTTTGTTTTTTCCCCCAAAATTGCAACTGTGCAGCGTCGTCCTTCCACTCCACAGTGATGCTCTGCTTTGTGTTGGTCTGTCACATAAAATTCCAAACGGATACGTGGAAGCGTGTGGTCCTAACACGAATGAAATTTTCTTCTTTTTAAATCGAAGTGTATATCGGGTGTGCGAACGTGTTTGCAGAGCTCCGTATGTTTCGTGACGTAACAGTCACAGCTCCACCATGCGACCAAAGCGCCGCAGTTTTAAGGAAACCTGACGACAAATCGTCTCCCGCCCTGCGCTCTTACAGCGAGGACGATGACTTTGATTAAAAATAAATAAATAAATAAATGATTTAAAACAAACAAAAAAAAAAGCGAATCGTTCGTTTCTACTCGTTTCTGTCGACCCCTCGAAAGACGTTTCGACTAAACCGTTTAGGGACAATCTTTTCTGTGTGGACGGCCGCCCCGCCCCGGCCGTCCACTCAGTAACCGTACACGTGTGTCGCTCCTGTGTCGTCGTGATTTCGGTGTCCGCCCTGTCTCCACCCGAACCCCAAACCGAACCCCGAACCCCACGCCCTCCCACCCTCACCCAAAAATGTGGTCTTCAGTGTTAGTCAAGTGTGTGCTGTTACAAAACCTCAACGGGACGGAAAGTCAAACGTATATATTCTTATTATAGATGGTTCATATAGTTTAAACTGTTTGTGTCGACAATTACTTACCCTTCACTGGCTCTTTGAGATGTTTTTTGATAATATATTATTATTATTATTATTATGCACTACTTTTCTATTCACTCCCCCCACCTAATGATTTCAGCGCAAACGTGGACTCCGCCTATTTATTATAACTGTAAAGATGATTTATTAAATGTTATTTTTCCCCCACGATTGCTTATTTAAGATGTAGCGTGATGCAGTGGTCTTAACTTATCTATGTTCTCTGTGAGTAGAGCCAGAATCCCAGATTTGTTTTTAATAATATATTTTAGTGGAATTTGGTTGTTCAGAGGAGCGGGAGTCCAGGAAAAAAAAAAACAAAAAAACAAACAAAGTGTTGAAGCGAAGGAAACGATCTCGACCCGATTCCCTCCCTGGAGTTACCCCCGATGACGTGTGAATATCGTCACCTGTAACACTTGACTCGTAACTCGTTTTCGTGCGGTTCCTTTTCCTTTTTTTTTTTTTTTTTTTTACGTTGAAACACTGTTCGCTTTGTCCTGTACGTGTCCTCGTGTTGTCCCTTTGTTTTTGTAAAAGCCGTATTTATTTCACTATTTTTGTAGACGAGAAAAAAAAAAAAACAACAAAAAAAAAGAAGATTTTTTTGATTTTGATTGTATTTTTCTATTTAAATAGGACTAATATGACAATTTATTTCCCCCCCGCCCCCCCAACCAATGAATTATGCCCCGAAGGTTGCAGAGGAAACATTTTCATTAGCAACGCCATCAGACGTTTTTGATACGCAGGTAATTCTTATTTTGATAACGCGAGGCACATGTTGTTTGAAGGAAGGAAACATGAAGGTTTTCTTTAAATCTGGGAAGACACTTGACATTCTCGCCCCCCTCCAGATGCCCACTTCCTTCTTTCCTTCCTCCCTTCCCTCCTTTCCTTCCTTCCTTCCTTCCTTCCTTCCTCCCTTCCTTCCCTTCCCGCCCCCCGTTGCATCGAGGCCTCGGCTGCCTGTCCTGTCCTCGTAGATGCTCTGAAACTTGAATATAACACATTTTGAAAGGCCGACTAACCTCGACTCTGTGTTGTGACGTGCAATACTGTTTCTAATGTTTGTATAAAAAGTAAGAACTACAGTGTAGACCTTTTTAAAATGCAGATTTATTTTTTTCATTGCATATTTTGCAGATTTCTGATCCACAGTGTCATTTTTTACCGTCAGAAAAACGAACCCCGTTTTTTCATTGCGAGTATTTTTAAATCCAGATATCTTTGTACTGATGTAAATGATTGTAGTTATTTTGAATAGTGTTTTGCTAACAAAAGGAGAGACTTTTTCATGCGTATTTCTATTTCCTTTCATCTTGTTTTGTCCTGCGTTTTATTTTTTTAACAGTAGCAGGTTTTTTTTTTTTCCTTTCTTTTGTTTTGTTTTTTTTTGTTTGTCTTTTTTTGGAAGAATTCATCATATTTAAATGTTATTGTTTTTGTGGAGGTTTATTTGTATTTTTATGTGGACACATAATATATTTGAGATGCTAACTGCTGAGATATTTTTGAGTTTTTGATTATTTTTAAAGCTAAATATTTGTAATTTTACTGGTAAAGTGACTAATTTCTAAATCAAAGTTTGTGTATAGATTCACAAAGCGGTCTATAAGGTGTTTGGATTGCGATTATTACTGAATGGTTCTTTGATATGCAAGATGAATATCATGGTTATTTTTATTTTTGTTGGTTTTGTATTTAAATGGGGTGTTGATTACAATCTTCTTTTCTTTCACTTCCTGAATAAAGACCCATTCTGTTTGGACACAATCTGACCCAGTGTGTTTTTCCGTATAAAGACCCATTTTTCTTGAGACCCTTTTCACAAATAGCACACTTCACTCTAAAGTTTAGCTTTGTATGTTAGATGGTGAACAAAAGTTATCAAATTTGATCTGATTCAAAGACAAAAACATTGAATCAAAGATTGTTTATCACATAGTAACCTCCCTATCATCTGTACATGCAAATAACCAATAAAAAATGTCTCTGGGGTCCACTTGACAAATCACCTGTTTCTTGGCCTTTGACTTCTTGTGCCACCCCCAGATGGAATGGCGCCCATAGTGGTGTGCCGACTCGCCCTTTTAAGAAGCTAAATCAGACATTACAGTCGACACCTTTAACAAAAACAAAAACAGAGTCCCGCCTTCCAGATTGAAAAAAAACAAGTCACAACTACATTTAGATCAGTTGCTCCTTTGTTGTACACAGAAACAATATCCACTGCTCATCTTGTAGCAATAGTGGGACAGAGTGGGCATGTTAAAGTGCTTACTGCACTGACTTCCTGTTGGCTGCATTTTTATTGACTCATATTTGCAAAGAGCCCTCAGTCCTACTGGAGACCATCATGTCTTGCAGAGTTTAAATATTTGATGTTGTGCTCTCATCTATTTTCTGCTTTAAACATTTTTGTCTAAAATGTTTTGATCAACTTTTTCTTTGTTTTCTTGATAAGCTGAGAACAAGAAAAATATCTATAAGTGCAATTTCTAGTGTAATTTACGTGAATAAGCTACGTTTCAACACCATTTATCAGGAAGTAAAGTGAATAATTACATCAAATGATTTATAATCCTGTGCAATCATCTAGTACAGCAGAACAGGACTACTTCCAACCCGCAGGAAAAAAACAAATGTTCTTTGGGATTGTATTGACACTCAGAAAATCTTGTTTAAAACATTTTTTTTTTTGTTGCAAAACCCTCCTATGCATGTCAGGTTTGGAAGTACAAGACCACTCACGGACCAGGCGTTTCTGTCATAGCAAGCCAAGTTCTGCTGTATAATCTACCTTCTTCATTAAAATAAATGTCTTTTTTTCTTTTTTTTTCTTTTTTTTTTCTGATCCGTGGGCTCTTCGTTGGTCTGCAAGTTAGATTTCACACTCAAACGAGAGCTCCGTTTAGTTTGCCCACCGTTTCTCGGACAGGATTATGAACAGTTTTCAGCCAAAACGTTATCGAGCACAAGATCAGTTTGTCCTTGGCTCGGTTTTCCGTATTTTCTAAAACATGCAAGCTCCGTGATGTAATCTACAAAAGTGAGAACATTTTCACAAAGCAGCGTTGCTCCGAAACATTTGTCGCCGCATGATGGTCTCCATGCCATCTTCCTCTTTGAAAGACTGAATTTGTCTCATTCAGTTTCATATTGTCCAATTCTGACCAAATTGCAATGCAACACACCCAAAGTATCATTGTGTTAATTGGTGGAAAAAAAAAGAAAAAAAGATCTAGAATGCTCTCATTGGTTAATTTTGCGGTCATCTCTCATCCTGATCAGGCATGTGGAGACAGTGGAAAGAAAAATGTCCCTTTTAGGCTGAGCGTGAACAGAAATCTGAAAAGACCAGCTCATGATTCAAAAAGAGTCACAGAAAAAACACACACAATCAAACTTGTGTAGTAATACAAGGTGCACTATGTAACTTTTGAGATTTATTTATTGTTTTTTACATATTTGTTAAAATGATCAGATAATCGGTGAAAAAAAATCAAGCTCATCTAGCTTCTCTGTCATTTGGACGACATACACTGCTGTCAGAAACAGCCAATCAGAGCAAGGAGGAGGGTCTTAGCGCTGTCAATCACCTTGTGTACTGCTAACACCATTACAGCTGAATGGTTCGCTACAACAGAAGCCGCCATGGACGCTCAGGCTAGTCAGCATAGCCACCGGTGACATTCTTGAATGGCGTGTTTTTTTTCAGAAGGTAACTCACTGGGAAAAGGCGGAGCAGCTTGATTTTTTTTTATTTTCACAGGTAATTTGTCTCGCCATGTTGTGACCGTTTTTAACAAATTTGCTAGGAACATATTTTTGTAAAAGTGACATACTGCAACTTTAAATGTGAGACGTGAGCGCATTGAGTAAATGGCGCCAATAACGCGCCAAGAAACAGACACAGCTAACACGTTTGGCTTGGCGCGGTTTCCACGATAAAGGGGAAAAAATACACTGTTGTCAATAATCAAATTTTTCTTTTTCTTTCTTTACTGTCACAGTCCCAGTTTTTTGGTCACAGCTGATGCTGTCATGTTTGTTTTACTTGAATGGCACAAACATTTGAATAATACCATTTTTATGTTCAATATAGTATATATATATATATATATATATATATATAAGGCCATCATTTAAGAAATATGTGGATGTGACAGATAATAATAAGTCATGGCGCCACCTTGAGGTAAACGTTATAAATGCACATTAGAGCCACACAGGTCACCGTGTTCCAAACCATTGTTCTCATATCTGGTTCCCCACTTTATTTCTACAACATGGACCCACCTGAGCTCCACGATTCTCGTGCGAGTCGCACCCGCGCCTTCTTCCGTGACTCCACGGATCCAGACGGCAACATGTGGTCACTGGGTTTGACAAGATCGCAGCCTGTTTGCCTTGGGAAGTTTATGGAGCAAAGAGAAGGGAGTGGATCTGGAGGAAGAGCAGGAGGAGGAGGAGGAGGAGGAGGAGGAGGAGGAGAGGAAGTTGGATGCACTGTGAGACGCTGTCAGCAGCAGAGCGGTGGAGTTCTGTGTCAAACCTGCCAGAAGAACATGTTCTGCGAAGGGAAAGGCTGGAACATGAGCACATAAGGGGACGGAGACACTTCAAAGTGGGGGAATCTTGATCAGGCGGGTGAAGACGCACAGCTGCAGAGCGAGGGGTAAGGACATTTAAGAGTGTTTCACTTGGAGGGATGAGACGAGAGGATGATGTTCCAGGCTATTGTTCTCCTTTTTCTGTCATCAGAGCGAATGAGAAGTGCATGAAAAACACGTCTGATGCAGAGTGAGACAGTGTTCTTGTCTGTTTTCACTTCTCAACTTTTTCCTCCATTTGGAACAGCTGATTAGAAAGACCACCAAAAGTGCTGACATCGATCTCTTGAGACAAACATGCACGTCCACCTGCAGAACCGTCCCCCCGAAGGGACGTAAAAGAACTTTTCCTGCACCTATAAATAGAAACTTCATTTAATCTTTTTTGTTTTTGAAGTTGAACAGCTATTACATAAACCCCAGGGGACTGGCCACTGATTAGCCCTGATACCGAAATATGTGCACGCCGATGACCAGAGGGGCTGTTTAGCACATTCCTGCAGGCGGGTTGGGGGAGTCTATAGGATAGACAAAGCAAATGCATGAGTAACGGAAAGGAGAAACAGCTCGCTCTCTGTTTGAAGACTGCTGAGGGAACGATGTTTCTCTGTAGGCCTGACCCAAATGTTCCACTGACCAGAGACAAACAGCAGATGCATTGCTCGCTTTCTCACACCCACGTTGGCAAATCTGCCAAGAAAAAGCCATGCGCATCCATCATCTCCGCAAATCCCCCTCTGCCGAACTGCTGAAAGACTTCTCACAGGACAGGATTATTTGTCAGTATACATCCATATGCAGTAAGAAGCAAGGAATGTGCGTCTTGAACCTGATGGGTTTGGGTTTCCAGGATGAGAGCTGATTCGCCTGTACTGGGACGTCTTTCCTTATGGGATGTCCTTCCGTCTTCTTCTGTGGGACCAGTGAAGTGCCATTGCTTCGTGTTTAGGAGACAGAAGTGGCGCTTGCGTGTTACGTCATAGCTGGAGAATGTCTTTGCAGAAGAAGACTTGGATTGGAAGATTTTCGTTTGACGTCTGTCTCTCTCTCTCTCTCTCATGTAATCTTGTGGATGGTTCAGAAGTCTGTGGATCAAATATTAGCTGTTCCTGATTACAAAATCACATCTGGCCTCATGCTGCGTTCAATAAAGACAGAACAGTGACAGATGAAAGTGTTTCTCCATACCGCCTGCAGCCGCCATGACGACAACCCTGAGTGAGGGTTCAGACAGAGCTGTCATTTCATTTGTCACCTAATTATCTATAAGAACAAAACCTTCTTCGGTTTTGCAAGAGGACCCTCCCCCCCACCACACACACACACACACACACACACACACACACACACACACCCACACACACACACTTTTTCCCATGTTGTCACATTACAACTGCAGACTTGAATGTATCTTCAATGTAACAAACAGACCAACCCAAAGTAGTGCACAGTTGGGGAAGGAAAGGGAGGAATAGTTTTAAACATTTCTTTATTAATAACATTCTGATCCCTGTTTTTTGTCCCTTTCCCCTCTGAAACCCCTAAATAAAACCCAGTCCGGCCTATGCGCTTCTTCTACTATGTGTCTAATCTATAATAGACACACCAAACTGTTACGAATGCAACAGTTTGGTGTGGAAAATGGTCCAGTCAAAGTCCAGGCCTCATTCCGATTGAAAATAAGTTGCAAGATTTGACAGGTGACGTTCGCAGACGCTCTTTTTCCAGTCTTGCTGAGCTTGATGATATTTGATGGGCAATTATTATTTTTATTCCATTTGACCTTTAGTGTGACGAGGTCACTCAACTGAGAACAAATTCTTATTTTCAGCAACGACCCATTCAGCAAACATTAAATCATCAAACGACGGAATGTCATGTCGCAGAAAATGGAAGAATATCATTCAAAAAGTAAAAGTGCAGCCATATTCAGACTTTGATCATGGCCTTTGGTTTTTACTGAGTTGATAAAATGACAAAATCAAAAAATGATTTCTGGGTAGAAATTGTTTTCCACACGGAAAAACTAACTGTCCTTCAACAAACTATTTGCTTCTGCAGATTTGAAGATGTGGGCACTAATGGGAGCGATCTGTCTGTGCCACTGCGTCACCGGGCAGCTGCTCGAGTCCAAGCTGAAAGGAGCGCCTCGACTGGTCTGCAGCGTCCCCGGGTCGCCCGGCCCGCCCGGCAAACCGGGTCCCGGCGGACCGCCGGGAGCAGATGGGAATGTCGGAATTCCAGGAAGAGACGGCAGAGACGGCCGAAAGGGGGAAAAGGGAGAAAAGGGCGATACAGGTATAATATGGACTCTTTGTTTTGGGCATATGAACTATGAAGAAGAAAATAAAACGTCAAATATTATATTTGTGTAGCAAATAACCACATGCATGCTTCTAAAGAAAATGCCTAAATGTGGCAGTTTTGTGTTTATGTAAATGTAAACAAGATCATTTTCACATATCAACATCGGGCAATCGCCAAAACCCCAAATTAAGAAAATCGGAAAAGACCTTGTGGCGACTCCAAACGGCAAAGACTTAAAGTGAAGGGAACAAAACAGAATGCCAAATCATCACACCTCCTCCACCGTGGTTGTCAGTTGTGAGACTCTGCGTTTTGATTTGTGCTTTGTGGCAAACATTTCCTCTTCAATCTCATCCCAAAAATGTTGTTTGAACAGAAGCAACATACTTTTCCTGCCTCGCAATCCTTCCCATCTAGTCAGTCTTGTTCTGTCATTTCGTAAACATCGTCAGCTTCAACATTTATTATACCAACCTAGGCGCATAGAGTCTGTCGTGAAGTGATTTACATTTTTTTAAAACCACTTTTTCCAAGTTTTTTTTTAAACAAATAACTCGAGATGTGAGCAACAACCTTGCAAACCCCTCATCGGGCAGTGATCATACCTGCCAGTCGACTTCAGTGTTTGTTCTGCCGGTTTTGAGCTCAGAATGGGAGTTTTTCAAACACAGCTGTTTCGTCTTGGCTTGAGTTTCCGTTAAATATTACAGCTCTGACTGTTTTAGTTTGCTGATAGAGAGCTGGAGTTATTGGTATTTGCTAAACCAAGCGTTGTAATTTATGGGCATGTACCAGCAATGCCGAGCCCAAACAATTGCAACCTTGTACATCTGCACCAAACTGTTTGAAGCGACAAAGTGCAGAGAGTGGAAACCAGGAGGATTGATGTGACTTTGTGAGAAGTCACGAGTTAAAATAGATTCATTCATAAAAGTTGGGCCGTTTGGATGTGCGTTTGTTGATTTTCATTTTCTTTAAGAATGCTCCCAGTGTAACTCACTAAAGGATCCAATCTGGCTGTGAAGCCCAGATCCTGTTGATCTCGCCAAAAATAAAATACCAATCTGTCAACACCTTAGAACCCTATAACACCATAAAATCTGTCAGCAATAAAAAAAAAGGAAAAGGAAAAAAAAAAAAAGGGGTTATGTTTTTCATTGTCTGACGACATGGATTCCTGCAGAACCCTCTCGGGCCTACGGAGCATGCTCAAACATAAACTACATCCTTGCTTTGGGCTGTTTACTCTGGATGGAGGTGATCGGGTATAAGGTAGTTCGGAGGAATGCGGCCGCCAAACTATGTTGTTGTTCTAATGTCAAGTTGGCTGCATTCCAGCTGTGACCTCATGCAAAGGGTAGGTGTGGTGCTGAAACTGATTCAACTAATGGAAGAACAAAATAAGGATTCAGCACATAGGTAAAAAAGTCTTCATGACCCATGGACCTTTCGCGTGTCACATAGCAACCACCAAGTGTAGAGCATTTCATCGAGATTTTGTGGGGTAGACCAACACAGAAAAGCGGATAGTTGTGAGATGATGTAAATTTTTCAATATTTTCACAAGCTGAAATACTCTGAGGCCACATTTCTTGTCTTACAGTTAAAAATGCAAAACAATATCATTCTTTTGCATGTTTAATTAGTTAAACGTGCAATATTTTGAGAAAACAAACTAATTTAAAGACCTGTTCTACCTGTCAGAACTGTGTATGGGTCGCCAGTTTTACTGAACCAAATCCCACAGCACATCTACCTGTTAAAGTTGTCAAAGTCAAGCTAGCATCACCAGCCTACTTCCCTCTCCCTTGCTGTATTTTGTTTTTTAATTCAAACTTTTTCCTGACCATGACAATTAGCCTCCCTTTTTCTTTTATATGTCATGTGTACATTTAAGGTTGAGTGCGTTGTGTTGATAACTTGACAGCTAAAACCAGCTAAAACCAAAGGTAGCAGCTTTTTGACCTCCAGCAGGGGAACTGGGGGTCAAACAGGTTGAAAGTAAAGGTATGGTAGGAAGTTTCAGACAAAACGCTATTTCATAGTGTCCCGATAGAACACCCTGCGGTTATAAAGTCACAACCATATCACTGCAAAACTGACATTTAACGTTGATGTTTCTGTTTTAGGGGTGAAGGGCAGAGTTGGCCCGACGGGGAAAATTGGAGAGCGAGGTGAACGCGGCCCCGCGGGAAAACGAGGCCCCGCGGGAGACAACGGAGACGCGGGGCCTCCTGGGCCTGCAGGCCGCGATGGAGATAAAGGCGATAGGGGTGAGCGGGGACCCCGTGGAACTGCAGGAACGTGCAAATGTGGCAGCCTTCTACCCAAATCTGCCTTCTCGGTGGGAATCACCAGCAGCTACCCCGCAGAGAAGACCCCCATCAAGTTCAACAAGGTCCTCTTCAACGAAGGCGGACACTACAACCCCCAGACGGGCAAATTCATCTGCGCATACCCAGGCGTCTATTATTTCTCCTATGACATTACACTGGCCAACAAACACCTGGCCATCAGTCTGGTGCAGAACGGTCAGTACCGCATCAAGACCTTCGACGCCAACACAGGAAACCACGACGTGGCGTCCGGATCCACCGTCATGTTCCTGAACCCTGAAGACGAGGTGTGGATGGAGATCTTCTACAGTGATCAGAACGGCTTATTTACAGACCCCGGCTGGGCTGACAGCCTGTTCTCTGGGTTCCTACTCTACGCAGACACAAACTACTTTGACACACTGGCAGCGGACTACGCGTAGAAAACCCGGATAACAACGCAGAACCACAAACTGTTTGCTACTGTGAGCAATACTCCCTTTAATTATCCGGATTATGGGTTTCATTGCTACTATCACTCAATCAGAACACTTTTGGTGTGAACAAACTATATATATTGTGTTATTTACATGTTTGTACTACTATGGGATTAGCGAAGTATTCATTTAACATTCCGGAAATCTGATGAAGCTTTGGGTGATTTATTTGATTCCGGTGAAAAACTGATTTAGATAAAAAAAAATTTCCAGATAATTTAAGGTGTGAATTTGTTTAGAAAAGAAAAAGACATTCTAATCTTCCATTTGGGAGACATTTTTCACTCTGATTTTGGCTAAGATTCTTCTATATTCATGGAGATCTTTTTTTTAAAACTATTTGTGATTTTCTAAATTAAAGTAATGAAATCCTATAGTTTCAATTATGGACAACCCGGACCATCCTCTTTACGAGAGAGTGCTGCAACACAGACTGCTGCAGGAGATCTTTTCTGAAAAAATGAAATGACGTTTCAAGAATTTGAATTAATATGAGTTTCGACAACATTTCATTTCCCTTTGGGATCCATAAATTATATTTGAATTTCAAGTTACAGAGAGGTAGGGCTCCCAAGTTAAGATCTCTGAACAATCAGAAGCTTTGCCTTTATTTCAACATGTGAAATGCCTCATATTTGTGACGGTGAACATTATTTCTGTCCCCAAAATTAAACTAACTGATTATTAAGAAAACTAAATCCTGCAAAGTGAGCATAACATGACTCCTCCAGTTTTGCCATGTGAAAATGTATTTGCTCTCCATTACAGATTTCTTCTGTTTTTGTCATTTTAACACACTGAAATGTTTCATCAAACTAATTTTAACATCAGACAAAAAGCACAAATAAATACAAAAGTTGTTTCTAACTTTTTTTTTATTATTCTTATTTTTTTGTATTTAGGGAAAAGAGTTATCCAAACCTGCCTGCACTTATTTGAAAAAGAAATCACACCTCAGCCCTACTAACAGGTGTTACTTTCACTAGGCCACACTCTAAAAAAAAAAAAAACAAAAAAAACTTGTTTTGCATGTGCTGGTTTATTTTTCCTTCAGCTGCAGGTGATCTGAGGCAGAGCACTTCACTCACATCTGATGTGAGTGGCATTCTGCTGGATAGGCAACAGAATGCCACTCATTCCTTCACAATTGATCAAAATTTAATTGTAGTAAAGTCTCGGTTTGCGATACTCATTCATGTTCTCTGAGTTAGTCACCTTGTGTGTCCTCTGTGATCTCCAGTGGATTAAAACCTGTTTGCTTTGGGATGGTTTAAAAAAAACAAAAAACACTGAACACCATGTACAGACAGCTGCTGAAGCTGCATATCTGCTCTATTCAAATTTCAAATCTGTAAATCCTAATCCTGGTCAGTTGGGATGGCTTTAATCTGCATCCCGGAACATAAATGCTGCAACCAGTTAAGATCGCTTTGAACAAGGTTTTGATGTGAGCATCACTCCCTTTGATTATTTGGATTATGGAACTGTAAAACACTGATATTCAGCGTGTTTTGCTGGATTTAAATGATTTGCAAATAAAAACAAAGCTCTCCTGTTGTGAGTTTTTTATTCAGCAGAGTATGTGGCAATGGAGGTGAGAAAATGACTGGGATAAAATCCAGAGAATATGCAGGCAATATTTTCCATCCTCCCAGATTTCTACACAGTTTTTTTGGTACATATTGCAGAAGTGCAGAAAAACTACTTCACAAGCAGCAGCATGAGTTCGGAATAATAATAATAATAATAATAATAATAATAATAATAATAATAATAATAATAAACCAAAATTTCCATGTTTGTCCATCCTCGCGCCACGTAGTGGGCGGGTCTCTTTAAAGTGAGAGCCTTGATTGGCAGTCAATCCGACCAATAGAAATCCTTCTCTGTGGCCCGTTAGGTTGCGTTCACGACGTCGCCCGTGGTAGGTTGAGAAGTAGTTTACGTCGTTACTAGGCAGCGTTAACGGAGTGTCAGACATTAGCAGAAATGTATCTTCGTCTAAAAGATAACTCTTCACCTATGCGCATAGTTACACTGTTACGAATGTAACATTTTCAAGACAAGTTACTGAATGTTGATGGAAAAGAAATGGCTGCCTCAAGGTAAACATTTGACTGCTCGGGTAGCAAGTAAATCTGTGAATTACCTTTTTTTTAAACGCTCGGTTACTAATAAAACATAATTTCCTGTGTTGTAACAAACGTTTAGCGACATTCGGGATAAACTGCGAAAGAAAGGGCGGGCCTTGCAAGACACTTTGGTAAAAAACAAAAACGAGGACGACAGTCAGGTAAAGTAATGAAACTTTTGAGGTGAAATGAAGCCTGAACATTTTTCCAGGGTATTTAATGTTTAGCGCGCGCATGCTTACTTAATTCTGTCAGTCCAACATGAAGCGTCACTTTTAACGAGCCTGAACACGACCCGAGGGAAGAAAGACAGGAAGAGGATGTTGCAGAATCACAGAAACAGGAGCTGCTAACGCTCTGATAAATCTAACTGTACTCGATAGGCTCTGGTTCCGTCCCCCAAGTTCAAAGTGGACAAGCAGCCGACTGCAATGAAGGTTGGTTTGTGTGTTGTAGCTGAGCTTTAAGGCTGTTGCTGCTCTCCTGTATGTGCTGCTGGCTCTTCAGCAGCAATCTCCCTTCATCCTAAGCCTTCCTGCAGCTTTAGAGGCTAATAGCAGCGTGGATGTGGGCTCTGTGTTTCTGCCTGCTCTAAAACTGCGTGGCTGTCTTCCACCAGGGACCTGAGGGCAGCGATGAGGATCCAGGAGAGACTCTGAGACGCACACTCAGAGCCCAGAGAGAGAAGAGGAAGACAAAGGTGCAATCCAGTTGTCTGGGATTTTTTTTTTTTTTTTTTTTCTATTTTTTTATGTTGGCTCAGTTTTACTCCCATTATGCCTAATATCACTGCTGGCTCTTGTTGGTTAGTTGCTGGGACAGTCTTTCGCCCAGGATGAGGATGCTGGGGAAATTTCCCCCACTCAGTACAACAGTCCAAACGAGGGACCATCAAGTAGGATGGATGATTCTGTGGTTTCTACAAGACCCCCCACTGGTTCTCAGAGAGGTCTGTGTGTACTCCTTTGAACCTTTTCCGTTTTTGTCACATAACAACCTCCCATTTTAATGCATTTTATTTGCATCTACTGTAACAGACGAACACAAAGTAGCATCTCACTGTGAAGCGACAGCTTTATTTATAGAGCTCTTCAAAACATCCACAGGACCAAGTGCTCTACACAGAATAAAGGAAATATTTATGCAGTTTTCTTAACTTTGCATTCATACATTACTTTGTTTTTAGCCTATTCCATAAAATAAAAAATAAATTGGTGAGTGTGGATATAATGTGACAAAAGTTGAAATAGTTGAGGAAGGCCTATATTTTTGGAAGACTTCCTTTGCAGTTTAATGTTAATTTGAACAATGCATTTACAATCTATCGCTTACTTTATTTTTAGTGTCACATTGTCCTGACTACTGTTTCTTGTAGGAGTCTCTGTGAAATCTGAGCAGCCCTCCAGCTCTCTGCATTTAGACACTTTTGTGACACGGCATTTGCAAGAGAAGCTGAGAGCAGCGAGGGTAAATTTCAGTTTCTCTTTTTCCTTTTTTGACATAAGTGAGACTATTACCACTCGTATGCCTGTCAGTCCGTGAGCGCCACTGTATGTACGCTGCTTTGCAGTCTAAAGGAGAGAGCCTTCAGCAGCAGGAAACTTCAGAGGATTCCAGTGAGCCGGTCAGTCGACTCCAGCGGCTCAAAGACAGAGACACCATAACAAGATTCGATAGAGAGGTGAGTTGAAAGACATCTCAGCACATGTAATAACGTACATCAGTAGAAGTAACTTTCTGGTGTTTACTAGGCTCGTCCAATCAGTTCAGGAAGACACGACGACCCCCTGACCCTTGGCACCAGAGTCAAGTTTCGAGAGCCGGCTGGAAGAGTAAGCTGCATGCTGACGTTAATACAATATTTCTCTTAAAACTAATATTTCTGTTCACGTGCTTTTTTTTTTTTTTACCTTTCCAAATCAAGGTAGAAGAAGACTTCCCAACTGCTGAAGAAGCATACAATTTCTTTACGTTTAACTATGAGCCCGAACAGCCAAGTAAGCCAGACAGTAAGAGCAGGATGAGACAAAAACAGAGAGACGGAGTCGAGGAGGACGACGGAGATGAAAACGGACAAGAGGAAGCCGAGGAGGAAGAAGAGGACGAAGCAGAGGAAGATAATCAAGACCAAAATGAGTTCCAGGTAACATGTAGTGTGAGATGGGGTGAAGACTGGAGTCTGCAAGTGTGTGAGGGGACTGGACGGCTTCTCAGTCAGAGTCAAACTAACGTGTTTGAATGTTGTAAGGGCAGATCTGGATGCAGGGTGAACTGATAACTGCCTCTACTGCTAACATGTTACCGACAGCCAGTGAAAAAAAGAGCCTGTGACCAAGCAACAGATGGGAGCCGACCTTTTTTTCTTTTTATTTGTAACTGTACAACTAAATTTGTCGCGGTAAGAAATCAATCCATGAAATTAAAATGAGCTTTGAATATTTTTTTGAAGGGCAGTTTTGTTCACACTGACTTCATAATCGATTATTTATGGTTTGGGTTTGTGTGTGTGTGTTTTTTTTAATGAATTTGTTTTTATTTATTATTTTTGGTTGTTTTGTTTGTTTTTAAGTCCATCAGTCTTTGAGACGCCATTGTCAATATATTTTTTGAAAATTCTTGAAAATGCACATGATGACCAGAAGGGCTATTCTGAACATTCCTGCAGGCCGGTTGGGGGTGTAATTATCCCTTAATTATCAAAATAAATACAGGGATAATTTATCATCCAGTATTGTGACAGGCCTATGTCCGACATTATGAACAGAAACACAAAATAAATTTGAGTTTTGTGAATATAGCACAGAAAAATCAAGGCACTGTATTACGCTGGAAAGTATTGAGTGACCGACTCTTGTTTTACACCTTGCCTAAGAGTGAAGAAGCTCCTCTGGTGCGAAATGAAGACGATTTATTCGTCATTGACCATTCGCCTCAGGACTTTGTGGAAGTGAGGAAAGCGGAGTATGTTGGTCGCAAAATGCGCGTCCAACGAGAACGTGAACTCCTGTTTACTCCGAGCTTTCTAACAGGTAACACACGTTTCAGCAGTTACCCCTTCAACTCACTGCTGGTCTAACTGGAATTGTGCAAAAATCTTTATAGTCCCAACCTCCGTCAAGCTGCCCGAAAACACGAAGCCCCGCTTTCTGGAGGACGAGGGCCTCTATGTGGGACAACGGCCTGCCGTAACTTTGACCAACGAAAACATTTCAGAGAATCGCATTTTGAAAATGGCCGAGGTATCATCAGCTGATCTGCTGAACTGTTTGTATAAAGACTTGTGTTCAATTTTAGATTTATGCTTGTCTTTTCGTTGTTTTACTTTCCTTGAAGGGAAGCAAATGGTTTGGAGATGATGGGAAGATTCTTGCTCTGCCTGACCCAATAAAGGAATCGTCCACAAGGCCACCCCTTTTCCACATGAATGAAGAGCTGGATCCTGCTCTGCAAACTGTATACAGGAAGGTCAGACGCTCCTTCAGAGAATCCATCCATACATCCGAGAAATATGTTGATCAGTAGAATCTGATGTCGATAGTAACAGTTCTGAGCATGGCAAAGCAACTTTGCTAGTATTTTTGTAGTTTTTCAAGGATGTTGAAATGTTTCTTTGTGACTGTTGTGGCCTATTATTGCTCATTTTGTGGCAACCTTTTCAAAAAGTTCTAGTCAAAGTTTAGAATGTTCCTATGTTATATTTTTGCCCTAACCAAATTCTACTGAATGCTTTTGGATACATACATGAGCACTGCAACACTGAAGTTATCGCTGGGGGAAATTATCCAGGAGAAAGTGAAGGCTGCGAGTTGTAAACTAGCAGGATCTGAAGGCTGTGATACTGATATTTGTGCTCATAAAGTGTACAAAAGATGTTCTGAAACAACTCAAATCTATCTTACCTATGAAATGTTCACAAAACGATTGTGTAGAAACCGAACACACATCTTTCGGGACAGTGGATGATGGGTAATTGTGGTTTTTTTTATTTATGTCTTAGGCTATGAAGTCCCAGTATGCAAATCTGTACATTGCTGGTGGCACAGACCCCGAGGGAGACTACCAGCTTGACGTTGATGTCTCTGGGCTGATCTTCTCCCACCATCCTCTCTTTAGCCGCGAACACGTCCTGGCATCGCGGCTAGCTCAGTTGTACGATCAGTACCTCAGCAGGCAACAGAATAATCTCACAGGGCACCTTACTGAGAAGGTAAACTCCAGTGGATTAAAGCAGTCCGTACACCAACCCGATTTTGATTCTATTTTTCCAAGAAGCTTTGTTGCAGTATTTACAGGGTCTGGTATCTTTTTTGTGTTTGTTCTGCTGCAGTTGAATGGCCTGAGGAAAGCTCTGCGGAACATGATGAGGATGCACGGTGAGCAGGGCTCCTCCGAGGCCTTGCAGCACAGGATTTCTGAGTACAGTCTAGAAGTGAGGTGAGGTCTCTGTAGTACGGAGTCAGTACAACAGTACTGGCTACGTAATGAACCAGTTTTCCTACGCATCCACAATAGGAACACTCGGCAGCTGCGCGACTTGGAGCAGGAGAAGGACAGGACTCTGCTGAGGAGCATCATTAAAGTGTGGAAGGAGATCAAGTCCCTGAGAGAGTTTCAGAAGTATACCAATACACCTTTTAAGCTTTTTCTCAGAAGGTAACTACTGAATTCATAGACTTCTCAAAGGAAACATCATTAGTTAATTTTACAATTTCTGCCTGATGTTGCTTCACTGTGAAAATGATCCCTCTCCTTCAAAAATGTCCTCATTAGAGCCACAAACCTCAATGGATTTTATTTGAGGGACCAAGACAATGTAGAGGGTAACAATGAGGTGGAAGGGAAATGACACGCGGTTTTCAACATTTTCAGGGTTTCTGGAGGTTTCAGGAAGTAGAATTTTAAGGCTTTTAAGACATTTTTAATGCCACCTTGAAAGAAATGCAAGACCTGAAAAAACTCTAACTATATTGGGAGTCCTGGTGTATTACACTGCATATGGATTTCTGCAGCCTTAACTTGTGTTTATTTTTTGCATCTAGCCTCGCAAGATGTGGTGAAAATGATTGTCGTCCTGCTAACTGGCCAAAACTTTGCAATTACCCATAATAGACACGGAAAGCTAACTAGCTAGTAAGCAAGGACATGTTAGCAACTAGTTATCAATAGCTTCAACCACCTCAAGTCACAAAATTCAAGATGTTTGCATGACAGTCCCACAAGGAAAAAACAAACAAAAATAATAATGTGTTTAATCTTAATTTTAGATGCATTCAAGACTTTTTAAGAATGCGCAGACGTTACATTAAAATTCATTACAGTTTGTGATCATAACATGAGAAAATGTAAAAACTACTTGTTGTATTTATCTGTTTCTTATCAGAGCTTTGTGTTCATTTGTGTCACATTTCCATTTTTTTTATTTTTTTTTTATGTCATTGCTTCAGGGAGAATGTAGATCGAGCTTTGGATGAGTGGGAGTATGAAGGCGAAATCCTGAAAGAAGTTTTGGAACTGGAAGCAGAAAGTGAGGAGCAGTACCAAAAGAAGCTAGCAGAGTATAACAAGCAGCTGGAAGATTGGAAACTCTGGAGGAAGAAGCAGGTGCCTACCAGTCATAGTGCAGCCTGTTTTCTTCGTCGGCCTCATATTCGTATTCAAGCACCTGTTCTCATATTGAACGTTTGCAGAAAGCCAAGCAGAGAAAGAAGAAAAAGAAAGGCCAAACACAGGACGACACAGAAGAAGAAGAAGAAGAAGGACAGGATCAGGATGAGACTGAGTCAGAGGATCCGTCTGAGGAAGAATGCGTGAAACCGGAGGTTCCAGAAAGGCCGAACGTTGAATCCCTGGAGCGGTGGGTGAGAGAAAAAGCCTCCAGGATTCGTAGGAAACCAGGAGAGGCCATTCTGGTCCCAGACCTGTCAACATCAGGAGGCGTCACAGCCAGCGATCTCTGTCCCAGGTAGCCACCTTACAGTAGCAGCTAACAAATCCTCCTGATGCCAGAATATTTGCCAAATAGTGTATTGTGGGTGTCCACGTACACTTAAAAAGTCTTAAATCCATGTATCTAAAATGAAGGCCTTTAAATGTCTTAGATTCTGAAAAAAAATGTGGTTCACAAAGTAAAAATAACTTATAATGGAAACAATACTGATATGGAACTCAATAACAATAACATCACCAACTTTCCTGCAACACAAAATAAGTCAATTAGAAGAAGTATCGATACTACACAGCGAATGTACACAACCGTCTTAGCAGTGGTTGTCACTGTTGCACTCTGCACACGGTAACAGCGTCATTTATAATCGCTCCCTATTTGCCTGCTCTACACTTTTACATGTTTGCTGTAGTTCAACCTGGTGGAGTTGCTCTTTAAGTTATACACTTTTCTTTCTAAACCTGTTGTGCATGGGTCATGGAAAATTATAATGAAGGTCATGGAGAGTCATGGAAAGCAATGGATTACTTTTTCTGAATGGTCTTAAAATGTCTTAAATTTGAGTTGGCAAAACCTTCAATAACCCTGTTACTGTTCTCCACACTGAGAGGTTTCGCGTCATCTTTCAGGGCTGAAGTAGCTCGCAGGGAAGATGTTTCGAGGCGCTCTCTTTTCATCAAGATCCTTTACAACTACAAGGAAGTTTCCAGAACAGACAGTCGCTCCCTGAGCGCCGACTTCAGGGTTCACTTTGGACAAATTTTCAATCTGAAGGTGCTCAACTGTCCACACAGCATTAATCTGCAGGTACAGTAAAACTCTTTTGCATATTTCGGTTCAGTTGCTCGCAGTAGTCTTTCTGTTTTACTCGGTTGTGTTTGCGTACTGTGTCTGAGCAGGTGTTTGAGGAGATTGGGTCATCGTACTCCCTGCTGGCTCAGGTGTTTGTTCCTGTACCCGACCCTTCAGTCGTTACAGGCAGAGCCCCTATTGAGGAAATTGAGTTCAGCAGCAACCAGCACGTGATGTTTGATCACGAGGGAGTTGGAAGTGGTACTTCTTTTTTTTTGTTTTTTTTGTTTTCAGGTCACTCTACCTTCAACTAACAATACCCAAGAAGCAGACAGTACTGTGCAAGAGTCTCAAGTCACTCCTAATTTCTCTTTTTTTTTACTTCTCCAAATATCATGATTCGCCCAGGTGCTTGAAATCCTTGAAAAAGCTTGAATTTCATTTCAGTGTTTTCAAGGTTTGGAAAGTGTTTGATATTCCAGCCGCGCAGTTTTGTAAAAAAAACGTTTTGGAAAACTTTGTTTACAGTTGAAACGAAATATGTAAAGACACTGAAACACTCAGGCACATTTTTCCTCACCCTCCGAAATTTAAATTAGAAAAAAATTATTTTGCTTTAGGTCAATTAGAATTACCAAAATTATTTCTATTTCCTAAATGCCACAAAACTCTTTTTTAGAGATTTTTTTGTAACTATTTCAGATCAGTCACATGTGTGGGAGAAAGCAAGACATTTCAAAACATAAACAGTTATTATATTTAGGTTTACTTTGTCGCTGCTGTAGAGTGTAGAATACTACAGCACAATATTATTAATGACAGCAATAAATGATATGAAACAGTGATTAGAAGCTGTGTTTTGTAGTTCATTCTTTTAGTTCAAGTGTGGTGCTGTAGAAGTTTGAAAGTGAATGAATTCTGAAATTTGACTTCTCTAGTTGAACCGAGATATGAAAAATATGAAAAATGTGTTTTTTGTGATTTAGTTCTTTGTTTACAGCTGTGGTTGACACAGAACTTTTACAAGATTAACAAACACTAATGTAGTGATAATCAGATGCCAACATAGAAATAAAAAGCAAGTTCAAATAAAAGTGAAACTTGGCTGTTTAAAAAGAATGTAAAAAAAAAAAAAAAATTCTCGATTCATTGGAAGCAAAACTTCAGAGGCATGAAGGAGCACTGGCAGATGCTCTTGCCATTTCATCGACCCTCTTCCTCTGTCCGTGTCTTCAGATGTGCCGCTCTCCTTTGAGTCCGATGGCAGCAACAAAGTGACACTGCTGACGTCCGGAAAGCTGTCTTGCTGCGTGTCGTGGGGCGTCGGGCAGGAGGGTGTCCCACTCGCACCGCCTCTTTCTCAGCATCCTGCTGGTGCACACAGGTACTCAAATGTCACAGGGGGACAATGGTCAATTTACAATCTGAACAAAGTGGCTCCCGACCTGGGGCCCACGAAACCAACACCGCAGATCTAAGAGTGTCTCAGATGGTGGGAGGTTGAATTCCTGCTACACGGATGTGAACGTGTCTGCTTAGCCACGGACAAATACATTTGCTCGTATTTGTGTGTGTGGCAAATGTTTCTGGAATATTTGTAAAATCTAGTTCACAAAGTTTTGTATAAGTGTTAAATGTGTGGAAAACGGAGGGAGGAACTAAAAAGCTTATAGATCCTCATGTCACGTTTTTAAACTGGACATGTGGCATCCTCAGAAAATTTTTATAAGGGTGGCCAGAAAAAAAATGATCTGAATACAACTAAAAAATAATAATAATAAAAAAAAACATATAGTTTTATTTAATTAAATACTTATTGGGCTTCATGTGTACATCTTCATTGAGGAAGATTGCTCTGTATGCCTTTCTATTACATGAACATGATTTTATAAGTCTGTATTATTGATCTCTAAAAAAAACATCTGATTTTGTTGGTCCTGATGCCAGTAAACCTGTGAAATATTATTTTACCACATAGTCCAATCAAAAACTACCTTCAGTATTGTGCTGTTTCAAAATGTGTTTAAACAGCAGGGGAAAAAAATAATTCAAATTCTGAATTGTGAGGTGTTAAGGTACAAACAAGATGGCAAGAAACCGTACAGCCTGCACTCCCTGCAAACAAAACTAGTGAAACTCCATAATCACGCCTCACCTCTCACTCCTAGACAGAACAAAATCTCACTCCTAGCCTTTTTCCCCACACATCAACAATTGTGTATTTCTGTGTCTTAGAGGGCCTGGCCATCTGGACGCTGTCTCATACATCGGGGCGTCCGGATTGTATGACATGAAAAAGATCGGTGAGTGGGCCATACAGTCGCGACTGGACCCCAACGATCCCAAGAACACCTCCATCATCCATCTGCTGAAAGTGCGTAACACACAAGATTGTTTTCCTTAATTTCCCCAGGATAAAGTCAAAATCCCGGATAAGAACAGCCGCCGTGTCTTCACAGGTGGCGGCCAGTGGCGAGGTGACCACCTCCGACTACTTTCGCCTTGAACACCTGCAGGAGGAGTTCAACTTTGTAAGTGATGAGGAGATTGAGAGGTCCAAGAGGTTCCGCCTGCTCAGGCTGAGGAACCAGGAGGCTCCCGAGTTTCGCAATTACAAATTTGTTCCTCTTCTGGAGAGGGAGGTCTCTGACAAGGTTTTCCAGGTCAGCCTTCCAACGCCGTACCAAGTCGCGGAATATTCTGAAAAGGATTCTGAGACTATTTGTGAGCTGTGATGACCGTTCTTCTCTCGCTTTGGTTTGAATGAGTTTAGGATTATGAAAAGAGGCTGAAAGAGGGGGAGACGATTGACACCAGGCAACATCTGGATCCTCATAGAGCTATTGTGTCCAAATACCTTCAGCAGGTGCCTAAGTGATTTTCTTTAATGTAGAAACTGAGACCCATCTTTGTTTTCTGTGCCGTTGAATGAGCCGTGTTGCTGCTGCCATTCCTTCATAGATACGAGAATTGGTCATCAACAGATTTCTTCTCACCAAACATTACTACCAACTGTCCGACCTGGTGATCGAAGAAGAGATACCAAGCATTGGGTGAATATTAAACCAGACATTTTTTATATTTTTTTTTACAGGGGTTTGTACGGGTGCTTGAAATCCTTGAATGTCAGTGAGGTGTTTTCAAGGTTTGGGAAGTGCTTGACTTTTGCATAAAGCCCTTCAAAGTGCTTGAGATTCAAACTGCAAAGTTTGGAAATAAAGTGCAATCCTTTGATTGTAAGCCTAAATTTGGAAATAATATAAAGTTGAGACCAGACATTTGAAGATAATAAAAATAAGTCTATATCTTCTTTTTCTCACTGTCTGACATTAATTCAGACCAAACTTCTCTGGTAGTTTTACAATGATTAGAACTGTTTGCTAAATGTGTCAGAACACATGGCAACATGTTTTTAGAGATTTATTTTTTTTTATTTAATTTTTTTTTTTCTTTTTTTATATGTCCATGTTTAGAGTGTGAGAAAGAGAGACATTTCAAAACTTAACTCATATTTTAGTTTACCATTTTTTGTGCCACCATTGATTTTCTCCAATTTCTAAAATATTTCTTCACGTCGTTTTTTGTTGGGTTTTTATGCCCGCTCTGGTACTGCAAAAAAAAAAGGAAAAAAAAAGACTTTTTACACATTTCCCAACAAAATTGCTTCGTACAATATACAACGTACGCAGAATAGTGCATCAGTGACACGTTTACTGTTCTTTTCATATCTGCGACTGAATGTTTAAAATGTGTTTTCTATGTTTATGCTGTTCGTTTGCGCTTCATTTTTACAGTGGTGCAGGTTCAGGGTATGTTTGTAATGCTTTTCTGTTTGCTTTCCCCCCCTTTGCTCTGTCTTTGTGTGCTTTTTAGCTGCGAACGAAGGTGCCAAAGCTCTAGTGCCTATAGACCACCGGCAGTGTTCAGTCCTCTTATAAACTTTCAGATTTTTCCAACGGTTTTGGAAAAGATTATGTAGAATGACGTCAATTAAATGGTGCAGAATTGTAACAATTGGCACTGAAACATTGACATGCGTCGTTTCATGGCATTTGTGTGTGATGTCGCTCCTTTCTAATAGTTTAGTCAAGCGAAAATTCACACGTCATAACCGTTTTATCCTATTACTGCTGCCATAATGAGGTAACTGACACATGAACCCCTTTTTGAAGTTATTTGTATCTATGGCAAAATGTTGGTTTTAATGTCCTTGCTTAAAACGTCAACAATTGAAATCCAGAATATGTTACGTCACATTCTAGTAAAGCTGCAATTTAAGCTTTAACCAATAGAGAACCTTAGATTTTCACCTCAGGAGTCTCTGCCTGTCTCCCTGGTGCACTGGGTACTGTTAGTAGCCAACAATCCCACCCACTCGTTTTTATTCTTTTCCATAAGGTAGTTTAAACGTCTGGTTTTCATACGTCACGTCTCTTGCTGCCAACAGCATTCTGGGAATTAACCTGTTCAAACTGGCTGAATCCAAACGGCCACTGAAACCTCAAAGGAAAGAAAGGAAAAAAGTCACAGCACAGAATCTGTTGGACGGGGACATCAGACTGCTCGTTAACGTCATCCGGGCCCACAACATCCCGATCCGCAAACCCCAGAGCAGGTGAGCCCCAGCACCTTTTTCATTTATTTGTTTATTTTTGTAATTTTTTTAAAAATAATCAAGAAGACGTGACGTCGAACTTGTTTTTGGATTGCCTGACACCGTCCCACTTTTTGCTTTCCAGTAAACCGAGACAGTCTTCTCAGGGTGCCATCCAGGGCAGTGATTGGTACCTCAGCCAGGTGCAGGACGCCCCAACCCGACATTACACTGTGGGAACACTGGGACCCATATCATCAATGTTAAGTATGTACACTTTGTGTCATACAGGTACAAGTAAGGCCGTTTGTGGAAGTGTCCTTCCAGCGCACGGTGCTCCAAACAACCACAGCCGACGGGCCGAATCCGAGCTGGAATGAGGAGCTGCAGCTGCCATTTAAGTAACCATTTTGGCTTGCCTCTCGTGATTTATTACAAGGTTTTATTTCATTAAGTTGAAACATAGATCTCCAGTACAGCCATCCAGTTTGACTCAGCTGGGACAGATTTTTGTCCTGTTCACATTTTGTCATGTTACACCCATAACCTTCAATGTGTTGTATAGGAAGGTTCAACTGTATCTGTTAAAATTCATTTATGAGTTCCTGAATCCTGAGACATTCCTGGACCGCTAACGAGTCAGTCAAGCAGTCAATGGGTTTCCCTTTTCAAACGTCTTCTCCGCAGTGCTCCAAACGGGGACTACAGCACCGGCAGTTTGCAGTCTGTCAAAGATGAAGTCTTTATCAACATATTTGACGAAGTGCTCTTTGAGACTGGACCGGTAAAGATCTGTCTACGATAGGAATCACATTTTATGTCAGCGATGACAACTGTAACTTTGCCGCGCAGAGCGACAAATCGAGGGCGGCGTCCATCCACACGCAGATAGAGAAGCACTGGTTGGGCTCGGTCAAGATTCCCTTCAGCACCATTTACTCTCAGTCAAAGGTAAAGACTCCACTGCGCTGCTCGCGTCGGCGGACATTTACCCAAACGACCGACGCCTCTCGCTTTGCCTGGCAGATCGACGGCGCGTTCAAAGTGAACACGCCGGCCGTGCTGCTGGGATACAGCAGGGAGCACGGCAGCACCAGTGTCTACGATCAGTGGCGGAGCACGCAGGGCGGGACGTTCATACGGCTCTTCATCACCGTGGAACCTCAGCTGGTGCCTGGAGAATCTGTTAGAGAGAAGGTAACCCAGTCTCTGATTTATTTTATTTATTTATTTATTTATTTACCGTCCATGTCCGCATCGCTGTTTCCACTTCTTTTGGTTCAAGTTTAGACTAATTTGCGAAATATTTACACCCCCTGAAACATTTCCAAATTTTTATCTCATTACAACCACAAGCTTCAAAGCATTTTACCTCAGTCTTATCTCGTGGAAGAGGAGCAGCAGATTACCGTGTTCTGTGAGCAGTTCAAAGCCTGAGATGTCGTTTCACCAAAACCTGCTTTTAACTTTATCCCTGACCTGAAATACCAACAAAATGTTGAGTCTACTTACCTCTGAAGTGGCTTCTAAAGACGTTAAGCTGTAGGGGTGGGCAATTTATTGGGTTACATTTCCTCATATGATAAGAATTCTGATTCGTCTTTGTCACAATAAATTCCAGTTAACATTTCCAGCCCCCTAAAGCTGTCCGTATTTTCAAAGTTGTTAGTTTTACTATTTTCTCCACTGTTTGTACAACGATAGCATCAACAAATATAAATATGAAAATATGACTGAGTGTATTACAAATTGTGCTTGTGATGCCATTCTGCTGTTTCATTCATATATTATGAATATATACATCAATGGCTACGTTATGCCATCACTGCCATAAAAGATAAATAGTTCTTATTGTCAGTTTGTTGTTGTCACAGTATTAACACAAAAAATCGCATTTAAACTTTAGGTCCTTATCACCGACCCCGACTAACGTTGTACTTTTCTTAAATTTAAGGGTAACGTAAATGCAGGCTACACTTTAAAATATACATGATTTATTATTTATTTTCTTTATATTCTATAACACAACTATTGTGTTGATTAAAATACAACACAGTTACATTGTGGTTGTAATGTTACAGTTTGAAAAGTTTCAAGGGTGCAAAAACCTTTCACTATGTCTGTACATTACGTATTTTTTTATCTTTCCTTTTCCTGTATTTGTTAGGATTTTTATCTCTTTTTCTTCTTGTTTCAGACTGTTTAGTTAAAAGTAGGTGGTGTCACATCACTTCAGTAATTTGTCCTTATCTTCTTTTATGTATTGGCTTTTGCTCTTCTTCATGCGGTAGATAAAGGAAGCAGAGGTAACCTTCTATTGTTTTCTTTTACCCTATTGCATCATCATTTTTGTGCAGACTTGTGCATCAGGTAAAAATGTTTCCATAGAGACGCTGGGTGTTAATCTGAAGTGACTTTGACGCAGTTCAACAGTGAGGAGGATGAGCGCCTGCTGCAGGCTTCGGAGAAGTTCGAGAAACACGCAGCCGGAGCCTATCCGGGCCGGCCCTGCATCACCACGGTCATCGACCTCAGCGGAAAGACGGTCTTCATCACTCGCTACATCCGACCGCTCAACCCCCCGCAGGAGTTCCTGGATGCGTTTCCGAACAACCCTCAGGAAGCCACGGTCGGTGCGATTACGCCGAGCACTGAGCGATGCCGGGTTTCACTTTTTAGCGTGCCGGCTGACTCGACTCTTCTGTCCCCTCGCAGAGCCTTGTTGCCCGATACGTCTCCCTGATCCCTTCTTTGCCAGATCAGGTTTCCTTCTCTGCAACGTGTGACTTATTGAGCAAGTGTGACGTGAGTGAAACTTCTGTCAAGATGTGGAAACGGTACGAATGCAGTACTTACACACGTGTCTTCTGTTTGTTCTCAGGAATTCCTGACTCTACTGGCAGGAGATGAGCAGGAACACGCCGTGTTGTTGTGCAACTACTTTCTTTTTTTGGGAAAGAAAGCGTGGCTCATAATTGGCACAGCCATACCAGAGGTAGATGAGCTTCACTTGTTAAACTTGAACCTATCGTAGTGACAGTGCCTCATCAACCAACCGTACACCTGGAACCTTTGTGCATGTTGTCAAAATTACAACTTCAATATATTTTATTGGGCTTTAGTTAAAATGAACAGATCAGGGAATAACTGCAAACCTTGCAAGACATGGTCACCCACCTGAAGTGATACATTCATTTTAGAAGCAGCCACAAGTGCCATGTTTTAACTCTGGAGGAGCTGCAGTGATCTGAAGTGACAGTTCTGGTGGAAGAAACTTTGGTTGAAATTTTCTTCCACAAAGGATTGAAAACAAACCTTCTATCCTCTTCTTGTTTTGTTTTGCCAAGTACAATCATAATAAAACGACGTTCCTGTTTGAAGTTTATAAAAAACAAAGGGGGACCTATTATGCAAAACTGACTTTTTTCATGTTTTTATTCTTTCATTTGGGTCTCAACTGTTTCTGAAAACAGCCCAAGTGCTTAAAAAAAGAAAACATACAGATGTTTTTTTTTGGTTTCTGGAAAAAGAGCCGTTTCAAAATCCTCCAAGAGCAGAGACAGAACCTTTGGGGAACATCTTTCAGACATGCGGATTTTTCACAGGGACCAACGGCATATGTTCTGACCCATGAGCAGAGTGGCTACTTCATCTGGAACCCCAGCAGCGGGCAGTTCTATGAGAAGGGTGACACTTTCTGCCCTCTGCAAACCGTTGGCTGCTTGGTTAATTCTGACAACGTGAGTGAAAAATGAGCAGTTGTATGTGACATGATGCAGTCTTTGTTGATATGGCCCAAGATTTTTGGGGGTGCTTGTTGTTTAGGTTTGGTTCAACATTCAGAAAAATCCTTCACCATTACACACCAACTTTGACATCACCAAGGCCAAGATGTGGAAACCGTTTTTCTCCCGCTCCTTCTCCCACCCGGGGCTGTCTAGTGTACAGGTGAATGCAAACTACTACCTATAAACATCTATATTTTCATTTTCTCTAAAGTGCCCTGCATCCCTAAAATGCCTTAGATTCATTGAGAAAATGTAAGTTGACCTCAAATACATTAATTACAAGTGTTAAATTTTGTTGTAGCAAGACTATCCAGGCTTGTATGTAGCTTTGTTTTTGTCTTGCAGGACTCATCTGTCCAGCAAAACCTTGAGTCTTGCACAAACATCTTCAGTACATTCTGATTAAAGGCGTTTGGTGACAAGCTGCTAAAATACCCTTGTTATCCAGCCAGTTAGCTATCATGGCTAAGTGCAAATGTACAAGTTGGGTGGACGATATTTGTTTTTGCCACTGGCTCACTTCTGTTGCCAGTATCATCCCCCAGTCATTCCCTGTGTTTCAATTTTTTCGGTCTTAAATTTCATCCAAGCTGAAATTAAAATTCAGCTTGGATGAATGTAAAAAGTCTTACATGTGACTTGCAAAAAACCTGCAGATGCCCTGTTCTCCCTAACTATTTTTCCTCTCACAGCCAGAGGAGTTGGTGTACCGCCAAACAGACAAAGCCGCTGCAGCAGAGCTTCAGGACAGGTGAGTTACAGGAATAAAACGCAGCTCCAAGTTATCTCTGTTCTGATCCAGGGCGTTCAACTATAAACGCTTGCATTTTAAATTACACTTTAACATGTAATTCTGGATAGAGTTGAGAAGGTACTAAAGGAGAAGATTATGGAGTGGCGCCCTCGTCACCCAACTCGCTGGAACCGGTACTGCAACACCACCCTGAAACAGTTTCTGCCCAAACTTGAGCAGAGCCGTGGTCAGGATGTAGCGGAGGGCCACCGCGTCGAGCTGCAGAACCTCCTCGGAGACTACAGGGTGAGTTGGAAAACTTGGGAGACCCTTCAGTACTGATCAGTTTCCATAAAAGGACAGTATGCAGTGATTTGTAGTTAACACATATCTTCAATGTTCTCTGTGGAAACTGACAGCAGATGCCACTTTATTTGGAGAACGTTATCTAAAAATGACTGTGGGTCCCCGTCTTTTCAGATCTCGGGATTCCCCCTCCATCTGCCGTTCTCTGAGGTCGGACCCATCATAGAGGCGGTTCACAGCACTGGGGTTCACAATATTCACTCATCCAATGTGGAGTTTGCGCTGGCCGTGTACATACATCCTTATCCCAACAACGTGCTGTCTGTGTGGGTGTACCTCGCCTCACTCGTCCGCACATGACAAAGACTGAATGCACTCGTTTCACTGTTGCTTTTGTTAAGAAAATGTACGACTTTTTACCTAATTATTGTGCATCTGTCAACATGGTATGAATATCTTGTGTACAGTGCTTAGAAATATTTATATGCCTTGAATTGGAATAGCAGTAGAAAAGCACCACTACAGATAATACACAGTAGGGAAACGCATTTGAAAATAAAATGTATTTTTGTACACAAAAAGGCAGACTGCAGTGTCTAAAGTTTTATTCCCAGTTGACAATTTCAACAGATCTCATGCAAGACTGTAGAACCAGAAAGTAAATCCTGCTGCAAAATGATAAAGCAGTTATGTACACAACAGAGCCCTCCAACATGGCGGTGATTCATCTCGTATTGACATTTGTTCTTTTTTACCCACTGGAGTGCATAAAGAAAAGGGAAAAAAAGAGCAAAAGCCTTTACAGGAGAGCTGAAAAGGACAGAATGGTAAAGATCAGAACCGAAACCAAAACATATGGCAACATCATGTGCCTGTTCCTATGTCTTTGCTGCCTGGATCCAAAAATCATACGTTTTGTGTTTATCCTGTAGATCGATTCGGAAGGTGCCTGATTCTGGAAAATATCAGAATTCAGGCCCTCGGTAACGTAAACATGTTCTGCACCAGCATCAACTGCAAAGGGATGAAAGGATGGTGGGGGTTAAAAGTTGTATGCACAAACATTAGGGAACAGTCAGCTTCTATCGACAAAAAAAAATAAAAACAATTGTGTAAAAATTTTCCCTCTCACTTTTTCAAAGCCAAAAGGAGCCAACATGTACTCTTTCGCCCCGTTATTTATTTCTTCTTTCTAAATGGTTATCTCCACTAAATAAGTAGGGAAAATAGCGGGAGCAAAAATTACAGTTTCGTCAAGAAACACTTCTTAAGAGACAAAATACAGCAAATGGTATTTCCCAGGATAAAGTGCAACAATAGGGAGCAGTGATGTTTTTAGGGGAGCGTTGGTAGGCGGGAATCACTCTCCGGAACGACAGCAGGCTCGGAAACCACACTGCAGGTTCTGGCAACCGCTGGCTGTGTCTGCATGAGGACCTGCAGAGAACAGTCACGTGTTGATTACTTACTGATAAACACATCAGGACAAGAAGAAGCAAATACTTAAAATAAATAAATAAATAAATCTATTAGGGATGCAAGCAATCGACTTATAATTAATGGTTTATTAGATTAAAATAAAATTCCAATTGATTAATAGCGCCCACTAAAGAGCTTTTTTAGTGTTTGGCAGCAGTCCAGAAGAGGACACCACTGCTCACCCTTCAGTGGAATCGGTTGATACAGAAACAGAAGGCGATAGCATACCAGAATGGGAAAGAAAAACGGCCTGAACAAACTCCAGTGTAGGATGCAAAATTAACTTTACGTAGTTCTGTTTTAAAATATAAACATTCAACAAGCTCCTTAAGTTATCCCTTAATCATATCAATTAATTGTTGGTCTATTGATAAGATCAATCAGCTTTAGATTAAGTCATTAAAGGATGACTTGCATCACTAATATTTATACACTTTGAACTTACAGGCCCGTGTTGCTGACACTAGCATAATTCATACTTACCTGTCTGTAACAGCTGCATATTGTTATAGGTCTACTGGCAAATCACTTACAGTCATCATAAAAATATTACACTTTAACAGAGACACAGGTCTTCATCAAGCCACTTCCTAGATCACACAAACATGAAGGATTTTGTGGGAGGCAGAAATGTAAAACAGCCTCTGGCACGTTGGCTTGTGTTACCGTTAATGTTGTCGCAGTAATAGAAGTGTTCATCATTGAGGGAAGGACAGGCCGACACCAACTCCTGCAGCCCCACCTCAGTGATGAAGAGGCAGCCAGACAAGTTGAGATGCTCCAGGACAGGAAGGCCTCCACGCTGAGATAACGCCCTGAAATACAAGAGGGGAAAACCACTTCGCTAAAGGTACAGAATAATGCAGCTCAGGCAAATATATGGACATGGTTAATCCAGACTTAGACTAACGGGAGATGCGCTGTTCATCATCCCCACTGATGAACAATATTTCATTAGCAAATTTATTATTTAGGTCTGATGAGTCAGGGTTCTTGCACATTCATCTTAGTTTTTTTTAAGTTACCATTTACATGTCAATACAGTAAGTATAAACTTGCTTGACCTTCTTTAGGTTGTCAAATTTTCACACCATGGATTTGGTTCATTAGCTCTGTTTAAATCTACAAATTTTGATCGATTCTTCAAAGCAAAGTTTCTGAAACCTGCCTCAAAAGATTTCACAACAAATGTTGCCTTCATTTTGTTTAGCAAAAAAATCTTATAAATGCTCCAGTTATACTTTCTTTGGCTTTTTAGACCCAGTTTGCAAACCGGTCCAGTTCAACCTGAAATGTAAGAATTTCTATTAACTAAGTGCTTTGTAATAAAATGACAGTTTTCTGAATTCCTACCGAAGGTGCAGCAAGTCAGTAAGTGAAAAATACGGATAAAACTTTCAATTCAACATGTGATTTAGCAATTTAAAAAATATATATAAATAAATAAAAAATACTTTCCAGACTCATCTAGACCTGAAAAATAAATGCTAAAACAATAATTAATAAATAAATGTCATAAAATGATTAAATAATAAACCATTTAAAAAATAATAAAAACAAACCTGAGGATTGGATCCAAGTTGTATATTTGTATAGAAAAAGTTTACTCAATAAGTGGCATGGGTTATTTCAATATTTTTTCTTTTGAATCACTAAAAAAAGTATTGCTGAATATTTTAAAACTTCATCTGTGCTATGAAAAGACTAAAGAATTAAGAATTTCCCTGCAGCTCCTTAATTTAACATTTCAATCTAGAAGGTCAATTTGAGCAGGAAATACTTTAAGTGAAACATGTTTCACTCCGAGTCTATTGAAAAAGATTTTTCATCTCAATGGGATTTTATCCTGGTAGAATGAAGTCGTACTAAATAATTTTTTGATTAGTTTGAATCAAAGTGTGATCATTACCTTAAGCCCAGGTCAGTGATCTGGTAGCATCCAGAGAGGCTGAGGAAACTTGAGTGATCGTTTTGCCTTTGAGCAGTCAGTCCTGTTCTTGGGCTCCAGACACTGCTGCCCCCCTGATGGGGAGCATTTAGTCCGCAATTCTGCAGTGCTGGTTCTGGTGGTGCCCGACTCACATTGGGGCCCGGTAAAAGTCCTGAGGGCCTTCTCGCTTGAGCAGCAGGTGGAGTGACCGCAAAACATCTCCCCGGATATGGCGTACTGCTGATGCAGGTAGGATGAATCCGAGCCGGTCCGGTGCCGCCGCCTCCTCTTGCAGCAGCACGAGCCTCCCACCAGCTGCGTCGTCTCCGCCAAGCTTTCGGAGAAAGGCACCCCGCCGCGGTGACTCCACTCTGCGGCGTCTTCGATGTCGGCGAGGTTGGAAGTGTCCAGGACCCAGACGTGAGTGGGGATGCAGGCAGAGCCCCAGCGGCCGGCGCCGTGCTTAAAAATGATGGCCTGCTGCCGTCGCCCCACCGCATGCAGGTTTCTCTCCTCCACTAGTGTGATGGGCACAGGGCAGCTTTTGAGCAGCTTGGCTCGTCGCTCTGAATGTTTGTCCGAACCGACGGAGGACGTGGAGTCGCCCAGACCCACAGACAGTCTCTTCAGGGTATGATCGGTGATCTTTTCACACCCCGACAAATCCAGGTGCTCCAGAGAGCGGCAAGCGCCAAGGAAGGACCAGCTGATGGAGGACAGGAAACGCTGTGAGTCTTGAGCGCTGCGATCATTTTAGCAACAATCTCACCAAGCAGACAACAGATGCAAAAACATGAATGAATTGTCAGTTGATCGATAAGATCAATCAACTTCAGATCAACTCTTTAATCAGTAATGTGGATCCTTAAAGGAGAGGGTATGTCATTTTCTTTTTCTACTTTTCAGAATATGTTTTTGAAAAGAGCATCCAGTTGGAAGCTTTACCTGTCAAAAGCAAAATCGGTAACGTCCGTCTGGGTCAGGTCCAGATGAGTGATGTTGGGGCAAAGGCTGAGAATTTGACGAACCTGCGAATAAAACGGAGCAGAACTTTCAGAGGATGTTTAGTTGGAAACACCGTTAAGTTCCAGTATTAAAAAAAAAAAAAACATACCATTTTGCTTGAAACTGTAGAACTATAGGCAAGAATCATGGACTTGACAGAAGAACCCACAGTGGGCAGAAGGTGCTGGATGATCCCATTTAGGAGCCGTTTCTCCCTCTGAGCCGTGCTGATAGCGAGGGAGCCTTCAGTGTGACCGGAAGCATCTGGGAAGACACGGAAGATGCAGTTTATGATTTCCAACCCTACAACTCAGTTCAGCTTCAGCTGGACACGCCACAGCTGGTGATGCCGTTTACTCTTCCCCACAGTGATGAAAACCAAACCTCACCTGACTCGTCAACATCAGCATCCTCATCCCATTCCTGGTAAGCGCGGCCCTCGTTCTTCCGGCTCTTCACCCAGTCGTCGTCTGGCTCCTGGTCGAGATCCTCTGGAGGGCCGCTGTAATAATCACCTGAAGAAAAAGACACAGGTGCACCCCACAGAGATGAAACCATTTCTTCTTCTTCTTTTTTTTTTTTTTTTTTTTTTTCTTTGAAGAAAACAGAAACCGGCCATTTAATCATTTCTGTTGCCTCGATCATAGACGTTTTTAGTTCCTTGTTCAAAGCTCTGTTTAGAGATTATATAACAAATGACTAACACTATAGAAAAAAACCCAACAACGCAATATCTCTCACAACATCTAAAAGCTTTAAGAACGCACCAAAAATGAAACCAAAGTTAAAGAAGCCAACATTAGACAAAAACCATAACAACAACGAGGGATTATTAGTTATTGGTTCATGTGAATATTACATTACTCAGTGACTGACCCCTGCTCTAGAGTCATGAGAAGACTTTGACCAAGAGGAATCTGTACCGACTTTCCTTAACCAAACTATAGTATCTGCAACTGGCAATAAAATTGATTTTGTCTGCAAGAAATAAATACAGTAAAACTGAACTGCCTCGTGGGGCATAGTAATTCATCCCTTTAAAAAATAGTTTAGAAGCTCGACATACTCATAGCTTCCTTAAATTAAGGAAATAAATTTGGTTTACTTTAAAACTACAGCATACCTCTGGCCCAGCGAACAGGATAGAGGTGCCTCCACAACGAGCCGGTCTTGACCAAGTCTGACCACACGCTGCACACTTGACTGCAGCCGCACAGATCCACAGGGCTCAAGTAATGGAAAAGCCTCAGCATGATTTCTGCAGGAAGCTGAGAGATGTGGGTTGAAGAAGAACTCCTTCTTTGTTCCAGATCTGGACAAACAGCAAAAAAAAAAAAAAAAACGTAAGAGAGAGCTTGTAAAGAAAATGCAAGACATTTTTAAAAGAATACACTTGCCATAATCCGTCTTCTCGTGATCAGCATATTTGAAAGCCTTTTGCAGCTCCTCAGCCTGGGTCCACAAGCTGAAGCCCTTCAGCACCTCGGCAGCGCAGTCCGGCTCCTGCTGGTTGCAGTGCTGCGCTATCACCTGCTTCTTAATGTCCTTCAGCTCCTCGTACGTGAAGTACTGCATGAGCATAGGCTGAAACACCTGCAACACACTTCTAGTTTAAAAACGACTTGCCACAGATTAACAAATCAAATTCAAATTATTAGAGATGTCTATAATAATAATAATAATGGCAATAAATCTGAATGTTTTATACCTCCTCTTCTTCCTTCATGTGTGGCAGAAAATCTTGTGTGAAAGCTTCCAGTCTTTCCTTCAGCTGCTGGGCGTAGTTGAGCTGTTCATATTCACTCTACAATCAGAAAATTGAACCGGCAATTTGTTTTTGTTTTCTTTTTAATCCTCAACAGAACTTACTTGCTCCACATGGAATGGGCTTTTTTTTTCTTCTTTTTTTTTAAATAAAAGACCACAACGGTTTACGTTTTGAATCAGAACTGACAAAAGGCAAGTTGCACACGTGATATTCTCACAAGTGAGGATTTTTAGCTGAGACGCAGCAATATTTTTGTTACACTGTTGCTATTCTTAGGTTTGTGAAGCTGGATTATTATGGGTTAACCTCCCCGCGACCCAACGTTCCAAACTTTCTGTTTTTAAACAGAGGGAAATTGAACACAATTCAAATATATCAGAGCAGCATTGTTTAGCTCTCAAGAAAACATATTTTAGAAAGGAAGCCAGATCTCAATCTGACCCAAAATTAGGTTTTTGTTCAAGCAGCTGTAAAAGCAGAAGGTCAGATTTAGAAAACATTTACTCAGAATGTCTTTTTTAAATTGCTTTTTTTAATATCCTGAGACAAAAAAAAGTTTTGTCTCTTTAAGTCTAGTTATTTCATTAAAAACGCAATGAAATAGTTTTGGCTTTTGTTTATAGCAGAGGCTAAAATTCCCATTATATAAATTAAACAGTACTTTAAGTAGAAACATTATACATTTTCATAAAATTGCATGCATGTGTATAAAACAAAAACAAAACAGGTTTGACACTGTTGTTGTTTGATGTGTGGTAAACGTAACAGTTAATTTAATGACACGCTGTTAACCAACCATCAGTGGAGAAGCACATGCACTTTATGGTCTCCCTCTATGATCTGACCCTGGTATTTTTCTGCGGGTTCATTGTTAAAGAAGCACAGCAGGTGCAAATTACCGGCCAGGGCGTGACAACACTGAGCTGGTTTAGGTGGAGGTGGTTTTGAATGCAGATTCACCTTAACGCTTTGCAGTCCTTTTTCAAAGAGAGACAGCATCTCCGACAGTTTGTTGTCAGAATGCACGTTGTAGACGGTGCAGCAGCGTTGCTGCAACAGGCCGATGATGTACTCGTTCTCAATTTGCTCGTGCATCTTGAACTCCTTGAAGGTGGCGCACAGGGACTGAAGGAAGGAGCGGAAGTCGTTGTTGTTGGAGAAGTTTGTCTTGGACAGCTGTGGAGAAGAGACATGCCTGAGTCAATAATTAAATTTAAAAAAAAAAAACCTGTTTATAATTACACTGAAACTGGCATTAGCTCAAATTCCTAATGCTCGAGTATGGCAACAGATGTTTTGCAAAACATGTGTAACGTGACAGCTGGACAGTGTTTTGTAACCACGGCTGTTCAGGTTAACAGTGCATTAGCTGGTGTCCTAATTGAGCTCGTCTGACACCTATTGTAGGCTCTGACAGGAAGCCTCTGTCAAATCCCATTATTATGAGTACCCTGCCTGATGAAACACTAAGGCGTGCGTGTCACACTTAGAACATGTTGCATAACAACACACACTGCACGTAGGCTAACCAAATACGAAGCTGCTTTTCAGTTGTGCTAAAGGCACAAGCAATTAATCGAGAAACGGAACTCAGAATTTAAAGCAATAGAAGGTTAGATGTCAACACGTCAACCGAACAACGCCGAAGCAGTCCCGAGACGACCCGGGAGCATTTCATCTGCTCCGTCTCAACACTCGTTGCCAAACAAACCAGCTAACAGCGGCTAGCTAGCGTGCTAACTGGCGAACACTCCTTCCCGAAGCGCGGAACCGTTTGCTTGTTGTGCTTAGAAACGGCCTGGAGGCGAGCTTCCAGCTGCGTGCACGTACCTTATCGCAGTACAGACCCACCAGCTGCTTCATTCGCCAGTGTGGGCCAGTAAAAACATCCACCTCGTCCGGAAAGGGAGCCATCTTCCCTGGACCTTACTGCGTCATCCGCGATATAATCAAACTCGGAGGTGTGCGGCAGAGCTTGCGCGAGCCACCCACGTGACCACAACTTCTTAACGAGGGCGGTTCTCATCCGGTGCTAATATTCAAGTGACATTAAACACAATGGAAGAATATATCGATTAAATTGCTGCTCCAGCGATTGTTGAAGCACAATTTTGAAAATACACACGCTGTGAATAAATACATTCAGAAAATGTAAACGTTTCTATGCGCGCGCGCGCGTGTACTTAATATGAGTAAAAAAGAAACAAAAGCTAATTTCTTCAAAAAAGATTAACAACTTAGAAAATAAACAACTTTAAAAATTCAGATAGCAACATAAACCTTGTGATATTAGATTTAAAATCTTAAAGATTGTGACATCTATTATTTATTTATTTTTTGCTTGTTTTTGTTTGAATCAGAGCTTTATGGGAGTTAGTGCTGAGAGTACTGTCATCAGGACCACATGTATTGTTTTGTGAGAGATATTGACATTCCACAAATGCCATGGCTTACTCATTCATGTTTTCATAGTTAGTCAACAATGAAATCTCAACCATGGCAGATCTCATGTTTACGCACACAATCTTGGCCGTTAAAGTTTATTCTGATTCTATGGCCCTGGCCTTATTCATTTTACACTGTTTATTAAGTAAACAGCAGTACATAAACTGTTAAGAAGTGATTCAATCAAACTTTTTTGATTCAGATTTTTCTCTATATCAAACGAGGAAATCTTTGTTTTATGTTAACTAATATAGTTTGTAAGTTTTGGAAGCTGTGAAAAGGTTAAACTCACCCAACCATTGTAGTTCACGCAATGTGCCTTTTGGTTGCTAAGGGAAATGTCCACAGCAACAGAGCCGTCGGTTGGGGAGGGGGAGGTGGGCGTAAAACATGACGGGCGACTAGTGCAACCAATCATTGGTCGAGAAGAGAGACCCAGACCAATAAAAATGTAGAAAGAGCGACCGTGGTTAGAGTGAGTGCGAGGACTGTAGCAAGAAGCAGAATTTCTGCGAGAAGCAGCGAAGCGAAGAACTAATGGTAATACACAATTAGCCTCCTATTAGCATTTACAAACTGTTGCTAAATGAGCCGCCGCGTTTTATCGCGCGGAGCTTTGAGGCGTGTACGGGACAGTCGCAGCAGGAATTTGGTTTTTCACATCGTCGTCTAGCTACGGTGACACTAGCCACTGGGCAGCTGTGTGTAATTTCTCAGCATCTCAACCCTTTCAGAGTAACTAATTAGCGTTTGACATTATTGATTCAACGTTTAGGCATCATAACGCGAGAGTTCGGGACGCTTCACTGTTTCATCAAAGCTTTCAGTCTTCCCATGCTGCCTGTATGTATTTCCAGGTCCACTATGCGGAGCCAGGCTCGCCAGTAGCATGGACAAGTACGAAAAGGTGAAACAAATTGGGGAGGGCTCCTTTGGAAAAGCCATCCTGGTGAAATCCAAAGACGATGGACGCCAGTACGTCATCAAGGAGATTGGCATATCTGGAGTAAGCGCTGATGTGTTATGATGTGGTAGTAGGAGCCCATTTCACCACTTCATCGCGATCATAACAAATCATCCGTTCATTTCTCTCCACAGATGTCAAGCAAAGAGAGGCAGGAGTCCAGGAGAGAGGTTGCTGTTCTTGCCAACATGAGTCATCCCAACATTGTGCAGTATAAGGAGTCTTTTGAAGGTATTGGCACATTTGTGTTTCTGTGACGAATCTTCCAAGGATTTTAACACTGACATTGAATGTGTATTGCTTATGTTTTCTTTAGAAGGGGGATGCCTTTACATCGTCATGGACTACTGTGAGGGAGGGGACCTTTTCAAAAAGATCAACTCTCAGAAAGGAGTGCTGTTTCCGGAGGAACAAGTAAGCCTGCAACACTTTGCCAGTTCTAAACTATAGCTTTTTTTTGAGAAGTTGGAACTTTATCATTTATTTCAACTTGCGATTCACCGTCCAGACATTTTCTGGGTGATTTCTTATCATTAACTTCATGAAGTTCTTCATCAGCTCACAAACTTTTGTTTTTGTACAGTACATGTAGTACTTCCAAATGCATCCCAAAGGATGAAGCTCCAATTTGCTGCTATGTTTGCAACCGCACGTTGCCCCTTAAGAAGCTTTTCTGTTGGGATCATTAATTATTTACATGAAGACCAGAGTGGATGTGAGAGCAGTGGGAGTTACACAGCTCTGCAGTTTGACTGGATTTCACTTCCATTTAACCACAAAGGCAAATTTCTTGAAGCTAAACACTTGAAGGATACACAAAGCAACTTTTCTGTAAAGCTTTCAGCTTCCTGTTAATGTACTGTTTAAAAGTCGCTACCTGAAAGAACAGCTGATGGGGAAAGCTTCCTTTCCAGAAGCTTCCGACAGCTGTGTGCTTCCTCTAATGCTGCCAAATAACTGTTCATTGTTTGTATTGAAATAGTTTTGTTTTGGGTTTTTTTTCAGATCCTAGATTGGTTTGTGCAGATTTGCCTGGCCCTGAAGCACGTACACGGGCGGAAAATTCTCCACAGGGACATTAAATCTCAGGTATTGTTCCTTCGCTTGGCAAATCTTGCGTTCCCAATCGTTCATTTTGTTCTTTGATTAAAATTCCTCTGCAGAATATATTTTTGACAAAAGAAGGGACGGTTCAACTTGGAGACTTTGGGATCGCGAGGGTCTTGAACAGGTATGTTCGGCAGATGTCAGTAACAATAAAACTTGGACTTTAAGCAGACTCAAGAATGCTGCTTGTTTTTGTTTTTTTTGCTGTTGTTTTTTTCCAGCACTGTAGAACTGGCGAGAACATGCATAGGGACTCCATATTACTTGTCACCAGAGATCTGTGAAAACAAGCCGTACAACAACAAAAGGTACCTGATCTTCGGTTGAAGTGCGTCATCTGGGGGTTTGTTCTATTTCTCTTGTAACGTTTGCTGCACAATCCATATGTCCTCACCTGATTTGTTCCCTCCAGTATTAGCAGGTGGTTTCAAGATAAAGCCAGGAGGATAGCATGTCAGCTTCTTGTTTACATCCACAACAGGAAGCCGATATTGATTTCCTGCTCTGTTTTTAGGTTTCCATGTCATTCGATCCAATTTAGTTACAGTTAGTGAAGTCATGTTTAGGAAGCTGTTTAAGTTTAATAAAGGGTTCAAATGTATTTATATTTCACAATGAGGGGGGGCAATGGTGAACTTGTCGTTCACAATTGCCCAACTAAATGAATGCAAACTGATTGGGAAACTTATCCCTGCCTGTCTGTTTCCTTGTCGTTGTCTTATTTTTTCCTACTTTCCTTCCCTCTGCAGTGATATTTGGGCCCTTGGGTGTGTGCTCTATGAAATGTGCACTCTTAAGCATGCAGTAAGTATTTGGTGTGTGCTTGCTGTTTACATATGAACATGTGTTTTAAGGCATCCTTTGCAGCACTGCAGTGAGCATGTTTCTACTTTTCATTAATTTTTTTCTGAGCCTAGTTATAATCATGATTGCCACTCTCTTACCCACGGTAACTTCAGTGTTTTCTAGGTAATAATCATAACTGTTTTTTTTTTTTTGTTTTGTTTTTTTTGTAGTTTGAAGCTGGCAACATGAAGAACCTGGTTCTGAAGATAATTCGAGGCTCTTTCCCTCCTGTGTCTGTTCACTATTCCCAAGAGCTTCGCTCTCTCTTGGCGCAGCTTTTTAAACGCAACCCCCGGGAGAGGCCTTCCATTGGCAGTATTCTGGACAAACCTTTCCTCTCTTGTAGGATAGAGAGGTTTCTCACGCCACAGGTAGAGCGCCGCCATTCCTTTGTCGTTATTTTCAGCCATCCATCAGACTCTGTGACGGAGAGGAGAATGGTTTATTGTGTCCTTTCAGATTATCGCTCAGGAATTCCGCCATGCTTTTCTTCACAAGCAGCCTAAAATGGGCGTGGCACAGGTGCCATCAGGTGAGGGTTTTGGGGGAAATGATTCAAAAAGCGTCAAACGATTCAACTTCGGGCTACAACTAACGATTATGTTACTAATTGGAGGAACTCGCTGCTTTCTATGTCCCGATTTACATGTTTAGTGGATGTACCTGCAGCATGAAATGGATGCCATGTTGTTCCCCTTATTGTTTTAATTTGTATTTAATTTTTTTTTTTTTACATATATTCTTTCACTTCAGCCCAGAAGATTACAAAACCAGCATGTAAATATGGAGTGCCTTTAGCAGTGAAGAAGGCTGGCGACGGAGCAAAGAAGCCTTCGGAGAGGAAAGCTGCAGTAAAACACAAACCGGTTAGTCTCTCATTCTGATTTGTTATCATTTTTTTGTTGTTGTTGTTGTTGTTGTTTTTTGTTTTGCTTGAATGCTGTCTAAATGTTAGTGGGTGTTCCCGCGTGTTGAAAATGTCGGCAAACTCTGAAGACACGTGTTATATGTTGCTCAGGCCGTTCTCCCAGCAGCCCCTCACAGAAGGATCAGTCAAGTGGAGGAAGAAAGGAAAAAGCACGAGGTACAGCTGAGCGCCCCCATTTAACTTGTGTTCTCTGTTGGCGTTGCCCTTCCTCTCCTCCATAACCCAAGTAATGCACACGTGGGTTACTTTTTCAGTTTGTTTTTTTGTTTTTTTTCCCCCTCCCTCCCATTACACTTGATCCCTGCTTTCACCTGGTTTTCCACTCGGAGCCTTCTGCCTGAGTTTAGCTTTTTCCCTCTTCGCCTGCCTGCCCTGTGACAGAGCAGTTCTGCATCCTCTCACCTCTAGGGGGAGCTCTTTAAGATGTTTTTTTGTTTTGAGTTTGTGGTGCTTCTGTCTCTTCTTAAGGATGGCATCAGAAAGAAAAGGATGGAGCTGATGGAGAAGGAAAGGAAACAGAGAGAACAGGTAAGCATGCTGTTTAGTTTGTTTTTAATGTCTAAATGTGTGCGGTTTTACCTTTTTGTCATTCTCTGTGCCTCTCAGATGTTCCTGTTGAAAGGCGAGCAAATGAAGAGACACGAGAAAGAAAAGGTGAGTCATCCTGTCCTGCAAAAGTCTTTTATTAGGCCTTTATGTAATAAATAAACAGAACCTTATCATAGGAATTACTATTTGTAAACTACTTAAAGGGGAGTAGCTTTGTTGTGATTAAGTTCTGAAGGCGGAGTGTTGGAAAGAGTAGGAGCTTCTTAAAGAGACAGAGGCGCAATTTAAGTTGAATTAGTGGAATTGGAAATCTGTGATAGAAATTGAAAATTAATGTTCCTACTTTGAGCTATGCTGCTGCGTTCAGGCTCTAAATGTGCGAAGCTAGCAGAAACACAGCCAGACGTCTTTGAAAGTGAAAGATGGCTCTACAATTCAGTGATTGTGGTGTACTGAAGAGAAATGCACCTAAAAGTATTTAGATTTATAATCGTTACACAATGAAATCCACGTATTTCCTTTCTCTTTACAAACCTACACTATTTTTCTGCTGGTCAGTGGCCTTCTCCTTAACGTGCCCTCAAAATGTGAAGGTCTATCAGACTTTTTTCCTTTTTTTTTTTTTTTTTTGTTTGTTTTTAAAGAAGTCATAAGATTTCCCCTTGTACATGAGCTGAAAGACATTATTAAATTGAGCCTCAAACATGAATGAAATTGTGGCTCAATAATGTCTTACAGATTAGTCGAATAAACCAAGCCAGAGAACAGGGTTGGAAGCATGTCTTGAGTTCAAGTGGAGGCAGCAGCCCAGAGAGGAAGGTGGTGACTTTTCTTAAATTTTTTATTACATTTAAGTAAAATTCCCCCTTTTTTCCGCCTATGCTTCAAATCTGGGTCCTAATCTTGTGTTTCCAGTGTTTTGTGGGTGGTAAAAGGGCTGCGGGGGTCCAAGGTTCTGTTTTGAGCCCGTATGAACACCACTACGCTGCTGTGGACCAAGTAGCCAAACCCCAACCCAAAGACCCCAGCAGGGAGGGACCCTCTGCAGGACCTGGCAGTCCCATCAGGTCAATTAATATTTCTGTTTTTACTAAATGTATCCAGGACGCTGCAAACGTATTCACACACTTTCACACGTGCCTTTAATAACTGGAGTTTTTAAGTAGGCCTTAGTTACTCTCATGACATAAGAAACCCGGTTTTAAACACAGAGCCGAGTTTTTGAACCATCAAAGCAGCAGATCAAAATTGCTTTAAGTGTATAAAATGTGGCCTAATAAATTAGGAATGATTCAAATTAGAATCACGATATCAGCTGAAGCATCTCAGGATTTTAAAATATAATTAAATTATGTAATAAGAATGATTTCTTTGTTTTTAATTGTCTAATTTTTTGAGCGGGGAGGAAATAAGAGTTAAATGTATTTCTTTCAGATTTTTTTGTTGTTGTTTTTCCCAGAGGAGTACCAGCTGCTGCCGGCCCAGTGCTGCCCAACGGACCGGCTCGTCGACTGAAGTCCGACGTCATCAAGAGAGAACTTCAGAGGTTGCACCACGTTTCAAAACAAGCCCAGATCAGCCGGTCAGTTCCACTTGAAAGAGCGCCACCAGATTTCTGCGTTGAGAAGGTGGCTTGAATATTTGCTGCCGTGTTTTGTCTGTAGGCAGCGTGGTCAGATACCAGCCGAAAGAGCCTTTCAGGTCGAGGAGTTTCTACAGCGCAAGAGAGAAGCGATGCTCAACAAAGTGAAAGCTGAGGGACAGCTGGTACGTAATTCATGAAACCGCTACATATTTATGACTGTATCATTGAGTCTGCACAATCTGAATAAGTCTTAAATTCATGCATCTGTCGCTTAAAAAAATATTTGACCTTAAAGACATTAATCAGGTCTTGAATATTTTTTTGTGCCAAGACTATTTAATCATATCTCTGTGTAGTGTTTACCTTGCGGGACAGTTGGGTTAAGTGAACGTTTGAGTCATGCACAGACTTCTTCATTGCACTCTGTGTCTCAAGGTGGTTGTAGCTATTGCTAAGAGCTAATGCACCCCTGCTAACTAGCTTTGTGCATCTATCATGAAGTAAGTTCAAATTTATCACCAGTTGATAAATTTGTTGGCTGCCGTCTCCCCCAACCATCCCTTATAGTTACAGATTTTGCTCTTAAAATTCATTCAAGGTGGCATTAAAAAGGTTTTTTAATTTGACTGGCTGTTACCTGTAGGTACTCTGTATGTGCTGAATTGGTTATTAGTAGTTTTGAAATGTTTTGTGGAAAGTTTATGAAAACGCCTTCATTGGAAACCCATAAGTTCATCAGACAGAAGCTCTCTACTTCTGTTTTAAGAGTCCTGCTGCCCCCTAGTGGCAGAAATATACTACACAGCTTTATCAAAAATATTACTGCATTTTTTTTTCTTTTGCAATATAACTTCAACTTTTAGCACTTTGACTAGGTTTTCTTAAAGTTCCAATTTGATTATTTTTACACTTGCGTGCTTCAAAGGATGTTGTCATGCAGCCATTAAATAAATTTAATGATGCAGAGGCAGAATTTCATCTTTCAAATCTTTGTTGTTGTTTTTTTTCCCCTTAAAGCTAAACATTGATCAGTGGCACTTTAACTTCACATTCCCAACTTAAATGTTGTTGTAGTCAGACATCGAGGCTTTGTCTAAAGTGTGGCTGACTTGAATGCTGAACAGGGCACTCGACAAAACCTGGCTGCAATCTATGGAAGCCGGGCCGGTTCGGCTCGGTTCCGGCGACCTAAAGTCAACAAAGAGGAGGAGGTAGGAGCCCAGAGCTGAATGCCCCAACCTGACCCTCCATCAGAATCACAGCACGCCTGGCTTGTCTGCACAAACCCCTTTTCATGCCCCTGTGATGCAGCCATAACTCCATCAGCAGTTCAACATCAAGCTCCTTCCTTGTGTTTGGTTTCCTCATTGCGTTTCCCCAACAACAACCATTGTTTCATGCAATTTTTTTATTTATTTTTTTAAATCATGTTTGTATTTTACTGATACACAAAGTTGTTCTTCATGGCATGAAGTTTGCAAAATTTTATTTTATTAATTCTGTTTCTTATTTTCTGTTCTAATGAGATGCTCACCTTATGGCTGGTCTGAGTTGAAATGATCAGTTTTTTTAAGATTACATTTTTGGAAAGAAAAAATTTTTGTTTAGCATTTTACAACTTTTTATTTGGATTTGAATTCAGACTAAAAATGTAAAGGTAAAGCTGTTTTTATTTTTTTTTATTCATTTATTTTTACAAAAATACTCATTAGGAATACAGTTGTAGTAATATGAGAATAAATTAGTAATATTACCAGAATAAAATTCTAATATTAAGAGATTGAAATTGTTTTATGAAAACTCCAACAATAGAAAAAAATATGCAAACTTTTTTTTGTTCTTGTAATTTTAAGATATTTTTTTGGTGAAACTGCTTTTATTCGGCTAATGTTATGACCATTTCCTCATCGTTAAACATTCTTATAACCTGGCCCTTATAAGTAGCTACTACTACTTATACTACTACTACTACTACTTTGTAGTCATACAAAGTAGTAGTAGCTTTGTATGACTACTACTTAGTCATACAAAGCAGAAGGAAATGATTGACATAAAAGCCACTTTTTGAAAATATTTTGTCATTTGTAACTTTTTGTTGTTGTTGTTGTTTTATAGAAAAAGCAAGAAAAAAGTTGGATTTGGGCTGAAAAAAATCTGGCGTTTTATTTTTGAGCCATGTTGCCCAGCTCTACTGCTAAACATGCGTGGGTGTTCAGTGTTTATGATGACTAAACAAGATGTAGTCAGTCAGTTTTTCCTGAGCGTTCATGAAGGGCTGATTTGTTCCCAGGAGTACTTGGCGAGACTCCGGCAGATCCGCCTGCAGAACTTCAATGAGCGTCAAAAGATCAAAGCCCGGCTGCGAGGAGAGAAGGTACACACCTACACACACCGTCAGCCGTCAAAGCGGCTGCCATGAGATTTGTTGTTTTGTTTTTTTGTTTTCTCTGATATTTCTGTCTGTGTGTGTGTCTCAGTATGACAGCGACGGCTCTGATAGCCAGGAGTCAAGTGAGGAGGCAGAGCTCAGGAGGAAAAAGATAGAGGTTTTAAAAGTGAGTCTGCAAGAAGCTCAAAGCTACTGACATTTTTATTTACTTCTCAGATTTATAACTTCTGGAATTGCTCTTTAGAAAGGGCAGAGGTGTTTCTATAAATAGTTGTGCCTCAGAAAAATCAGCTGGTATTTGTTTTAGTCTGTTTAACTTTGTATGTGTAGGCTGCTGCTTAGAGGCACAAATGCCACTAATTCTGGGCTTTTAATAATGCATTTCATCACTTTTCTTTTTTTTTTTTTGTCATTAATGTAATTATAAAACAAAAAACGTCATGGTCTTTTCAAAAATAAGAACTTGGAACAAGTGAGTGATCTCCTTTCGGACTTTTCTCTGTCTCAGTAGGTTAAACTAAATACCCACCATGATTAATATTTAGGTAAACAACCCTTAACAAATTGCAGAGACATGTTTCTTTTTTATAACCATCACTGAGTTCCTGGTAGAATTCTGGCTGGATAATTGGAGTTATAGATCTTTTTTTTATTTTAAATATATTAAGAAATTATTGACTTAAAACAAGCTCCCAAATATTGCTGAAAAGTTACTTTGTAAGACTTTGTTGTGCAGTGCGTGTTTATTCATATCTGTGTCTGTCTAACCTCTCTGAGGCTCAGGCAAACGCCCGTGTTGCTGTACTGAAGGAGCAGCTGGAGAAGAAGAGGAGGGAAGCGTACGAGAGAGAGAAGAAAGCCTGGGAGGACCACGTAGGATTCACACTGCTTTCATACACGCATGTCTGAAACGGATGAAGTCCAATACTGGCTGTGTTCTGTTGTCGTTGAAGCTCGCTGCAGCTCGAGCTGCCAAGTGCGGCATCGCACCTGGAAGTGCAGCAGGAGCCGCGTCGTCTTCCTCCGACTGCCCTCCTCCGCTGGCGGTGCCGCCGCCGCCGCAGCCCGACCCGGCCGTCAAAGCTTCGGCCCCGCCCTCATCCAAAGCCTCCACACCCCCCATTTCCATGACCGCTGCGCTGGAGAACGTCGGAGCGGTCAGCATGCACTACGGCTGAAACGCTTAATCAGATTGTCCGCTAATTTGCTAATCAAATAATTATTGACTGGAGTTTACGTACTCCAAAACAAAACCATGAAAGAACACCTCACTCACAGCTGTAATTGTGCATAAATTATATACATTTTGCATTTAAGATAAAAAAAAAACACTGTACAAATGATCCACTCAAAACTCAAGTGGAATAGTTTTAGTTTCACCTAATTCAAATTATTTATGAAAAATCTCCTATTAAGCACTTTTTGCTACTCTATTATTAATCTGTGATCCAAAAAATAATCAACAGAGACTTGCCTGAAAGATCATGTGTTTAATTCGATTAATTGTTGGAATAATTAATTAACTGATACTTACAACGAACAATTCGCACATATGTCTGCAGTTGTATTGCTACTTGCAAATTGTGACTGTTTTTACTCACTTACAGATTACTCCACCGAAGGAGAACTTGAACGAAACCTTGGCGACAACAGTGACTCAGGTTTGCCAACATGTCGGTCGATTTTTGTGCAAATAAATTCCCAAGTGTCGACGTTCACCAATGTCTCCTGCGCAACAGAGTGAGAAGAAGCAGATTCTGCACAGGCTTAACCAGAACCTGAAAGCCCCGGTGGACGAGGTGGAGGAAACTCCTCCGCCACCGGCACCTTCAGAACCGATTGCTGCTCCGCCCGAACTGCCAGACGCTGAGGAATGCCGCCCTTCGGACGTAGATCGGAAAAAGTGGGAAGTGGCGGAGCTGCCTGTGCTCCCTGTGCCTCAGCAAACCTTTGGAGAAACTTGTTCCACATCAAGCAGTGAGTTCAGCCTTCCGAGCAAAAAAAGAAATCAATCTGGTGCCATCAATTGTTCTTTTTTTTTTTGTTTTTTTTTTCTAATTGTTTTGCTAGCCACTTTAGCATCTCCAGAGGAAAGGCCAGGCTCCGGTGGAGACAGGAAGAGGTGGGAGGCAGCGGCTCCTCTCGTCCTCGCTGTCGCACAGCAAACGCTCGGAGAGACATGCATCACAACTGCCGGTAACAACCGTCGACTCTGAGGGAGGACATGGGAAGTGCGTGCTTTGGAAAACGGTCTGTTTTGTTGTTGACCTGGTTTCTGTCTCAGATCAAACGCTGGGGGAAGTCATACGGATGGGCGAGCTTCAGGAAAACGCTCCCAGGAAGGCGTGGGAGGCGAGTCCGGTGTGTGAGGCGCTTCAGCCGCTCGCTCAAGAGCGCGAGGTTTCCACAACACGTACGGACTTCTCTGGTTTTTGTTCTTAATTTGAGTCATCGTTGTCTTAAGGATCAGCTGCAGATGTACTTCATACAGACAATGTCATGAAAGCAGCAATCTGATCTGTTTTGTGAAGCTCTGACCTATTGAAATAATTTCTGGCTGATTCTGATTTCCCTTTATGCTCTGGAAATGACAGATTTCTAACTTATTTCTTTATTTTTTTTTTAGAGAGACAGAGAGCAAGAGGGTCGCAGAATGAAAGCACAAGAATGTCCTTGGTGCTTTCATTGTCTAATATTAATGCTGCATTTTCTGCTGCAGCTGATGGTGTGAAAATCCCCAGTGAACCTTTGACCTCTGCTGTGGCTCAGAGACCGACTGATGGAAACCAGGATTCAGATCAGAAAACGTCAGTGGTAAACACATCACCGCTGCCTGGGCTTAGTGATATTGAGGGTAAGTTATCTCTCAGCTCGATATTAATAATCGCATTTGACTATTACCTATCAAGACTTTCATTCATTTCCAGCAAAGCAAAATCTTGTTTTGGTCAAATTCCTCTAGATCCAGCCGACCTGGAGTCAGTGATTTTGGAGGAGAGTCCTAAACTACAATCAAATACTAACCCAGCTAATGTGCAACAAGCGTGGGAACAGGAAGCCCAGCAGCAAATGTGAGTATTGATATGTGTTGGACTGTAAACGTTGCAATAAACTGCAGATTTAGAGAATATTTTAATGCAAATAGCAACAAAAAAAAAAACCCCAAAAAACTCCATGCCAATTTGTCATACAGCGACAGCGAAACCCTAAAATGTTTTTTCATTTGTAATAACTTTTCACTACATTACAGTATAAGGGCCAGGCTAAGAAAAAAGTCTTAACATTACAAGAATAAAGTCATAATTATATGAGAGTGAAGATGGATTGCGAGAAAATTCATAATGGTTGCGATGGTGTGGAAATGAAGTTGTTGTTTTACTTTGTTCTCTCATCATTACAAAGTCGAAATGATACGGGAATAAAGTCGTGACTTTAGGAAAATGAGAACTACTTACAAAAAATAGTAAATTTGATGATGCGTTCAAATGACTATTTCGAAGAAAGTGCCACATGGACTTGAAGAACTTGTCACGTCAGATCTTGATCACTGCTGTGTTGTTCTCATTAAAGAAACTTTTTTTTTTTTTTCTAGTGATTTTTTCTTTACGGCTTTCCTTGCTGGAAAATCTGAATCTCACCCTAATATTCCAACATATTTCATTACTCTGTGCGTGTGTCTTCTTCTTACAGGCCACAAGGGGGCGTTACAGGACCAACGGGCACTCGGGACTTTGAGAAGAGTTCAGAGAAGCCAACCGACTCCTCATGTAAGGCGAACGTCCCCGCTGTCATGGCCGCCTGTTTCCCCCTGTGATCATAACTCTGATTAAATCCACCATCACCAGGCTCGGCTCAGAACGAAGAGCCGCTGTTTCTGAAATGCTCGCCGGCCCACCGCCGCACTGCTGCCCTCTCAGCGATGTCCGCCAACTCCTCCATGGATGAGTCATCCTCTTCTCTGGCCTCCCGCTCACGATCTGTCTCACCTTTGCGCACCAAGAACCAGGACGCCCTTCTCATCGGTCTCTCTGCCGGCATGTTTGATGCCAACAACCCAAAGGTGATGAACATCCTTCTGTTCTTGCCCAGACTTGGACTGGAAGTTGTCAAAGAGAGCAGTTGTTTCGGCCAAATCCAATATTTTACTTCATGAATATTCTAATAAATATGTCTTGCCGAGTTTCTTCACATGCATTTCTGCTCTGGTTGCGCTGTTAGATGCTGCGGACGTGTTCTTTACCCGACCTCAGTCGCCTGTTCAGCCCTCGGCAGGACTCCAATGAAGCTAGCAAGGCTAACGTTTCCCCAGACAAAGACCTGGAGGTTGAGGATCTGGAGGAGGCTGTTAAAGACGACGACCAATCAGATGCTGAGGAGTAAGTCATGCCCACTCTGAATTTAAGCAGTTTAGTTTGCACCGTGCTGAAGTAACATCCTTGAGGTTTTCCACGTTTTGTCTCATTAGAAACACAAACCGAGACTTTTCTTATGACCTCTGCCAGTAGTGCTCAGTTGTGAAGTAGCAGGAAAATGAAGCATGGTTTTTAAAACGCTTCACAAATAAAAATCTGGAAAGTATGGCGTGCATTTGTATTCAGTACCACAAGCTGAATAGCTTCTAAAATCACTGCATGATGATTTTTGTTTCCCCCCGTCCCCCGACACCAAATTCAGTTTCTGGTTAAATTTTTTTTTTTTAAATCATTTTCTTTAAAAAAAAAAACAAAAAAAAAAAACAAAAGTAAATAACTGAAATACTTTTGTTTTTGAACATATTTTCTATCATTCATCTTTCAACTATTGTGTTTTTTTGGATATTTAAAATATATTCCAGGTCCAGTATTCAGTGTTCTGTACAAAGTTACATTTATGGGTCTTCGAGAGGGTGAATTTGCATTATTATGCTGTTATTGATATGCTATTTGAAAATGGCCTCAAAACAACAATATTATCATTTATGGAAATAATTTCTTGGACAATTTATCATCCAGAAAAAATTTTATCGGGACAGGGTTAGTACTCCACACTTCTCAGATTTTGATTTGTAAAACCAGGTCGTTTTTTTTTTTGTTTTTTTTTCTTGTATCATCACAATTATGCACTACTTTATGCTGATCTATCATAAATAAATAAAATGACAATGTGGAAGTTTAAAGGCATGTGAATACTTTGAGTTAAGGCTCTGTGCTCTGGGTCTTCTGCAAACAAAATATTTGTATTGTACAGTTTTTAGTTTTTTAAGAAATTCAATTTGAGAATCAATATGGAGAATAATTACTGCTGGGTAAGAGCGCACTGTGAGACTCTGCTCTGTTTCTTAGTGCGTACGAAGACGAAGACCTGCGGGACATCCGGGCCTCGATGGAGAGACTGCTGCAGGAAGAAGGCGAGAGAAACCCTGCAGATGTCAACGGGGCCGGAGATTTCAACGGAAACCCGCCACAGGAGGGCGACAGCGAGCTGTTCAACACGATGGCCGCCGAGCTCGATCAGGACAACAACCGAATGGCTGTGGACGACGAGGACGAAGAGGACGACGACGACGACGAGGAGGAGGATGAGGAGGACGAGGACGAAGAGGAGGACGAGGATGAAGACGAGGAGTGCTCTAACGGGAGTCCGGCTGACGACGAGGCCAGGGAGCTGCTGGCTAACGGAGACGGAGAGGAGCGGCAAAGTGACGGCAAGCAGCTCAACGAAGAATGGCAGTCAGGTAGGAGGGAGCGCCTCACGCGGTCGGAGGAGTTAGTCATGAATCGGATAAATCCAGCAATTGAATTTTTGGTTTTGGAAGATGTCATTTTTGGAATATTGGAGGGGAGAAAAAGGGGAAGTAATAAGAATTAAATCAAAGCACTTTGTGTTTCCATTGATGCCCAAAAATTGTATTTATCTTTTTTGAGAAACTGCAGCTTCCATTTCTTTGGAATTTGAATTCAGGTCAACATTATTATTATTATTATTACTACTAGGATAAAGTTATGATATTGCAAGAATATAGTCGCCATAAAATAGGACAAAGTCAATGTATTACAAGAAGCATCACTATCATAATAAAGTTGTGATATCGACACAATTAAGTAATTTTATGAGAACTCAAACATGGAAAATAAACTGAGCGTCTCGTTAATTGAGTTATACTTTGGTATTGCTTTTACAGGTATAGACATTTTTTTTTTTTTTTTGACATGTCACCATCAAATTATTATCAAGAGCTGGACTTTGAAACGATCGAGAAAACGACCGAGTCTGTTTCAGAGAGAGAACCACAGACTGATCGCGTCAGATATCAGTAACTCTTGAAACTTTATTTCTCACTAAAACAACATTTTTTCCGTAAAATTGTCTTTATTCCAATATTCTTACTATTATTAATTATATTCGTAGCAAGGGGGAAAAAAATGGATTAAAATCAGGGGGTTTTATTTTGAAGCCCTGGCGCCGGTCTTTACCCGTTTAGCCTTTTCTATTATAGTTGGAGACATTTTTTTGTAAACCAAAGCATCCTGAGGAGACAAATGCCTCGTTCCTCTCCGTCGTAGATGGCAGCGGAGACGATCAGGGTGTGGAGGCTGACCATCACGACAGCATCTTCAGCCGCCTGGAGGAGCTGCGCTTCAACCTGGAGCAGCAGATGGGATTCGAGAAGTTCATCGAAGCTTATAACAAGATAAAGGTACAGATTTAGTCATTAGGAGTCTCTAAAATCAGCCCATTCTTTCTTCTGATCTCGCAATAAACATCCCTGTTTTTTTTTTGTTTTGTTTTTTTCTCAAGGCAATACATGAAGATGAAGATGAGAATATTGAACTGGGTTCCTGTTTGGTGTCAAACATCCTAGGAACTGAGCACCAGCATCTGTACCCAAACATCCTTCATCTAGTAATGGCTGACGGGGCCTACCAAGAAGGTTGGTGCTTTTTGTTTATAAAGTAGTTCTTTTTCATTCCTACTGACCTCCAGAGGGCGGTGCCGAAAGAACTGAATGTTCCCTTCGCGCATGCGCCGTTCGAGCAATAAGATGTGACATATCGGATGATCAATCAGTGGCTATATAGCATGACGTCATCCGAGGCTGTCCCTACAGAATCTTCTTGCGAAATGCAAGTATTCCGAGTGACAGCGTAGGTGTGGCAGATGACGTCCACAATCCAATGGGGAGAGACGCCGTTTGGACAGAGGACAATCTAATCCAGGGTCCCCATAATACAAGAACAGCAGTGGCTGCAATATATGCCTCCAGTGTCCTCACTGGGCAGCAGTAACTCAGAACTATCACCTGCTTCCCCTGACGTCGGCTGAAAACTCACCAGTCTCAATGGTTGGTTTTGTACTTTTCTTCCCTCACCCCTCCCAAATAAATAATAAAAAAAATTAATTTGCCAAAAAAAAAGAGTGCGGAAGTTTCCTAAGAAGTCTATGATTTCCAGGAATGGCTGATTAAACAACCAGGAAACATTTGTGCATTTTGATGCATTTTCAGCACCTCTTGTTTCCCCGTGAATATTCAGTGGTTTATGCAGACTGCATCTGGATCACCTTTCTTCATCATTTCCTGATTTAAGTCTCCTACATACCAACTGCTCATGTGTCACTGCACCAACTTGTCAAGGGACCGAGTCGATGGAGAAACGGTCCCTTTGCTTTCCCCGTCTTGCCCGATCTGTTGTCGCACTGTGGCCGCACCAGAAATAGATGTTGGAGGGTGGAGAGGCTTGAAAGGTTTTCCCCTCAGGCTCCAAATAGTCTTCAGATACAGTTTTGTTTTCGCTTTTTCCCGAGCAAACGTCTCTGTTTGACAACTCTTTGATTTCTATTTTTAACTGCGTTGAAGGAGAAGCTGCACATGTCGGATATTTTCCCTGAGGACTCGTCTGGGGATCGTTGGCAGATGTTTTATCACCTCCATGCAGAGAGTGGGGACTGTACTTCTGAAAAGCTGTGTGGAGCAGTTCTCGGAGAGCGTTCTGTGTTAATGAACTGAAGTCTGTTGCCCTAATTAATATTATTCACACTCAGATTTAGGAGGATGTCCGTCTGGATTGGGGATCTCTAACCTAGACATTTTTAACATTGATCTTATGAAATGAATCTTATCTAAACGCATAAAATCAAAATTTTTTTTCTATATTTTTTTGGTTTCCAAACAAACAACATTGCGCTCTAACAATGGAGAAGAGAGTTCGCCTCAGTGAAATTATGAACTGATCATCAGTTTGTTCTATTACAGAAGAGCTTTAACTTAATGCTAATAGTAGCCAGACTTAAAACAACTTTTTTTTTTATTTAAAAATCAGTAATTGGGCATTTTTTCCAGAGTGGTCGCCGACGTTCACACGTCATTATTGTTGCCTTTTTCTGCATAAACTAAACAACCTACTAAACTTTGTTCCATTCTCCATAATTTTCTCCACCAGTAGCCACAAAAAAATTATGTTTTTTTTAAAGGTTTTATTGGCTCTAGTGGCCTTAATTTATTAGTGAATTGACAGGAAAGTGGGAAATAAAATGCGAGAGAGGGGTAATACATGCGGCAAAGCTCACCAGGCCGGGATTCGAACCTGCGACAGGCCTCCACATGTGGGTTGTGCTCAACCCCTGCGCCACCACAGCGCCCTCCTCCCCCCACACCAACACACACACACACACACCTCAATCTAATCCGTTTTCCTTTTCTGTCTCGTTTAGACAACGACGAGTGACGTTCAGAACAGCGGAGCTGCTGGCGGCTGTCTGACCGTCTTCCCTCTGCAGACAGAAGGATCTATGCATGAAGTCTGGCTGCCCCTCACATGTTAGTGACCCACTTGCATGACGTTCCAACTGGAGCACTTGTCAGCACCCGACGCGCCCTTTTCCTAACCAGTGTTTGTTCAGAAGTGCATTGTTAAATCTTTTTTGTTCACGTCGCGATTCTGTAAATATTTATTGCTGCCTGCATCCTCAGATGAATGACGTGTACGTATTTAGTTCTCTTGAACTCTGGAGGCGGTTCGTGTTAGGGGGGGCTTCAGATCTGGTTCTCTCAGGTTCTCTCTTTCTGTGCCACACTCAACTTCAGTTCAAAAACCAGGTTATCCTCAACATAAAGGACTATATAATGTACTCAAAAACCAGTTATTACCTCCCTTTCTTACCAGAATTTCTACCATATACCAAGTTACAAGCGCTGACTTGATTTTCCTTATTATTTTTACCATCTGGTTTAATGCAGATCAAAGCAAAGCGTTGCCACCAAGGTACTGTAGCAGCACACTATTGTGAGAATTGCTTGGTAAGCTTAAGCGTCCGTTGTCTTCGAAATGTAACTTGTGTAGATATTACCTACAAATCATGTTTGACTAAATATTGTAAATGTTTTTTTTATTATTATTTAATAAACTTTCTAATAACCTGAATCTGTATTTCTTTCTGCATCAGACTTGCACACTGACACAGTGGATGTTGCAACAAATGATTTTTAAAGCGACGCGCCCAATTTCAAGTGAAGTTGACATAGTTACTTGATTTTTTTGCCGTGAAATGACACTTTGTGTCTGGAAAACTTAACACTGCTCCTTTAATTTGTCTTCACGAGCTTCCTTTTATGTAAAAGGAGAGGTTTTATGTGCTTTCCAGGCACATAATGCCATTTTATAGCACAATCAACCGTTATGTTGAAAATGGTGTATATGATGAGTAGCTTTTTTTTTTTTTTTTTCCTGAAAAAATTCCAAGTTGTAATTTCCCAGTTTCGAGTACAACTTGAACGCAGCGCAAGGACTAAAAAAATGTACGGGATTGGTTCGTCTTCAGTCTTTCGCACAATTTATTCCAGGTATTTGGGTGGGCTGGAAGCGAGAGCTCTTACTCCCGTCACAAGATATCCGACTTATTTGTCAGATCCATGTCTCGTCTTGATCATCTGTTTGAAGCCTTCTTGTGTTCCTTGCATTATGCAAAGTTCCAGCTTTGTGATTTGCATTTTGGCTGTCATGGGAATTTTTCAGAAGGTGAATCCACTGAATTTAATTTCTTTTATGAATGATCTTCCTAGACGTGGAGGAGATGCTGTAGATGCCATTTTAAAAGTGACAGCAATAAAATGCTGAGAGATCATGTCCGATATGGACTTGGCACTTGGGTTCTTACATTTTCTAATATTTCAGCACACACACACACACACACACACACTGAAAAATACGTAATGTGCAGCACAACATCAGATTCATGATGGAAGCTTCTCCACGTTCAAATTGATTCGCAGTTTTCGCAGAGGTCTGACCTGCCGATTCCAGCTTCCACTGATTTCCCCGAGGACAATAAAAAAAATAAAGAAATAAAAAAAAGGAAATAAAAAGATGTGCTGCAGGGTCTTTGATCGCAGCAGTTGCTCTGATGTCTGCAGAAAAACAAGGACTCGTGAGATCGTTCCCATCTAGGCACCGGCACGTTTGTCTCTAAGCTTTAATCAAATAAAATTACATGTTAACTGATGCACTTGTAGACTGGAAACAATGGGAGGTTGTTTTGTGATAAACTCCAGCTGACTAATTGGTGTATCTCTAGCCCCAAATTTAAAATACAATCTTGGAAATTTAAAGGATTCACACAGATGCCAACCTGAAACGCAGAATTATGCTTTAGGAACTAATTGGTGTTAAAGGCAGCAGTTACAAATCGTTTATTCCTCTTCTGGTCGTTCGGCGTTCATACTGAGCCTGGACTTCCTGTATTCAGAATCTAAAGTGGTTCAGTGACAATTAGTCTGATTAATCTTCTGGAGCCTAGTTGCAGTTTATTTAAGGGTATCAGAGTGAAGACAAAAGTGCGCCATGTTTTTAAAGGGGCAGTATCACGGAAAATCGACTTTCATGAGCTTTACGTCATGTTAAAATGTTTCCCCCTCGTCAACAACATACATGGAGCGCTGCTTTGTTTCTTTCATGCATGTTTGAGAAACCCTTTGATCTCCATGGCAACCATTCAGCTGTGCAAAACGCCCGGGTGGACCTAGCCCCGCCTTCGAGGCTCAGCTTCTGCCCCACAGAGCACCGACTCCCCCACCCAGCATTTCAGACTCTCAGAGACCCCGGCGAGCTGATCTGTGCTTGATGACCGAGTGAACGTTACTTTGTTTTTTGACTTCCCTCCACCTGCTTTCACGCCGACTTGGTCGTCCGCCAGTGGAAGCGAGTGCGAAAGTGGCCCGCGTAGAAAAATAAAATCAGACGGCGTTATTTGGAGTTCAGCTCTGCTTCCTAATCTAATTTGAAAGCTAAAATAAAATAAAATAAATAGATACATAAATAACGTGTGAAACGTGCAGAATGTGACCACCAGATGTCGCTCTTCGCCTCTCCAGGGTCTGCTGCTCGCCTGCCACTGGCAGCAGCATGTGACGTGTCCTCCATCTCCCACTGGATAGTTATTTTCACGTCAAAATAATACAAGATATTTCACTCCTTTATTGTAAATGACGCCTTTGTGGAAAAAGGACACACACACTTTTGTCTGTCTTTGCTTTTCAAGCGTTGCACATCAGAAGAAGAAGAAGAGTGTAATATAAATAAACTGTCAGACAAGGTCGTGGCAGTTGTCCCAACAAAAGTTGGGACAACTTTTGATGCAACTTTTTGGCACCATGCGTTCAGAAAATCCCAAGTTCAGCCCTCGATTGCATTTGGAACTGAAAAGAGAGAGAAAGAGCAAAAAAAAAAGGGAAGGGTTTGGGAGTGGCCTAGTCAAAGCCTGGACTTAAATTCGAGACCTACGAGTGTCGGTTCATGTTTAAACCCGGCAAAATTAAAAACCGTTAAGCAGAGAAGAGTGGGTCATGACTGACTGTGTCGAAATTAATTTTCCTTCATAAACAAAATCAGAATTTGATTTTGTATTTACTGAGCCTAATTAAATGTTAAAGTCTTTTTTTAATGATCAGAAACATTTAAATGAGACAAAAAGTAGAAAAAAAGTAAAAGAGAATCTGATTTTGTTTTTATTTTTTATGCCACGTTATGTCTGCATGAATAATTTACGAAAACCTGCAATCTAATTCTGTTGTCCCAATTCACCAGACAAGAAACTGCAGACGACACATCGGGTGAACAGAATTAAAGTCAGATGTATTTACGACAGAGACATTGAGCGAACTGGATCAAAAATCAAATGAGCTCATCGTACAGTGAACAGGTTAACGAAGGGAAAATGTACAGATTTGAATTAAAAAAAAAAAAAAGAAAAGAAAGAAAGAAAAACGAGGAATTTTCCATTGTGTCTGGAAGGGGACGTCGTTCTTTGACAGCGTAGTTTACGCCCTTTTTACAACACTACACGACGCATTCAGGTGCAGTTCGGAAATTGTACTTTCCTGACAGTTTCCTTGTTTTGCATTTCTTGCTTATACGTTTTGCGGAAACAAGTTGTGTTTCATCGCTTTTTTTTTAAATTTTTGGCCTTTTAGCCGTTTTTAGTAGCTTTTCTTCTAATTGTATATCTGTTGATAGTAACTTTAACAAACTTTGTTTTGTTTTTTTTTTTATGCCGGATGAGTGTCTTTTGGCAGAAACTATGAAGCACCTGAGTTATTTACACTGGCCCAAGGGTGAAAGAAAACTGCTTGATCTCACCCAAACAACTTCTGAGTATAAGCTATTGGATCTCACTACTTCTTGCTGTTGTTGACTCGAATGTAGGCAATGACTCAGCTTGCACTGCAGATGTCTGACCTTCAATAAGTCCACAGCTTTCTCTCTTGGTGTCTTCATTTAAGACATAAAGACTGTGTTTTTCATGCTTTGGCTTCACTCTCTATTCCCGTGTTTTTAGTCGAACCCTGCGTGGATTGTTGTTCTTTTGAAAATCAAAGAGAGCACGTCTTCGGTTTAAGATGCTCTGCTTTCTCTGAAAAGATTGCTTCTGTGCTCGTATTTAATATTTCTGGGCCTATGTGTTTTTAGGTCCTGATTGGGATTTTCTTTTCACTCTCCTCTCCTTTTTGTGCTTCTCCACAGAGATCCACGAGCTAAAAGAGGACAGCAGGAGAAGTTTTGAGTGCAAAAACGAGAAGGGTGCAGGCAAGAAGAGATTATTGTGCAGCTGAGTGGGAGTATTGGTAACAAGGCCTTGGAATGAGATCTGAGATTTTGTGAGAGAACTGTTAAGAATCTTAGTCTGAAATTTAAAAAATATGCACTCTGATTTTACAAAGAGTCAGGAGAATTTAGAAAAATGCAACCGAAAGTTATCAAAAGAACTACGATCCTTTTTGCCACTAAAGGGATTTGTAATTTAGTTTTTACAGAGTATTTAGTTTACAGAACAGTAGCAAAATGAAGAAGAAGAAGGGGGGGGGGGGGAGTGGGAAGCCTGACAAATAAATAAATTAAAAAAAAAAACCTGACACATGCCACATCTTTGAGTGACGTGAACGAACAGTTCGCTCAGTTCTCTGATTTCCCATGCGTCCCTGAAGCGGTCGCACTCCGCCCTCCCCCTCTCCGCCGCTGTCCTCTGCTCCTGCCGCTCCAGCAGCAACACTCCAGCCGAGCAGCTCCGCTACTAGCATGGCGCTCCGAGCGGCTGGAGTTCCGTTGTCTTCTCCGCCTTTTCTCCCTCGCTTGGTTTTACTTTAGTATCTCACAGAGTTCCGTTTATCTCCCCCCACCACGGCGCCCCCGTGACTCAAACGCGTGTTATTTAGACGACCGTGTGTTTTTTGGTTGTTGTTTTTTTTTTTCATCGGAGTAACACTCTCCGCTAAGTGGGTAAAATATTCCGGGGCTCGGCTGCTAACTTACCGCTAGCAGGGAGCCAGAAACTGGGGAACAAACCGAGGAGGAGTCCTGCTCTGGAAGAGGTGAGCCGTTCACTTCGTCCCTCTCGACTCTTTTAAAGTGTTTTATGTCATTTGACCTCAGTCCGGTAAGTTGCTGAAACTGTTACATCAAAGATAAACTCCTAAAAGTCTAATGTGTTTATAACGTGGCGACGTGAACGTCACACGTTGATGCGCATCCCAGCACCTTCAATTCCTCCTCTTTCCTCGGATATTTTAAGTGTCTCTTTAAAACTTGACAGCTCAAACTCGTGAGGCTGTAAAAGCTGAAAGTGTTGCGTAATGTTGGCGCTCTTCGCGGTTGTTGCAGGAATATTTCTTGCAGCAGCTTGAGAGATTATTTTTCTGGCTGAAATCGAACTTGTTTGTTCGACGAGTGGCTTATTTGCGCTCGTTTAAATCATTTACCAGAAGAAGTGTGTTGATCGTATGGCTGATAGTCTGCTGTTTGTCCTCCTGAATGATAAATCACAGCGTTTCACTGCCGCGCTCCCTTTTTATCACGCAGTATTCACAGTCTGTACTGGGGCTTCTACCAAATCTGAGAAAGTCGGATTTTTGTTTTGTAAAGAGTTTGATGTGTTTTCCAGCTGTGGATAAGCATCACAAATGTATTTCCAGTCTTATTTCGTGTGTTTTTGGCTAAATATTTCATCCATCATATCCATCATTCATCCGGTGCGATATTTATATCTGGAATTATATTGAATCTTGATATAACCCAGTATCATAACGATGGTCGATACGGACTTTCAATTTTATCGCGATGTATTGTGGTACGATTGAGATAATGGTAAAAATACAATAAAACACTGTTACTACTTTCATAGGTAAATCTATGACTGTGACTATATGGTAAACCAAATACTATTCTTGAAAAACATTTCAACATTTGAAATATATATATATTTTTTTCTTTTTTCTCGTATGGCACTTAAAGAAATAGGATTTAAACTCCACACATAGTAATCATACTTAACCATATTTACTGATATTGTAATTTACAAGGATAAATCAAAATGCTTACCATGAAAATAAAATTTTCACAATAATCATAAAATATACAACAAATGCACCTTGCAAACTCTTAACAGGTGTATAATGAAGTTTGTTCAAACGGTGACCAGACTACAGATTCGTAGTGATTTTGTAGCTGTTAAACTTTCGCCCACACAGACTGTAAAAGTTGCTTGTTTGCGCCTGACATTGTTCCACTTCTCAGCTGATGACACGACACACGGCCCTAGCCATATGTCCCGTCTGCTATATAGATGCTATGACCTATTTCTTGGGCGCACAGTCGATTTATGTGACCTTTTTTTTTTTTTTTTTTTTGGTCACAGCTGATGCGAATGCCATGGCCACAGCCGAGGCATGGCAGTGACGTGACGGCCCCTGAGCTGCTTCCGAACAGAAACCTCCTGGGCTATCATGTCCTTCTGAAGTGAAGGCGCATCGCACAGAGTATGGATGAGTCCATTTTACTGGATCTGCTCGAGTGCCCCGTGTGCCTGGAGCGCCTGGACGCCTCGGCGAAGGTCCTTCCCTGTCAGCACACCTTCTGCCGTCGATGTCTCCAGGGCATCCTGGGCTCGCGTGGGGAGCTGCGCTGCCCCGAGTGCCGGACGTTGGTGGAGTGTGCCGTGGACGAACTGCCGAGCAACATCCTCCTTGTGCGCCTTTTGGATGGCATCAAGCAGAGACCTCGGGCCTCCGCGTCCACTGGCGGCGTCTGCGCCAACGGCACGTCTGGAGCCGTGGCGCGGCCGCACGGGAGCGGAACCAGGGACCCGGGCGCTCCGGGTGTGCAGCCCCGACGCGGCCAGGCGAAGAGCACTGCCGTCCGGGTGAGTACACCGCCTGACTGGACATGCGTTAAGTCAGTGTTTCCCAACCCTGGCCCTCAAGGCACACTGTCCTACATGTTTTAGAGGTTTCCTTGCTTTAATGTGCCTGATTCAACTGATTTCAGTTCAGCAAAAGCCTGTTAATCATCAATTGAAATCAGCTGGACTGAAGCAAGGAAATACCTAAAACATGCCGGGCAGTGTGCCTTGAGGAGCAGGGTTGGGAAACACCACGTTAAGTGAGCTTGTCCTTCTCATTGTTGGAGCCAAATTGAGACAAAACAGGGAAAATCTGCATGGATTAACAGCAGCATGTCGGGTCTCTAATCTTTGGTCCGGATTACCGGTTATCATGGGGGATCTTTAAGCCAGCCAGTTGACCAGCAGCCCATCACCACCACAGGCGGAGATTTTAGAGCAGTCAGTAGTTTAGCCGCTAATAATTCCACTTACCCTGTTGATGGCACACAGGTTTTTGTGGATTGAGTCATTAGCATCCTTTTAGTCAGGACCGGATTTAGAAGAATACCGCCTGCATCCGGTTTTAGTGTCCTAATCCAGAAAAAATAAAATAAACACGTACAAATTACAGAACATTAACATTTACATATTTGCCAGTATGAATAGATGGATGATTGGTTTAAAATTAGAGATGCTCAGAGTAATTGCCTCATGTCTTCTATGAATTGATTTTGGGCTTTTTGCCCTGGATTATGACCGGCCAGTTGACAAAAGTCCTGTACATTTCAATCAGCACATACATAAGTGCTTTCAGGTTGTGTTAAAAACTTTTTTTGGTGTGGAAGTTGCGAATGAGTGAGAGAGACCCAAATTAGCTGTGAAATGGGGAAAAATATTTATTATAAAATCATAAGCTTTTTCAAGTGCCGTGTTTTTCGGATTATTAAGCCTCCACATCTCCCCACGCTTTGAGCCATACGGCTTTTAGCCTGGTGTGGCTTTCCTGTGGGTTTTTCTTCAACCACCAGGGGGCTCTTTAGCAGGAAATGAATCATTAGAAGTCAAAATTGGAAATCAAAGAAAAAAGTGCTAATTTTCATTTAGAAAAAGCACATGCTAGCAGCAGGCACAACAGAGAAATGTTTTTAAACTCAAACCCCCTCATCAAGGAAACCCCACAAAAAATATCGTATGATGCCGCTCTTAAGTCGAAAATCCAGGAAATACTGTATATTCAGCAACATGACATGTTTTGAGTTCATTAATACTTTCAGCAGGTAACAGGAAGGCTGAACGGAGAACAACAAAGTTCGGTTTTATCTTATGAGACTGTCCACCTGTCTGTTGCTGAACATGCTGATGTTGGAAATATTTGCAACCTTTTGGAAATCATGGAGTTGTTTTAAGGACATAAATTGTCAAAGGAATGAAAAATGAAACAGTTTTTGTTTTGCTAGTTGCACCACAGATGCTAACTGCTAGTACAAGATGGTAAATTAGTTTGTAGTAGTTGGTTTGAAATGGTAAAGACCTGTTTTACTGTGCGACGTCGCCTCGACTTCCCATTTTTCATGTTTTTATTTTGTTGTTTTTATCTCCTTGTAATTGTTCGGCTCTCTAAAAGCATTTCTAAAGTTATTATTATTGGTATAAATTATTTAAAAATGATATCAGCAGGTCAGGAGCTTTGTAAAAACAGAAAATTTGCCACAAAAGTTTGACTGGTGTATTTGTAAATAAACTCTGAGTGCACTGTGCGTTAGATATGTATAGGGTGGTTGTATTATATTTCCCGTTTCATGTAGAAAGAAGAATAACTGAATGCTCTGATGTGATTTGATATGACATGAAAGTTTATATCAGCACTGTGCAAAAGGTCAAAAATTCAAAGGAAATGTTGTTAGGAAGGAGTCTTATTTAACACACAAAACAGACTCTGTTTTGTATGAAACACGATCATCAAACCGTAAGTCCCTTACTTTTTAAAATTTACACAAACTAGTTCAACTCTTATTGGATTTCTTCAAAATTTTGGGCTGTAATCCTTCCCAGGTACCTCCTGATGTGTGCAGGAGAATTAACTGTGGGCACCTCTGTGAGCTGCATTGGTCCCCACGAAGGGAGGATTGGGTAGATGAAAAGATGTCAAGGTTCTGTGTAGAATCACTGGAATGTCAGCGCGCTGATAATGTATCTGCCCGGCCATGCAGGTATGAAGATCAGAGAACTTTCTGTGAATTGCTACTGGAGGACCTGCCTCACTCACCAAAGTATCACTTCAGAAAATTTGTTCTCTTTTTCAAAGCTGTTTGTGCCTTTTGGAATCTCCCCTCTGCAGATACTAAGGAGGCTGATAGTTGGAAATTGAGCAGGCGTCATTTGAAACTATCCAATTATTTCCCTTGAACTCGTCTCTGCTACTTTGTGTTGGTCTGTCTCATGAAATCCAGACAAAATCCAAGTGTGATGTTTTAGTTCAGCTCTTCTCAGTAAACAATTAAGAAATTAATCGCATGACAAATAAAAATGAGATTGGTAAATTTCATTCTCATTTAGGGCTGAAGCCATTAATCGGATTAAGAGTCATGAGTTGAGTTATTCAATTAATCAATTTAGTAATTGATTAATTTAACTGGCGCATACGGACTCAAAAAATGTCTATTTGCTAAAAAAACAATATATTCAGAACAATAACTAAGGCCAAACTACAAAAAATATAAGAACATTTTGTTATGGGAAAAAAACATGTTTTTTTAATAATAAAGAATTGACAGAGTAACTACAAGAAGTAGTTGTTGTACTAGCTAGTATTTTTTTACACAATCTATTTTTCATAGTTTTGCTGTTTTCTTTCCATTTTATGTCTTGTTTTCAGTTGTCGTGTTTTATTTGGGATTTTAAAACTCTCCATGTCCTATGTAGTGTTTGTTACCAAATTCAAGTTTATTGGTCTTTAAGAGGGTGCCATTACCAACATAAAAACGGTCTCAAAACCACAACAATATTGTTTATTACAATAATATTACAGCAAAACTTGCTATTGTGACAGGCTTAGCTGTACCGTCATAAAAGCGACAAAGTTTAGTCGACATACAAGATGCATACCTACATTCATATAATGTACAGGTAAGTCTATTTCCACACGTTATTTAACGTTTTTGTTGTCTGTTAAGCCATTGACTGCGTCTCCTGAATCTGTCCTGCTGTCTGAATGCATTCTGTCGACTCCAAAGAATCAAGAAAAGATGCGGTCATGCAGGTGTATCATTTTGAGAACATAAAAGACGGAGATCAAAGCTCTTACACATCGTCCAGTCTGATCTCTGGCCAGCGCTCCATAGGCATTGAACGCTTCATTGCTCCCGGGCGACACCCTCAGTCCCATTTCTTTCTTGTTTGTCATCTGTCCCTTTCGGGAAGGGTTGGAGGTTTTGGGGAAGGAGGTTTGGTGGGGCGGGGGTCGTCTTTTAAAGCTTGAGGCTGCTCCTCTGGTACTGTTCCTCTGTTAAAGCAGGGCTCCACCTCCGATTCTTATGTGACTAAATAATGGCTTGGACTGTGGGGACTGGCTGACAGATGCACAACAGGGTTTTGTTCTGGGTTTCCTCTGATCCTCCTGACCGGCCGACACGCGTAAAGTGGCCCACAGAGTGATTTTTATGTGTGTGGAAGGTCGCTGGTAACGGTGTTGAGTCGAGACCAAAAGGGACAAATGTTCAGAGAGCAACCTCTCTTCATCTCCGGGGCTGCGGCTTGTCTTTGACGCAGCGCCGTGGCATTTGCTTCATGAGAGCCATCAAAAGGCTCGTCTTCACTGTAGCAGAGTGTCTGCGTGTGTGACTCGCCTCCAGCGGTGCTCCATTACGGGGATGTTTTGTCTTCCCCTGGCCCCGTGTTGACTCATAAAACTCAGGATTTGGTTGGCAGAAATTGGGAACAGACCCCTGGTGGTATTTCTCCGCAAGAGCGAGGGAGGCCTTTTGAGCTGTGGGGGAGTCCAAAGGTCAGAGTTCGCGAGTCACGGTTGACAAGGGTCATCGGCAACTGGGGAAATGGGAAGGGAATTTGAGATTCAAGTCGATGTCTTCAGTTTCATTGTGGCTCCCCAGAGAGTTGAACCCATAATCCTTTGGACCAAAATAGCATTTCTGGGGTTTTTCATGAGTCTTTTGTGTTAATTTTTAATGATGCTCCCAGTCAGCCACAGTTTGGAGTTTGAAGTTTAGGTTCAGAACTTTTGTTTCATGTCTGTCAGCTCATGCTTAGCTGATAAGTAATGAGACGCTGGTTTCTCTCTAACCTTCCTTCGATGTATTTAGGTCATTGTCTCTCTTTTCAATTTGACTCTTTCTAGGGCGGTACAAAGATAGGAAAACTGGCTGCCAGGATATTAATTTGGAAAATTTAATTAAATATACTCGTTACAATTAAACACATGTTTTCCTCATTCATTTTTTTGTCATTATTGCAATGTTTGTCATATTTGTTTTGTTAAGGGTAAAAGTGGCAAGGTGACTAAGAGTGCATTCACTCCAGCCCTGCTTAGTTCACTGTAATCCAACTCCAGTTTGCTTGCCTGGAAAGTCTGGTTCATTTGGGGAGGTGTGAATGCGCAATTGAACTCTGATGCGGATCAAAAAAGCGAACTCTGGTCTTCCTAAACACGTAGGTCTCACCTTGGTTGTTGTGAACTCTAACACAGATTGAATGCATATGTGAAAGCAGGACTATAGCACAGGGCATTCTGGGTAAATGTAACCAAAACAAATGCACAAGCCGAGAACAAGCAAGAGAAATGACTCATGGACATTTGCCAAAAACAAAAGAGAAATCCTGCAACCGCTAAGATCTTGACGCTATTCTGTTTTTGTTTACAAAAGAACGAAGTCGCGCTCGTCGTCTTCAGATGTTTTTGTGTCGTTTCCTTTGGTGGTTCTTGGTGCAGCGAAGGGGGGTTTGGTTTGTTTGACACAGTGCAGCGTGAAAGTGAACCGCTCCAGCAGGAAATGTAATAAATGTTGCAAATTTGGTTCTAAATGGAACAGAGTCTCCCGGACTATCAGGTGTGAAAACGCACTCAGAGTATGTCACTGCTTACAGAGTTACACAAATCCTGCTTTGAAAAACAAAACTAAGCCATTATCACATCAAACTGTAACTATTACATCAGTTACATTCTGTAGTCCAATTGAACCTCTAAATGGCACTCAGCAGGTCAATGCTGTCATATTTTCAAATACATTTAAAGGTAACAATCACTTGTTACTTTTACCTTTGTTACCCTGATAACCAAACTCCCTTGAGTTAGGTAAATCACAATTTTTACAGTGCTATAGTTGTCCATCCCTACTGGATGGTACTTCTGCTATCGTAGCCCACCAGATACCGCGTCCAGGCATTGATTTGTGATTGGTGTAGCTTTACCTCTTGCTATTTAAAGACTTCTTCCTGGCATGTTTTCTCTGAATCCAGTGCTGTAATTTGGTGCAACTTCGTACTGATTAAAAGGAAGTTCTGTTGTTTTGTAAGACGCTACAGATGTTTCTTGGTCCTCTGGTTATTCTTGGATGAACATCATAGCAGCTTCTCTCTGCGTTTATATTATGAGAGAGAAAGGGAGCGAGAGGGAAGGGGGGGAAGAAAAAAAAAATTGCCTTTGCGTGCCTCCCTGTGTGAAGTGCTCACAATAAAATTCCTGAGCACCTCCTGTGTCTGAGGTCGATGAGTAATGCTCGCTCTCTTTGATTACATCATATTGTTGTTGAAGTCTTAACTTCTGCCCGGTCGCCTGACCTCAGCCTGCATGACAGAACCCCGTCATTACACCCTCGCACTGCCCGCACGCTGGCAAACATGCTCACTGCTTTTCCACTGGGAATTTTTTATTTTTTTTTCACAGCGCTTCATTCTGTTCGTTCCCACTCTTCTCTGCACGTTCACGCTTTCCTCTTGCTTCCTCTATTTCCCACAGAGGTTTACGAAGCGGCAAAGACCTTCTGAACAGTGAATGCAGACATCTTGGAGTGACCTAAATGTTCCCTCCAAGAACATTATGGTGTCGGAGAGCTAAAAGTGCATTTTTAATTGTGCAATACCGTGAAGTAAAAATACCAAAAAGATGTAAAATAGCAAAATATTCCAGCACACCGTTGGTTTAATTTAATACAGTAAAGCATCACTTACTTTATTATTGCGGAAAGTAATTTGACGTATTTATTTCTGTCAAATTTAGAATTGAATTAATAACATTTATTGACTATGCCTTTTGGCTGCAGGAATATTTTTAACTGATACATTTTTGTTTGTCATAAGGGAAAATAGTTGCCCGTCTTTCAGCCAGCTGTCTGGCAATGAGCAGCAACACAGTGAGAATAAATCTTCACTGATTTCTCTGTACTTTATACAACTGGAGACAACTCTTGTATTCTTTGTCATATCTCATTGTAACAACTTTAAAGCGTAGAAAGCATTTTAAAATTAGATTTAAAAAAATAATATCATCAGCTTTGAACATGTAACTGACGCTGACACGAACTCTGCTTTTCCTGCAATTTTCTGCCTTCTGCCTTCTCTCCTCACCATCTAAATCCAGGCTGGAGCTCGTTAAGGGTCTAATCAGGATTAGAGTTTATTAGATACAGAGTCAGCACTGCTCCCTGTTCTCCTCTTACTCCTTACTTTTCATTTAGAGGAAACAAAACACTTGCTGTGTGGCGCAGCAAACCGGGTGTCTCCATCTCTGCTTACGTTCTGTATTTTCAGATGCTTATCTAGGACACAAAGATGATTGTTAAAGTATTTTGAGCCTTCCAAGTAGGAAATAGAACATGATTTGTTCTGGAAAAGCTCTGCGTTAACTCAGGGTTGTCAATGTGCTCACATTAGATCATGAATGATGAAAATATTTTTGCAATGTTTCCCTGTAAGTAGGGTCCAATAGTTTCCCTCTTGTGGAAAACTTTGATCATTGCAGGATTTTTTGATGTTTCCGATTGTTTTCTTTTCTTTTTTTTTTTTTTTAAACTTTTATGCTGATGTTCAGCGTCAAAGTGGAGTAATAAGAGTTACTGCATCTGATTCTGATATGTTATCAGCCTGGCTCTTGGTCAGACCGCTGCTGAAGCATTACTCATTTAGAGCTAAGAACACAAAGTAAAGCGCTTAGCTTGTGAAACAGGGAAACGTCTCTTTGAGTTTAGCTTTAAATCAACAAGTTTTACAAAAACAAAGAGGACGCAAGCTAACTTTAACCTCGGTAAACTGTGAGAAAATGTTTTGTTTTTTGGGCTGAATCTTTTAAAAATAAATGATAAATTCACCTATTTACCTGAATCATTTACGCTTAAAATTTTTCGAAGTTTTTTTTTTTTTTTTTCTTTCTCATAAAACAAATGCTCCTGTATTGGTTTTTTTTCCTTCAAAATAACACGTTTTAAGAATATGACAAACTTTAAACTACATGTGTGCATAGATATTAAATAAAATACTTGAAAACAAGTACTGAGGAACAAATGGTCAATTCTAAAACTAAATATTGAATATCAACTGTTTAAAACTTGGAGGAAATTGTTGGGAAAATACTTGATTTTATTCGAAAGGAAATTGTTATACATATTTACCACATCATCCATCCTCAATGTATGTAAGCTGTCACTTTTCTTTTCGTTATGTTGTCCAGGTTCCCAGTTGGCTGAACTTTGTCTTGTACCAGAATTAAAAACACGTACCTGGATACGTTCCCAGTCTGTCGCCTTGCTGGTGTCATGGGAAAACTTAGTGGCATAATAACAATGAAAGCTTTTAAATGCATCACCATTCGGGCACGTCTCGGAACGGATACAGTGAACAGGAACAGGGTTACTTATACTCTGGGAGATAACACTCCCTCCAAATACAGTACATGTTTACCAAATCTCCAAGGAAGAGAAGTTCAAAAAGCCCAGTCGTGATTAATGGGCCGTCATGGCCGTCTCTTTGTTGGGTTTCGCTGCTCCTCTGATGAGGGTTCTGTGCCTGTCTTTGTCTTTTCAGGCTCTTTAAGATTTTCCAGGCCAGACATATGGAGGAAAACACTTTTGTTCTGTGTGTTTTTTTTTTGGTTTTTTTTCTCTCTCTCTCTTTTTTCCCTCAGACGGAGGGGGATGTTTTGTGTTAGTGTCTTGGAGGAATGCCGTGAACAGTTGCAGGTCACTGTTTCTTTTCCAAACTGCAGGCCTGTCGGGTCTTGTCCAGCCCGCCGGCTAACACTCACCTTCCCCTCTTAGCAGACGCTGGGTGTGTACCTTCTTAGATGCTTTAATCTGCTTCCCTGACCACAGGTTAGGTCTTTGATTTTTGGTTTGTCAAGTAGATGAATAAGGGTCTCATCAAGTTTTGTTTATAGTAATCCAAGCTGTGATGTTCCTCTGCACCTGAAAGCCTCCGGGCCGACTTGGCTGCAGCTTTTTCATCCTGTTTTAAGGTCCTGCCGTATAAAGTGCCGGCCACCTGGCTGTCTTTTTATGGAAAGTCGGCCTCGCTCTGTGTCAACAAGCCTGTGAACAAAGACGTCTTGAGTTTACTTGTTTGTTTTTAGCTCTGCTCTCTAGGTGGTCTCCAAACCAAAATGCCACATTTCCTAACGCCGCCCTCTTCGTTCTCCTGTGCTGTGTCCATTCATGTCACATCTCTCAGCATGGAGCAGAGAAAGAAACATCCATGACCTTCTCATCCGCAGCCTTGTCACACCTGTGTGGGCCGATAAGGCCTTTCTTTGGAGCCAGTGTAGCGTGTATGTGTGGACCAGACTGTTGGCACCAAAATCTTTTCAAAATGTCGGTTAATTGGTCAAACGTTTTGCTAGCTGTTTTCCTGCGTGTGTCACGTGGTGCCCCTCATTCATTACTCCCGAGATAGCTTTTCCGCCACTCTGGACTTAACTGAGTAGTTTGACCTCTCACCCCTCGAAGTGATTGGTTAGCCTGAACTGGTCATCCATGGACCGTTTGACCGCTGGCATCTTAAGTGTTCATTTCTGATCCCTAAGGCGTAATCATGTTTTGCTGCGAGTTTCGTTTTCAATTGCTTGACCTCTGACCTTGGAGCTCTTGCTGCCTCTTGATGCATCTTTACCCTCTGGCTCACCTTGGTGTTTGATCCTTACCTCCCTTTCAGAGATTATAAATTTATAAATTTTGTTTAAAATTTGTACACAGTTGATGCAGACTTGAGACAAAGTGTAAATTGCTAATCTGCTTCGCACTATGAAGAGCCCAACTCAAATAATCTGTTGTCCCGCATTGTTTCAGTCGCAATGCACTGGCCGTAAGGAGAAATGGACTTTCTCCTTACTTTCTCCTTAGTCAATGAGGTTCTTATTGATTTTTGACCTTTTGTGGTTCATTGTTTGTCCTGCCGATACAAATTTTAGCCGCTTCGAGCTTCTATTTCTGAACAATTTAATTCATAGCGTTCAAAAAACTCAAATTTTCAGCTTACATTCTGCAAGCACTTATTTGTTTTAAGAGCAGAGACAATGTCATACTGTTTGGTTGAGAGCAGAGTTGACATTTTAAACTTTAGCATATTAGTAATTAACACAGCTTGCTAAGATGCTAAAGTTTCTAAAACGATGCCAGTCTTTCCAACTCCAGCTGTTTCTGTGATGGGGAAAAAGGTTGAAAGCTTGAAAAAATAAAACGGGTCAACTTTACTGCGCTTCATTCAGCCTTTCCTGTGGAGAACCGAAGTCAGCTTTTATTCAAAGAATTGTCTCAAAGGTGGCTGCAGAACGGTGCAGACGACTCCTTTATGTACCCGAAGAAAACAGTAGAAAGTTCATAAGTATGAAATGACGAAGACGCTAAGCAACAACCTAACCGAAAAAATGTGGGTTTCTTTTGAACAACTTTTACTCAGTTTCATTTTTGTCATTCAGGAAATCTACATTCCTACCAGAAGCCTTGGTTCTCTGTTATTTCTCACTTGTGGGGTCTTTCCTGCTGACAACCCATGATTAATTATTAACAGGAACTTGAAAAAGAGCAGGATGGTTTTTGTCAGTGTACTCACGTCTTGGCACAAGGCTTACATGTAACGCCAGTATCTCATCATAACGTCTGGCAACACATTCAGCTGCAACCTGCTTGGTTTCTCACATATGAACACACCTTAACCTCCATTACTCTGGCCTCATTTACGGAGGGTTATGTTTGTTTAAATGACTCAGACTGGCTTTATGTCCACGAGAACCCATTAAACTGTGTTCAACTACAAACAAAAGATACAAGTGGGGAGTTGCAACATATGCAGACAACAACTTAAAATGCCAGTAAATCTGTCAGCCTGTATTTCTCCGCTTCATGGTGGAACACTGATTTATTTTACTCATGTTATATTCTGTTTGACAACTCCGTTTTCCCCTTTTTCTCATTTTAGTTGATCAATCCCAGTATCATTTGAGAATGCAATAGAGAATTGAAGATGTAGGAATTCTGTCTTGACAAAACTTATATTCTACGTATTTCTCTTTTCCGCCAGTCTTTTCTGTCAGGCAAAAGTCACACTTACACATATACAATGCGTGTCTCTGGCTGGTTGAGGCTACCGCTAACTCACTGCTAACATACCCTTTCCAGCCAGCAGAGGGATGTTAGTATTTCTGTGGAGATACAGGTCAGAAATGTACTTCATAATGGTTTCAAAAAGTCGTTAAATTAGAGTGAAACTTGCAGAAAACCTGGTTTGTATTGTTACTGCTGCCTGGATTACCCAGTGGGTTTGGTGATTCAGCTCTTTGTAATCCACCAAACTACGTTTTCTATAAATGCAATAAAAAGTTAATTAAAGAACATATTTCCATGACAGAGTGAGGATGTTTAAGCACTGGTGACATGCCAGCCAGTAGACTCCTGCCAGTGCTGTTCAGATCGCGCAGCTCTCGCTCAGTTCTCAACACTTAAAATTTTATATCTTGGTTCAAGCGACGAATGAAACCAGACCTTTGTAAGTTGGCACAAGTCACTCAGTTCTTACTGCAGCAGAAACTGGCCAATCCCTTTCACCACTTTTTCTTTCCCGAAGCAAACATTTGTAAAAACCAGGTCATTTTGTCCTTCTGCAGAATATATGGAATGACTGAGGGCTTCTTCGCACGGTGCCTCACATGCTCAGTCTCTACAGCAGAGAAATGGGTGAAACTTGCAGTTACATGTTACATCTGGACTGAGTCAAGAGTGAAACGGACAAACCATTTCTTGAGAGAGTGGAAAAAAATAATGCTGCCTCTTGAGTCAGTGAAAAGATGCAGTGTTTGTCTCTTGGATCTCTGCCAGGACCGAGTCGATTTCCTGCCCTTGTTTGTTTACTTTAGAAGTGTCTTAGGACCCATGCATACAATGAGATGTCCTGCCTGTACGAACCATGGTTAATACAAAATTTCTTACAAGCTCGTTGTCCACTTCATCAGTTTTTCTCTTAATTTGCAGCGTGTGTAAATCAGCGGAGGCCAAGCAGAGCAGGTGGCTCAGCCTGAATGACTGAGAGGGACAAAAGCCTACAGACACTGTGAGCTTTCACAAGCACAGTGGAGAGTAATGTGAGGAAATGCTTAGTATTCAGCTCATATTGACTAGTACTCAATACACAGATACTGTGACATTTGTGAACTAATCCGTCCGTAGCTTGGATACAAGTTAGCTTCCTACGTGAGACTCCTTTCACAGTCCTAATTCTGGTTATTACTGAGGGTCTCTTGGGGTTTACTGTCTCATTAGAGATTGAATTATTATGTATAATGTAGAGATTATTGCTTCGTGGCACAGTGGGGCTGCTCTGAGCGTCGTCCAGACCACAGTGCACCGTCAACCATCCTGCAAGGCTTCATGAGAGGAGGCTCTCCTCTCCACCTAGAATCAGAAATAACCGGGTACCTCCCCAAAGACCAAGATGTGTCAGTATTTGAACATTTTATACAAGATTTCAGACACATAAATAGAAAAGCTGTGATTTAAATGAACGTATCTCACAATTTGTAATTAAAAGCATTAGAAATGAGATATTTATAGTACATTACAAAAATGTTAGCTAATGGCATTTCTTTGTCTGGGGTGTCTGTGCATCCTTAAGAAATCTTAAGTCTGTAATTAATGTATATAAAGCCAAGGCCTTGAAATGTCTTAGATTCATTAAAAATGTCATTTGTCCTTAAATACTTTATCCACAGGTCTTAAATTTTGTCGTGGCCAAACTATTTAATCTCATATTCTACGTAGATTTCTTTCTTTTTCTTGTGGCATTTTTCTGTCAGGCAACAGTTTGATTTTCCCACAAGACATCTTAATTATATTTTGTGACTCAAGGTGTTTGAAGCTACCAGTAACAAGCTGCTAATACATCCTAGTTAGCTAACTAGCTTTTTTACAATTATTATCGGTATGTGCAAATTTATTGTCAGTTGACTGGACGATATTTTTCGTTGCCTCTAGCTCATTTCTATTGCCAACCCATACAATGTTATGCACATTATGTGCATAAAAGCTTTGCACTGTGGGGGTTAAGGCTATAGAGAGCCATGTGCATATATATGTGAGCCATATTTGTGCTTCTCGAAGCACAAATATGAGAGGCAAAACAAATCCCAGAAATATTAAAATTTTGGATTAACAGCCACTATATCCTCATAGAAAATGCTTTTTTTCTTGAAGCTTCTGGCAACTTTGTGATTCCTCAACTGCTTCTTTATTGAGGAATTGCTTCCACACTGTACAGTGTTGAAATACCCAACTTGGTAGCGCTTACTTATGTATTCATCAAAAGAGATCCCATTTTTAGTTTCCTTCTTAGATCCGAGTCGGTCAAGCATTAAATCATTCAGTGCCAGTCTCTTGCCAGTTTCTCAATGCGTTTCTATTTTATAATTCACATCTCTGTTCTTTCCAGTCGGTCTTTTTGCCTGTACCAAATTAGTCAGGCCTTCTGACCAATTGTGTTTGCCTCTCTGCTGTTTGAAAGGTTCAGAAACTCAAGCCCAGCTTCCTCTCTCTGCCTCATGTTCTTTTCCCCCTTTGATCTCCGACTGTTTCTCTGCTCATGTCTTTCTGGCTTTCCATGTTTTGCCTCCTCACACGCTCCATCTGCTGTGAAATGTGAGCGGGTTCCTGTGAGAGAAATCGGGTGAGCCCAGCGTATGAATTGGCACCGAGTTAAAGGGTTCCGTCCTTTCGGATTTCGAGTCAGACCAGTCGACCGGGTGATTTTGAGGCCACCCAGAGCCAGCGTTCACCCCCGCGTCGGAAGGCCGGCCCGCGGATGAAAAGCAGGCCCATAAACGGAAAGGTTACGCAAAAAATGGGCCAGTTCACGTGAGTAGTTTTGTCTAATTGCATTTTCACAGTAGAACCCACACTGATGGCCAGACACTCTGGAGCTTCATGAAAACCACATGCGTGACACCTCTACAACGTGTGCACATGCTCTCCCATAAATCCTTTCCCCTTCCTCTTAAAACGTTTTCCCTCTGCAGCTAATAAAGTGCTGTAAAACGTCCTGATTGTATGTCCATGTGTCGAACGTTTTCATAAAACCTCGCCACCGTCGGTTCATGGAGCTCCTGATTTTTTCAGACCTCCTATTCTTGTCTAAGGATCCAGATTTACACGCACCCCCCAAGGGGACAGCTGAAGAGTCAAGAAGCAGCAGTAAAGCAGACTGCGGTGGTTATAGTGTGGGTACTCTCTATGTGCTTTATCTCTTGCATTTAGAGGAATAGTCTGCATTTTTTTTCTTCTTTGTTTTAAATAAGTATCAGGCTAAATGACAGATGCCTTCGCGGCTCGAGCAACGTCGATGAACACGGGGAGAGTTTCCAAGACTTTTTGAAAGCTTCCTGTTCCTTCTCACATGCGATCCAAGCCTCCATCTGGCGTCCAGACTGCGCTGAGTGTTTTTATGCCTGTGGACTAATGTGTGGGACCTCATTTAGTATGTAGCGAGGGGAAACAAACAAGCATCGAGTTTTGTCACATAAAGTTTTAGTTTAGTTAGGCCTGAATGTTTTATTGCCTCCTCGACATCTTGGATGTAAATAAAGCCGGTAAACATTCCCACTGCATTCGACACCGTATTGCTTGAGTAAAGGCCGTTTTCCCCATGTTTTCATGCCAGGCGTTTAAACATTTTTGTTGTCGCTGATCCAGGAATTTGATGTAGAAATGCTGCTGTTGCTCACTGAGATGTTTGACTCTTTAATCTCTTCTGCTTGTCTGAAGCTGAATTAGGCAATCATTCACAAAAAGTAAAAAATTTCTCTCTTATCGCTCGACCCTAGGATTTCATTTCATGTTTCACTTAACAATGAATCCCGGGATCAGTTTTTAAGTTATGAGATCAGCTTTTAACTTCATTGTTTGTGTTGGGTTTAAATTTTATTATATTCATGTAATCTCAGTCCCTACCCCTCAATTTTATCTGATTTTATCTAATCTGTTAAGCAAAAAGCAGACACTGACAACATGCCAACAGCTTATTGCGAGTTTTCTTTTGCAATAAGCAAAAGAAAACTTTTTCAGGCTCTCAAGTCTTGCGTTTTGATTTTAGTCCCAGTGACACAACAGAGACTTTCGGCTGATCTAAATGTTTTCACGCTGCACAAATTTCTCTGAAAGACGAGGCGTTTTTCTTGATACGATAACCCAGTAACGTCACCCTTACAATTCCATATTGAGACACCAATGAGATGTTCAAGAGTTTCCTTTGTAAGATTCACTTCACTGTCAAGAGACCCAAAAATAGGGGAAAATAGCTCCTGCGTGGAGTTTCCATAGAAACCTGCAGATGGAAGTTTTTCTACTGTCTCATGCTGAGGAGTAGACAGCAGCTCAAGATGATGAAGCGGCGTCATTATATTCTACCGTGTCGAGGACTCATCCAGCACTTTACTTTATATTAGTTTGAGAAAGTTCCTCATGCCCTACTTGTGCTTTTTGTCAACTTTCTTTTGAAACAATGTCTTTTTATTCTTTTATGCTGTGATATTTTTGTGCTCACGATATATGCAGCCACCTTAATTCAGCTTGGATGTCTGATCAGTAAACATTGAGAAAGCAATTTATTGTAACCAAAATGTGAAACATGTTTCTAAAAAACCCCACAAAAAATACAGTATTGGGAATGCTGAGCCTTTCCGATTAAGACTAGTTTACAAGAAGTTCCCTAATACTGGCATCAATACAAATTAGACCAAAAATATGAACTAATTTGTCCAAGACTTTCCTCCAAGGTTATTTGTGATGCATTTAATGTTCCCAAGTGATAGTTGGCAGCGACACTCCTCTTCGACCAACCAGTCACTATGATGCGCGACCTGACTCTCTCTGTGCATCACTGACAGGGGTCAGCTCGGCGTTTCATACAAAAATGGTTGGGACGCTGTTTCAGGTTACTGTGCTACACCATGTAAGCGCACACAGTTGTAAAACGTGACCTTTGCTCGGGGGTCCGCTTTGGGTTCGCGCGGAACCCCGCAGAGTGAAGTACGCGGGACTACAGTGTAAACCAGCTTTCACTGTAGTCACAGCTTCAAGTCATTTAATGTTGGTCTCTACCAGCCAGGCACTGAAATGTAACTGTAAACAACATGTTCTGCACACATTGTGCAATGGATTTAAGGTTAAATTGTCCACTGGATTTAAGGTTAGACTTTGACTAGGATATTGTAACAAATGATTCCATTGTAGCCATTTCTGTATGTTTCGGGTCTTTATCCTAAGGTGACCTGTTTGAAATGCTTACATTACCTTTCGAACAGCTTAAGGCAAGAATAAATCCAAGGTATTTATGGACGTAAATACCCTGGATGTCAAAGACCTGTTCAAGTCTTTGGCATCCTTGAACAGGTCATCTTCAAGAACTGCCCTGTATTTTGCTCCATCCATAGTCCCGTCAACTCCCACCAGCTTCCCTGCTGCATGACACTGGCACCACCATGCCTTGATGCAGGAACGATGATTAGCAGTGTTGGTTTCCTTCCACACAGTGTTTTGCATGTTGGCAAAAACATTCATTTTTGGTCTCATTTCTCCTCGTGCTTTTTGTTTCTTGTGGAAACCTCCAAACAGGGCTGACTAATTTTGGTTTTATGACTAAAACAATTTTCTCATTTCCACCCCTTTTTAAATGCATTTCTAATGTAGCATGAATGACTAATATGACGAGCATGACTAATACTTGTCCAAACTGTTTGTCACCATTACTGGAGTTTCAAACTTGAACCTGACACTAAGGAACTTATTCAATATAATTTCCACGATGGTCTGGACTTTTTTTGAAACCACAGGGTTCTTGTAGCATTAATTAAAAAAGACAATATCTTCCCTGTCTTGGTAAGGCAAAACAAGCAAGACCAACAAACAGTAGAGCAAATTGGCACCCATTTTGAAAACCGTGAATAATTAAAAAATGTAGCTTTCCTGCATAGCAGAATAAGCAATTTAACACCTGGAGGTGTTAATATCTTTTATGGCCGCAAATACCTTGGATGCAGTTGTGCATTTAATTAGAAAACTTTTCAAAGCTTGGGAAACTGTTCCATAACTTAATGATGCTTTTAAAAGTCTCCATCCCTTATCCCTGACCGGTTTTTGTGTTCCTCATTTGTTTCCTAACGTTCTCTGGCAAACCTCTGAGGCCTTCACGGAACAGCTGGATTCATACTGAGATTAAATGGCACACAGCTGTATTCTATTTACTAATTAGGTTACTTCTAACAGCAGAATGAATTGTATTTAAGGACGCCAAAGTAAAGGTTCCTGGACGGTAATGCATAACAAACTTTTCAGATTTTGATTTTTAAGAGTAGAAACTTGGGGTTGGTGACATGGACTTAGAATTGTATTGCGATATTTTGTGGCGCTGTTGCGGTAACAATAAAAATGATGATGAAAACTATGTATTAGCACTTTTTTTAAAAAAAAAGGTTTTGTTAGCTGTAGTGGCCTTTAATTGATGGTAGTCCAACGGGTAAGAGGGGGAAGACTTTACCTTATTTGTTCCAGATTTCAAATTAGGAGCAACTTTACTTAACAAGACTCCTTGGTAAAGTCATGCTACAGAGCAAGACTTTATTTGCTCCTAGTAAAGTCTGGTGGCCCGCCAGGCTTATAATACACTGGGGGAGACCCTGGTTTTGACATAAAAACGTCACCACAACACGACATGTGAAAGTTCGAAGTGGTAAGTTACTTTTGCCAGGCATTGCAGGTACTTTCATATAAAAATGTTACGATTTCATCTAAAATTTCCGCTGATGGTGGTTGTTGCTCTCATGAGTTTCCTAGCAGCGCTGCTGATTGCCTCTCTTTGTCTGTTCTTGTATTATAAATGAACAAAGTGCAGTGAAGTAGTGGGGAAAAGCCTGACCTACAGTGGTCAATAAAAATGCCATTAGGAATCAATTAAACTAATCCATTCTGTAATGGAATCAAGCTGAACTTTGTTGTGATTTTTTTTCTCCCCCCACTCTTCACTCTCAATGTGTCAGTTCTTGCACTCGGTGCAGCACTGACGACGACACCCACAGCAATCTGCTGCCTGGTAGTAAAAAGGCAGCTCGCCCTCCAACTCTCTCTCTCTCTCTCTCTCTGAATGCCTAACAAGCCTGGATTTGCTCATAGCAGCGCAGTGGCCAGACTAACCCCGCCGCTAACACGCACCATTTTGGCAGCAGTACCCCCGGCTCATTCTCCGAGCCCCCGCTGAGATTCTGGATGTGCCCATATGGGAGTGGAGTCATGTCTGACACTTGCTGGTTGGGGGTAAAGGTTCCAGTCTGCTGTGGTTGCGCACCGCTCCCAGACTGCTGATGGAGCAAAAGTTACCGCATCCTTAGCTGTTAAGATATGCTGTTGTTCAAGTCCAATTCATTTGCGTTGCTTACTTTGTGTGGATCACATTGTTTTATTTGGGTTTTTGAGCACTAAGGAAGTTATATTTTTTCTTTAATATGGCTGTAAAAAAAAAACAAAAAAAAACAAAGGTTGTAAAATGAAGCTGTTTGCATAGACTAAGTGTAGTCCTGCATGCCTGCTTTTTGTTTTAAATGCCTGTTTACTCACTCCTTGTGCTGTACAGCAGCACACATGGGTAATTCACTTATAGCCCAGTGCTGTGGAAGAGAACATTATAACAGTAAAATCCCGTTAGCACACAGGTCTAACTGCATTAGCTCCAAAACACCAGCTGATGTCCACAGACTGGGACGGGTTCCTGTTTTTCCCTTCATCTTTAAGCTTCTGTCTTTTGCTCACTGAAATGAACAGTTAGATTCAAGGAAGAGAAGAAAACTTATCAAAACAGATTCAGAAAATTTGTTTTTAGCATTGTGAAATAAAGTATTGTAGAGTTTGCATTTTTGGTTAGAGTTTAACATTTAGCAAAGTTGGCGTTGTTTAAACATCCTTTTCTGTTTGTATTCCCTGGGAAAGTAAACCTTTAACTTTTAGTTTTAGAAAATAGCTACTGCTTCTAATCTGTTTAAATCAGATCTGTCAGTATTTTGAATGAGTATCTTCTCCTAATCCCACTTGTGTTTTGCCTTCCAGATGGATTAATTCTTTTTTTAATAACTTCTTATGATCTTTATAATTGTTTTCTTGTTTTGTTTTGATTGTATTTTTTTGTGTTTATTGACAAAATTTGTGAAGTTGTCATTTTACCTTGTTTGTATGACCTTTGTTAATTTTTAGTAAGATAAATTACTCGTTGTTCAGGGACATCCACTGTCTCTGTGAATGAAAAATAGACAATTTCAAATCTGTTAATTAACATTCATTGCCCCAAACAAATAAATGAAATATTTCTAAATCCTATATTTTCCATTTCAGAAAGGTTGAATGTTCAAAACAATGAAACCGTGACCTGGTAACTTTTAGTTATGATGGGTTCACAAAAACAGGGATTGTTGAGATCTGACAAGCAGGTCTGAAGCTTTGACAGATTCTGGTCTTACTACTTTTTTCAAACATTTCTCAAATGATCTCTATTTTTCCAGATCCTTTTTTCCATCTAAGGTTATGATGAAAATGTTAGATGAAAGTTTCTCCACCACTTTTGGTGGTAGAGAAAGCTCAATTGACACAACGACAGTGACGAGTTTTTTGTTCCACAGTGTACTATTGTGGCCTGTGGATTGGTTTAACATATTAGTTTTAAAGAAACATAAGCCTCTTGTGGCCTGTACATTGCCTTTTTGTTTTCTTAGGCCAAAGTGGGTTATTGCTGTTGTGGATAATCGTGTATTATAAATCTTTAAAGAGGTTGTAAGTCACTTGAAGTTGGCTGTGTGTGCTCTTGTTAAGTAGCAACAGTCTTACGGTGGCGTATGATCCTGTAATCACTACGGTAGTCTCTCCACTCATTTTTCAAACCATCGGCGAAGACGGAGGAATAAAAAATAATCGTCCTGGTGCTGAATTGTTCTGTAGTTGCTCTGTTTTTATTGGAGCATAAAATCGAGGGAGATTCATCACGAGATGCGCTCTGTTCGAGTCTCGTCCTGTCTCTGGAGACGGTCTAATAGCAGTAAAAGCTTGAGCTATCGGCATACGCTTGTGTGTTTATGTAATGTGTGTGTTTGAGATGTTTTTAGGACATTCCTGTGATATTGGCTCACTTTAGTGTGTTTTCTCCTCAAGCACAGCCTCCTTTGCTCTGCATCTTCTCTATGCAGCCTGATTCTGGAAACAACAACACTGTCTCTGTGGACGCACACCGGATATTAGCCACCCCCCTGAGCTATCTTCCAGCCCCAGTTTTAGACCGTCTTTCGCCCCTCACTAACTCGTTCATCCAGAGCCCCCTACAGACAGTCTCCTGATTTTTTTTTTTTCTTTTTTTTTTTTCCCTCCCCTCCCTGTTACTCTCACTGCATCAAGCCAAGTGAAACATGGAAATTTAGCTCTGCTGACAACACCTCTTTTATGACTCCAGACAGCAGGACCTAAACTCAGCTTAGAAATGGGCAGTAAAGGTCTGAGAATAGCACAAAGTGCCAATAAATATGCTGACTACAAAGCTTGAGTAAGAAAGAATAAAAACACAAAACAATTATACTTTTAACCAGATAATTCAAACTGTTATGTTTGTCAGTAGATTATTTATTGGCTGCAGTCACAGGAATAAATTGCATAACACGGCTGACTTTGGACACAGGCTTTATTGCGCCTCGTTGTACACACAAGCGATTACAAATGTCGCCGTTTCATGAGAACAAGCATTTCATATTTACCATGTAATTGGATTTAACCTGAACTTGTTTTGTCATTTGAAACAAAAATGTCAAAGCTTTCACTTTCAAAAGCCTTGTTTTTTTTCCCACTGAAAAAGCAGAGAGGCCCAGCGCCAGTGCAGTGTCCAAGGGGCCGCAGCATACCCCTTGCCTCCCCGTCTTCTCCACAGGCCGGACCGGCGGCAGAGCCGCAGTGTGATTGGCTCTGTGCTTCAGACTGTGTGATTCTCTGCAGCAGGGTAATGTCACCCTGGTTCACCATCACAGCTCATTCTGTACTTTTATTCTCCTCTGAGCCTTTAAACGGTTCATTAGTCTTTAACAAGACTGCAGAGCCCACTCCAAACTCCGCGTTAACCCCTCCATGTCTGGCTCCGCTTCGGACTGTCAGTGCGCACTTTGGGTCTCTTTCTGTCGTCCAGCTGTAATTTTTCTACTTTGGCTTTTCTACTCTGGAGTTCAGATCAAATCGACTGAAGGTGTTTGGGATTCTGATCACTGCGGACTGTGACCAACAGCAGCGGGGTCGGTGGTGTGGGGGTTGTTCTGGACCGAAGCCTTTCTCATGGACCCTCTCACTGAATAGAGAACATTGATGCTTCACTATCCTCACTAGCGTTCCCTCTTTCCCTGGGTTGTCATTCCCTGAATGAGCCTTTCAGGACTGCAAGCTTGCAGGCCTGGATACAAAACCTTCCTCTGCTTATTAAAACGCACAGAGCTCTGCGTACTTTCAAGCCCCCAGTCAGAAGTTACAGAATCAGCCAAGCTTGTACTGTAGTAGAGATGCTCTGATTAGTTACTTCAGCCTTTAGGAGAGCTGGTGTGTCCATGTTTTAGCTGCCAGAGTTTTACACATTTGTGTAGATTATGTTAATATTAAAAAGTAAACAGATCAAACTTAATAATAATCATAATCATCTGTTCATCGCTTGAAAACAATACAACCACAATTTTCGCCTTTTAAACGAAGGGTGTAATTGAATCTTTTCCCTTTTGGTGGTGACTGAACTCAAGCCTCTTACATTTATTTATTTCCAATTCAAACTTGTTATAGAGGTCTTTCTGATTGTGCAGGCTTTTTATTTGTACATACATAAAAAATAAGGGCTTCGCTTAATTTTTTGTAACAAATATTACAGATAAATGTAGAGAAATAATAAAATAAAATACAAAATAAACAAGTTGAATCGGTTTCCCGATGCACTTTGCTTTCACTGGAGCAAAGTGCATCCATCTGTGTGCGTAAAAGAAATTTTCTGACCAATGTAATCCGATCGCATCATACACGTAAGACATAAGAATAGCACTGAAAATGTCTTGTAGACCTTGATGTCATGTGTAGGGAAGGGTTCAACTAATACTTAAACATAGAAAAGAGTTAAATGAGTATTGAGTTTAATGTAAGTGACATTGTTACAGCTATTCCATGGTAAAATTGGAGATTTCTGAAAAGCTGTCTGTGCTCGTTCTGTAACGGGCAGAGGTTAAAAGCTCAGCCAGATGAAACTGAGCAACTTCTTTCTCCGGTCAGTCTTCCTGTTATCTGTGAAGACTTGCTCTTGCTCGCTCTCTTGTAGCTTAAGTAAACAGCAGTCATGTTTCCATTTAGTGGAACATATAGCTGCCTTTAAATTGCTCACATGTCTGAGCTTCCTCTCACTATATAAACCCCCTTACAGATGCCGACAGTCATTAACATTGATGATTCATTGATCATCAATGATCAATGTAACTGTAACTGCACTGAACAGTGAGACTTGGTAGCACTAAGTGTTCTGAAAAAAAAATCGGATTCTTCAATCAAGCTGAAAATTGATTCGCCAAATCTCTTTGCCGTTTCAGGCAATGCCCCAGCTTCCCTGTGCCAAGGCGCTGTACAACTATGACGGCAAGGAACCGGGAGACCTCAAATTCAGCAAGGGCGACATCATCATCCTCCGCCGGCAAGTGGATGAGAACTGGTACCACGGCGAGATGGGCGGAATCCACGGCTTCTTCCCCACCAACTTTGTCCAGGTCATCAAGCCTCTGCCGCAGCCGCCACCTCAGTGCAAAGCTCTTTACGACTTCGAGCTGAAAGACAAAGAGGCCGACAAGGACTGCCTGCCCTTCTGTAAGGTGAGAACACCGCAGACGTTCAGCAGCCGTTCTCCTGCCACATAGCCAGCGCAGTAAAACCAAAATACCTCTCATTACTGTGACGCTTCTGCCTTGTAGGCCTTCATTTTCTGGAGTTATGTGCGTGTCAGAACGTCAGGCGTTTTAAATGAAACACCCACAGCAACGGTTTGGATTTTAAGCCGGGCCTCCTGATGAGCAGCTGTAATTAGGCTGGAGAGAATGAATGGCGTATAGAGCGAGGCATCGCTTAACTACAGTAATTAAGCTGCTTTGTTTATCCAGCTGCTGGGTCATAAGTTGATTGTTTTGGATTCTGTCATCAATTTATATGCCACACGAGCAACACCAAAAACAAGCTCGGCAAGTGTCTCATCTGATGAGCTGTTTTTAGTCCCAGGGTATGTTTTGTTTCACAAACCCCAAAAACTCTTCTCCTCCTCATTATTTCTGCTCTGAAGTTCACTCCCTAAGGTTGAGCAACGCTCCGCGTTAGATACCAACCCTTATTTACATTTTTTCCCTCTCTGTTGTGTTATTCTAGGATGATATCCTGACCGTGATCCGCAGAGTTGATGAAAACTGGGCCGAGGGAATGCTGGGAGATAAAATTGGAATTTTCCCCATCTCATACGTGGAGGTAAGGGTGTAACTTCACTCTTGTGATGAAACTCTACCTCACATCACAGTCAGATGTCTGGGACTTTGATCATGGTCTAATTTTATTCTTTTTGTTGTTATTCCTTTAAATCTGCTTAAGTTTATTAAACACAAGTGTTTTCTGTGTAAGGATCTTTTACTCTTAGAAACGGTCAGTGTCTCGCCTTGTTGGGGTCATTTCTCTTAACCTCTAGAGTTTGTTCCTGTACTTTGCTACTGCGTATGATTTTTTTCCTTGGTATTTTTTTATTTTTATTATGTTGGTAATTATTCAAAGAAAAGTTCAAATTTCATGTGTAAATCATTTTAAATGCATTTTACCCATGAATGCATCAATATGAAAATGTACTATTGCTCTTATGGCCAATTGGTGATATTTATCGACATTTTATGTATCGTATAACTACCAAGACAGAAAATGCTGGAGCTTTAGTTTACTGGCCAGAAGCAATCTTTTCTATATATTCAGGAAAAATAAATACTAGTAAAATATATTTAATGTTATTTTAGTCTGGAAGTATTTCACAATATAAAAGCCCTCCTCCTCTGGTTTAACTGTCATTGTATTCATTGTTAATATTGCGAGGGACAGAATTGAGAATGGCTCATTCTGTATATTTTTAAACAATGAAAGTTCAGCCTGAATAAGGAATATTTAGGTCATTGCATTTTTCCTTTCCTCTGGGCCATTTGTTTTCATCTGAAGTTGATTTATTGTATGATTTGGTACTTGTCTGCCTTTTAATGTCTTGACATTTCAGCGATTAACCCAGACAGCCTCCCCACCGGATTGCTCTGAAGCACTTAGGTTTTTCAGTAAAAAGAACTCCTTGGGGCCAGAGATGATGGCAAGTTCAAAGCACCCTGTGATTAACCAAAACTGCTGCTTTGATTTTTACCTTCGTCTTTCACTCGCACGATATGTTGCCTAAAGAGTCTCAAAACCTGCAGTTTAGCAGCTGGCTGAGACCAATAAGCTTCCTTAAGATAAAGTTGGTCCTGCTTGTAGAAGCAGCAGTATTTCTGATAATATGTTGATGAAGTAGATATTGAGACACCATTAAGATGAAGGTCATTGCTGCTTCATCGGAGATCCGACTTGTTGTGCACATCCACAGTTTCGGTAAATCTTTGACCTGTATGGAGTTACTTTAAGAGCTAAAATATAAGAAAATATAGACCAATCAGCTGCAGGGTAGGGTCAGATTTCAAAACAATTTTAGTGTTTTCTCTTTGTTGCCAACCCCCACACCCATCCCTGCCTCTCATATTCTTCCCATAGTTCAACTCTGCAGCCCGCCAGCTCATAGAGTTGGACAAGCCATCCGACTCCAGTGGAGAGTCCATTGAAGGGGCCTCTCTGGGACCCCAGAGCAACGGCGCCCAGCGGCCAGGGGAGAAGAAGAACACCAAGAAACGACATTCCTTCACTTCTCTTACCATGTCCCACAAACCCATGCTCGCTCCTCCGCCACAGCGCCACTCCATGGAGATTAGCGGCCCGGTCCTCATCAGCTCCAGCAACCCCACCGCAGCCGCCCGGATCGGAGAGATCAGCGGGGGGCTTTCCTGCAGCGCACCTTCACAGGTAGGATGGTCAGCTGGGAGATGCATGGAGGAAAGTTTTTTTTCTGCATTTTGTTTGTTTCTGACTTGTTAGTTTGGGCAGTGAGTTCTCGTCTTCACAGTTCTATTAAAAGGGCAGTATTGTGTAAAAATGACTTTACATTATGTTACGATATTATTGCCTCATCAAAAACACACCTGAAGTGTCGCCTTGCTTCTTTCTTTGATGTTTGAGAAATTCTTCAGTCTCCTGTGGCAACCATTTTCTGTGAAAAATGTCTGGGCGAACTGAGAGCTGCCTTCGAGCTTCCGCCTCACAGTGCAGCCCTCTCTCCATAACTCCCCCATTCAGCTCCTTCAGACTAGCCAGCAGCAATTGGCAAACACCTGGTGGAACTACACATCTGCTGAGTTTGTTATAGGAGCTACTGCTCAGTGCAAACCTGGTTAAATCATTATTAAAGGGTTAAAAGATGAGCCATGTTGTGATGACTTCCTGGGAGTGGAGTTTTAGCAAGAGCAGAAGTTTCTTTAACAGACAGAGGCCCAATTTCAAGATGTTGCCCTATAAAGCCAAATTTCTTACACGTCATATTTTTTTAACAATTAAAGTTAACAAAGTTACTGGATTGTGCCATAAAATGCCTGGAAAATACATAATACCGCCTCTTTAATTTTACTTTTTTTTTTTTTTTTTTTTTTTTTTATTGGCGCATTTAGCCAAAATAAAGTAGCGCCTGGCTTCAGTCTGTTAGCATCCTATGGGTGTGGTGTGTGTGTTGGTCGGTTTTGGCGCCAACCACTAATCAACGTCTCAGCCAGTTCCCAACTAGTCAGCGTTTGAGATCCACCATCAGCCTTTAATGATGAGGCGAAACCCAAGACCAGTCAATTACTTGCTCAGTCACCTGTTGAAGCATTTATCATACGGCTGGCAAAGCAATCTATTCCTGTTTTCATGCAACACATAAGTAAAAAAAAAAAATGCAACTACTGCAAAGTACTACAGGAATGAACTTTTTTAATCAGTTTTTATCTTCAGACTGATTTTAATGTTGGTGACGATAAATGAGCACTTTTGTTTCAGCAGGATGTAAAGCCTGTACTGTCTACTGGTGAACCGACAGGAGAGACATGAATTCAGATCATAAGTTTTGTTTATGGATGTCTTATTTAGGTGTTTTTTATCATTCTTTCATTATCATTCAAATGTTAGAAACTTTTTTGTAAGGTTTAGTGCGGTTAATGTAATATTTATCCGATAAAAAGTAAAACGTTTTGATTATTGGAGGAAAATAATTTTAATCAAATAACTAAAAAGCCAGGGATTTCTCTCAAAATACAAAACTCTGACATGAACAGAGGTTCTTTTTTTTTTATTATACTATTTTAATCTGGTTGAAACTGATTATTTGAACTAGTTCAGTTAACTAGTTCAATATGGCCTTTATATAGGATCCAGCATTCAAGCAAGACTCTCGACTGAGCTGCTCTTATTTTCCCAACCTTATTTTTCCCCAAAGCACCACTTTCCTCCTGTGAACATGAAGACAAACGTCCCTTTCTCTCTTTGTACCAAACAAACTATTATTGATTTTAGGAACTTAAAGTCATCCATATGCGGCTTGACTCATCCACAGAAATGACTCCAGCTTAGCCCTCAAGGTTTCCACACCAATCCTGACATGAGAGCAGCTCAAAGCTTCTCTGTGGTTTCTACTTGCTGGTAGTTGAGTCTCGATTCGGTGGCTTAAAGCCAGAAAAACAGACGTGTAGAGATGAACAAAACAATCATTTTGATGTCACTTTAAACTGCCCAAGTGGCCGAGCACAAAGAGTCCAAGACCGTTTTGCAAATAGGGCTCCTTTAATATGCGGCATGAATTTATCATTTGTTTTTCCAGACAGAATCTCACTAGCGTTGTCACCGCTTTGTCTTCTCTTACAGCATTATTTATATTCAACAATGACTGGCATTAAAAAAAAATAAGACGGGTTTGGTTTGTGAATAATATGAAACACAGACGACTCTCTTGCCGCACGAATGTCCTACTTTTATCGACTTTGAGTTTTCAGTCAACTCATTTTTTTTATTTTTTATTACTGTCTGTGTTTTTGTCTGCTTTTTTCCTCTGGAACATATTCGCTTTGATGCATTTAGACTTGCACCAAAACCTCCTGTTAACATCTACCGTTCAATGCTCCTGAGTTTTCTGTGAGACAAACACAGTGCTCCTCTACAGCAAAGCTTCTCATGAGGATCTTTTCCTGAGCATGTTGTTGTTGCTGTAACGATGAACCAATCGATCATCCAATTAGCCCTTGTTTGCCTCTGATTAGTGATCAGTGCGCCTATTATAAAACAAACAAAAAAAATCTTTCATTTCGTGCATAAAAACTAGAATCTGTATGGTTGTATCCGTTAAACTTGAGGCACTCAATTTTGAGTTCTATAAAAATTTGGAAAATTTGGGCCAACAAGAGACCTTGAACAAAAATGATCACACTGCTGATTCACGTTTGCTTCTCTGCTTCAGATAAACTCCCCACAGTCCTTTTCTGCAGCACTGTCACTGTCAAATGACCAAACACATAACACATGACCAACTTCTTCCCTTAACTCTCCAGAAACAAACAAGCTGGAAAAAAATATCAGTTGTTAAAAATCATCTTAGTTTTATTCATCGGACCATTGACTAATATCAACCGATATCGATGTTCATGCCGATTTATTGTGCACCCCTAATCAAAATCTGATCTAATCTAATAACGTTTCTTTGATTTGAAGCTACTATCCATACCTGCAATGTATTTGGTTTCCTTAAAACAACAAATTTGATCTGGTCAAAATGGTAATCAGCAGTCCCAAGTCTCAAAGATAATCATTAATCCATAGCATGATTGGGGCATTTCTAATTTATTATGTAAGAGAGTTTCAGCCATAAAGGCTTCTAGAGAACCTGATTGCAGCTGTAAAGCGATCTTCCCCGCTAACAACACAACAGGTTTTTAAGCAAACGACTGTTTTATGGGGGTGGGGGGGTCACAACAAGAAGACTGTTCTGCCTCTGCATGCCCAGTCTCTTTCCCTTTGCATGCACTTGTCACCTTTCCATCAAAAACTAAACAAAACAGACAAAGAAAATAACAAAGCTAAGCCTAAGATTCCCAGAGGATTCTAGAAATCTCCTTTTTCCAGAAGCCTTAATGAGCTGCTTCTCCAAAGCGCCTGTGAGCGCACGGGTGCGTCCCGCTCCCAGAGAGGCTCACCTGTAGGAGGCGGATCTGGCTGGATCAGCCAGCCATGGAGAGTCACCGAGCTACAGGGGCATATTGTGTGTCCCAACAGTGTTGCCTTGTTACCAGGACACCACAGTGACTCGGGTGGATGACCGACCGGGAAAGCCCCCCCCCTTCCTCTGCCCGCTAATAACATGCCCAATGAAATACCCTCGTGTGTGATCACCTGACTCCTTTTGACCAATCGGACAACGTGGCGAGCGTCGTGGTCCAAGCTTGGATACAAAGCCACATGTGTTCTGTGTTGCTCAGTGGGTCATTTACACAATGTGACAGGAGAGGGATTTTTTTTTTTTCTTTTAATGAAATCCTGGCACACACTGTAACTCTTCAAGTAATGAGACAGCGTTAATGGTCAGAGTGTAATTGATTTGTATGTCTAATTAATCAGATAATTGGTTACAATAATGTGATCACTGGAGGATGTTCAGTTTCTTATTGGATGAGAGGAGAGTATATTAAATAGTTAACGTTTCTCTTTGCTTTGACAGGTACATATTTGCACAACGGGACTAATAGTGACCCCACCCCCTAGCAGTCCGGTTACCACAGCAACGGTCTTCACATTTCCTTCAGAGACGAGCTACACCTCCATCGCTTTGGTAGGTCGAACATGGACGAGCTGTAATCGATCTTTAAAAATTAGAAATTGAATTTGGCATAAAAGAATTAGCGATTTTATTTAAGCCACATCGCCCAGCCCTCTCTGAAGTGCACTTTGATGTCCTAAAATTAAATCCAATGCAACCAATCGCCCTCTCTCTCGTTTCATCAGTAAATGATGATGAACTGTAAAAAAACTGATTTCAAATTTGTGGGAGAAACTTGCTGGTGGCAGCATGGTGATGTTAGGGCTATATTGCAGGCATTCTTATAATCCTGTAAGAATGCATGAATGTAAAGGAACAGAGACTTGGTTGGATTGATGTGTGACCGATTATGGACTTATTGCAATATTTTGTGGTACTATTTTGATAATGATAAAAATTATTATTTTTACAACTATGACATTTTTAGATCTCTTGGTTGCTGTGACTGCATGTCACAGGACTCATAGTGGCAAAAACACAAATCCTGTTCTTGGAAAAACAATCCCATTTGAAATAGGCTTCTTCAAGGCCTAAACCGCACATATAAATCTTTTATTTTTTCCATTTAATATAATTACATTTCTCAGTTGGAGCTTAATGAGATTTAAAAAGAGGAATGGGCAAACATATCAGTCTGCAAAGGTGATAGCGACCCAACGCTGAATTGAGTTTACTCAGGGCTGTGAATATGAACCCACACCACACTTTGCTACATTTTGCTAAAAAATAGAAAAATATTGAAAACCATGAAAGGTTTTTTTTTTCCACTTTACAATTATGCTCTGCTTTGTGTTGGTCTGTCACATAAAGCACATTAGACTTTGTGGTTGGAATGTAACAAAAAGCCAAAGGTTAATGGGTGTGAATACTTTACAAGGCACTGTAGATGGTTGAGCGTGTAAAACTGTCCATAAAAATGTGCTTTTAAACAAAAAACAACTCTTTCCTAGAGATTTTTTTGATAGTCCACAATGCCTTAAAAGTTTCATTAAAACGTCCTGCAGGTTGCTGAAAACAGCACGTACACTTCCTGTCTTTCTGTGCGTCCGCTCTGGTATGCGGAGTTACTGAATGAGCAGGAATGTTGTACACAAAAGGTTGAGCTCTCCGCGTCACTTGGGAAACCTACATGATGTTTTTGTACACATGATTTCTCCAGCCTGCAGGCAACCTAATTACCTCGGCTCAAGTGTCGGCAGTGAACCGTGGAGCAGATCGACGCTGGCGTGCACACGTAGGCTCGCACACACCGCAGGGCTGTCTGAGCGCCACTCTCCTCCCCCAGCCTGTCATGGAAGCTATTACTCTGCTGCTCGCTGCTGCCAGTGTTCGACTCAAGGAACTTCTGAGTAGAAGAGCATCATTTCAGCTCCCTTATTTTGGGGGGGTTTTCAGTATTTGTTTTTAATTCCGTTTGCGGGGATTTTGTGTTTTCCTCGCAGCGTTTAAACGTTCGCAGTCGAAGATCTTCTGAAGAGCGCGAGTCCACTCATGGGTTGGTTCTGGTGGTTGCTCTAAAGTGTGCTCACAGACATGTTTCTCATTTCATATGGTCCCAATTAAACACTGCAGTGGATTTAAGATCCAGCCATGTGGTCTCCTAGCAGCAAGAAAACAAGCAGAACAGGAGATTCTCCTTTCCCAGAGAAAGGCAGGGATAAGAGTGCGTGTCTGCCACACCGTGCTCCCTTGGTGTGGGCAAACCCAAGGGAATAACCCAAGTGACCGGTCGTCTTTCAATCTCCTTCTCTCGTTGCTAATAAACAAACTGGTTTATCTGCTTATATAGCTTTGTTATTGAGGTTCGTCTTACTTCTTGCTTTGGAGTTTGTGCGTCATAACAAGAGGAGATAAGTAATGAATTGTTGTGAAATTGTAATTGAACACTGATCCCGTCTGACCACTAATACGGTTTTCCTATTCTCTCTCTCACAGGATGCTCTTCCGCCGCCGCCTCCTCCTCCTCCTCAGTCCCCGGTTAGCGGAGCGGCGTATTCCCTCGCTGCCGGACAGAGACCCTCCCCCAGCATAAGTGACCAAAGTGGCAGACAAAGACCTACAGTGTAAGTAAAACAGGAAAACAAACACTCCCAAGACAGATTTTCAGGTCTCCATAAACATGCTGCTTGTGCTGCGGTGGTTCAGACTGAACGCGCCGTCCTGGTTGGTGGAGGGAAATCTTTGTGTGACCACCCTCCTCTCAGCTGTCGGTGTGGGCCTGCAGACGGAGCTTGTGTGCCGGTGAAAAGGTCAAAACCTGTCACTGAAGGTTTTCAGGGTCCCTCAGGGAGATCCTTTCTCTCACCTCTGACTTTTGACCCGCTCACCTTTCCCCTCATTACTCTCCCGAGTCAACCCACACACCTGATGAGTGTTTGCTCCTATCCTGCCAGCTTCTCCTGTGGTCATCTGGATCTACCAGTGCATACATGTTGGTTGATGGGCATTTCTGTACTTATATACCTTTAACTTTTTCACATTTTTGTCCCACTACCACCACAAATTTTAGTGAATTTTGTCTAACACATAGTATGCCTTACAGATTTTTATTTTCTTTCACTTCCTCCACATTTATACACTGTTTGGTGTTGCTCTATCATATAGTGAGCATCCTTAAAAAGTCTTAAAACCATGTATATAAAAATGAGGCCACTACTAATGTACCTTTGCTAATGAGCTAGTGAGCTTTATTGGGTTTACTATGGACGATGCAAATTTCTCACCAGTTGGCAGGCGACGTTTAGTGGAGATGCAGGTTTGAGTTAGTGAAACCTGCAGAAACCCTGATATAAAAACCCAATAAAATCCAATAAATTATTTCATGTTGTACATACTTTGCAAAGCTCCGTGTAAGCGGACGACCTGCAGCTTATTTATCCTTTTTGTGCTGACTTTCTTCTTGGTCAGAGAGCAAAGTCTGTGCCGGAGGGGCTCGGCCGAGGTGCGGACAGCTGTCCAGCTGGGCTGTCAGGGAATCAAATGCACACAAACTCGCTTTTATTTCTGAGCGGTGTAGGGATTTTATCGCCGTGGTTTTTGAAAGCTGCGTTATCGGTTTGTTGTTTGATCCAGCTATGTGGCCATGTTCCCGTACACCCCCCGTAAGGAAGATGAGCTGGAGCTGAGGAAAGGAGAGATGTTTTTAGTGCTGGAACGCTGTCAGGACGGCTGGTTCAAGGGCACCTCGATGCACACTGGAAAGATTGGAGTCTTCCCTGGAAACTACATGAGCCCAGTCAGCAGGTTAGTTGCTGGGTCGGTGTCAGCATGCTGCACACTCACGCTTCGCTTGACAGCAGCATGCCTGCACAATCATTCTTTAATATTAACTCCTATTTTATTTAGAGGTTATTTATTTGATGCTTTTGTGAACTACATTGTTACATTTGCCGTGGAAGTTCCTGAACCAGTGACCTGTCCCGTGTTTAAACAAATTCCCATAAAAATGAGCAGTTGAGTGATTTGCAAATTCCTCATTAGAAATGTGTAACTAGTTTATGTCCTTGAGTTTGAAATGTAAAACCTGTGATATTATTTGTGTAGAATCCAACTCAGTTAGCTTTTAATTCATCTTTTTAGAGCAGCAGAGTAGAGAGACTTATGAGAGCCAGTTTATTCATGTATTTAACACAAGATGTTTGCACATCTTTAAAAAGTCTTACATTTATGTGTCTAAAATCAAAGCCTTTAAATCCCTTACATTTTTCAGAAAATATGCAAGTTGACTTTAAATACGTTAATCACAAGTCTTAAATTTTGTTGCGGCAGGACTATTAAATCTCGTTTGTTCTTTGTAGTTTATTTTTCTTGTGGTTCTTTGTCAGCCAAAACTTTGAGTCGCACACAGACATCTTCATTATTGAGGCTACCACTAACTAGCTGCTAATAAACCCTAACTAGCTTTTTGCATCTTTAATGGCTAAGCGAAAATTACTGCCAGTTGGCTTGCCACAACTGCTACAAAAAATTAGCAATTCTCTTTGTACATTTCTGTATGGTCTTGAAAAGTTCTTACGTCTGAGTTGGTGAAACCTACAGAATCCTGTAATTATTTTCACCATTTTCTTTTACATTCTCCCCCATCAGGACGGCGTCTGGAAACACCCAACCCAAAGTGCCCATGAGCCTGTGCACTCAGGCTGGCAGAGGAGTCACCATTGTCAGTCCTTCCTCTGCTCCCCTCGGGGCTATTGTTCCTGGGCCTGAGTTCAACAAACCCGTCCCTGCGTGCTCCACAGCTGTGTCTGCCTGCTCCCCACCTGCAGCTGTAACGTCAGCACAGACGGCCACAGGCCAGCAGCCAAAGGTTCCCCTGCACGTCAACTCGCAGATGACTGTGAATCAGGCTCGCAACGCTGTCAGAACAGGTGAAGCGCACAGATGTTGCCTAAAGACGTGAATGAGAATTTCCATCTCATGCCGTTTCTGTGGTCTTTGCAGCTGCTTGTCACAGTCAGGACAGACCCACTGCTGCAGTGACGCCCATCCAGTCTGTGACTTACCTCCCACACGCCACCATTTGTCCCCAGTCCTCCACCAATCCCGCTCAAGGCTGTAGCCGGGTGGGGGTGGCGATGGGCTGCGCCGCTGCTTCTCTGACCCCACCCAACGTGAGCGCCGCGTCTCTGGACGGCGACGTTTTGAGACCCGTTCCTGTCGGGAGTAACTCTGCCCTCAATCCCTCGTCTAACTCAGCTCTTGCCTGCAGACTGGACAAGGATGTGAAGGTAGGATGTTGCTACACGGTAAAGATTTTGTGAGCAAAAACCTTCAAGGGATTTCTTATTGGTAGGCGGATCAAATTCACCAATTGATTATATAAAAATGTCAGGCTTCACGATGTTTACACAAACATTTCCTGAAATGTATAAAATGATCTAGTTACTCATATTTTAAGCTGAAAATCAAGTTTCCTGCCATATTAATATTTTACAGAAGAGTGTTGCTAGTCCAGATGCCAGCCAACTCTGAAACTCTTCTGTCAGATTCTGACTGTGCAGGATGTTCTGTTAAGATCAGAGTTTGTCCAGGAGGAAGTTCTTGAGGGACTGGAGGCTTCACTAGCTCAGCTATCAGCCCAGTGTGGCAAAGCTCCAATCAACCTCGTTGCTGCCAGACAGGGTCTGACGCATTTTTAAAAAGTCTTAATTTTATGTATCTAAAATTAAGACCTTAAATTAATTTTAAAAAAAAATAAGAGTTGGCCTTTAATACTTTACTCCGAGGTCTTAAATTTTGTCTGTATTTTTTTTTTCTTGATGTTTGAGTCGCACTCAGATATCTTCACCGCATCTAGGCTACCGATGCTAACTCACTGCTAACATATCTTAGCAGCTCTTTTCTAAGAGCTGCTTCCGATGTGAGCTTGAATGAAATGACGGCAGGAGCCGATTCTTTGGCCTTGCACTGATTTAAGGCAGAGCCAGCAAACGAATTGTCAGATAGACCCAACATCTCCCTATTGACTAAGATTTTGAAATCTCTTTGCTTCTCCATTTCTGCCAGTCAAGTGAAGTTTTCTCATACCAACCTGCCTTACTTCTTGCCCTCACTGATGCTCAATTACCTCCATACTCTCTCTGTTCAGCTACCTCGCATAGAGTCCATGACAAATACAGTTATTCCATCAGACTACACCTCCCTGAAGATCGAGCTCTGTGGTTTTTATCGTCTCCCCTTTCTTTCTGTGGAACAAAAGAGGTGGAGTTTCCTGTGTCTTGTGCACACACTGTGTGTCTAAGTTGATCATTCACAGAGGATGTGGCTGTCCCATCAGCTGTTTGTGAGCTTTGCCAACACCCCCAGGCGCAGAGCTTGTCAAGACAGAGACTGTCTTATTGGGTCGTTGAGGCCTTCCATCAGTCTCCCACTGCCTCAGGCTGAAGAGAGATAACTCTAGCTGGAGTGTAGCAGCCTCATGGACATCACCCAAAATGGACCCATGCTCTGCTGCTTGTTGATCTTCACACCACACTTTTGTCAAGTTTTATCACCAGAAGAGCACCTGGCAAACGGAGGAACAACCGTGTTGTTTGCCTAAAGGCATGATTAGAGACGTATTCTGCCAGGATACCCATCTCATACAGACTGTGTACGTCGTTCCTCTCCTCCAGGGAACTGTAGTTGGATGCCTAACATTATATTACGTGACAGACTAAGGTTACAGCCTTGAAAGGAGAAAAAGACCAACTTGAATATATCTTATAGTCTTCCTGTTTTCTGCTGAAGTTGGATGATATGTCCCCAGTGTTGATTTGAATTGAACGTTTTCGTCAGTTATGAAATGGCTGGATTGACAAAATATTTCATTTAGCCTTAAATACATTTATCACAAGTGTTAAATTGTATGAGATTAAACATTTTTACTCTCATATATTCTGTGCAGTTCACTTTTCTGTCGGGCAAAAGTTTTGAGTGATGCAGAAATCTTGATTATTTATCTCGAGGCGGTTGAGGCCAGTGCTAACTAGCTGCTAATAAATCATAGCTAGCTAGCTTTTTTGCATCTATCATAGGTAAGTGTAAATTATTGCCAGCTGACTGAACCATCTGTGTTTTCGCCTCTGGCAGTCTTCTGTTGCCTGTGCATTCTTTTATGATGTAGATCTTTTATTCATAAAACGTCTTAAATTTGAGTTGGTGAAACTCTGCATCGGCTGTGGAGGACAAGCTGTCTGTAGCTGCAGCCTGAATGAATTTGTTTTAGATACACTAACTTTGAGCGTGCTTCACGCTGTAACAACTTTTGGTGAAATGGTTTGATTAGTTCGATCAGTTGGTGATCAGAGAAACACCAACTGGTAGGTCACCAGGCAATGGCGATATTGTGGCTGCTGCTGCTATCGGACACGGCAAAATCATTCTCAACAGAGTTTGTTTTTGTCAATAAAATGAGTCTCTTCAAGGATATGAAGACATGTAAATGATTTTAAGATCTGTTCATTTCTACCATCTCATTGTTGCTGGGGGGTTTTTTTGCAGAGAGAAAAGAAGAGTCTTCTAAAGCTGTTGTCCTCCAACAAGAAGAAGTCTCGTCCTTCGCCCCCCTCCTCTCCCACCCTGGAAGCAGAGCAGGCTGCAGCTGGAGAGGTGCTGCACGGCGCGTGGGCTCCGACACCTCCCCTCCCTCGACCTCAGCCAGCTGCCTCGAGCCTGAACCTGCCGCCGTTGCTTCGTCATCATCATCGTCCTCCTCTTCCTCCTCCTCCATGCTGGAGTCATCCCACCGGAGGAGTGGCCCTCTCGACGGATGCGCCCCCATCGCTCCGCCCCCTCGGCAGCCCTGCTCCTCTCTTTTATCGCAGCAACATGACGCACGTCCCATCATATGCGAGAGGTACTGATGTGAAAGTTTCGCCGTATTGTCCCGTCTGTCCCAGATTCAGAAGGTGTAACGTTATACTAGGACGGCTCGGTTGTCTCTGAAGCGGTGCGTTGGAGTGTCTGACTGTGCCTCTGGCTGTCCTCCCCAGGTACAGGGTGGTGGTGTCATATCCCCCGCAGAGCGAGGCCGAGCTGGAACTGAAGGAGGGAGACATTGTGTTCGTTCACAGGAAGAGGGAGGACGGCTGGTTCAAAGGCACGCTGCAGAGGAACGGCAGGACCGGCCTGTTCCCCGGCAGTTTTGTGGACAGCTTCTAAACCAGAGACACTCGGGCTCATCGCTCGCCACCGTTACGACCCGGCATGAACGCTGCTGAGAGAACCGGCCCAACACTTGAAGTTAAAATCACTCAGAGCTGGGGGAGAGAAATACATTTTGTTTTTATTTTAAAAAAAAAAAGCACAGTGGACAGAGTTAAGTGGAGGACATAGCACACTACTCATAAACCTTTGTTTTTTTTTTCTTGGTTATTTATATATTTGTAACAACTCAGCTGTAAAATGGGTGCCTTGTACTGTTCCTCACTTTATCGTACATAAGGACACAACCGTTATCAGTCCTGAAACAACCCATATGAAATATTCATCCGATTGTTTCACTTTTTAACTTATTTCATGTTGACGTTTTATGAAGCTACACATGGAGAGACTGAAGGGATAGTTCTGGAGTTGTAAAGTTATAAGCAGTAAACATCTTACATGCAGCGCTTTAACTCCTTTAGGTGTCTTCAGTCAGGATAAATCCAGTTTAGCTGAAGTGCAACAGAGTACAAAACCAAAGTAGATTTAAAACAACTCTGGTCTCAAAACAACAAAGCAGCTTTTATTAACTCCTTTTATTGAAGTTATTATTATTTTTTTTTTTACAAGGATCTTTAAGCTTTTGTCACATTTAAATCAGCTGATTATTTCCACTGAGTCCAATGGTGAGTCCAACTATTTATACAAGAAATTGAAGTAGAAGGTGTTGCGGGCGCCAGTAGTAGTGTTCCTGTGTGAAACAGGAAAGTAACTAGTGAAGTATTTCTGCTCTTATATAAAATTAAAGCAGTGTAAAAAGCAAAAATAGTACAGCTGCAAGTGGACACTATTTTATTGGGGTGTTTTTTTTTTTTTTGTTGGTTTTTTTTTTTTTTAACGCTACAGGACTTTTCTATAAAGTAGTCACTCTGACGTGGCGACCGACCCACTACCTCAGTTTCCTGTGTAATTAACCAACGGAAGAGGGTTTGCAAAAAAAAAATGTTACAATGCTGTTTAAATTGGAGTCATTTTAACACTAAGAAGTCCGTTTTGGTCTTGGACTTGGCCGTTAGCTTCAGCCTCCAGGATCCGTTTTTGTGGATTTATACTTAATGAAGATGCTAATAGAGTTAGCTTCCACATGTACAATGTTATCTGTCATACCAGCTTGTCGATCATAGTTTTCTTACAGATGTGAACATTTGGAAATGGTTTCTTTTCTGGTCAGTTCTGGATAAGTTTAGAACAACTAAAATAAAACAGGAACTCCGTTCAATACACTTGGAAAACCCCTGAACTATCCCTTTCAGTAAGTGCACATGCCTTATGTCATAATTGACCCTGTCCGTAGTGCTTCTTCTGTTGGCCTGCTGGTAAAGGTTTCATCGTTGTTTCAAGCTATCAGCAGGGAGACGGAGCTGACTGGAACAAACGAGGCCGCTGCACCGTAAGAACAACAACAACCAAACCGAATCCTCCCCTGCTCCCATTGCCTGAACAAGAGGAGTAGAAGTGAGATCTGCTGTATTGCACGTGTGAATCCTCAAAGCTCAAATTTGTGAATGCTGCACATGACTAAATATTTCTGTGCCATTGGGCAATTTTTTAGTTTTTTTTTTTTTTATGACAATTTTTTTTTTTGTCCTTTCCTGAGGTGTGGTGGAGGTTGCTCTTTGCATGTCGTTAGTAAAGCTATCGCCTGGACGGAAGGTGAGGATGTTAAAGTCTTAAAAATTGACACTCCAGATGAACTTTTTTGCAGTCAAAAGCAGTTTTTGTACGTTTTGGCGAATATATTCACTGACAAGAGTAGCTGCTCTCCTGACCCCTGGCCGAAGCCGAACCCAGACAGAGCTCTGTGTCACTGGAGCGACATTACATTTCAGAAACAAAGCAGATTGTGTTTTTGTATATTTATCTCTGCGAGGCATTTCAGAGGCCGACACCTGCTGCTGGTAGAGCTTATGACTGACCCGACACAGTAACCCTTCACTGGGATTTCTGTTTTTAAACACTAATAACTCTTTCCTAATGTGACTTGTGGCAATAAAGCACACTGCTGACCGAAGTGCAGACTGTTTGCCTAAAGTAGCACGACATATCACTCCACAGGAAGAGGCGTGTTGTGCGATTCTGTGGAATCTCAGATTTTTATCAAAATCAAATCACTTTGAGCCCTTTATTTAATTTTTTTTTTTTCTTTCTAAATGTGATACAGACTTGAAATCCTTTTAATATGTTGTGATTTGAGGGGTTTGTCTCACATTTGTGGCTCATTAAACATAAAATGAAACTAAATTAGCTGGGTTAGACTGACTACTGTGCTACTGCAGGAGAAAACGTTTCTCTAAAATCATTACCAAGTACATGCAGTCCTTCCTGTTATCGTAGACCGACCGACACGGTTAGTGCAATTTGACTTTTTCACATCGTCTTCGTCTGAATCCTGTTCAGATTTTAACGTTGACTTGTGCCAACTTTGGCTTGTAGAATCGAGACCAGAATTTCAAGCACACGTTTTCAATATGTTTTTTTTTGTTTGTTTGTTTTTTTTTGTCTTATTTTGCCTTTCGTTGTTCATTAAGGGGGACCACTGTGTGACTGACTGCTGGAATATGTTATAATTTGTCTGATATGTGGAGAACGATGGTACACGTCACTGTCCAGGTCTTGTTTGTTTGTTTGTTTGTTGCTTTTTTTTCTGTTCTTTTTAAGTAGAATGAATCGGATGTCTTGGCAATCACACCAACCTCAGACTAATTGCTCAAACCTCTCCTCTCATTTCACCAGTTCGCCTTTCATCTTACCCAAAAAGGCACAAATGCACAAATTTCTACTGACGTACGCACTGTCATGGATTTGCTAATTTCACCTCCACCTGTCTGTCTGCTCATGCATATGCTGCACAGTTTGCAAACATGAAGTGCTTCTTGAAGTAACTCAAGTCTGTTCATTCGTTCCTGAGCATCAGCAAACAATGTTTTCCTCATCCAGTCTAACATGATGTCTAGACGCCAAGGTGACTTACTTGATTTTTTTTTTTTTTTGTCTTTTTTTTTTTGTTTTTGTCTTAGTCTGTTTTATGCCTAAAACTAGTAAAAATGAAATCTAATTATTTGGCACATCATGTCTGTTATGTGAAAATGAAAAAAAAAAAAATATTCCGAAGCATTTGAGGGAATCACATATTTTGTAAAACAAACAAAAAAAATCTATAACAATAAAATCAAACTGTTTCCGTATTTTGTCGAGGTTTTCTGTTTTTTATGGTACTGTGGCGTTTTTTTCCTGATCAGATTGGGAGTGCAGACATACAGAAGTGTTTATTTACAGCACAGCAGCGTCTTCTGCAATAATTGGTGGCCTTTGTGAAGAGGATCTAAAAAAATTATTCCATCATTTAATTTTTTTAGGTTTAGGCACTGAGTTGATGACTTCGCAGCCATGTTTTCTTGGCTTTCCTATTTTAAGGAGTCACTGTGGTAAATACTGCATTAGATTCTCAGAAATAGAAAGCCCTGGGTTAATAATTACAGTTTCTTAAACATCCTGATTCACTTGAAATAAAGCATAAAACTTTAAAAAGAGAGTGATTGTGAGATTGTATTAAAAATATATATACATTTCCAGGAAATTGCTTTTCCCCCATCAAGTAAATATACCCAAACTTACGTATTTTTGCATTTTTTTTCAGATTGAGGTTGTTGCTTTGAATTTGTTTTGAAATATTTCTAAACCAGTGGAGCCAATAAGTGTGCAAGCAGCTGTATTTTTTTTTACATCCATGTTAAGGTTCTGCTCTGTATGCGTGCACACGCAGCAGCAGCTCTGGTTTTCCCTCAGAGGACACAGTTGGAGCGACTTTGGGTACATGCAGTCATTGTTTCCACGAAAAGCCTCTCAGACAGAGGTGAGCCTCCCCCGGTGTGTTCGGCTGGGAAACACTGACAGGAGCTGACACGCACCCACAGAGGTCATCGTGTTGCACTCGGTCCCCTGCAGTGGTCGGGTTACCATGGAAATAGGTTATTCTGATACATGAGGTCAAGACTGTATGTACTTGGCAGCAGAAATAAGAACAGCAGCATATAATCGACATAGATTCTAACTTCAGTATGCATTTCCATAATTTTCTGTTCCATTTGGTGCGTGTATGGAGGGTTGGGATGTGTTTAAAAATAGAAGTCAAGCTACAGTAGGTGGTTCAAAAATAGCTTTTGAGGACTGAATGTAGTTCAGGAGCTCAGCATCAGGTTGTTCCTGGTCAGATTTTGTTGGTGAAGGACGAACAGAAGGTGCATTTTCTCTCAGGACTGCAACGTCTTCTGAAAAACACTTACAGAAAATCAATGAAAACTTTTTTTCTTTTTTTCTTCTTTCCTAGGAGTGTTTGTGAGTTAGAAAAGTGCACAGCTCTGCTGGCAAGGATCACTGGATCACGAAGGTGTGACAGAGAGGAGTAATGTGTTTGGGAGGTGATGTGAATACAAATCCAATCTGGCTCTGCAGCTAGACTACAGTCAGGAACACCGCGTTGAGGAGCTGGGATGTTTTAAAACACACGCCGATTTCTGCTGCAGAGAGGATATGATTCACAGGACTCCGCTGTGCTGCATGTGAATGTTATTTAACCTCAGCAGATAAATCTTGCAGAAAAGCAGTGTGATGTTCAGGTGTGGGACAAGGCCACCCATTGCTGTCATTACTCATTTTTCTGCAGTGCAGAAAAATCTGCTCCCATGATGAGCATTTTTTTTATTGCTCTTAAAGACTGAAATGTTTCTTTGCACTATATATCGGAAGTGCGGAGTGTCTGTTCACATTGACTTGCAACTCTTGCAGCACATTAGCAATAGTATTTTTGTTCTGGACTTGAACTAGGTCACTTTAGCACACATTTTTACTTTGGTCTTAATCATTCCGTTGCAGCTGTGAGTGAGTTTGAAGCTATTGACCTGCTGGTTTCCCCACTTTCAGCCAGTCTGGGAATACTTCTTAAAACAAATCTTTTCCTTTTTACATTAAAAAGTTTGCAGATTTTTCTGTGTGTTAAGTATCACAAGATGCTTTCAACCTTAGGATTGTAATGTGACGAATAAATTCAGTAGGTTTGAAACTGAACCCCGTCTTAGACGACCGCTGAACGCTTCCTGTTGTCAAGTCAGCTTTCGACAAAGTTTCTATACTTCTTCGAAAACTGTGATTCAATTCAAACATCCTGGCGGAATAATATTTATCGAAAACGTGGAGTTGTTTCCAACCGGTGTGCCCACAGCGCCCTCTGTCGGCTGCTGCTTAGCAACGCATATGTCGGCTCGCAAACATGGCGGCGTCTGTGTGTCCAGAATCAAGCTAGCGGCGCTTTGCTAAGACAGCGAAGGCAACTGAACGAAATAAGGTAAGAACCAGCTGCATGTGTGAAACGTCCCAGAGATTAAGTGTCTAAATTATAAATGACGGATGTCACATTGAGCCGAAAACATTTGAATCATCCCAGGCTCCTCTCGTACAAATATATGACAGTTTTTCCCTCCAACTGTCCGGCTGGGACCGCGTCCTCCCCGGCAGGCTCATGTCCAGGCTGGCGGTGGTCTGTGGAGGCTCCAGGGGCATCGGGGAGGCGGTGGCCCGCCTGCTGGCTGAGAGGGGCTGCAGGGTGGCGGTGGTGTCCAGGAACCAGGAGGCAGCCGAGGCTGCTGTGGCTGCCCTGCACGGAGGTGCTCCAGTTTGTGAACATTTGTCAGAGTGAAGGACTTTGCTTTCATTTGCAGGGGCGGTTTCTTCATGAAGAGAGACCAGGGCGAGCCCGGCCTCCTCCCCCCCCCTACAAGTCCCCGCATTGCTACTTCTGTGTTCATTTGGTCATTAGCTACTGCAACTATATATATATATATATATATATCAGATAAACACCTTTGTTTTTGTCTGAATTATACTTGAAGTGGATGGACAGGCAAATTTCCATTATTATGTACCTTTTCTTATCCTATCAAAAATGTTAAGCAACATTTTCTTTGTGTTTTTCAATTTTTATGCCCCATCGCCGGAGCCTCTGAGGACAGAATGTCATATAATCCCTAACAAAAACTTTCCACATGCAACGTCTTTTACACACACTGACTCTTGGTGCTGCTGTTTGCTGTACAGTCAAAAGAGTTTAAAGAGAAAAGTGGAAGTTTGTCTGTTCATTTGGTTCAGAGCAGATTATAACAATGCGTCAACAAAAATGTGTGTGTGTGTGTGTGTGTGTGTGTGTGTGTGTGTGCGTGTGTGTGTGTGTGTGTGCTCCTCAGCTGACCACAGGGCCTTCAGCTGTGATGTCTCTGTGGAGCAACAGGTGCAGGAGACCTTTGAGACGATCCAGAAGACCTGCGGCGACGTCGCTTACCTTGTGAACGCCGCTGGAATCAACAGGTGGGCAGCGGAGTAGAAATCTCAGCTGCATTTCTAGACGTATTCGTATATTTCGGCCAACTTGATAACTGATGCGCTGAAAGCCTTAAGAGAAACATATTTTTATTGCATTTAAAAAATAAATAAATAATGCACCTTTCAATATTAGTACATTTCAGGGAACAACAATTCCAGTAAAATAAATATAACTTACGTTATTTTAGATTTAGCCAGGCTTAGCTAAAGCCTGGCTAAAAATGGCATTTCCAGCCATTTTTTGGCTGGAAATGCTCCAAGTTGGTTTAGTATGAAACACAGGAGGGGCATGGAGGAGGAACTGTGGTGCTGTGGGCCTGATTTCCATTAACTGTCAACATGTTGATCAAGAAATGACCAAATGAACACAGAAGTGCTTCACCAGAAACAAGATGTTTTATATCTATTGAGGTATTTTATATTTTTACACTGTAGGGCTTTTTTTTTAACTCCTTGTAAATGTTAAGCACGTTGTGTGGAAGCAGTTTATAAATAAAGTTACCATTATTATTATTATTATTATTATTATTATTATTACTAAGATATTGGTACCCGTATTTGAATCTTTTAGAAATCTGAGTTGGGTTAAAGAGTCAACACTTCTGAGAAAATGATTTAGAGGGGTCAAATATCTGTCTCTGTGTGCTAAATGTTACTGGAAAACCTGTTAGACAGTGGTGGTTGTACAAAGAACCAAAATATATGTTTTATTCAGTATTAGATTAAGGTACACCTAAGAATATTTGTTTGTGTAAAAGATCTTTAAGCTTCTTAAGGATGGTAGTGACTGTGGGAGCCGCAGTATGAATATTTCTGATCCTGTCGTCAGGGACGCTCTGCTGCTGAGGACGAAGCCTGAAGAAATGGTGGCAGTGCTCCACACCAACCTGCTGGGCCCCATGCTGACCTGCAGGGCCGCGCTGCGCAGCATGCTGCGGACCCCCGGAGCGGCCATCGTTAACATAGGTCTGCTTCAGAGCTTCTACATCAGCTGTAGGAAAGCGGTTCAGACACCAGGAGGCAGCAGAGTCACATTGTTTACCTCACATAGATGGAATTCATAGAATAGCACTAAATTAAATTATTTTACGAGTTCACTGAGTTCAGACAGGGTAATTCCCTAGAAAACCTCAAGTTTTAACCTCCAAAATTCCCTTTATTGCATGTTGTTTTATTATTATTTAAAGGAATGTATGTTAAGAGATCACTGAGGCAATTTGACTCGAATTGTTTGTGGAACAAACCGCTGCGTTTGCATGCGTTCCCATCATACTTGGTCGCCTTAACTGAGCCGTGTTTTCAGGCTCTGTGGTGGGCCTGAAGGGAAACGCTGGCCAGTGCGCGTACGGCGCCAGCAAAGCCGGGTTTAGAAGGTTTCACTCGGTCGCTGGCCAAGGAAGTGGCTTCACGTAACATCCGGGTTAACCTGTTAGCTCCAGGTACGGCGTTGGCACGCGCTCTTCATACGTCACCGCCTTTTCTTTTTCTCTTTTCTGTCAACTTTTTCCTCTCTCCTGTTAGGTTTCATCCACACTGACATGACCACCGGGCTCAAGGAGGAGGCCAGAGCGCGCGCCATCCCTCTGGGGAGGTTTGGCACGCCAGAGGAGGTAGCCACGGCCGTCCTCTTCCTGTTGGAGTCTTCATACGTGACAGGACAGGTGCTGGTGGTGGACGGGGGGCTGCGGCTGGCCATGTAGGGAGTGGCATCCCTGGTGCAGAAGGAGGGAAAGCCTTTCAGTCCTGGATGTTTTGTTCAAGCAAGGATGCTCATGATGAGCGACGGCTTTGTGCTAATATGGACGGCGATGAGACTGAGTTAGAAGATGAAATCCCTCGTCTGCTTTCAGAGGGCTGTCCTGCTGAGTCACTGAGCCGCATTGTGTGTATGTTATGACTAACACTGCTGACTCCAAAGTGTCTGGCCCTGTCCAGACCTCTGTGCCCCGGGGTCCTAAATTTAATCACCAGATTTAACGCTGCGGCTCATTTTCCATGAGTGTCAAGCACTCGCTGCTGATTCCAGCGCTCATGTTTTGTTTTTCCCCACCTCTCTCGGGAGATTTCCCCCAGCACACGTTACCCCCTCTATCTTCCCAACACCATCACCCTCCCGGTTCCACCTCTGGTGGGGGCCTGTCCGGGAACGAGGCCCTTTGGGCTGCAGCTGGAGAAAATTAGAGGTGGGGGGTGGTATTTTTAGATTGGGGAATATTTTCCGTGTTTGGTTACAGCTTCGGACCTGCAGGGACGAAGGAGGTGACCGTCATGTCCAGTAGTAAGAAGTTACCAGGTTCATCTCTACCATTGAAAAGAATCGTTTAAAAAGTTGAATAAATGAGCAACTTTACATGTTTTTACCCTCCTGCTCTCAATGTTTGCATCGCAAAACGTACAACCCTTTTGTATTTTATTCTTTTCAAAAAATGTCAACATTGTTTGTCTATTGGTCTTATGTCTATCTCTGAAATCATTTAGGAGGGATTTGCTAACAGGTGGGGCTGCACAGTGGCGCAGTGGGTAGTGCTGTTGCCTAGCAGCAAAAAAGGTCCTGGGTTCGATTCCCGGCCCGGGGTCTTTCTGCACGGAGTTTGCATGTTCTCCCTGTGCATGCGTGGGTTCTCTCCGGGTTCTCCGGCTTCCTCCCACAGTCCAAAAACATGACTGTCAGGTTGATTGGCCTTCCCAAATTCTCCCTAGGTGTGTGTGCGTGTGCGTGTGTGTGTGTGTGTGTGTGTATGGTTGTTTGTCCTGTTTGTCTCTCTGTGTTGCCCTGCGACAGACTGGCGACCTGTCCAGGTGACCCCGCCTCTCGCCCGGAACGCAGCTGGAGAGGCACCAGCAACTCCCGACCCCGTTAGGGAGAAGGGTGACGGAAAATGGATGGATGGATGGATGGATGCTAACAGGTGCATATCAGTCGGACCCAAATCAGGGGTTGTGATGCAGCATCACGTCGACTATCCTTGACCCTCTCTGTTTAGTAGTTCAACCTGCTAGTTCTAACCCACATATTGACATCATTTTAGATCATTTTAGCTTTTACACTGCCTATGAAATGGATCCTTCTAAAAAATATTGTGATCATGAGGTTTATTAAAACATTTCACTTTCTTCAGATCTGGAATTTTATTACAGTTCATGAGCGAAAACGAGATCAGGAGGATAATCTGTACACTGGCACCTTCAGGTCAGCTGATACAAGAGAGACGTCTAAACGGAGACAAAATGATAGATATAAATATATTTTAATTTCCTTTTTTTTTATTATTATTATTACTTTGAGTGTTTATTACCCCTGAATACTGCAAGAAGTTGTGTTTTATACATCCATGTAAAAGCTGTTTGGCACTATACAGGTGTCTGAAAAGAACATGCAAAAAAAAGGTGTTTAATCGAAGTGATTTAAGGCGGTACGTTTATAAAACTTCATTTTGTTTGAAGGTATAATTTAAGATAGGATGGTTGGGAAGGTAAATAGAATAAAATAGTGTGATCTGTGCTGCGTAGGAGAGCTACACTGAAACCTTTCATGAGTCAGAATGTTACATTGCACACGGCTAGGAAAGATGAACCTCCAAAGTAGAGGAAAACCGACTAAATGAACCATCTTTAAAACCTTTTTGCTCTCATCCCACTGTACACCTGCTCTTCCACATACATCCTGCTCACTTTAACCTCAAACCTTCGTCATACCAGACCTTCAACATTCAGCGTGGAAGAGCTCGCCTCTTCCAGTCCCTTCAAATTCTGGCACAGATGTGTGCCTGCATAGCGAATCTGTGTTGCACGGGTTTCTATCTTTATAGGATTAAGAGGCACTTTAACTCTTCTCTCATCATAAGCACTTCAATCACCTTCCAAGTCACCACCTTAATTTCTTTACTATAAAGGGTTTATAAGAAGGAAACCACAGCTGCACCCTCCCCATCTCTGCAGTTCAGTGGTGGACTAGAGTTCAGTCTGGCTCCTGCCTCTCTCTGTCTCAGGAGTGTTGGGGGGGGTGGAGGAGGGGGAACCAAGGGAAGCCTTCACAGGTGGGAGGGGGTTGGAGTCAAAAATCTCTGCGCGTGTCTGCGTCCTCGTTACAGGTCGTCGCTTTCCACCAGACCGCCGGGCGGCAGCGGGCTGGAGTCGGGAAAGAAGGCCGCCTTCACGTCCAGGCCCCTCTCGGTCAGCGCGGCGTAGCGGCTGGCTGAGGGGCGGACCTTCTTGGGCTTCGGGAGGTTCGGCTGCTGCCACTGAGCTGAGGAGGGAGGAAACGGAGAGTTGGCGGCGAAGTACGCGGGAAGAGACGTGCGACTCCGCAGGCGGTCTGAACCTACTGTGAACGTCGAGGCGTGCGGTGCTGGAAACGATGCCGGCGTCGTTCTTGGCCGACACGGTGTACCAACCGGCGTCTTCCTTCAGCGCGGGCTGGATTATCATACACAGGTAGCCGCAGTTGTCCTGGTGCATGCTGGGAAGGAGCATCAGTGTTAATGATACAAATTTACTTCTGACCCTCAAACCGCAGACATTTTAGTAGGATTTAATGCGATGAACCATCCATTAAACTCGATAGAAATCCAAAGTGTTGCACACATTTTTACTCTGCCTCTTTTACACTGAAAAGGTTAGAGTGGCCCAGTCAAAGTCCAGACCTTAATTTAAGAAAACTTGTCCAAAGATGATCTCCATAAAATCTGACTTGACTTTGTTTTGCAGAATATGTGCAGAATTTTTAATCTCCATCTGCAAAGCTGGATGATGCGTACCCTAACAGACACGGAGCCGTAAAAGTGCAAATGTCTGTAAAATGTTTCAGGATTCCACGGCAAAAACAGGGTAGCATTTTTTCCTCCTGCTTCCATTCCTGTGCAATAGTCCATTATAATAAATCCCATATAAAATCTATTTCATCACATCACACTCAGCGGCTGTAATGTGACAAAATGTGGAAAAACTTTGCGAAGACGAATTGTTCTCAGAAAACAAGAACTGCAGAGCTGCACCTGATTCTGTCTGTGTTGTGAGTGAAGGACTCGTTCTCCCTCTTCCAGAAGATCTGTGGGTGAGGAACGCCCATGACGCGGCACTCCAGCCGCACGGGGTGACCCTCCGCCACGCTGGTGTTCTGCAGCTTCTCCACGAACGAGGGGGCCTTGTGCATCTCTTTAGCTGTGGAGAGAGAGCCGTCGTTACCGAGGCGACCACGCCACGCGATCGCCGTCCGTGCGTGACCTTTTGACTCACCCGCAACGATGAGCTCCAGGTTGAAGGAGTTCTGGCCGGCCCGGTTGCTGGCGATGCAGGTGTAAATGCCGGCGTCGCGGCTCGTCACCGGCTCGATGACCAGAGAGTGGACCCCGTTCTCCCTCACCAGCATCTTGTGGGACGGGTCGGGACGGATGGTGTGTCCGTTCAGCTGCCAGATGAGGTCGGGGGTCGGCAGGCCGCTCACCTGCGAGTGGAAGGAAGCGTTAGAAAGTCACTGTACTGCTGTGTGGAAGAGAATTTCAAGGCTTGCACTCTTGTTCTTGGAGAGCGGAGCGCGTCAGCTGCGGAGGACGAAGACGGCAGTGTTTGGTTTATCTCTGTTGTTTATCTGACGGAGCCCGGTCGCCTGCATGCTTCGTCATGGGAACAAGTAGCACAAAGGACTAAATCTGGGTGAGAAACCCAACACCTGGCCCACCTGGAACATTCACCGTTCCCAAACGCCTCTGCTGAAATTCCAGTTCAGCAGCGTTCGTGGAAATCACAAAGGGATGCGGAGTACACTGGAAAAACAAAATCTTACCAAGTACTTTTTTTATTTAGTCTCAAGAGAAAATATCTCAGTACACTTGAAATGAGACAAAACTAACTTAAAAGTGTCTTTTCACCAAGAGAGTGGAGCTTGTTTTAATTCAATAATTCCTTTATAATGATGAAAAATAGCAGCTCCACTGGCAGGTTATTTCACTTATAACGAATTATAACGATAAGTCAGTTGAGTTTCATTTTATTTTGGTAAATTAACATTACACAAAGAATAAAAGCAAAAAAAAATCAACTTTTTTTTGTAAACCCTTAATTTACACAAAAAGGCTTTTGCCTGCCTTCCATGAATTATTCATGAATCAAAAGATCTACCACTAAAACTATACGTTTGTTTTTTAATCAATATTGGGGAATTATTAATTTAAAACATGCTGTTATATTTTGCTGAAAAGTTACTTGTAAGTTAGTTTTGCCTGATTTCAAGTGTGATGAGATATTAGCACTGGAATCTTGGTAAGATTTCTGCCTGTTTGTTTTTTGTTTGTTTGTTTTTCCCCTCACAGGTCCTGTCGATAAATCTTCGCTATAAATACTCAGACCAAAAAGGAAATGGAGAGCAGTTTTTTTTTTACAAGCATAAAAAGACCGTCTTTTTATAGTGAGTTAATTGTGGGTCTGTTTTATTTTATTACATGAAGCAGTTTTAAGTAGTGTGTAAATGTTGCAAGGAGGCGAGGTGAAAGAGCAGGGAAAATTGGACTTGGTCCTTCAAGGTTTCCATCTTTGCATTCTCTGCATTTATGGTGAGACATTCATAAGAAAGCAAATGTCTCCTTTGAGCCAGTTTTTCTTATTTCCTACAGACTGAATCAAGGAAAAAGTGTGGAAATGTTTCTTTGGCAGCGCTGACATGGAGCCTCCCTCTGAGCGATTCAGACGTTGAATTAAAGGGTGGATCTGAAAACGCTTTTCTGTATTACTATGATTATCATATTCCCGTTGGTTTGGAGTTGGGTTTTTTTTTTTTTTTTTTTTTCCTCCCCAGTCATTCTCTGTTATTTTAGAGGATCCTATCCGCTTCATTTTAATATAGAACAGGGGTGTTCAAAGTGCGGCCCGGGGGCCATTTGCAGTTCAAGAATGACGCAACTCTGGCCCCTCCTCCACAGGTGGCTGATGCAGGTGGAGACGTTTTATTTTTAAATCACAGGAGGTTCAATAAATAATCCCTGTTTCTTTACTATGTTTCTATATGTTGCCTGATTGGACGAAGCAGCAGCAGCGAACTGCAGCTAGAACCAGGGGTGTGTCCTCACCTTGCAGTCCATCCGGCACAGGCGTCCCTCCTGGACGATGAGGTCACCGGGCGCCTGCAGGAAGTGAGGACGGAAGTGACGCTCTTGGATGTTGTCGTTCTCGTCACCGCTGTCTCTGGACCGAGATCGGGGCCTGGCAGAGGACAGCAGTGAGTACGGTTGAGGGAGTGAAATCATTTTAGGCGGGCGTTATAAGTGGCACCAGGTTTTGAACTGAACAGGGTGTCAGCTCAACGTCAGCTGAGCGCAGATTTTCCTGATGTTAACAGACTACAACAGACCTGAGAGGTTCTAAGTAGCAACGTACTCTACAAAGAGTTTGTTTTATCTTAAAACTCTACAAAAAACATTTCTATTTTACATTTGTCTTAAAGTGACTGCTCTGAATATGTTCTCTTCAGTCTTAATACCACAGTTAATGATTAACTAATCACTAAATTGGTTGAGGTTTTCGTCAATCATCAATTAATCACAATTAATCACAATTAATCCCTTTAATTGTTTCAGCCCTATTTAATAAAGTTACAAACTTACAGAGAAAACTTTTAAAGGAGGTTAGGGTATATATATATATATAATATATATATATGTATCTGTGCAAATGCTCAACACAGAACCAGCTTAAAGGGGGAATAAAGCATTTTGTTAGCAAACAGTATGTTTTACAGTGAGTTTTGTAGAAGAAACTTGCTCTTAAATTGAAAACTTTTGATTCCTGAAAGGAAAAACTCCCTCAAACCAGAACAATGATTTCAGGAAAGCTATGTGCGCTCTCCTCCCCTGTCAGATCTGACATCAACCCTCTTCCTGTTTGTGATCTCAGCACCCCCAGGTGTTCCTCTGAACCCTCCCAGTGACCTCACCTTCCCACCTTCACCTGAAAGCAGGGCCGTGCACAAAAGACAAAACCCAGAAACAACAACAACAAAAAACAAAACAAAACGGTCGTTCAGGCACCGATTGTTATCTCGATCTCTCTCCTCACCCAAAACAGCGCGGCGCTGTTATCTAATCGGGGCGTGTCCGTGGTGATAACAGCTCACAGGTGGTTACGTCCACAGCCTCTGAGATCATCTTTTACTATCTGGGCTTGCATGAGTGCGCGCCGCGTACACAAGGTCAGAACAAACATGTGTTCTCTCTCATTAACACTCTGATTTTCTTTGAATGAACAGTTAAACAAAGAACAGAGTGTGATTTCAGTTCATGGCAAACACTTGTGTAAATGTGAGTCTCCTGGAAGCTTTTCTGGCCTGAATCTGTGCAGAAAAGTGAAGGGCTGCAGCTGCAGGGGTGCCAGCCAGCAGCTGGATGTACATGTTGTTACTTTTAAAAAAAAAAAAAAAAAGTACAGGCTTTGTTTTGCTTGCCCTTTTGAATCAAATGACTGAAAAAACATCACAATAGAAGCGTTTCAGCCGATAGTTATATCGGGTGACCTTTCCTGCTTTATCCAGATTCACTTCATGCTGCTGATTTTTCATTTTTAAGCCGTTTTGTGAAACATGAAACTGCTGCTGCGCAAGTTACTCAAGGAGTCGTTGCTAGGTAACCAAATACTGAGTGAGTTGATGCTACCTCCCTTGCTTAGCTAGCCTCTAGAGGTTGAGCGGATAACGACTTTATTCTGCCTACATCTCCCAGAATGCAGTTCTGGATTGTGTCTTTTGCAATATATTTTACTCAACCCCAAATTTACCCTCAAATACCTATAGGTTTTTACATTTTAGTCTTTTCCACTTCTTACCCACGTGTCCACCTGCAAGTATTTTTATGAATACTAGAATTCGAGTATTTTAAGAATCATGGAAATGAATAATTGCGAAAACGTTCAAATGTTACGTACATTTGTCTGTTATTTTCTCAAACATTTACATCGCCCTTTATTCCTAAGGGCGGTTTTGATCTTGGTTGGCTTCACTTGACTTTCAAAATGAAATAGATTAGCTGATTAAGCAAGAGCCACTAAATTTTCAGTAGAACAACTTTGACCCGACGCTATCAGGCAATTTGACCCAGCATAGAGAAAGAGGGGAAAAAAAACCCCCACCGTCAGACAGCGGACCCTCACCTGCGCATGTGACCTGGAGCCATCCGTGGGCTGCGGCCGCGCTGGTTCACCGCCTGGACCATCATCCTGCCGGTACAGCTCACCCGGCCCTGCAGAGGGAGGACAGAGAGCTGGAGTCTGAACCGGCAGTCACACGGAACAGGAGGAAATTAGATGCGTCCGATAAAGCAGGAGAGCGATGCTCTTCAGCCTGTCCTACATGAACCTTTCACCCCTCTAAGGGTGTTAGTGACTTCCTGCTTCATTCAACGCCTTCTTCCTGTTCAGACCAGCAGGGCGTTATCTGCAGCCTCCCAGAAAAATGTTTCTTTCTTTTTTTTTTTTTTCTGACTTACGTCTGGGTTTGCTGCCAGGATGGTGTAATTTCCGTCGTCGTCCAGCGAGGCTGCCGCTGTGTGCAGCGAGCAGGTACCGTCCGGGTCCCGGCTGATCCGGTAGTGTTCGCTCCTCTTGGAGATCTGCTTACCATCTTTAAACCAATAAACCTGCGAGGAAAAGATGAAAAAAAGCTCAACACTCAAGTTTTATTGTTACACTGTGATTTTCTATGCACGTCATATTTTAAAAGTAGCACCAGGTTTTCAGATGTTCTAGCAATGTTGATGCTCATCGGCCCCTTTTATCACCAACTTCAGAAATAACTCAGGCATAATTCATAGACACCGGGTTCTTCTTAAGAAGTTAGACTGTTATCAAAACTTCACTTATTTCTGTAACTCAGACACTTCTGTATGCGTTTATCACACATCATTTGAGGATTAATTCCCACAGTTGGCAAAAATTCAAAATTCAGCTACTTAGAAAATGAGTTTCACAAAAATACAATTGTCAAAATAAGTGTCACCGCCTGAAAGACTGCTGACTAACACACTGATCATAAAAGAGCGGAAATTGGAATTATGAAAATAGAGTCACTTAATGGAAACGGATCAATTTGAAACAAACGAACAAAAAAAAAAAAAAACACCATGTTTTTTGATAAAAAGCTTTTAGCGCTATGTGAGGTGGATTTCACAAAACTACAATGGAAGAACTTTTTTTCACCTCATAAGAGTCAACAACTGGATGTTGCTACTGGCAAAAACTACGAAGAAGACCACAGGAAATGGTAGGAGGATGGTGCGGCTTGTTTTTTAATGACATAACGTGTGAGCAAGCTTATTCACGCCGCTAGGTCACAAAAACAATCTGAAGATTATGGATGCAGAATGATGCATCCAGGTGTATTGATGGAAAGTTGTGTGAAAGGAAAAAAGTGTGATCCCATGATCACAGTGGTGGGCACCTTTGGTTTGGGGTCTCCGTGGACCTTGCAGGAGAAAGTGACCGGCATGCCCTCGAACACCTTGTAGTGTTTCAGCTTCTGGTCGAAGGAGGGCGCCACCCCCTGGCCGGCGGAGTCCTCGTCGTGTTGGACGTCGTCGTCCGACTCCTCCACCGGAGAACGCTCCAGGCGATATTCAATCTCGCTGATGAGGCGCTGCTCGAAGCTGGACACTTTGTACTCCTGAACACAAGACGCACGGGGGAGAGTCAGGAGACGTCTGGACCGGAGAGAATCTGAGCACCGAGGTTCATTAACTCGCTTTCGTCGTCACCCAATCGAGCCGAACCCTTCCCCTCAATTTCCCAGTCCTTTTCCTTTACAACCATCCCCATCAATCCCTCATCGCTCCGCGGAGCGCAGAGGAACATCTGCAGAGCAGCTCAGCGTGATGACACATCCCGCAGATAATGACAGGGCTTGGGCGCAGCTGCAGAGCCGGCGCTAATCCTCCTGAGCCGACGCGGAGAGGAGGCCGGTTGCCGACCCGCGATCACACCGAGAGAGAGGTCGACTCTCTGAGAACTGGCCTGAAAAGACGGGGCCGCTCGCTGCTTAAAACGGGAGCAACGCGTGGAGCAACGTGCGTCACAGCGAGGTGTGACGGTTGAGCAACGCGACACGCTGTACAAGAATGATCTGTGACATAAACCATTTCTCTAGCGTACATGACCCCCAGGAAGCCAAACCTCCATCCTGTTCTTAAGTCTTGTGCAGCTTCTGATAGGTTTTCTTCTAGAAATGCCTCCCCACAGCATGACGCTGCCATGACCATGTTTCACAGAGGATGTAGATAAAATGCTGCACAAAGTTCCTTTTTTGTTTCTTCCATGTCTGCTTCATTTATTTGCTATCTAGGTGACTTCTGAAGGTTTCATTTGGAGGTCTCAGAGAGGATCATCACACAATCACACAAAATCCCAGTAAAACACATTAAAGTGTGTGATTGTAATGGATATTAATTCTGCTTTTTAATACTGACGCTATAATACTACCCTAACCCTGAGACGTTTTTATTCCAGAGACAAGACTCACATGTCTGGTTTTCTAACTTCTAAAAGCACATCAGTGTGATTTCAAATTTACAGATCTAGAAACGGTGAGGACAGTAATAATAGTAATAATAATAATAATTTTTAAAAAATCAGCAAAGAGAAGGTTGAAATGACCCTTTTGAGAGCAAGTTTCTGCATCAGCTGACTTGTCTTCCTGTTGGGAGAAAACATGTGTTGGTTGAGTGTGTTTGGCTCTGAGTGTCACACAGTGAGGGGAATCAAGCGCTCTTGGTGCTCCAGCCACTCCAGCTCTCCATGCAGAGTCACAACGAAATGGAAAAGTGGATCAGTTAGGTCTGCTTGTAAGTGACCTGCCGACCCTTTGCGTTCACCTTCATGTCGTTTCAAATTGAGCTTTTTTTCTCGGTGCACAGAACTGGAAATGGTCGGCTCGTTGTTGAAACACACAACTGGCTCCGGGAACTGTTGCTATTTTGGTTCCCTTCAGCAGAACTGGGTCGTTGGCTCCGAGAGAGACAAACAGCCACATTAGCGTTCGCTGGATGTTACTGTGGAACAACAGAGGGCTGGATAAACAGAGCTTTTTATGGCGGGCCAGCGGGACCGCCGCCGGTGTTTACAGAGGCACCGGGCGGGGCTGACGGGCGATCAGAAGATAGGAGTGTCATCAGAAAAAAGGTTTTTCGCGTCACACGGTGAACATGCAGCAGAGTGAAGGGGGAAGGAAACAACCCACTCTGGTGAAGACGTGTCGGTGAAACGTTTCCATGCCTGTGTGATGTTCCCCTCCTGGGGCCAGATGCATAAACAACGTCAACACGCCACAGAGACTCATTCACAGCCCGACGTTTCCAATATGTCCCTTCTGATTTCATAGATTTAACTGCAACCATGTGTTCCAAAACATTATTTAGAGCTTGTTGATTTTTCAGATATATTACTGACTGAAAGGTTTTCATAAACAGACGTTCAGAGCTTGTTTGATTTTTCCGTTTTGTTTTGCCCTCTGATGTTTCGTTTCATCCCTCCAACTTTCCGCGTCTTGTCACGGTGCAAACACAAGCCCCGCTGCGTCGCGTTGGAGTGCTGTGTGACGGTGAAGTTTCTACGGAAAATCTGAAAAGTGTGGCACGTAATTGAATTCCCCCAATTTCAATGATGTTGCTGCCAAATATCCAACGACAAACATGAAGGAACGTTTATTTCAACTAAATGAGTCAATAAGTCAATGGGCCAGAAAATGATAAATATTTATGACATTAACACGATTTAAATAAATCTTGTTCAGGTAAATTACTTCAAACATTACTTAAAAATAATAATAATAATTAAAGGTTCTCCCCAAGTGAATTTAGCAAATATAAATAATCTTGGTAATTCCTACTGACATTGATAGTGACATTTTGTCTAATTTAACTTCAGACAGTGAGGGGGAAAGAAGTGTCTTTTGATTGGGTGTATGAAAATATCTGGTTTCAGCTGTAAGTGTTTTTCTCCAAATTTTGGCTTTTAATCAAATGTTAGATTGGACTTTATTACAAAACACTGCAGTTTGAATAAAAGTGACTTTTAAGGACTTGATGCAGAAAGCATCAAGTCTATTTCCAAGGATCCCAGAGTGTTGCATGAACCGTGATGCTCCCGAATTTTAGAGGATAAAAATTCTACATTCATCCACCTGCTATGACTGTGAATGACAAAAGTAATAATAATTTCAGCATCTGGCCCCAGCGGTGTCTGTCCCCCGTGCGAAGGGCCCCCCGTACCTGTGTGACCGGCTCCTCCTCTGTGTCCTGTGTGTTCAGGACTGTGGCAGCGTTGTCGGCCCCCAGGAGCCTACGGGCCATCTTCTCCTCATAGGTTAACCTCTGCAATCAGGGATTAATGAGGTCAGCGCGGGTTAGTGGGGTCAGCCGCACAACAACACACCTTCACACACCGTGGGGTCAAGTGGCGGCTGCGTTCAGGCCCGCTGTTAAAACGTTTCACGTTTATCCAAAGGTAAATCCAACCGAAGGTGAATGAGCATCGCTGTCAAGGAACTGCAATCTTTTAACTTGCTTTTTTTTCCCATTCGTCCTTAGCGCGTGTTAATCCGTGTTAAAAGGTGCTGACAGGAAATCGCGCACGCAGATGAAAACACACCTGTTGGCCGTTGCTCATGCGCTCCTCTTTAAAGCGCAGCTTTCTCTCCAGATCCTGGATGACGGCGTCCTTGGAACCCTGGATGTCGGAGTCGGAGACGATGCGAGGCGTCTTGGTGACCGACGACTTCCTCGGAAACACTTTGCTGAAAGACAGAAAAACAATAACTCGTCATTAAAGTCGTGCTTCTTTGCACACGCGCGTCGACAAACTCGAATCTTTTTTTCCCTCCTGTTTTCTCCTTATCTGCACATGTCCAGCTATTGCATTCCTCTCTGTATCTTCTTATCTCTCCGCGAATGCAGCAGGAATGCCAGGGTGAGAGAGGGAGCGCAGGAGTGAGTGAGTGAGGGGCCGATGAGGAATTACTGGCGGAGAGATGAAGGTAGAACGGGAAAACTTTCCCCTCTCATTAAGAGAGAGGAAGGACCTGCAGGTTTTTGTCAGCCAAGTCAACGTGCCAAGAGCAAAAGTGGGATTTTGACCTAAAAGCATAAAAGTGATTGATCATACCTGGATATGATCAATCACTTTTCAGATGCGTTGGTTCTTTCAGTAACTTGTGTTGTGAATTAAGAGGTGGGAGAGCATCTTTAAATAGAACCACAAAGTCTTTTGGACTCCCAAGCTTGAGCACTAAATAAACAGAAAATAAACCAAATTGGATCTTCCTCTGGTTGCATAATTGACTTTATGAAATCAATGGCATGTGTGAGCATTTGTTTGACTTGGACTCACCTTTCCCTCTCAGGTCAGAGGGTTTATTTTCTTGCTATTGCACCTTTGGTAAACTTTACTTTCTGTCTCACTGCTTTATCTCGTTTTTCTTTTTCAAACATGTCATATAAAAATGTAAACATGTCGTTTCTCATCCGTCCCAAGCCTCCTGCCTGTCGCCTGGACGTTTATGTCCAACCAGGTTCTGTTATGGGTTCACACTGTGTGGAAAGGGCCTCGAACGTCTCGCTTGACACAATGCATAACTCTGAAGAGACAGCAGAGTGTAGGGGGTGCGTTCACACCAGCCCTGTTTAGTCCGCTTTAATCCAACTCTGGTTCGTTTGCGGAGGTGTGAATGTGCACTCTAATGCCGATCCACCTAAAATCCTCGGTCTCTGTCTGGCTGAAGTGAACTCTGGTGCGGTTTGAATGTGTATGTGAACACAAGTGGACCAGAGACCACTCCAAAAGCAGGAAGCAGACTTTACTGCAGGGCATTCTGGGTACATACAACCAAAACAAACATGTTAGCAGGAGAACTGTGTTGTGGTGTTTTGCCTCTGTTTCCCTGCCTGCTTGTTACTGCTGCTGTTTTTAAAAATATTACTGTACGGCGTCTTTGGTTGTCTTAACAGGCTTTTATAGATAAAATTTATTATTATTATTACAAAACAGAATTCCTACAACCATTTTTGTTTACATTCTGTGAAGAATGAAGTTGTGCTCATGTCTTCATCAGAGGTTTTTGTGTCATTTCTCTCTGTTGTCTCTGTTGTTCCCCTCCTCCCACAGGCGAGGAGGGGAACAGGTTTTCAACTAGTTTGGTTCGTTTGACGCAGTGCAGTGTGATCGAGAGCCGCAGCAGCTGAACATGTGACAGATATGTGACCTTTGGACCCTTACATGGTGCCGTTGCCTTTGGGAAGGCCCAGGCTGTTGACCGTGGGGCTGCCGGGTGTGGACGGGCTGGAGGGCAGCACCGAGGACAGAAAGGGCTGGAGGCGAGGAGAAGGCGAGCCGGGGAGGGCGGGGGGGGGGGGGGGGGGGAAGGGGGGAAGTCCTGGCCGGAGCCGGAGGGGGAGGACAGGTTGCTGGGGCTGAGGAAGGGCGGAGGAGGAGGCGGAAAGGACGGAGAGGTCGGGGACTCGACGCTGCCGGCCTTCGTGAAAGGAGGCAGGGCGACCCGGTTTAAGGGCCTGTGGGAGGCGGGTGGAGACAGCGGGGAGGACAGGCTGGACCCAGAGGAGCCAGAGGAGTGGGCGACGAAGCCCGCCCCGCCCGGGCTCTGGGCAGCGATGAACTGCTTGGGCCGGGCGTAGTTGAAGGTACTGGCCTGCATGGCGGTGCTGCTCTCCAGCTCCTGGAAGGAGGGGGGCGGGGGGAGCGGCGGCGAGGGCGGAGCAGGTGGAGGTGCTTCCTGAAGCGGTTGCAAGGGTGGAGGCGGGACTTCCTGGATGTGCTCCTGCTGCCAGACGGCTGCTGCCTCCTGCTGCTGCTCCAACAGAATCTGGTCCTGCAGCTGCTTCAGCTGCGCCGCGTTCCTGAGAGGGAAAGGAGAAGACGACTCAGTCAGTCCAGCTTCCTTTCATCCTCACCGCTTTGCAGCAGGTGGAGGGCGGATGCAACACGGCGACGCGGAGAGAAAAAAAGCTACAAAACAAAAAGCATCTGTTTTCAGTTTCTCCACGACAACAATAACAAGTTTCTACACTGCAAAAAACACAAAGTCGTACCGAAATATTTATGGTCTGGTTTCTACTGCAAATATATTAATACACTTTAAATAAGTTAAAACAAACTTACAAATCACATTTCAGCGAAATATGGGAGCCTGTGTTAAGTAAATAATTCTTTAATGCTGATGGACCCAGCGCTTCCTTTTTCCTCATCGATACACTCACTTTATTTCAAGTGTACCAATATATTTATAATAGGAAACAAACCACATTTACTTGGTAAGATGTAGTTTTTTGTTGGATTTTCTGCAGCGCTTCAGCTGCGGTCAGTGAGACCCACTGACAGAGTTTAACCTTTAAAAACATCCCTGACGCTTTTTCTGACCACCAACCAGGGCGAGCTGTTCTTCCTGGGCTGCGTCTGGCACCAGGTTTGGTCAAACTGGAATACGTCCGACTGCTAGGGAGGAAACGACTGCACGAGCAGCAGGGACTGATAGTTTATCAGCTTGTAGCCGTTAACAAAGAGCCAGACTGTTGACAGCACTTTAAATCCGCTGCAGGAGTCAGACTGCTGCTGCTCGGCTCCGGCTTGCAGCCTCGAAAACTGATAGTAGAAGCGCCGCAGAGGCCGATTTCCTCTCTGTGAGACTCGGTTCGGTATGACTCCTGCTTGAATGTTTTGCAGGAAGAAGAAAAACATAACTGGGACATATGTGAGTCATTTATCCAGATGATGATGAAATGCTGTTTTTCTGGGCGGGGTTTCAGAGTTGCGGTCCAGTTTGGTGACCGTCTTGCGATGTCATTGTGGAGGAGAGACGGTGGAGTTTCTCGGATGTCGTCTGCTCCACATTTCTGTCCACAAAGAATCTTTACATGAACTAGTAAACTTTCAAAGAGACCAAGTGTTGTTAAGTTATTTTGCTTTCTTTTCATTTCAGGGTGGTTGTTTGTATCTTGTTTTTCATGTATATGAAGTCCATAAACTTTTAAAGACGCAGCAAATGAAGGATTCCTTTGCAGTGGTTCATTTGCTTTGTGTACACTCGTCTCACAGAAGTATTCTTATTCCTTGAAACTGTCTTTCTATTTTAAGTGGATTTTATTAGACCAAAAAGTGCATGCCACTGTAAATTCAAAGTATACATGTTTTTATTTTTATTTAGTTTTTTTTTACTGCGATTGGAGCTATAAGTAGAGGTGCGCGGATTGATCCAAAATATCAATAATATCGATTCCTTATTGGTATCAGTATCAGATTGATATTAATGTGGTAAAATCGATATTTCAGTTTCAGATTCTCTCTTGAGACGTGATTTTAGTTTTGTATTGCAGTTTCCCAAACACGAGTAAAAAAAAAAAAAAAAACCCAAAAAAGTTTAGAAAAAAATTTACACAATTATGTTTTTTTATTGGTCATCTTATAGTATTTTAGAAAAAGACACATCAACGTCAGAAGTTTGGCAATATGTCACACTTATATATTAAGTATATTGATACTTTTTATTAAGTATTTCCTGCATTTATTTTGAATCAACACCAAAATACACAGAATCACAAACATCTTCATACAAGTGTTTTTTTTTTTTTTAATCATAGAGCAAATATTATCAACCTGGGCACAGCACTTCTTCTTTCCACCATGAGACACTTTGCAGCTTTCGCACATAGCTGGAAATTCGGGGTATAAAATACATAAACGTTTTTGCTTCTAAGGTAAACAATATGTGGAAGAGTTTATGAAATGTGAATAATTTTGCAAGGTATTGCGGTTTAGGGTTTACGTTCTTAGCCATTTACATTCTGACATGTCATATTTGTATAATTATTTGTATAACTTGAGCTTCTGTCGGCTAACCAAACAGAATCTTTCGAGGAACAGGCCTTAAAAAGACAGGAGAAACGTTTTTGATACCAGAAACGGCAGCGACACGCAGCATGCGCATAAATCCTCTCCAACAGGCTCCCAAAATTACATTCCAAACTTGTAAATGGGGCTCCTTTACGCCTTCACAAACTATAGAAACCACAGGCCCGAAGCGCAGCTCTCCGCAGGCATCAAGAAGACGACATCGGTCTCTAGGAAAAGCCTGCGAGGCTGTAAATCTTGCAGCATGTTGTGCTGCATGTGAGAACGAGAAGCTCCTCACTGTTCAGAAAATACTGTACATCCCGGCGCGCGCATGTTGTCTGGAGTCCACCAAGTTCACGTGCCCAAATCGTTTCCAGATGTCAGATAATCAGTGGAGTGTTTCAACTATTTTTTCCTATCTGTGACAGTACAGCCCCCCTCCCCCCCTCCCCTCCTGTACTCCCCACCCCCTTCTTTTAGGTCCTGCTGCCAACAGCAGCATGACTGATTAGTCTCTCCGAGCCATTTTGGTTTTTCGTTTTGGCTGTGTGCTTCCTTCCAGAGTGGACTTCACAGGCCCAAATAAATACCCATTAATCCACAAGCATCCATTCCGATCGTTCCAGCTCGTCCCCACCTGGTGCTCTCCTTACGGTCCTCACCGACGAGACGCAACACAATCGGTTCAACATGTCTGCCTCTTTGTGTACATTTTCCTTTACATTCCCCCAAAAGCTCTCCTCCTCAGGCCTCCAAGGAAAGGGAGCTTTTACAGGAATAGTTTGGCAGCTGGTGAGGCTCGCGGCGCTCCGCAGCAGTTTCATTCCTTTTTTGGCTTTGTTCTCGGTGCGTCAGGCAGAAGCGGCCAGCAGAAAGGAAACACACTTCATATCCTCACGGCCCCATCCCTTACTGGCTCAGCATGAACACACTTCAAAGGCCTTTTTGGCATGCATCAGGGTTTCTTCTTCTTCTTCTTTTACGTACTTGTGTTACAGTTCTTTTTGGAATCAAAAAAAAAAAGATTGAAACAGGAGGTAAAGTCGCAAAAAATGATGAATGAATGGTGAGTGCAGGTTGGTCGCGGAAGTTCCCAAATTCCAGCCGGAGGTGAAAATACATTTCTTTAGAAGTGTGCCACCAAAATCACAAGCGAAGAGGTCCGTTTACTACAACATAGCATGCCATTTCTACTTTTTATTCCGGCTGCAAGAGAGCGAGAGAGAGCAACGCTTTCAGAACGTCTTACCTCGGCTAATATGAGATGCAAAAGCCAGTTTTACTTTCATTTACAACTTGTCTCGTTAAATGCTGTCATTGCTGTTCCAGCTGTTCAATCTGTATGTGCAGGTAGAGCTCCACAAAAATCAGGGATCGGAATTTGGTCACAAAATTAGGGTCTTGGCTTGACAGGAACTTTGTAAGTATCCTGCTTTTTCCACAGAGTTTCGATGCAGATTCAAGAAATCTGTCATGACTTGGCAGCTCTCGTCCTCCAAAACTACTTAGTGCAAGAAGATTATAATTATAGCCAAATTACAGCGGCATCTGAATCTGGTTTGAGCATTTGCTTCATGTTTTAAACGGTCAGTCTGGTCTTATTATTATTTCCAGCTGCGTCAATATTTTCATGTCCCACTTGAGAATCTGGATCAATCAAGCTACCAGCCAGAGGTCGTCCAGAATCAGATCAGCCTCCGGCTTCTACTTCCAGAAATCTTTGACTGCAAAGTCCAACAGAGGCGTTGGACACTGTTTGTCAATAATCCGCCTGAGCTCGGCTGCTGATACCCTGACCTACAGTCTCTGGAAAGATCTCTCTCAAAAAGTCTTCAGATTCCCAGCAGATTTCCGTCTGTCCCTTCTGCTCTCGGCCCATATGTCAGAGCGGGGTCTAATTAGTAGGGAAGTTTTCCTGTGTCGCCACGCCAACAGTCCTGTGTTTTGCTGTTCTGCTTTGGGCCAACTGGCCCACAAAGCCGCTCGCTTCACAGAGAAAACACTTCAGCCCCTCTGTGTGCTGCTCCGACTGGAAGAAGCAATTAATCTTCCGTCTCGGAGGCCTCTCTCCGTCTCTTTGCCCTCTCTCTGGAGGAGGTCCTTTCGGGTCGGATTTGTACATTCTTAACAAATTCGGAGGAAGAAAGACGAGACGAACTGCGATCCAGGCTGGAATCTCTGTCATGTTTCTGAAAGCCTAATGACCGAACCGAACCGGAGGTTTACGGCGCTATGATGTTTCAGGCTCAGTCAGAAGCGCCAGATGCAGCAGCAGAATGTTGCTTTAATAAATGGAGACCCCGGAGTTGTAAAAGGCCATGTTTGCTCTTTGGTGCCTACTTGAACTCTAACGGCCCACATCGCACTGGAAACTCCTCGTTTCACACCGCAAAAACACAACCTTGGTCTAGTTTTTAGTGCAAATATCTCAGGTACACATGAAATAAGACAAAACCAGCTTTCAAGTAACTTTTCAGCAAGATTTAGGAGCTTCTTTTAAGCCAATAATAAACTACTAGTTCTAAGTTTTCCCCATGTTATAAGTTAAATTGTCTTGTGCCATTGGGAGATACTAGTGCTTTTTCCATCAATACTAAGGACTTATTTACTTAAAACATCCATAGTTTGCTGAAAAGTGACTTGTAAGGTACTTTTGCACTTGTTGACATTTTGCAGGACCAGAGCGAGAAAGCAGAAAGCCATGGAAGGATTTTATCCGCCGTCCGATCCTGCCAGCTCTGCAGCTGGCCGTAAACGACGGCGCCGCTTTATCATCCTCACCAGCTGAAGACAGGAAGCGAGCAGGAAGTTGTTGAGTGTGCGTCGGCAGTAATGAGGGGTTTCCTTCTGTAAACAACAACAACTCGGAGACGGCCGAGTCTCTACCTCCCTCTTGTCTAAAAGCAGAAGAGGGAGGGGAGACCAGAGTCCTGCCTTCAGCTTATAAAGCCAGCGTGTGTTTGCATTACACTGCCGAATATTTGTTTCTGCAAACACCTCCGTGACTAGGTAACGCCGGGGACTTTGCTATTCATAAGTGATTTATGGTGGAAAATGAAACCGGATTTGAGGGTCACAGAAACACGAGGTGGGAATCGTGTCCAGTTGAAGCCGCAACCCTGTTTAATTCAGATTTAAGACAAAGTAGAGCATAATTGCAAAATGAATTCCTGAAAAGCATGCTGCGAATTTGTAGTAAACCCCCTTTTACTCTGACACCCTCTAAATAAAGCCCACTGGATATTGGCTGGATTTCATATGTGAGTATCAGGATCTACCACGTAAATCCTGACGCGGTAGATCCTGAAGCCACGTCAGGATCTATTAATGGATGATAATGATTATTTTATTAATATGTTCTAATAAAAACATATTAGAAGCTACTGGTTGCAAAATGATACAATCCGATACAGAAAGATTAAATCGCCCAAATCGATGAAGATTAATCACGTAATCATTGTCTAAATGCCGCCTTGCTGTCAGTGAGCATTGCGTCATCATGGCGCTGTGTCTGCATGAACTCGCCTGAAGCAGTAAAATCACGTTAATCTGTCACAGAGCGTGAGCTCAGACGTGAAATGACTGGCAGACTGTTAGTGAGACTGATCACTAACAGTGATGACGTCCGACCTCCTTCAGTCACCTGGTTTTGCAGAAACGTGTCTCATCAGCAGCTTCTGGATGTTTACTGAGCACAGCGACGTGTTTTATGACACATTTATTGTCTAAATGCAATTTATTGTCAATAAATTTTAGAATGGCAAGCTCCGGAGTAAAACAGAGCACGTTCCAGCTAAGACGCTGCAAAAAGCACAAAATCCTGCCAAGTATTTTCCGTCTCGTTTTTAGTCCAAATATCTTACTACACTTGAAATAAGACAAAAATAACTTACAAGTAACATTTCAGAAAGATGCAGGAGATACTTGGTATGATTTTGTGTTTTTGCAGCGTAGACTCAAAGGATTTCTTGACCCTTGAACTTTTTCACATGATGCCAAGTTACAACTCCGAACTTCAGGAAACTTCAATGGGATTTTACCCGTCAGCCCAACTCAAAGTGGCAGGCATTGTGAGATGACATGTAAATAATCCACAGTTTTAACTTCTTATTTTACAAATTCTAAGAAATGCAGCGTGACTTTTGTGCTCCATAAACAAAAATCCAGAAGTCAATCAGTGAACTTGAACCACAAGGGAGCAAAATCGAATTTTTCCCGAAACTCTGTGTGGCAACAAACAAACAAACAAGCAAACAACCACTCCCAAGATGAAACAACAATGGAGGCGACATCATCAGGCTTTTCAAAGCCAGTCATAGTTGTGGGGGAAAGATGGATGGAGCTAAAATGGAAAACAATCAAACCTGTGAAAGATTTGAGACTTCACCTCCTGCTTCCCATTTTTGCAGAACTTTGTGTTGGTCTGTCACATAAAAGCCAATAAAATACTTTGAAGCATCCATCTACAGTCCATTAGTCACTGCATTCACATCTGCTGCTCCGTCTTACTCCAGCTTTTCTTCTCCTAAGGGGCTCAACTTACTTTCAACCCCACTCCTCCCTGGGTACCACCATCCATTCTTGCCTCCTCCTCCCCTTGCCCATGTCTGTAATTGCGCACACACCACATAAAATAGAAGCAGACTGTTTTCTCACCCCCCACCCCCTACTCTCTTTTACAATCTTTAAAGCGAAGCACAGAGCGCTTTTCTTATTCCAGCCACACCAACAACTCACGGTCGCACACTTTCTCCCTGTCCTACTTTCTTTCTTTCTCATCTTTCACCATCGCCTCCCCCTCCCAAGCTTCGTCTGCGTTTTATATCTAGGCGTAAAACGGATGAAGGCTGCTTCATCTTCGTCCATTCTCCTATTCCTATTCTCTGTTCAAGTGTGTTTCCTCTGCTGCAGGAATGCTGAAGGCATTCTTCTTTTGGATTGGAGAGGGAAAGAGATCGCCATCAAATGGGATTAACAGCAGGAGTGGAAGGAGAGGAGGAGGAGGAGGAGATGCAGAAAGTGAAGAAATCAGCGCAGCAAGCCACGAGCTTTCTCACTCTGGAGAGTCTATTGTGTTAACTAATCCATCCGACTCCGCCGGGGAGCTCGGCAAACACACGAACCCCGCCACATAAACACAGTCTGAGTTTGTTGCAAACACCAGACTGGAGGGAGAACGGGTTTCTGCTGATGCTTCTCGTTTCTGGCTCCCTCTTTATGAGCCTCACCTAAATGAATGAGTATCAAACTCAAGCCTCTGCGTGCTTCCAAAAAAACCACCAGAGAACCACTCTGAACGTGCAGGACTTCCCCACAAGCGGAGGAAAGTTCAAACCTATGTAATCTACATCACCATTTTGGTAACTTGGATTTCTAAGGAAATGAAGACTATGAATAATAAAAATGAGCAATAAAAGGAGGTCACATTTTTTGAAAACTTTTCTCTACTTGATGTAAAACTCTTAAAAAGTTACAGGAAAGCACATTTTCCTGCATTTCTCTCATTCCAACCCAAGAGTCTGCGTAATGTTGTCAGAATAAACTCCCAGTAGCCACAAGAGGATAATAAAACAAAAGCAAAACTCTACCTTTAGTTCTTGATCTTCGGTGTGAATGAACCGCTGCAGAGCCTCAGTGTTGCTCTGCCAGGTACAGAGCAGCTTTTATAGCTGTGGGCAGCCAGACAGTGACACAGGCCGCCTCCCTGCCTTTCTCTCTCTCTCTCTCTTTCTTTCTCTCTGCATGAGTCAGTGGCTCGGTGGGCTCCTCCCCTCCACAGTGTGAGCCAGAAAGCAGCTGCTTACAAAAACCGTCCGCTTGTATTACAGCAGCTTAAAACGATTTCAAGTTTGGGACATTTTGAACTGCAAACAAAAAAGAAGAGCCATAAGCAAGACTCCAGTTTCCATGCCAATCACAACAACTTGACTAGAAGGACGACTGTGGAAAGAGATATAGAGACAAAACAAGATATTAACAGGGCAGCGTTATGTAAAGTCCACTTTTTGAGTTTTCCATCATGTTATAATGATAGTGTGGCCTTGATTCTTTCATGCGCGTTTGAGAAATCTTTTAATCTCCCATGGCAACCATTCGCCTGTTCAAAACGCCTGGGTGGCCCTAGCTCCGCCTTCCGAGGACAAAGCTCCTCCTCAGAGCTGCAGCTTCCAAGCTTCTGTCTCACAGAGCAAATTCCCCCACTCAGCTCCTTCAGACTAGCCAGTAGCAATGAGCAAATTGAGCATCTGCTGAGTTCATTATAGGAGCTGCTTCTCAGTGAAACGCTGGTTTAAAAACAAAAAACATTGTAAAAGGGTTAACAGAGGAGCCATGTTGTGATGTGTCTCAGAAAGAGCAGTGATTTTTAAAGTGATGGAGCCCTAATTTCAAGGGGTTAAACTACAAAGAAAATGTTCTCTTAAGTCATATTTGATATTTGCAATATGTTTTTTAAACAACTGAGGCTAAATAGTTACTTGATTGTGCTATATAATGGGACTATGTGCCTGAAAAACACATAAGACTGCCCCTTTAAGAAGGCAGTTTGAGTTTTATTTTTTAAAATTTTTTAAAACTGACCCTTTCATTTCGTATCAGGCAAGCTGTCAGCCTCCTCATTCAGTATAAACCCAGACGACTCGATCCTGGAGACTGAAGCCAAGTACATCGTCTACTGAAGTTAAGATGTTCGCTGCTTTCAGAAAACCTCACTTCAAGGATTTTGGACTAAGCCTTTAATCATCAGCGAGCTTTGGTTTGATGGTGCATTGAATTAGCTCTGTTATTATCACCCCTCATATGTCAGAGGTGTGTATGAAGACATTATCTACATGTCCAGCATACGGAGCACAATAGCTTCATGCAGTGTGTGTTGTTTCAGGGTGTGGGAATAATATAAGAGCTCGACTCTCTGCTTGGCGTGTGTGAGCACTCCCATCCTGACCGCATAGTTCTGCTTTATATTCACACAAGTATTTCCACAAGTATTTCTCAAGAGAAGGATTTTCTTCCTCATTTTTGAGCCGTGAAGCAAAGCTCCTGTTATTAGGAATTTCTCATTTCTATTCTGGTGTGTTATGGCTCTATTTTTAGAGTTCCAGGCCGGCTGATGAGTCACGGCAGAACCAGTGGAAGGTGGGAGAGCTGGGATGCGCTCCAGTGGGGCGTTTTACGTGCCCGGTCCAGTTACCGGCGGGAGGTCAGACAGCCACTCGGGGAGGTCTCGTTCGACTGCGAAGCGAGTCATACCTCACGGGCTGATTCCCGGACTCTGTGGGGCGAATCACACCGAGTCCCGTCTGTGTTTGTTCTCGGTGACAGCCGCGTCATGAGACTGCACTGTGTTCCCATTACAGAGCCCTCTAATTGAGATCCACAAGTGGGAGTTGTGTGGTCAACCAACTGAGTGCGTCTATTGGGAGATAAGCCACATTTACCACTTGGAGCTACAGCCTGATCACAGGCTCATTGATCTCAGAAGGAAAAAATGTCGCCCTCGGTCTGTTTACATAGTTCTGAAGTATTCACACCCTGCAGACTTTAACTCTTTTTTTTTTTTTTCCATGTTAGAGCCACAAGCTTAAATAGGTTGTTGGGATTTTGAGAGTCTGGACCCTAAAGCATGTGTTGTAACATGTTTTCTACATGTTACAAATATGAAAAGTGCAACGTGCGTTTGTATTCAACCCCAGAGTCAGTATGTTATGGAATCTCATTTCCATCAGGAAAGAAAGAAAGAAAGAAAGAAAAAACTAACAGGAAGTCATCATTTCAACTTTCAAAGTCGGAATTATAAAATATAAAGTCTGAATTTTGACTTTCAGTCATGACTACAAGAATAAAATAAATTTTGAGAATCTGTCATAATTTTGACTTTCATGAGGGGAAAAAGTCAAACTGTTTCATGACTTTGAATCTCAATGACTGAAACACAAAATTACGACTTTAACAAAGTTGAAATTCTGACATTTTATATTAAAATTATGATGTTGAAAGCCAAAATTCTGACTTAATTCTTGTAATTATGACATTTATTCGAGTAAATATGACTTTAGAACTGGAAATTTTTTTTATGTCAGTAATGGGATTCCGTACTATTTAATAGAATTGCTTTTTGCCGCAGTCATTTTAGCCTATAGATTTATGCAAAATATCTTTAATTCAGTCAGATAGGATGAAGAGTATTTTGGTTTCAACATCCAGGCACAGAAACATAATTTCATGTATGTTTCATGTCATCTAAACCACTTTGTTGTGGTGCTGATTGTATGTTGAAAGCTGCTGTCCTGCTAAAAGATGAAACTCCAGCCCAGCCTGAAATGTTTTGCAGCTTATGTTGTGACATAAAAATGTCACAATAAGAGTCATTTTGCAGCACAGTCAAGTAACTTTGTCACCTTCAGTTGTTATAAGAATGCTGCATTCTTTAAATATGACTTAGAAGAAATTGGACTTTCAAATTGGGCCTCTGTCTCTTTAAAAATTCCTGCTCCTTCTGAAACTCCGCCTTCAGGAAGTCATTAGAAAACATGGCTCCTTTGCTAAGCCTTTAACCACATTTCTACCAGCGTTTCACTGAGAAGCAGCTCGTACTCTCAGCTCAGCAGATGTTTGCTAATTGTTGCTGGCTAGTCTGAAGGAGCTGAGTGGAGGAGTTGTGGCGGAGTTGAGCTCTGTGAGGGGGGAAAACTTGGAAACTGTAACTCTGAGGACGTACTCCGTCTCGAAAGTGGAGTTAGGTCCACCAGGGCTGCCATGGGAGATTAAAGGATTTCTCAAACGTGCATGAAAGAATCAAAAACTCCAGGTATGATTTTGATGAGGGACTAACATTATAACTTGATGTAAATATCAAAAAAGTTGGTTTTACAGAATACTTTCTCTTTAATAAGCTCTGTCCCTTATGAAATCAATTCAAATCCAAGGTTCTGTGTGTTGGTGGGTGTTTATCTGTGTGTTTTACAGTGCTTTATGCCGGGGAGGGGACTCTGAGGTAGTTGAGTTTCCATGCTGTCAACTCCCCAAACACACACACTGCCTCGTCTCTCGCTCCCCTCACATCCTTTCATCACTCCCTCTGCTCCGGCTCGTCTCTCTGAAGGTCAGCTCCCACAGCTCTCTTCCTTATTTGGAGAGTTTCTTCATTCCACTCAGGTCATTCTCGCCTCCCTGACCAATCCAGCGGTTTGTTGATCTGCCGTCTCAGCCAATCCCGTCTCTCCCATGTCCTTTTATAGACTGGCCCCCTTCCCTAGCTGCGGAGGTCCATGTGAAATTATCTCCATCCCCGCTTCCCTCGAGCCTCCTGCGACTTCTTTTCACTTTTTATTCGATTTTACGGACCTCACTCCCAGCGAAACGAGAGCCAGCTTCCTGTCTGCCTTTTTCCAAACACCGCTAATCAAAACCAAGCATGTGGCCTTGTAAGGTGTTCAGCGGCTTCTAATTAGACGTACGGTGGCGACGACCCATTTGTGAGAAGCCTGCCGTCTCGGCTGCATGTGGTTCCGCAACACGCATGTTTCCTGCTTTCTACAAAACCGCAAGCAACACCTCGACAGGAAAGTGACTGCTAATACTTCATTAGAGTTTGCACCTCGTAAACACAAACAAACTGCTGAGGGGAAGCTCTGAGTCACAGCGCAGATATGCGACAGATCCTGGCAGCCAAAGCTTTTTGCTCGGGAAAAAGAAAACAAGACAAAGAATATTCACCAGACTGAGCGAATGACCTCTGTTTCTTTAAAGAAAAAAAAACAAAACAAAATGTAGGAGGAAAGCGGTGATCCGCTAATCTTCCACAGTCTGTGTGTGAAAACGGTGAGTTTGTTATTCCCCAGACAGCAGCCTCTGTGAAACTACCGCAGGAGTCGTTTCATCTCAGAGGAATGGCCGTCATGTCAGCCGACCTGGATTGAAAGGTACGAGGTCGAGCAGCAGGCAGCAGGGGCCACGTTAAATTTGATTAGGACATTCTTGGCCTTCATCATGACTGTGTTTATGCATTGGCCTCGTCTTCATTGGCTGTGTTGTGACCAAATCGGTCTTTAACTGGAGCTCAAAAATGCTTTCTCTGGGTTTTAATCCGTCAGCTTCTTCCAGTCCAGTAGTGCAGACAGACATTAGAGGATCGATTGGAACTAAAGCGTGACTGGACTGAAGTAATGTTTTTGTAAGGTTCGTATCAGAGAGGTCAGAGATGAATTGTGTTGCGCTGCTGCCACCGTCATGTTTCACAGCAAAAACATCTAGGAACACACAACGTTTCCTGCTCTGTTATTTCCTTCATGGTCTGGCTTCTTCTTCATCTTTCTCAAGCGAAATAGTAATTTTTTTTAGATCCACATGTACATTGGTTAGCTCAAACGTAAGCTGGCCAAAGTATTGATTTATTTTCCATTACATTTTCTGAACAGAAAATTTGCAAAAACAAAATGCCTCTTTGTGTAACTCTTTGGTTCCTTCCTTGTGCTCTCTTAAAGTGGGTCTATAGGTGATTTGCTGAGGTTGCAGCGTTTCCTTGAAATGTGATTGGGAAGTTTACAGTGGTACACAAGATGTAAACACCAGGGGAAAGAAAAATAAAGTGGCTCTGGCGATGCCTGCGCTTCATTCACACAAACAAATCTGTGCTTTTCTCTCCAAGGCTGCTCTTTAAATATCATCTCTAAACTATTTATAAATCAGGTTCAGGGGCTGCAAAACTGTATACATTCGCCTGTTTGACTTAACCTCCTCCCCGCATGTCTGGTTTCATGTAAGCCACCCAAGTTCTGCAGATTACAATCAGTCATTACCTCAGTATCCATGCAGCCAAAGAGCAAGAAAAAAAAAAACCTGAATGATTGCCGGAACGGCAGGATAAGTGTAGCAAACGGGAAAAAAAAAGAAAGAGGCTAAATTGAGGTTCTGCTAAGTGCTAAAGAGTGCCTGTTTTTCATCATGCAGGCTAAAAGAGAATACGCTGCGGTGCTGCGTCAAAAACAAACCCACAGTTACGCCGCTGGTGAGACTTCAGCGCGTACACAAAAAGCACTTTGTGGAGCGAAATCCGTGCAAGAGAATCATTTCAACTGTCAGTGTTGATTCCTGCTCTGATGAAAGAGAGATTAAGCAGAGGAATGGATAATTGTTGCCTCTGCCTCTTGCGCTCACAGAGACGCCCACCCAGACGTTAGACCATACCAACCTATAATATAATGCTCAGCCAGCGTTTTGCTGGCTCCATCTTTATCGTTTTGCTCCAGTTGAATGCCTCCTAATTTGTCAAATGCTTCTTTATTTTTTTTTACTCAGAGTGTAAAGTCTTTGCATGTTCTACCATTTAACAGAGCAGCAATATTCACAAGGTTCAAATATCTAGAAGGTTTTTTTTTTCTATTTTTTTCCCCCCATTTTGTCACATCAAGTCCACAAACTAAAATTAATCTCATTTGGATTTTATGTGATAAGCCAACACAAACTGGGCCATAAAAATTGTAAAGTGTTCTCAGAGAACACGAATCAGAGCAACAGGTTTAAGACTTGTGCTTTAAAAACCAGGCCACCTTCCACTATTCTGCACGACTCTGTGTTCGGGGGCAGTGTGTGTACGTTTTCTAAAATCCTGCTGCAATATATTAATGCTTGTGGCGGTAACTTGAGAAAATGTGAAACGGCTTTTGACTTTAGCTCAAGAATATTTTGAAAGCTCAGGAACGAGGCGATCACAGCTGTTGCTTTTATTGGGATCTTATTGAAGCAACAAGTGGGGCAGCCTCAAAGTTGATCAAGTTTTAAAGCCAAGATTTTTTTTTTTCCTGTAATAAAGTTAACAGAAGAAATAATGGAACAGCTTTTGCTTCACGTTGTAAACAATGTCAAATAATCCTATAACTCTAGTCAAGATTATTGCAAACGATCAATGTAATGGCAGAACTACGCCATCGCAGCAGAATGTTAATAATAAAAAAACATAAAGTGCAGTGAAATCTTACAACAGGAGGTGTAATCGTGGTCGGTATCGATTCCTCATCCTGAAACACAAACATGTGCTCACATGTGAATCAGAACGACCCGCTCCAGGTGTTACCTGCCTGTCGTAATGCGACTTTACGTTCTGTGAGGTGAGTGTTCAGGTGAACCAGGACAAAATAAAAGCGAGCTGATGTCTTGCGTCATGAAAACACAACCCGGCTTATCTAACAGGGTCATAAATCTCCCGAGTGCCGACTCCTCTCCTCACAATGCTCCAAAGCCGTTTCATTCAGTAGCAATGCTCTCCTGTTTTCCTGCCAAGCTCACACAATTAAACTGGCCTCCAACAACAAGATAACTTCTGGTTCAATGACAAAACACACAAGCTCCCAGCAGTAGGGTTAGGTTAAGAAAACATTCTTTTCCTTTGTGTGCTTAAACCCTGCAGCAGTTTCTGAGATGAAAACACTGTCTCTATAGAAAAGTGTTGCTTGTTCATTTTATCCTGCAATCAGCAGCCTGTGAATTTGTGAATCAAGGTGTTATTTCGGACTAAAGCACACGCCTTAAAATATTATTGTTGGCTATGCTTAAAAACACTGAAATGGATCTGGGGGGAGAAAGGCAGTCAATGAGAAACTCCTGTCTTTACCAGCATGTGGTAAAGTCATTGGTTTCTCTCATGTCTTGTGCCTTTGCTCTTATCCAAGCAGAGAATCAGAGTCTCTCCCTGGGAAGTTTGAGTTCAGCTTTCACTCGATTCCTGCGCCGATGTCTGGTATCTTATCCAGCCCACAAAAAAAAGTCAGCAGGTCTGTTTTCGTTGGCCAGGTCTCCCGCAGTACATCCCTTCCTCTCAAGCTTGCTCCATAACCCTCAAATTGACTCGAGCCAAACAAATGTCTGTCTGTTAAAGCTGCAAGTCAATAAGTAAAAGCTTTACATACAATAAGTCATAGAAACATATATATTGTGATTGATATGTGATAAATATAAGTAAATAATACGTCTGGCACAATATTCAACAATTTCACTGAACTCTGATCCAGAACCGCACAGCATTCTGGGAGATGTAGGCAGAAGTAAGGGTTTAGTTGATCGAACTCTCACGGGCAGCTAAGCAAGGTTGGTGGCGTTAACTCACTCTTTGGTTACCTAGCAACTCACTCTCTCTTTGGTTACCTAGCAACTCACTCACTCATTCTTTGGTTTCCAAGCAACAGCCTGTTGAGTAACTGATGCTGCAGCAGTTCCAAGGGAAAACCATTGATCCAACAGGAACGATCACATCACCAGTTTGGCAGCGTTTCAGATATTTAAAACAAAAAACTAATCAATAATTACCTATAGTTGGTTTATGTGAAATTCTTGTATCATATCATGTTTCCAGCCATACTGTCCAGTGACGTATAGATATATTAATTTGAAAAAAGTGCAGAAAGAATAAACTTTAGATTAAAATGAACGAAGTATTTTCACTCCTAGTTTCTTCTATTTGTGCTTTCAAACCAACTTTAATATCAGAGAATGATGACTTCAATAAATAAAAAATGCATTTTACAAATTATGTTGAAATAAAGCATCCAAACCAACCCGGCTACATGTGAAAAAGCAACTTGCTCTGATACCTGATTCTAAGTCCAGCCTCCAGACTAAAGGTACTGTCTCCTTTTTAATCACTGGGGAAATTTAATCAACATTTTGTTTCTTTCATCCAATCTGGAGGGTTTTCTGGTCTCAACCACACCTTTGTGTCTCAGTTGGATTTATGTCCAGCTTTTGCGTAGGCCTCTCCAGAACCTTCTCTATTTTCTGTGCTATTCAGAGTTGGATTTACTGGTATGGTATGCTTCAGACTACTGGATACTCTCCCTCAGGATTTTTATATTACAAAACAGAACAAGGAATTAAATCAATATCTGGTCTCTCCAAACATTCCTCTTACTGTTTGCCCACCAGAACTGGCTGCAGTGTGTTAGCCGGATGAACGACAGATTTAAAATCAGTGTTTTAACTTCCCTTACAGTTCTCTGAGTGGTGTGACTGACTTTGTCCTCAGACCATTACACTGACAGCTCCATTAGCTCCATCATGCAGTTAAACCAACACAGGTACAATACAAAGTGATTATGTGAAAAAAAAGCAGGAATTAGCTCCCTTCATTCACTGGTGCTAGTTTTCACACAAAGAAGTGTCGAATTACATTCATTACGTCAGAATATGCTTTTCACATCGGATCATTTGTCAGAGTCAAACAACCTTTAAGGGTGGATTATATATGCTTTTTGTTAAGCCCACATTTCTGGGTTAAAAAGCTTTTTTAAGTGGTCTGACGACATTGGTATGAGCAGAAAATGGTTATATTTAACAAAAAATATCTCAAAAACAGCCAGTGTAGTTAACATATTTAAAGTATTCAACTTGGCGAACTAAATTACTGAAATAAATGAAGTTTTCAATCATAGTCTAATTTATGAAATTGGTCTATGGGCTGTTTTAGTGCAACGGTCTTTCTGAAAATTATTGACTTTTTTGTCTCTCTAATCATAATCTTGTAACAAACAAATAAACAAACAAAACAGCCACTGTGATGAAATGCAGACAGGTTGGCGATGCCACAGAGCGCTTTTAAATCCCGGAGTTGAGTGCTGGTCTGTTAGGTTGTGTGTTTTTGTCAGACACCACATTCTTCCTCTCCCTCTCTGAAACATATAACTCTTGCCCTTATTAACTTGAAGTGTTAAAACCTTATTGTGTTGGACAGACATTGTGGTACGCATCAGCACCCAGGGATGGTGTTCTTCATGTAGGGTCATCAATCTTCACCAACATTAAGCCAAGCTGATGTATTGTACTTGTGTTCCTTCCTAACTTTTTACATACAAAATATACATCATTGTGAGCATAAGGATACATGCCCTTAAGATGAATGTAACTAACTCAGATAAAAACATCCTGTTTATACTGAGTGTTCTCTAGCAGCTGACTGAGAAGAAGCCTGCAGACGACGTGCCGCACAACAAGCAGGATCTGATTGAGCTGGTAAGCCTCAGATTGGTTACGGTCGGCCACTGTCCATAAGCGCGGTGTTGCAGAAACATGACCTTTGATTAATGGCGGTGCTGCTGTTTTCATTAAGCAAGGAAACAATGTAATGGGGCAGAAGAAGGGGGGGCTACGTTAATTTCTTCGACGTCGAAGACTGATTGTTTTGGTTTGTTATGGAAAATGAACACAAGTATTTAAGCCAATAAGAAAAAAGAAAAAAAATCCTGAACATCCTGGCCTTATTATCTGTGAAAAAATAAACAGATAAGACTTTCTGTTGCACTGGTTTGTCACGCAACTAACTAAGTCAGATGTTGTGCCTTGTCCAAAGTATGCAGTCATAATATAACTCCAGTGAATTATTAATCCCAAGTTTAATGGGGCAGCTGTAAACGTAGCTTTACGCATGAGGTCATTTTCTTAATCTCTAACTTTCTCAGATGTGACCTCCTGAATCCTCATAAAAGGTTCCTAAAAATGTCCATATCTATACAAATCAGAGCTAAAAAAAAAAAAAAAAGGTTTATTGAAACTCGATTGTTTCTAAAGAATTTCCATGATGCTTAACAAACATATTCTCCATAACCACAGATAAATGCTGCTTACAGCATCACAGACTCAACAAAATAATTACCTGGCGTTTTCAGTCTTCTCCTCAATATTGTCAGCTCTGGAAGCACAGAGTTATCAAGTCACAACGTTTTCAGTACATGTATGCACCCATAAGCAGCAATCTGGAGCGCATGCAGGGACAAATAGGCCGAACTGCCAGAGCGAGATTCATAGCAAGGTGACCATCAGCAGCAGCTGGGCAGAGGTTCAAATGTACGATTCAGGTAGAAAATGAATGTTGTTTGTTAAAACTCAACAGAAAAGGTTAAAGTTCCTCCTGAAATGTTAACCGCAGTCATGACTAAAAGGGATCAAGCTACATGCTTCAGCTTTACAGAAGAAGTTGACAATTTAAAGGGATAGTTCAGATTTCTTTTCCCCCTCCAAATGCTTTTTGATATAATTACTAGCAATGACAGTTTATTTAATAGTACCGGAGAAATGTTAAACTGCAGAGAGTTTGTAGAAATTAGAATAAAACCCTTCAGGTGGTGGAATATGCTAACAACTAATCAGTGCTACATGAGTTCAGTAAACAGGGGAGTTTACTGTGTATTTCCCAACAGGCTGTCATCTGCGTATCAAGGCCACATGTACTGCTATGCTTTTCCAGGAGTCATCATTATGCTCAAGAAATTTCATTAGACTCATGATCAAGTGATCCAGCAATTCAATGTCTCCCTCAAAATAACGTCACAGAGTTTCAACAGAGTTGACCCGGACGTCATAAATTCGATTGCGCTCTCACTTGGTGTCGGTTCTCTCTCCGTCGCCCCATCATTTACTCATGGCGCCTCTTTGCACTGACTCAGCAGTAACATACACAGCCATGATGTCTGCAAGCGTGGAGGAGTTTAGGACATGTTTGTTTGTGATACGTCATTGTTACGAAGGAATCGTTCTTTCAAACTTTATTTTTTAACATTGTCAGGATAGAGTAGTCTACCAAAGCCTAGACAGGACTATCACTGTCTGGAAGGAGAGAGTTAATTAAGGTTCCAAGTATCCATTCAGTACATTAAAAGTTACACAAGCTGAACAAATTATTACCTTTATATGGCTCTATGAAATCATTATTGATGGTGACTCCATAGAGCTGATCTTTAAAAACATCTGAACTATTCCTTCAAAGTCGTCGGGTTTTATCTTCCATCTTGTGTGGAGCAGAACAATATTTATCACAGAATGTACTAAGAGGAAATCAACAGTGTCCCACTTTGCCAGCGAATCAAAAGAAAAATCCTATGATGTCTGGAAAACAAACATAGACTAACTACTTTAATGAATAACTTCAAACCAAAAAAGAACTAATCTGCAAATATTCAAGCATGTATCAGCGAGGCATCCGGAAAGCCTGAGGGATTAAAAGGCTAACCACATAATGGTTTATTCTGAATGTGGAGTTCGGTTGCACATCAGACTCCTCTTCCTCACGTCTTCCCTTTGCTCCTCATTGTCCTCAAGTTTATTCACTTTAAAGGTGTGGTAGGATGGTTAAGACGAGGCCCGATTACTACAGAAAGAAAACCATTTACTGCTCAGCTCTTCTAAAATGACAGCGACACTCTACCCCAGGAATAAACAACACAATAGCCGTATCCTGGGACGGGCATGCACAGCGAGGTCACCAGGACACAATGGGAGCCATCCAGAAAAAGCACAGAGATCTGTTACAGACACAAGCTGCGTTTCCACTGACCTTAAACTTGCACAAACTGGAATTACAAAAACAAATTCGCTTCATGGAAACAAGGAAATTTAAAAAATAAATAAAATAGACAAAAAGTCCTTGTGCTACGATAAGGTAGTTTATTAGCCGTATTGAAGTTAGTGCATTTTGCAAAACTGCAATGGAAACACTTTTGAGACGTCACACAGGTCATGTGATCAACAGCCGGATGTCGAAAGATGAAGAAGACGACAGGAAGTGGGAGGAGGATGGCGACGCGCCATGTTTTTTTCATGACCTGTCAGGTGAACAAACTTCTTCACGTGTGATTTTAATTGCTTTTCTTACTTAATGGAAACACAGTAATTGTGAAGTAGTTGGGCTTTTTTTCCACCATTAGTAGAAAATCGACAAACTTTTGTGCAGATTTGTAATGGAAACGCAGCTACTGACACCAACATAAAGATAATGTTTTTCTTCTCCTAAAGGTCTGGGATTTCCCCCTATTGTCCCTTTTCACAAAACAGAGACAACACCATCATTTCCCCCTCAGACAGTCCTCCCAGTCCTCCCAGTCAGACTCTCCTCTGGGACGCAGCCATACGAGGAATGACAAATACTCACAGCTTTGGTTTTGGCTTGGTAGGGATCGGAGGACCATCTCTCCCGGGGGATGGAGACAGCTTGCCGTGGCTCGGAGGAGAGTCTCGTACGATGTGGGCTTGACTTGAGGGCGTGACCTGGACGTCTGCTGCTGCTGGTTCTGACAGTGGCAGAGGAGGAGGTGGCGGTGGGAATGGGGCGTCCTTAGGTAAGCTTGGAGGTGACGGTGGGTGTTGGCCGTTCTGTAGAGGCTCCTCCCCTCTCTCCTCGTCTCCGTCTTCTACCTCTGAGCTAATTTGCACCAGAGGCGGAACGGACGCACCGGGCCACATCTCCACCTCTTTGTCACGGAAAGCGTCTAAACCGGGCTGGGGCAGCGCCTTAGGCGGCAACTCCAGGAGGCTGATCTCGGTGGGTGGTGGCGAAGGAGGAGGCGGAGGAGGGAAGGAGGCCGCATCCTCAAATCCCGAACTATCGCCAGACATGCCGTTACTTGATGAGTCCTCAGCTGCTGGGGGAAGCAAACGGTGGAAAGTGTTTTGTTTTACTTTGATATTTAGTTCTCTCAGGACCAGCACATACCATTACTGAGTGGAAATTGAACACAAACACAGTGAATCACAGCTGGTCTGAAATGGGGCGACAGCTGGGTCCAGTCAGGCTGATGCAATTCCTGTTTATTCAGCCTTTCTTTTACACAGTGTGGTGAATCCTGCATGGTACTAACAGCTCTGTCAGTGATAATGTACACAGAAATAGTTGCGTCTAGTTTAACTCTCTTTTCTCTGTACAGACTTCACATAATTAAGTTAAGTCAGAGGAAATGGTCACTAAGATACGTCTTGACAATACGAGTAAACACAGCCAGACTTTAAACCAGAAAATGGGACTGAAGTTAAAGGAGAGAAGTCTAATTTTTTTATTTTTTTTTTTTTAATCTCTGTTTAATTTCTCTGCACTTTCCCTTGCAAATTAATTTAATTTTCTACAGTTCCACTGTGGTTCAGAATCAATAATAAAATCAAAAGATACATTTCATATTTTGCCCCTGAGAAGTTCGACCACCTCTTTGATTGCGTGCTGGACGCACCTGGGTTCACGGTCAGCTGGGCCGTGCTGCTGACGGAGCCCAAAGCGTTAGACGCCTTGCAGAAGAACAGACCTCCATCCTCTGGAAAAGCCTCGGCGATCACCAAGGTGCAGATCTCCTCTGAAATAAATCGTCGCCGCCATGAACACATTTGTTTGTAATGAGGTCAGAGAACAACAACAAGACGACGACCAAGTGACACACAGAAATGACAAGGATGATGGTTCTCTCAGGAAGACTGATGAGTCAGACGAACAGGGAGCGTAGAAGACAAGCTAGCAGACAGACACACAGATGTTTGGGGACGTCTCTCTGACTCACAGCCCGCGTTACACATGGAGTCACACAGGTGGGAAATATGTGATTTAACGTTATTAATAGACGGGACTTCCTGTTGACTGCAGCGATATGATGTCATGACGAAATCAAGATCAAGTCCCCAGACAAAGCAGCCAGTCCATTACTTATTTAACCTGGATGTGTTAAACATGCATATAGCTGCAAGCGGCCTGAGGCAACATACCTGACTCAGCTGCAGACCGAGGCTCTGATGTGTTCAGTCAGGAGTGGAGGGGGGGGGGGAAGAAAAACCATCAGTCAGCACACGTCTGAAAGTTTCTGAGCTCCGTCAAGCTTGGGAATGTCTCACTTTTTTGTAGAATCCTGAAATCGGGTGAGTCCAGAATCTCGTTCCCTTGCCGGTACCATTGGACCTGGAGGGGAGGGCTTCCACGGACCCTGCACTCCAGAACCACCACCTGGCCCTCCGACGCCTGGACGTCCTGCAGGAGCTGCAGGGGAGGAGGCCACAGTCAAAGATGGGAAAGGGAGAGGCAATAAGATACCGATGAGTGAAGGATGAAGAGCACATCTCCTCTAATTAAGATAGAGGAGAAGTTATAGAGGAGAAACATGACAAAGAGGGAGGATGAGGGCTATAAAACTCAAAATGTTTTAATTGAAGCCACTCAAAACCAAAAAAAAAAAACCACCCACTATTATATAACGACCCTCCTGTTGGACATTACAGTCCATCTAGAAGTTTTTGAGAATCATCCACATTTTTCTCATCATGTCCTTTGCTTGTTCCAGGAATATTGTCACGACACATTTTCCACAATGACAAAGCAAAAGCAGGTGTTTGGAAAGTTTGTTAATCTGTTGCATAAATATAGAAATTCAGATGCTTTTGTTAGGCCTTGATGAAACCCGGACGTCGTTTTGGGGAATGAACCTGCATGCTTGATGTGAATTTTTTAATCTTTTGTTTCTCCATTACTTCAGACGTGAACAGTGACGATTAAGCAGATTAGGGAAGTCTTTTTAAGTCTCTCCAGAGATGCGCCGTGGTTCAGCAACTTTCTTTTCAAAGCTTTCGCAAGTTTTCAGCGGACTAAACATTTGCTTGACACGCAAAGCCAACAATGTAAGTTTGGGAATCTATCCTTCTTTGAGAGGGGCAGAGGAAAGTCTAAACATAATCTGAGTTTAAAGTGTGAAGGAAATCACTAGCCACGGTTTCCTGCTTGTTTCTAGTAAGAAACTCCTTCCTGTCATGATGTGGCGAGGTGGAGCCAAAAGCAGCAGGTAAAGATGTGGTGCGGTTTAGAAAATTTAATTAACAAAATTAGAGTCCAACTTACAAAATATGAACATCTATGGAAAACGCAAAAACAAACCAAATCCAAAACTGAGACACAAATAAATACTACAGAACAGCAGGAGAATGATGAGCACAGAGATAAACAGGGTATCAAGACGGACTGGCGAGTCGTGACTGAGATAGAGGAGCTGAAACACTGAGAGGTAGTGACTGGAACAATGAACCTAACGAGATGAGATGACTGATTGCAGGTGTGATTAGTTGGCACAAGAGCTAGTTGTGGGGACTGGAAAGCTAAGGAGATATACTGGGAAAAACAGGGAGGGAGTTTTAGAAAATACTTCTAAAACTAAAGGAGTACTAATACTAAAGAAAACCTGATAAACTAGAAGACAAAAAAGCCTGAGGGAAAAACATAAACAAACCTAAACAGGAAGAAGGCTGATCTGTCAATGATAAGAACGTAGAGCTAGGGTGACTAGAAGGCCTGAACAAAGAAATAACCCAACTAGAATCGCTAAAGAAGGACGGACATAGATTCAGACATAAGGAGAACTAAACCTAAAGAGACAAAATAAAACAGCTATAAACACTTAAGAAACAACTTAAATGGAACTACTAAAGAAAGGTTTACCTAAACTCAGACATGTAAGAATAAGTGAACCTGTGTGATGAAAATATTACAGGGAGGCTGAAATAAGGAATAACTAGTTAATTGAAATAAACTGTAATCACCAACTAAAGAAAGCTCCTCACAGCCTCAGATATAGAAGAACAACAGAAACTGAAGTAACTAAAGAATAAACCCAACTAGAAACACAATGAAGAACTGAAACTGAGGAAAACAAGGCAATTGTAATAACACTAAATAACCTCAAAGAATAAAACTGAAATGACCATGAAGGGCTAATCTAAAGTTAACTAAAACATAGTGCTACCAAACCCAAAATCCCAGAGTCCTGACACTAACAGCGAACGCCTCGCCGTTTCCACAAAGCTGCTACATCAAGCTCAGATTATCATCTGCTCTTAAAGAATCAGGAAATTCTCTTGGATTCAGTTTAGACTTTGGAGATATGATCATCTCCACATCGAAGTAATGCTATAATTAACTTCTCAAACATGTTTTTTAATCAAGCCAAATTGATTCAAGGTCCATTGCAGTTTTCTAAGGATTCATTGAATTGTTGAAATATGAAAACTCTGAGAAATAATAATATCCTTTGATTTATAGGGATCAGATTTATTTGTTTTGAAGCTATTTTTTTTTTAGAAACAGATGTTACAAAATGCTTTTCTGATTATACGGCTAATAAAATCAGAAGCTAGCAAACAGAACAGTCAATAAATTGGAATGAGATCATTTTGCATAACAAAGGGGATCATAAAAATCGGCTATAGGAAAAATTTGAAAACAGGAAACTCCGACATCGTAAAGCTGGTTCCTGAGGGGCTTTGTAAAGTATTCAGGCCTCTTTGACGTTTTAACATTTTCTCACATCACGTGTATTTTTAATGTATTTTATTAAGATCTTATGGACCAACAGAGATCAATGCATAGCTTTGAAGTTCAGAGAAAATTAATAATGTTGTACATTTACATTAAACATTTGCACATCTGGATGGAGAGCATTTGTAAACGTCAGTTTTCAACTTTTCACAATTAAATTATGGTCAGGACTTTGACTGGGCCATTTAATCTTATGAATATAAATCTGGCTTTATGTTTTAGTTCATTGTACAAAACATACAACTTCAATCCAGAATTAATTTTCTGCGGCTTCTAAGTGTTTTTTTCTAGGCTAGTCAATTAATTCTGACACAGTTCTTCATCTTCATTAAAAAACAAAACATGCATGCCACACTTTTAAATATATTTTTTTTAGGTTGACGTCAATCGTCTTCAACCCACTTCACATTTGTGTGCTACATTACCTTGTCTCTGTCTGTTGCATAAAATCCTCATAAAATGCATAGTTTGTGAGAAAATGAAGGAAAAATCAAGTGTTCCTACACAAGTACTCTCAATCTAAACCTATATAAAGCCGGACGAATACACGAACTGCAACGTGAAACCCTCAGCCTCGGTGGGCTCACCTGAACCTGGGAACTTCTTTCAGCACGGACACGTTCAAAAGAAGGTTCACAGGAGAAATATGCCTCGTGGGTCGTTGCTGACCAACGGGGGAATGCCGTGATTAGAGTCTGGCAGCGGTTTGAAAGGAGTTCAATGTGGGGGTGAAGGAAAAACAAATGTCCTTTACTAATGAAGTGTGAAATGATTTAGGGCCTGACAGGCTGAATGAAAGTGAAGGGGACCTGACCCTTGTGGGCTTGGCAGGACCGTTTGAAGCTGTGCCTCAGCCCGTCTCAGTTCGGCTGTCATAAGACCCGCAGCCTGGGGGAGGAGGAGGAGGAGAGAGTCTGAACCAGAAAAGTCTCCTTTTTATTGGACCCCCACTGGAGGAAGCCACAGCAGTTATTATGAGATGTCTGAGGACATTTATGGATGCATCTGTGGATGGATTGCCCGGACGATGTGAATGGAGGAGTCCTTTGAAGTTAAGGTTATACTGTAGTCACAGTTTAATTTAAAGGGGCGATATTATGTATTTTCCATCCACATAGTGCCACAAATAACTAACTAAGTTACCTTCATTTTTGTAAAAACACTGTACAAATCAAATATGACTCAAAAGAAATTTCAATTTGTAACTTAATTTCAAATTGGGCATCTGTCTCTTTAAAGACTCCTGCTCTTTATACAGGACGTTCATTGCAACATGGCTTCTCCATTAAACTTTACCATTGTTATTACCAGCATTGCACTGAGAAGTAGCTCATGTAATGAGTACAGTTCCAACAGATGTTTGCTAATTGCTGCTGGCTAGTCTGAAGGAGCTGGCGCAATTTTGCACAGCTGAATGGTTACATTGAGAGATTAAAGGATTTCTAAAACATGCATGAAAGAATTAAGGCAACACTCCAGGTTTGTTATTGATGAGAGAATAACATCACAAATAAATCTTAAGAGAAATCTCATTGATTAAGGGCAGACGAATACAAATGCATGCCACACTTTTAGGGTTTTTATAACTTTACAAGCAATTACTATTTATGGCATAAAATCCTTATAAAACACAGTGAAGTTTGGGGTTGGAGCACTTTATATTTATTCATGCGTACCTTTGTGAACAGTGGAGGGCCTGACGACTCACCACCATGCAGTGCAAACACGGGGCTCTGCATCTAGAAGACAACACACACACACGAGAGAGAGGAAGATTTTTTTATATATATATCTTTGAAGGTTTACGATGGCGGCTGGTTTTGGACCTACCCGCTGTGGGGGCTGAGACATGGACTGGACCAGAGCTGAGCGATGAGGAAGCAACTCTGGGGTTTTGGGTGATGATGAGCGTATTGTTAAGGACATGGAAGTCGTCTTTTTCTGCGCTCTGTAAGACGGAGAAGGAAGGAACACTTGAAGGAAACGCAAACAAAATTTTGCCAAGAATCCCTGAAAGGCAGGGGAACGATCAAAAACGTTTGGAGTAAAGCGATTCTACTCTGCCGGACTGGAAGAAATACATTCTTATCAAGATGCTTTATTTTGGTTTTTAAAAAAAGGAGTCGTATGACTCAAGCTCAAGCTATGAAGCAGCTTGAGCTTCAAGAAATGGAAGAAACACACATGTAGGCAGTGAAGTGCAGACGAGAGGTTGAAGTCTGGAGGTAAGTAGAGGCAGGCATGACACGGTGATTCTTTTTCCTATTAACCCCCTTGGACCTTTTATTAGAGGAATGCGTCCCACGTTCTGGGTCAGGCTTAAGGCTCTTTAAAGGCCTGGATAAGGAGAAGCAGACAGCAGACTACTGGCTGCTGCAGGGCTCGGCTGACCCTTCCTGGGGTTCGGCGTTCACCGTGGGGTCGTGAGGTCACAAGAGGCGGTGCAGAAACGCACGTACTGAGGCATGGCTCCTGATCTTGACTTTGACGCCGTTCCTTCTCCCTCTGAGTCCGATGATGAAGCCCCTGTGAGTGGATGAAAACAAAAGCAGAGGCCAGTTTTGTAAATTTCTATAGAACCTTTAAATAACTTTAAATAACAATTAACATCAGAGCATTTGTGGTACTAATTTGGAAATATCTGCACATATTTATGACGGTTTAGGATTATGTCACAGAGCCGTTCAGTAATAATTGTGTCAGGTTCATGTGTGAAAACTTCCCCCAGCAGCTGTGAATAATTACATGAGAGCAGCAGCTTCAATGCCTGACCTTCAATGTAAACCTCGGCGGAGGTGTTATCTGCTCCCAGGCTGTTGGACGCCACGCAGGTGTAACGTCCCGTGTCGTCCTCGAAGGCTTCGGTGATCACCAGCGTGTGAAGGTCGCCTTCCCTCCAGATCTGAATGTCAGGGGAGTTCTGCAGCTCGCGGCCTTCACAGAACCACCTGCAGGGAGGGGGACATCAACCAGCAACATTTTGATATACGTGACTGACTGATTTCATTTATTACTAAAGAAAAACTGCAGAGGTGGTAAGGACTTTCTGCTTTCAGATTAAATCTTTTCAAAAGTGCAAATTGTTTCTTAAAGCTGCAGTATGTAACTTTTATAAAGAAATATGTTTTTTTTACGTATTTGTTAATCAAATATCCTCTTCCTCCTTCCTGAGATACTATTGAGAAAAGCATAGCCAATCAGAGCCAGGAGCCTTGTGACTGCGCTCCTAATGTCTGACATATCATTTGTCTGGTATCATAATGTCACAGCATAGCAACAGTTTCAACAAATATGTAAAACATATATATCTGTAAATAAAAGTTATATACTGCAGCTTTAAATAATTCAACTAAACTGGCTTCTGCTTTTCTACTCCAAATGTGATGGATGTCTCCTAATCAACTTCACGTGAATACCTACTCAGTCACACACACACACACACACCTGCTGGGCATGTACGAGCTTCCATATCTTCCGAAACATCAGCCACCCCGAGGCGCTGACAAGCCGCTCTGTTACGGGAAGCAGGAACACCCTCTGCCCTCTTTCCAATCAGAGCGCTGCGAGTCCTGAGCAGCACTCCCTCCCTGGGGAGCCGAGGAGCAGCCTTCGCTTCATCTTGGACTCGAGGTGGATCAGAGAGAGCCTCCAACTCCAGCAGCTTCGTCTGTTTCATCTCTCATCACAGGGTCAGGATTAAAGCAGGACTCAAAGTCAGCGCCACCACATCAAGCCCAAGATCAAACCGTGATGATCCACTCAACTATTTCCTTGTATGCATTAGTTCTCCGAGACCACATTCTGAGACTTTGATCCACAGCAACGTCTTAATCTATTTAAAAGTGTCTTTCAAGCGTTCAAAGCATCGACGCTCCACTGACACACCACTAAGAGCGTTGGCACGCCGCTGAATGATAAGCGATATAAATTCCCTTTCACCTCTTGGCCTGTGAGTCGTCAGAGGGAGGCGCAGGAATTCCCAAAACGCCAGAAGAACAGCTGTTTCGCACAGCCAGAGCCATGACCTGAAGGCATTCCTGCTGTCTCAGAGAGCTGCATAACAATTCCCAACAAACCGCCGCACGGCCGTAATTTCACTTTTCACAACCCGATGTGTCAGTGGGACGGCCTGCTGACTCGCCTTCCAGACAGCAATCAATCAGTTCGCGCATCCAGACAATAGTTCATAGTTGGTGAATTTACGACTGAGCTGATGTGGGCGGAAGCTGCGATATGGAAAAGTGAATGAAAGAGCATGAGTAAGGAAAAGTTAGACATAAAAAAAGATGATAGGTGAGAAACCACAGACAGAGTGATAGGAGACAGGAGTGCAAAGTACACACAGATACCGAACCTTTTCACGTCACTGACAAAATATTACTATTCAATATAATACTCAAAGTAGTGTATAAATGCATTTTTTAAATATATTTTTGTAAATAAATATCTAGATCTTATCACAAAAAAAAACTCCCCCTGCTCTGTGGTTTAGCTCATTTGCAAGTCAAAAGTGTTTCCGCTCTTTTTTTTGCAAAATAGCTCAAATTCAGTCAGACTTGACAAAAAGCATCTTTGAACTTTTTTTTTTTTTTTTTCTTCAAATCTTACTGCAGATTGTCGATTGGATTCTGGTCTTTGCTTTGAGTACTTGCAAGATCTGGGTTCAGAGATCAAGTCAAACCTGAACTTTCAGAAACACAAAGTCGACCTACTATGACCTGAAGAACATTTTAAGGATTTCCAACAAGATTTACAGAAACTCATGTATGCTGGCCAAAAAAAATAAATAAATTAATTAATTAGTTAATTAAAAATCAATTCTGATCTAAACCACTCCGATGTAGCTCTGGCTCTCCATTTAGGGTCATTTTTCTGCTTCAAGGTGAAAGTCAGCTTTAAGGCCACTGCAACATCGAACAGATTTTATTTTTGTTTGTTTAGCTTCGTCCATCTTCTCATCAACTCTGACCAGCTTTCTAAAGGAAAATATGATGCTGCCACCATATTCCATATTACAGGGGCTTGTGTGTTCAAAATTAGTTTTCTTTCACATTTAAGGTTTTGTTTGTGGTCATTTTGCTTTTCTCCTTCAGAGCACTTTTTTCTGCACCGCTTGTGATGAACAGCAAAGAGAACTCCTCTTTCAAAAAATGGCAGCCAAAGTGACTTTACTGTAAAGGCCACATTTACTAAGTGAACTGATTAGTGCGCTGGTAGCTTCTGTCATGTGTCACTTATCATATATTATGATGTCTTGTGAGTCGGAGAGCGCACAGTAATATGACAACAATGTGCAACACGACACTATAAGATGACTCACTTCAAATTCTGCTTCCTAATTAAGACCAGCCCATGGCTGACAGTGAAATAGAGTTTTTTTTTTTTTCCCCTACCAAACAATATCCCTGTGTGGTTTTTAAATCCATTTTCCAGGATTATATGCAGCTGGGGAAAAGTGAAAACAACGTGCTTGCGTGACTCTTGTGTCTGCCGGGGCTTAACTCCTGAAAGCCGGGTTGTTTAGGTTAATTAGATCTTTCTACAGTCTGCGAGTAATATTAAGAAATTGTCAGCTGCGAGCTTTGCAACAAATGCAAAGGGTGCGAAGAAGTTTATTTAATATAAATCCTCTAAAATTGTGTTTTAAGTTGCACTAAAAACAAGCAGGGTTTGATGCGTCATTCAAACCGTGAGTAAAGTCTGATGGAGTTACTGGGGATCAGAGGGCATTACAGGCAGAGGGAGGTGGTTGCTCAGACCGGTATGATTCTAAATCAACCCAGACATGAAATCTGCCTCACAAAAGTTTGAAATCCTGTCAACTTTTTCACGTTAGACCAGCAAAATTCAATGCGTTTTACACTGTGAAGTGTAAAATGATGTATTAAGCATATATAATGCAATGGAGTATTTTTCATTTACAGGGACATTTACAGGCTGGTCAGAGTCGATGGGGAAAATAGATTAAGCTGAATACAGGGCAATCCAGGAAGAAAACCGGTTAGAGGCAGCAAATGGTTCGACAATAAGAGAGAGAGACTGACTGCACAGAAGGACCCTAAAGGTACAACCTGACGGGCAAGGCAAGGATTTAGATTAAAGTAATCTCATGTGTTAACAAAGTCCTGGCCCAAACAGAAAAACCTAAGATCAGGGTTTCTGTAGCTAAGTTTGAAAATTGCAGTTCACACACACTTCCTCTAATCTAGCTGAGTTTAAGCTGTTTTGCAAATAAGACCGGGCAAGAATCTCAGTCTCTGAAAGTGCAAAGCATGTGGAGACACAATCCAAATGACTTCGAGCTTACAGCCAAACACTTTCGACTGTGTGTTGATTTGGGCGGGGCGAACCCAAATGCACGTCTGCAACTGTGATGTACACTAGAGAAGTGAATGGAAACATAACTTTTGTTGCTCTCAAAGCAACAAAAAAATGGGACAGCTGACAATAAAATGGGACACACAAACTATTTTCAACAAAAACAGTAAAAATCCTCATTAATAAACCTTAATTATGTGCAATTATGCATAATTACTGTATAAACTCATTTAAAGCCATTTGGTAATGTTTATTTAATCCCCTCTCTGTTTCTCTGGAATGTGCTGAACATAACAGGCCTAAACAGCGTGCTGCTGCGCTTTCTCCAGCGAGGGAACCGAGACCTTCTCTTGTCAGACATGGAGCAGAAGGAATCTGACCATCGGTAGACTCCTTTTCAGCAGGGTGTGGTCAAGACAAAGCTGTCAGCGCCCTGAGAAAACGCGCTGAAGGTAGACATTTCTTGGCAGAGTGCGGCTTCACCACCCACTTCCCCTCAACACAATGCTGTTACAAAACCCAACTATTCAGAGCATGCATGCGAATGGGCTCAAAGTCTTTATGAGTAACACCTCGACTCTCCATTCATTCTCCAGTCGGCCACCAAGGTGATTACGCATCCCGCCATCAGCATCAAACAGCCTCCCACTGTGCTCTCTGAACAATAACCTGGAAAGCAGCTTTCACAACTTGGTTAAGTCTGGATGAAGCCTGAGGTGGACCTGTGAGCTGCTCTCCAAATGAAGAGAGAGTCTCCCAGGCCAAACCGAGCCCTGCTGCCCCGGCCTCGACGGGCCGCGCTCTCCTCGTCTGACCCTGTTGTTATTTGCTGCCGTCGATGGAAAATTTTATGAAGCAAAGCTCAGTTTCACCACAAAGCCTAGCAGGAGGAGGCCAGAACAGAGGAGAAGGGGAAAGGGAAGTAGAAGAAGGAGGTTTCAGTCACTATGACGACCATGTCATTGACAAGGGAGTGACCAATTTGAACACAACACCTCCCCCGCCACCCCCACAAAAACAGGAGGTCATCTTCTTGGGTCAAATCAGTCTGTCCTCCGTCCTCAGTTGGGAGAGTTTAATGTCTGCAGACCACAGAACCGGACCGAGGCCAAAATGGACAACAAGAGCGGCATCAAGGCTGGCTTTACTCATAATTACAAACTACAGAGGGAGATCAAGGGAGACTGGCCAGACCTTGTAGCAGACTGGGCTGGTTTTACTATCGCCTAATTCAAGCAAACAGCAAAGAGAAGGGTTACTGGGTTTCTTCCCTCCCATGGATGCAGACTGAGTTCATACAAACAAATGCAGCCTTAAATCAAAAACAGTCCCATTATGTATACACAGTGATGATTTCTCAGTGTCCAGTGATATGATGGTATTGTAAAATGTCCTTAAAGCAGGGTATGGTAGGGTATGCAGCACAGTCAATGAGGTCGCTTCCTGATTTATTCAGTCTGATTGTATGTCAACAAATCTTGACAAGAAGTCTGAGCACCACTTCCAACTACTCCTGTGATATCTTGTTTTTCTTTTTTCATTTTTAAAGACGCTTTTTAAAACCAGGTACAAGTTCAAATCTCGGCCAATGAGTTTTGTGTATGGAGATTCTCTCAGTCCATATTCTGGCTTCCTCCCCTGGAAAAGGAAGGAAGCCATGAGGTCAGGTCACTCTAAGCAGCCCATAGTTGTTTGCCCTGTGTTGCCTGACAGCAAACTGGAGACCTGTCCAGGTTGAACTGTCCCATTCACTCATTGATGAGACGCTCGTTTAACTCATGTTTATGACGTCTTCTTCCCATCCCAGGGTTTGACCTGCAATAGGAAGAACTCCAGAGACTTGTGTCCTGGTTTCATTCTGGTTCCAGGTGTAGACAAGCTTTTTGACATCTGCCTCAAGGTCTAATCGCCAGATGTTTTGTGGATGGCTTGTTTTTCGCTTCCCTTTCGGGTTCCACCTGAGAACCTGTTAGGTGATCTTTTCTTCCTGATAACCTGTTTGATTAGCACTATCGTAAGCTACATTCTTCAAGAAAATGTTAGTCTTTGGATTATAGTCCAGTAGGCTACTGGCACAGTTTAAATCCAGAGAAAACAATGTGCACATTTTCAACTAAAAAAATCAAATTAATGTTTTGTAACCACGATATACAAAGCCCAGCTCACCTCATTCACTTGAATGCTGTCAACTGGACTGAGAAAGAAAACATTAACATTCCTGGTTCACTGGGGTCAGCCTTAGAAATTAAAAATAGAAATGCTTTGGTTAGAGGTTAAAATAAAAACCAAGACCAGATTGTGTGATGATGGAGCCCAGTCAATGATGGGTCAAACCCGACTGGGATGATTTAGACAATAGACAGCTGCTGATGACAGTCGAATCTCTGACCGGAAACAACCAGAATATACAAGACTGTGAGGAATTTCAGCTCCGGCCATCAGGACCATTACAACCCTTACCTCAGTGTTAGAGAATCAGGACTGTCAACTGTAGGAAAAGAGCCTCAAAAAGAGGTGATGAGGAATACGTGCATCCCTTACTGAACTGAAAACTCTCCAGATAAATAAGAGTCAGAGGGAATGAATTGCGGCCTGAAATGCAAAGATTAAAATAGTACCAGATTAGTGCAACAGCTGAGCTAAAGTTGGATACACCTCAGCACTCGAGTGGGACGCTTCCTCCACACATGAACTCGCGCAAATGAGCGGAAATGCATGCGAGCGCGACGCAACGTCATAGAAATCAAGTGACCTCACCTAATTTCTGCACTGAAAGAAATGAGCTACGGGTGCATTATATTAATACAATAATAAATATTTAATAGTAGTAATAATGATTAATATAATCTGAGTCTCAGGTGGACCTTTGCACCTTTAACCCAGATGTCGCCCAAATTGCAACTCACCTGCTCTGTTTCCTATTTCCCCACTGAGGTAAAACAAGACCAGTGAAAACTCTCCTGATACGAGGATGTACACAGAGCCTCTTCTCCTGACAGCATGACCCACACTGAGCCACTCAGTGTTACACAGATACACACATTTCTCAGACTGAGCAGAGGGCTGAGAGGGAGGGAGGGAGAGAGCAGCTCAGAGCTGCCAAATTCCACACAAAACAGAAGAGTGGAAAAAAAAACACATTTAAGACTCATTAAAGAGACAAAAACAAAATGTTTCATGACTGCCCACACTGAATTCATTCATGTAATTCCAGCGGTTTCCTGAAATATCTAGAAGCTTCTCTCTAGGAACGCAGATAAATCCGGTTCATGCACTTCAAACCATCTGCAACTCTTTAAAACCCAGCAAAACTCGGAGCAGGTAAACTTCATACTTTTTTTTTGTTTGTTTGTTTGTTTGTTTTTTTGTTTTTTGCAGGCAACAAATCTTTAAATAACTTTTCTGGTTGTGCATTCTGGAATCAGTTTCCAAAACAAACAAAAACAAAACTGGGGAAAAAAAAGAAATCTTGCTTTTCAGCTGGGAGAGAAGTCCTGGCTACAGTCCACTGACCATCAAAAGCGCCACAGCAGGACTTGGCTGCAGCCAGTCAACACTGTCACGATGGAAACCTCTGGGGCTCTAATCTCCAATGGCAGGAGGAAGGCTTTTAAGTTAATAAAAGATGACAGTGGTTCAGCTTGCACAATGGTGTGACCAAAGAGGGGAAAACATGAAATACACTGACCCAAGCCTAATTACTTCCTCATGCCAGTAACTAGAAGTAGGCAGCTGGAAAAGCCTAATTCGGCCTGTACAAAAATAGCAGAAGTTAAGAGTCTAAATGCACCACTTTGATTTGGCAGCACCTGGCAGGAACAAGATAGAAGACTGCGGCTAACTCTGAGAGGTGTGGATACATCATTTCTTTCTCGCCAAAATAAGACCGCGGTGATTAAGTTTAAAAATCAGCTCAGTCAGCAGGAGAAAATCGGCCATTTGTGGTTTTGTTCAGAGCTGGAGAGCTGCTGGCGGACGCAGAGAGAGAGAGAGAGGGCGTGGTGGAGTGCTCCGGTCCCCGCAGGACCTCCTCACCAGTCGGGCTTAACCGCATGCAGGACTCTGGATATTTTTGGTCACCAATGGCGCTCCGCTGGGATGTGGCAGGTGGGATTCTTTGTGGTGTCATTACTGAGAGGGTCAGCTCTCTTTGTGTCGGTCCCACTTGGTGACATGAAGATCAACGAGGAGAAAAACAAACATCTACCGATATCCGTCTTGGGCATCAGGTCGCGTCCATTTGTTCTGACAAACATGTGACTATTAGGCTGCGTTCACACAGCAGGCAAATGCGACCGTATGTCCAAATGTGATTCATATCTGACTTTTTCGCTCCCACAAAAAAAAAAAAGAATCATATCTGAGCCACTTTTATTTGTGGAACTAAATCGGATAAGTATCTGATTGTTTTCAAAACCTCTGCAGTCTGAGCGGTCATGTTGCATTTTAAAACGACTTTTATGTCATCGCCAGGAGACGTGCGTTATAATTCTGGAAAAGCCCAGATGTGGCCAAGCAGCAAACGTTGGCTGGAAATCATGATTTTGAACTGATGAAAGTAATTTGCGTCACTGAAGTGCATCACATCATGACCAGACTACTCCTGGTTCTGTCGACACACCTGAACACATTTCCCAACGGGATTTGCACTCAGTTCTCCACAAAACTGTTTTATTAGCTGTTCTTGTGTTTTTTATGATCTTGTGACGACACTGAACAAAATCGACCCATAAACGACTCCATCCACGATTACTTCTGTAAACTTAGGTGCTCTGCTGGGCGATAGCGACTTTTTTCTTCTGCGCATGAGGGACGCTTTCTCACAGAAGTCTCATGGCGGACTGGTTTAATTAGCAGTATGAACGGCAAGTTATTAATAACAATAATCATCATATTTCAGCAAAAAAAAAACAACAACATTGGAATTGAAAATAAAGACTTGCTGTGTGAATGTCTCCTCAAACTTTGTCATGTTATTACAGAGCATGCATGCTCTTATTAATCACTGAATGAGTCAAAGTGGCGCTCTCACACACAGCCCTTGTTTTTGGGCTCCACCTCATACAAGAACAGCATGAAATAATGCTGAAGCAACATGCACCCGCTCCTCGTCCCAACAAGAACTGTTTGCAGCCGATGAGCAGAAATGCTCGGGTTGAATGGACAGCCAGAGTCTCCCGGTTTTTCTCACATTCAGACTCCTGTCTGTTCTTTCCTGAAGGCATTCCTGTATTTCTTTAGCATTATGGTTAGCTGTGTTGTATCTAATTGGAATATGAACTTCTTCTCCCAGACTCTCCCAGGCGATTCAGACTGAGGGGGTTTTAGTGCATTGCTATGCGTAATTTTCAGGCCACACCTTTTCCCCAACATCCCATTGAATATTACGGAAAACGTTCCTGCAGAATGGTTTATTCTTAAAACAATTCTTAATGAGGTCTGTGGTTTTATCCACAAATATGACTGAATCTGCTCAATGATGTGAATGTTTACAATCAAACGTCGTTATGAGTTGCTGATTATGTCGAACACTTTCCTAATTAACATTAACTAATTAGCTTACTGCTAATGGTTGCACTGGATTTTATGTAGGGGAATCGGTAAACAGAGTCCTCAATATGAATGCATGCCAGACTTTTCAGACTTATTTGTAAAAATTGGGAAAGGAAAATAACACACAACTTTTGTCTAAATCTAAATACACTACATCCAAATTTGTAACATAAAAAATGTGACAAAGTTCAAGGAGTATGCATATTTTTTGCAAATAACTGCAGGGAAAGAAATGCAGCATTCTGCTGCTAACATGCAAATAACATTACAATCCAACTAATCCTTGATCATGTTGCGTTTCAAAAAGGTCCCATGAGGGTCAGCTGACGTCATCGAAAGCGGGCGCATGCTGTCATCCTGTGTTCCTGCTCCAAGGAGACCAAGTGACGCTAACAAAAACACAGGGCATGTCCTCTCATGATCTCACACTGGAAAGACCATGCATCCTCCTGATTGTCAAATAAATCCAGCTTGAACACCAACAAAAGGAACATCCAGAAGAGGCCAAAATTAAACACATCGGACATATCAGTTCTGACGAAAACAAAGTGGAATGCTGACGAGAGCACATTTTCTCCATTATTATGCTTATGGGTCTTAATTTTTATTTTCTTTTTGTTTTCTAATATCATGTAAAGCCAAAAGTTCGTGCTCCCAACTAGAGATTTGCTTCGACAAATACTCCAATTTACTCATTTTTCAAAAGTATTTCATAGCCACAACCGTCAATCTTAGCTGACGATAAACCACACAGCAGCCTGTGTCAGGTCTAATTTTAGGTATGTATCACCACTTTATGGGAAGATAGATTTGGCCCAAACGTGTTGTGAGGGTCTGCTGGGAACGTCTGGCGGAGTCCCCCGTGAGACGGAGCTTTAACTCCCATCTCCGGCAGAGCTTCGAACACGTCCCGGGGGAGGCGGGGGACATTGAGTCTGAGTGGACCATGTTCCGTACCTCCATTGTCGAGGCGGCTAATCGGAGCTGTGGTCGTAAGGTTGTCGGTGCCTGTCGTGGTGGCAACCCTCGAACCCGTTGGTGGACACCTTCGGTGAGGGATGCTGTCAGGCTGAAGAAAGAATCCTATCGGGCCTTTTTGGCCTGTGGGACTCCGGAAGCAGCTGATGGGTACCGGCGGGCGAAGCGGCTTGCAGCTCTGGCGGTTGCTGAGGCAAAAACTCGGGCGTGGGAGGAGTTCGGAGAGACCATGGAGAAAGACTTCCGTATGGCTTCGAGGCGATTCTGGTCCACCATCCGGCGTCTCAGGAGGGGGAAGCAGTGTAGCACCAACACTGTTTACAGTGGGGGGTGGTGTGCTGCTGACCTCGACTTCGGGGCGTTGTGGGTCGGTGGGCAGAGTACTTCGAAGACCTCCTCAATCCCACCAACATGCCTTCCATTGAGGAAGCTGAGCCTGAGGACTTTGGGTAGGGCTCGCCAGTCTCTGGGGACGAGGTGGCCGAGGTAGTTAAAAAGCTTCTCGGTGGCAGGGCCCCGGGGGTGGACGAGATTCGCCCGGAGTATCTCAAGGCTCTGGATGTTGTAGGGTTGTGTTGGTTAACGCGACTCTGCAGTATCGCATGGACATCGGGGGCAGTCCCCCTGGATTGGCAGACTGGGGTGGTGGTCCCCCTGTTTAAAAAGGGGGATCGGAGAGTGTGCTCCAACTATAGAGGGATCACACTCTTAAGCCTCCCTGGCAAGGTCTATTTGGGGGTACTGGAGAGGAGGGTCCGTCGGATAGTCGAACCTCGGATTTTGGAAGAGCAGTGTGGTTTTCGTCCTGGTCGTGGAACACTGGACCAGCTCTACACCCTCAGCAGGGTCCTGGAGGGTGCATGGGAGTTCGCCCAACCAATCTACATGTGCTTTGTGGACTTGGAGAAGGCGTTCGACCGTGTCCTCGGGGGTGCCCTGTGGGGGGTTCTCCGGGAGTATGGGGTACCGGGCCCTTTGATACGGGCTGTCAGGTCCCTGTATGACCGGTGTTAGAGTCTGGTCCGCATTGCCGGCAATAAGTCGGGCTCGTTCCCAGTGAGGGTTGGACTCCGCCAGGGCTGCCCTTTGTCACCGATTCTGTTCATTACTTTTATGGACAGAATTTCTAGGCGCAGCCAGGGTGTTGAGGGGATCCGTTTTGGTGGCCTTAGGATTGCATCTCTGCTTTTTGCGGACGATGTGGTCCTATTGGCTTCATCGGGACGTGATCTGCAGCTCTCGCTGGAGCGGTTCGCAGCCGAGTGTGAAGCGGCCGGGATGAGGATCAGTGCCTCCAAGTCTGAGACCATGGTCTTGAGTCGGAAAAGGGTAGAGTGCCTTCTCCGGGTCGAGGGAGATGTCCTGCCTCAAGTGGAGGAGTTCAAGTATCTCGGGATCTTGTTCACGAATGAGGGAAGAAGGGAGCGTGAGATCGACAGGCGGATTGGTGCAGCGTCCGCCGTGAAACGGGCGCTGTACCGGTCCGTCGTGGTGAAGAGGGAGCTGAGTCAAAAAGCGAAGCTCTCGATTTACCAGTCGATCTACGTTCCTACCCTCATCTATGGTCATGAGCTTTGGGTAATGACCGAAAGAACGAGATCGCGGATACAAGCGGCCGAAATGAGTTTTCTCCGTAGGGTGGCTGGGCTCTCCCTTAGAGATAGGGTGAGAAGCTCGGTCATCCGGGAGGGACTCAGAGTGAGCCGCTGCTCCTCCCACATCGAGAGGAGCCAGTTGAGGTGGCTCGGGCATCTGGTCAGGATGCCTCCTGGGACGCCTCCCTGGTGAGGTGTTTCGGGCACGTCCCCACCGGGAGGAGGCCCCGGGAAGACCCAGGACACGCTGGAGAGACTACGTCTCTCGGCTGGCTTGGGAACGCCTCGGGATTCCCCCGGAGGAGCTGGAGGAAGTGGCTGGGGAGAGGGAAGTCTGGGCCTCCCTTCTTAAGCTGCTACCCCCGCGACCCGACCCCGGATAAGCGGCAGAAGATGGATGGATGGATGGATGGATGGATGGATGGATAGATTTGATTCAGTTAATGCAATAGCTGTCTGTCACTGTGCAGATGTTTGGGCCCCATGCAGGGTTAGTGAGTCATTTTCAAGAAACACATTAGTACAAAGAAAGCTGCCCACGATCTTTCCACAAACACCAAAAAAAGAATATTAAACATTTATGAATAGAATAGTTGGGCCGCCTGTTTATTGAAAGGTGTCTACATGTCATCTAAATATCGTAAAGTTCTTTATTATTTCTTCTCCCGACTCGGCTGAGATATGGAAGTCAGTCAATGTTGACCTAAGCAGGATCTTCAAAATGCTGTTTTGGAGAAAGAAGGAAGCTGCAGTAAACTCCCTGCCTACTTGAGAAGATGAATGCCAAAATCTGCAACAGGCTGACGCTGCTGCAGTCTGGATTTGAACTCTGTAACCTCCTCTCCTAGATTTATAGACACCCATCCGAGTTCTAATCCAACACATGAACTTGACATGAAACATCTTCCTCTTTCTGCCTGTATGAAAGCTGATCCAGCAGACCCCCCACTGACACCGTCGTTCCCTGTGATATCAGGGCCTTCAACTCTGTTTCATCCAGTCATAGACAAAAGGCAAAGGAGTGGAGATGGCCATCTTGAGTTTCCATTCTGGACAGTTTAACGTCGGCACAGCTGTTATCCTGTCACATGCACATGGGAAGGAAGGCTTTTGGCTTGTTTTTAATGAGTCCCCACTGACCTCTCATCTGCTCATAAAAGAAGTATCCTTGTGCAGCCTCGGATTTTAGAGAAACAACACATTTTCACCGCCTCGCGCTCTAACGGGAGTCTGCTGGTGTTTCTTTCAGACAGGCGCACAAGATCTCCAAAATTCCTCGCCTTCAGCTTCGTCAGAGATACATAATTGAACCAGGCACTACTTCAAATGCAGCTTGTTGGCAGCTGCACAGGAATCCACCATCCAGAAAAAAAAATACCGGTCTTAAAATATCCCATAAAAAGCCGTATTACTGTAAGCCGGGTCTAACAGAAGTTCCTCGTCAAGCATGATGAACCACAGAGAGTCGTTTAAACAGGTGAACCGAAGAAGGCCGTCCAGAGCGCACTGTTCACAGTCCAGCTGTGGTGCGCACTCCGAGCCACAAACGTTAGCAAATTCAAGCGCCATGGAGACACAACATCTTTTAAAGGTGACATATTTGCTTCCTAGAACAAGTAGGAGAAGTCTACAGGCTATATAAAGAATGTTTGTTACATTTTGTGAACAAAATTGTGCCTATGAGATTTCAGTCTGGTCAGTTCTTCCTGTTTCAAACTCTTTTCAGACTGAGATGCTTAAGGCCCAAACCAAATCCAATAATTTGCTGCTGGCCACGCCCTCCAACTCAACGTTTACACTCGCATGTAAAAATGGCTGTAAACAGATATGAAATTATACAACTGTACATCTTTGACAAGTAAATGTGGAGCCTCCTGCACAACCGATAAGAATGCAGGAAGTGGCTTATGAATGGTAACAGAGTAGTAAAATGCTAGTCTGTTTCAGCAGTAATTATGCAGCACATGCAGCAGTAAAACCAGTTGATCAACCAGTTTGTGTTGCTAGGTAACAGGCTGGGCTTCTCAGGGGTTACTTGGTGAGGGGCAGTGCCACCAGATTTGTGGCAATAAGAAGCAGTGGAAACCTAAATGGAAGTACAAAAACATGCAAAATGTGAATTTTGCACTGTATGTCCCCTTTAGCAAAACCAAATTTCTCTCTTCAAGGTTACACGGAGGACTGGAACAACACCTGAGGACAGGCTGCAGTTAAACTGAGAGTAAATTACACACAGGTTGATTCTGTAGACATAGAAGTTTTCAGTGGGGATTATTAGGGAGCTTCAGCTGATCATCCTCCCCTTGGATAATCCTCCTCCTGCTGCTGCTTTTATCCACCACAGACATTCTTCATTAAACCTGGTATGCCATGTTTTCAGCAATCACTAATCTGGTCCTTACAAAGCTCATTTCCTTCACTTCCTCGCTTTAAATCTGCCCTCTTCCTGGCGGGTTGTTTAGTTCGGTAGTACACCCTGGACCTGTAATGTTTGGCAGTTTATAAGAGGGAGGCGAGTTGCGTTCCCTCTAACGTTTGGCGCCGGGGTCAGTCTTTTGGGGAGGGAAGTATAGAGTCATATCCATTCTCACTGTTTCACAAGACCCATCCTCTGAGCACTGAGAATGATTGCGTCATGTTGCTGACACTGAGCCCAGAATCATTTCTGGCTGTAGAAATGGTCTTTCTCCAAAGATGAGATTACTAGGGCGTATTTAACAAAGAGTTAAAACACTCTGTCTTTTAAAACTATCTCCTTTCCTGCAGGCTCCTTCAGTTCAGCAGGGACACTCTGAACCTGCAGCGTTTGCCAATTCACAAGACCAAGGCCAGGAGCGGAAGGACACAGCCCCGCTCGCATTTCTGTAGCGTTAAAATGACCAAGGCGAACCTGAGTAACTGGATTGTGTGAGTTTTGCTGCCCATTTATCATATGCTGTCAACATCAGGGCCCTCCCAGACACCAAGGCTGCAAGGTGAGCAGAAAATGTCTCACCTCGCCGGATGAAACTTCACACTCTGTCTCCAGGCCAGCAGGAAAGCTGGAGTCACCGCTGGAGTCTTAACGCAGCAGCTCTATTTGTCATATGGTCATTTAACAAACAAGTGAGCGTTTGACTGCTGATGTTTAAATGACGTCTGCAGACCCGTGGGCAGTAGCGCCTTTAGGGGCATATGCATGGTTGGTTCACTGATGATCTTAGTTAAATTAGAGCTGCTTTGCCCACTTAAGCCAGCCCCATATAGCTCTGTGGTGAAGCAGTTCAAATGTGCTCTCACCTTAGACACAAGCTGTCAGCAGAGTTCAGGTATCAGCATGGTGAGAGCTGAGCAGCACGTCAAGCTGGCTATATCTCACCACGCTGCTAAAAACTCTGCTCTGTTTTGCTTGTTGGTGTACCGCCTTTTCGAATGCTGTCATGTTTAAGCGAAAATGCTGTCTGCAGACATAGAAACGTCTTGTAGCTTTAAATCTGAGCATAGGTCAAGGTCATTCTCGACACCAGACATTTGAAGATTAATTAGGAAATGACTTCATGCCTGTAACATTTTTAAAGAAGGAAGCAATATAAAAAATAAAAATAAAAAAAATTATTATTTTTGCCTTTCCATTTCTCCTGCAGAGATCAAATGAGTCCACTAGGGAGACTTAAAAATTATGACCCTGCAGAAACGGGCCAAACAGTGAGCATTACAGTCAGATTACATCATGAGATCTCACCTGCCATGACCTCATGCAAAATCTTTTTCACTAAATGTAGGAGGAAGGGCTACTGTAATGGTTGTGCTGATTAAAATACCACAGCAAACTTGTATTTCAAATCCGTCTTTTTTAGTATTATTTGTGTATAAAAGGACAACAGCAATGCAAAGCTATAGTTTTACACCCTCCAGAGCAGACACACCAGTATCTAAAAGTCCTAGCAGTATTTCTTCACAAGATTAACCAAGACAGTTGCTTTTACAACCATAAACCTCACCAGTTTCAAACTCCAGTGATCTGTATTATCCCTGGTCCTCTACCTGAACCAAATGGCTGCTCTACCAGTGAAGTTTCACAGAAACAACCTCAAACTCCAGCTCTGTTCAGAATGCAGTCAGGTTCTCCAGAGTCCTGCTAATCACCTGATTATTTGAGTCAGGTGTTTTGAAGCAGAAATCTAAAAGATGGAGGTAAACGGCCCCTTAATGGCTTCGGTTTGACATCTTCGTATTTGTAAAGTCAAAGGTTCACAAAGGGTCAATTATTAGAGCTTTTCTGCAAGCATCCAGTGGCGTTAAATGCTAACATCAGGTACTGGAATATCTGTTAATAAAGTGTTAAGTTTTTGTTTAATAGTGTGCTATACGATTGCCTATGCATCAGCACAGACAATCGTAGGATCTTGTTTAACTAAAAGAGTAAATAATACTAATAGGGAGTTCCATATTTTGAGTGCTAATGAATAGAAAGCTCAGATGCTGTTGGGTGCAAAATTAACATGAGGAAAGCTTGATCTCCTTAAATCACATGTTGGAGCGTTATAATTCATTAGCGCTAAAATAAGAAAGAGCTAGTGTAATATTGTCACTGATTGATGAGCAGAAACTTTAACATGGCAAATTTAAATTGATCTCATGTTAGGATGCTTTACATCTAGAAAAATACTTTCAGGCATTTATGATAAAATTATCAGTTGAGACATAAATGAGAGAACATTTTTATAAGAATATAATAACAAGTTTTTACTGGTGTTTAATCATTTACTAAGGATGTGAATAAAGAAAAGAAATATGCTGCTAATGGGAATATATGAAATTTTGTACTTTGTGAGTTTCTGATGTATTTTCACACATTTTTAGGCATTGCTGAACCTGTGCGATTGGGTCAAACTGGTATATTTTGAACTGATTTCATTCTGGTTTTTTTGTACAGTTAAATATGAGTGTCAAGTTTCTGGTGAGGACATTTGTGGTTTAATTGGCATTATGTACACAAACTGAGTTGAACTGAATCAATTACAGTTACATTTGTAAATCCCAGTACTTGTAAATCAATTTGTGCTCATTAGTGGACATGTCTTCCTCCCTTGCTCCCTCAGGACTTTCATTTGCTTGTGTCCTCAAAACGCTTATGCGACGTTAGCTTTCATGTTTAACACGTCCAAAATGTGTCCTGGATGATGGGAAATGGGTGACATATGATTTACATTTAAACCACGTACTGAAAAGCCACATAGTGTGTCCAATTCATTGCTTCCATCTGAACAATGTGGGTTTACAGAAAGTTACTTGTAGTTTTTGAATGACTTTCCCAGAACATTTTAAGGAAGCCCCTGAAATTTTTTCTCCTGCTTTAAACAAAAGTCCTCATAAATATTGGCAATGTAAAGCCTGTCTGCGACTAATATTGGTGAAAGCAGAGATGCTTGATCCCATTGGTAGATGTGTGATGCCTGGAACTACAAAGCAGATTCAGTCTTATGTTGGGGTTGGAAACTTTGCTGTGCATGGACGTCTACGCAGAATGTTTGAGCAGCCACTAAAGCATTCAAATGTTTCCATTGTGGTTTTGTGTGTGTTTGTCTGAAACTTAGAAGCCAAGGCTGCTCCCACCCTTAATTGCCCATCATCCTCAAATGTTCGACATCCCGAGCTTTGAATTGCCTCGTTTGCGCAGGAGGCAGTCAGAGTAATGATATGGAAGAGAGCGTCGCATGAAATTCCAGGAATTAGCATGCCGGTGATTTTCTCCACTTGATTTGCAGTGACTTGAAATAGAGAGGCTCGTTTGGTGCTTTGCAGAGTGGGACCTCACACCAACAGCGATGTTTAGACATGCTCTCTTTAGCAGCCCAGACGTACACAGGGGTCTTGCACTGACTCAACACATTCCCTTGATTTCTGATCCTGTAATCCTGACACAAAAATCCAGCCACTAAAAAGACGAAAGTATGAAGTCAGGGTGAAGAAATGCATAATTCCCCCCTCTGGGATGTAGCTTGCATGTATCCCTGTGCGAGAACTGAATCCCTTAAAAACAGAGCGCTGCATTATGCATTGTGTGTGGAGGGGAATGAGGGCATGCTGAAGAATACCATGCGCTCAGCACCATAATACTCTCTGGCGGAGACAGCTTGTGGTTGACCACGGAAGGTCACGCCTAGCTCCCATCCACCAGGAATGCCTCCTCGCTGCCTCTGCAGAACGCTGGCATTGGATCAGAACCGGCTCATTAGAGTCTGCGGAGGTGCGTCACCTGCTCACTCTGGCAGCTGCATCAAAGGTGCTCCCCATGGGAAAGGAGTTCCTGGGAAGTTTTCAAAATCTGATGTGAAAGTGCAAACACCACCAAACAATTGGGAAACACAACCCGCTTCAGGTCTGGGGATCTTTACCAACTGGTTTTTCATTTATTTTTCTTGGACTTTAATCACACGCAATCAGTAATGCTTTGACTGTGAAAACTTTTCTTTAGGTCTCTGATCTCTTTTCAGCGCAAATTGACAGCAAATTGTGGCACCGCAAACAATTTGCTGCCACCTAGTGTCCGAACACTGAGGATCACACAGTCAGCGGACAAAGCAGCAAAACTGCACTGCAGTTCTGAAATGATTAATCGTGATTAATGAATCACTTATTAAAATAATTTCATAACTAATTTAGTAACGGATTAATCGTTAACTGGAGTATCAAAAAAAACTGCAATTTTCCAGGAGAAAAAATCTACTTCATTCAAAAGTGAATGAAAATATTTATACATTTTGCATTTCAGGTGAAAACCCCTTCGTCTGTTTAAATGTTTTACCCAAAGCTCCCCAAGTGGTACAGTTTTGACTCCATCCAGTTCAATTACACTTTCTTTTCTTACTTAAAAAAAATGAAGTGAATTATTTGTTTATTTTCATCTTTTAATGTATTTATAATGTTGTATAAAAAGGCTGAAGTAGTTAAAAGACAAATATGTCATTTTTTTTTAGTTGAATAGTATCAGAGTAATTGATAGATTAATCAATAAAGTGATTGTCAGTTGCAGTCCTGGTAGAAAAACTAACTACATAAGTGGTTATAACTGTTAATGTAGTTAACAGTGCTGTGTAAAATTAATCAATACATTTATTTATGCTACTTTCCTAAAACAACCTAACCTTGGATGAAAATACAACTGTCTCCTATTCATTAAATCATGATTTAACTGTGGTTTAACTCTTGTTTTGTTGTTTTTGTTCAGTTTTATTAGCCACATAAAGAAAACAAAGAATAGCGCCGCGGCAATTCCTACCAGACCTGCTAATTTTTGGTTCCTGTTGAACCAAAAATTCACTTGAATAGAATGAAATAGGCTAAAAAAGAATCAGTGCAAATGAAGTTTAAGGACAGATGAAAAACACTGACATCTATCAGTTTAGAAAAGGATTAGAAAGGGACTTCTAAGGTTTGTTGACATCAGCAAAATATAATTAGAGCCATTATTATCCACAGATGGAGACAACAGAACAGTGACCTTTCCGGGGCGGCGTCAGGCTAACCAAATGGCTCCAAGAACTCAGCAGATCACAACAAACTGAGAACAATACCCAAAGCACTGCAGGCCTCAGTCACCACAATTCATTTACACAGATTCAGCTATCAGAAAGAGACTGACCAAATCCATGGACGCTGTCTAATTCCTGCTAAAAAGCCCTCTTGGTTGTCTCAATTAAAGCGACTCTGCAAAGAAGAGTGAGCATAAATTCCTCCACAGTGATGTAAAGCACATACTGTCTGGTATAGTATTTGCTGGATGTCAGGGTGGCACAGTCAGTTATTGGGTTTAGACAGCAGTTATGGTTTTGTACAGAGTTCAGGCTGGTTTACATACAGTAGCTATTTCCCCCTTAAATAGACAATATTACATGTTTTCCAGCCACAAGGTATATTATTATAGCACAATCAAATAACTATGTTACCTTCAGTTGTTACAAAAATGTCAAACATGACTTAAAAGAAATTTGAATTCCTAATTAACGCCTTGGAATTGGGCTTCTGTTTCTTTAAAAATCTCTTGCTCTTTCTGAAACTCTGCCTTCAGGGCGTAATCACAGGACAGCTCCTCTTTAATAACATTTTTATCAGCGTTTCACTGAGAAGCAGCTCCTATAATGAGCTCAGCAGATGCTCAGTTCCACCAGGTGTTTGCTAATTGCTGCTGGTTAGTCTGTAGGAGCTGAGTGGGGGAGTCACCGGGGAAGGCTGCACTGCCAGATGGGAGGATTGGCAGCTGCAGCTCTGGGATGAAGCTTCACCTCGACTGTAGCACTCAGTTCCTCTCAGCATTTTGCACAGCTAACTGGTTGCCACAGGAGATTAAACAATTTCTCAAACAGGAATGAAAAACATCTAAGCAACACTCCAGGTGTGTTTTTGATTATATCATGATGTGAAACTAAAAGAAAAAGAGAAAAGGTCAATTTTACA